>JAIGNX010000009.1:1200000-1800000 GCA_020011015.1 Cutaneotrichosporon dermatis | reverse complement strand
GAATGCCTTGTCTGTAGCGTCAGCGATGCCCAGTTGGACTGCACCTACAGATACCGCGGTTGAACTCGTGGCCAGTCGTGTACGCGACGTAGGGGTACGTCACGTCGCTGAGAATGCGGAACATCGAGCCCATGCGACCAGCAAACTGCTTGAGGCGTCCGACAGCCTGGAGAATGTTCGTCTCTCTAGAGTAGAGACCGCCAACCATAGCACCGATAGAGCAGCCGGTGATCGCATCGACCGGGACACCGTACTCCTCGAGGGCTTGCAGCATACCGAGGTGCGAAATGCCACGAGCACCACCACCGCCCAAGACGAGACCGACCTGCTTGCCGCAGAGGCGGCGAGCAATGCGGGCGAAGTCGTTCATGTGTGCAGGACGGCGGGGTGGCTCAAGAGGACGCAGGCCACGGTATTTCTTGATACGAGTCTCGACGCGCTCACGAAGATGCTTGAAGGCGGCAACGGCGGCCGGGTCGTGGACCTTGCCCAGCTTGGTCGTAGACACCACACCAGGCATCTCAACGTGGTAGTGCGCCTGAAGCCATGGCCGGTTCTAGAGTCAGCGCAACAGATTTTGGCAGTGACTCACCCGAAGCCAGAGACGAGTCGACCCGGGAGCAACAGCACGCTCATCGTGCAACAGGATCAGTTCCTTGCGAGCATACGACTTCATTGCCATCAACAGTTTCTCTGCACATCGTTAGCGCTCATCGGTATTGTAAGCACTCACCGTACTCTCCCAGAGCGGGGTCGTCGCCCATGCCCAGAATAAGCACAAGATCAGCTTGCCGGATACACGTCTGAGTCCACTGGCTAGAAGGAGTGGCGTCCGCGACGTACAGCACGACGCGGTGGCGTTGCTCCTGGTCCGCAAGCCAACCTCCGATCTTGAGCGCGCCGACACGCGTGAAAGCGTGCCGGCCGAGATGGCGCATAACAGTGGCCTGGTCGAGATAGGAAGCAGGGGCGCCGATCTCATCCAGCGACGTCTTGAGCTTGGAAGCAAACTGTGCGACCGGAACGTTGCGATTGTTCCCCAGAATGCACACTGTCTCTGTTCTCGTTAGCATGTTCCTCACATCACCTTCTCCGTACTCACTGAGGTTCATGTCCGCACGCAGCTCGTGCGAGGTGTTACTCGCATGGTGCACCTTGCCCTGCTGCTCTCCAACATGCTTGCGAACTTCGCTGGCAATAAGACGCATGAACTGAACTGTCGTAGCAGGGTGGCGCATACTGAGCGCATCGAAGAGTGCAGCCGGGATACGGACGAGTTCACTCTCGCGGATCGCTTGAACAGTGTTGGAGCGCGGGTGGGCGGTCATGACGTCCAGTTCGCCGATCGAATCGTTCTGGCCATATTCTTGAATCACATCGACGCTTTCGCTCTCGGGTTTCTTGACCACAGAGCGCAGGCGGCCGTTGATGACAATGTAGAAGTCTTTAGACTGTTCGTCCTTCTCATACTGTAGAGTTAGCGACGAATGCCAAGTTTTCAAGCAAGCATTACTCACCAAGATCTGCCCAGCATCGAGATGGATCCAGTCCAGGCCAGCATCAATGTGGAGAACAAGGGGCGACAGAAGTGACAGAAGACGCTTGGCGAGAGTAAGGAGGACGATGGGCCGGCGCTGCATGATGGTCTCGAGAGCACCCTGAGGAAGGAAACCAACGAAGCAGTCGGTCTTCGCGCTGCGCGTGTCAGTTTGATGATGGGCGGACAAACTCACGTAATGTTCACATATGACTCCGTGGAACAAAGCGACGCAAGGTATCCCGCGAGGCCACCAGGCTGACGTCAGTTCAGCCTCTTGGACAATTAAACCCACCTTGATGGTAAACAGCTGCTCCTCTTCCTTCGGCTGCTGCTTCCAGTTTGCATCCGAGTGTGGCTCGCGATGACCCATGGCGGAGCCGAAGGGACGATTGGAGACTTGGGAACCGACAGTCGGGGCCTCAGCCCATGGGTCGCCAGCATTCTTGATGGAGATCTGAGATTAAGTTAGCTCCCACACTTCGTACGACCACAGCTCAACACTCACGTCAAGGAACCCGTCAATAACGTAGTAGAGACCAGAGGAGCGCTCTCCTTGCTTCACCAACGTGGATCCCTTCTTGAAGAAGAGAATGTCAATGTGTTCACCCAGATCCCTCAGAATCTTTGGGTTGACATCGTTGCCGGCGCCCTGGAAGCTGCTGGTCTGGAAACTTGCCGCAACGCTGCTGGCCTCATCGTCCTCAGCCCGCGCATTGAGTAGGCTCTCCCGAAGAAGGCCGCTGACGTGGCTGTTCTCTGGTCCCGAGGCATTCATCATGTCGAGGACATTTGCAAAAGGAGCCCGACCGTTGGTACGTTGAACAGGGTGGAACATAGGCGAGCCTTGAGTAGACATGTTCATGGAAGGAGCAATGGAGCTTTGGCCGTGACTGGTGTCGGTATGGCTGTCTGCTGGTTGAAGAAGGCCGATGGACTTGGCGATGCAGCCCACGAGAGCCTCGCGCAGATCCCCTTCGTCGTCAATGTCCGTATCGAGCCCCGAGCGCGCAGTGTAGTCCATGGTGTGCGGTGTGCGGCCGCGCCAAGTGTCCATGCGAGGAAGTCCTGGGGTTTTGAGAGGACGGTAGTACGTCTCACCGACGTCAGCATCGTGGCCATGAGTGGTGGCCAGGTCACCGGCCAAGACCTCCTTGCGCATGGCCGAAGCCTGCCTGACGAAGTGGCTGGGGCGGCGACCAGTGGTTGGGCTCGTGGCGACGCTGTCGGATTTCGTGGGGCTAGTTGGAGTGATGCTGAGAGAGGCATGCTTCTTCTTCGGGCTCCGCGAAAGACTACTATTCTTGGAGGTCATCGAGAGCGGGCTGTCGACTGCTTTGTTCGTGGTCCACTCGTCCTTTTCGGTGATCAACTCCTCAGAAGGCAAGCGGGCAAACTTTGATGCAGGTGTGTTCGACTTGACGGGGGTTGCTGAAGGGAGGGAGGGTGCTCTAACTGTCGGGCTAGGCTGCTCAGAAAAGTAGTCGTTCGTGCTGGTAGTCGAGAACTTGCGGCTGCCCATGGTCTCTGGCTGGAACTTGCTGCGCAGCGCCTGCATCCCACCGCCCGTGTAGAAGTGGCGTGGAAGCGGATAGGAGACGAGGGAGTTGAGTGTTGCCTCGGAACGCAGAATCTCCTTTGTCAAACCCAAGAACTTATGCGCGGTCATGAACGTCACACGGCTGAAGCGCTCCAGAACGACTTGGACAATGGAGCCAGCTGCCTTCGGGAACTTGCGCGTCAACTTCTTGAAAGCTTCCGTGGGGATGACGGCGAGAGTGCTGTCGACAGTCGCACGCGCAACAGTTCCCTCGATGGCGACCGCAGCAAAAGGAGTCTTCGAGTGACGCGAATCCGGCGACTGTGCACCACTGGAGCGCTGTTCAGCAGAGCGCTGCTCGTTCTGAAACTGCTGTATAAAGGAGCGGCGGATACCATGCGGAGGTAAGGCGGGCGAGTGATGAGTTGTGCTTGGCTGGGAGTGGGATTCGGAAATTCTAACGCGCTCGCGCAAGGAAGGCGGGCTGGGAGACACAGAAGGCTGCCTTGCCGTACCATCGGCTGTGCTCATAGAGTTTGATCGACCACGAGTATCAGACGGAGGCTCCTCGTTCGATTCTGTCGCTTGAGCATCATCCACATCCAAGGATAGCGACGACCGAGAATGAGACTCGCTGCTCGGAGAAGTGTCGCTCTCCGCCATGCTCAGACCCATGACTTTGCTGTCGAGTTGGCTAACATCCGAGTTGGCACGAGATAACCGCGTCTCCTTCTCGCTACTGTCGTCCGTCGCCCATGGAAGCTTGATGTCTTCGGTGAACAGAGAGAGGATGGAGAAGAGGGAGGAGAGCGTTCCACCGGTGGAGACTTCGTTGATCAGACTGTAGCCGTTGAAGGACGAAGGGTTGAATGGGTCGGGGGATGGCGGGGCATCCGAGGAAGGCGCGAACTGATCGTCAGCCGAGTTGCGCACTCAACAGCAGGTCAACGTACCACCTGGACATGTCCATCCACGACACACCAGAACTCGCCGCCGCCAATCTCAATAGTCTCGCCCGCGGCGAGGCGGCGCGTTTGGAGATGACGACTGAGCTCATGAAACACTGGCTTCTCCAGATATCCAAAGATGCGGATTGCTGAGAGGAAGTCGTCGAGATACGAGTGAAGGGGGTTCGTAGGGCGACGTGATGGGTTGGTGATCAAAGAGTCCTGAAGGAGGGGGAGGTCGTTGGTGAGAGTTGGGGGCGAGGGAGGGGGAAGACTGGACTCGGTCAGCATGACCCAACACGTGTGCAAAGTGCGCGCGCCAGAGTATGCTACTCACGCTGCCTCCTTGAGTTGTGTGTAACGCGTAAGGTACTACGTGGATCAGCGGTTGCCCTCCCATGAGACTGTGAACTTACCCGATAGCGGACGACGAAGAATATCACACCCGACAAGCCAATGAACAGGGCAGCGAAGTGAGGGAATCCGAGTGAGATCGTGAATGTGTAGTGCAGCATGCGAACAACAGAGCTGTACGTCAGCATTGGTCTAGATGTACGAAGTGCTCACGTTGGCACGTCAATGGTCACGAAGGTTACCGCTGACTGGACGACTTGTAGGATATAGAGGACTACGGCGACGAGCGCACTTGCCAGCGTTGCGAGTGGATTGCCGTCCACCACCTGAGGAGGCGGCGGGCGGATCTTCTTTTGCACAGTAGCAGTGGTAGTCGCGGCATTCTCAGCGGCGACACCACATGCCTGCAGTGCGGTCGTCGCCAGGACCGCAAGAAGGACTGTCATGAAACGACGAGTAGTGGATAGTGGATAGTGACGATGACGATGACGATGAGAAGACGAAGCAAGGTATTGAAACAAGGCACGTGGGTAGTCGTCGTTATTATTGAGGTGGAGAGACGGAACCATTTGCTGGCTCGGATGAAGGTGGCTCCGAGGGAGACTTGCGTTTCTTCGGGATAGTTCTAGACCTCGTCGATTCCCAGATGTGGGCGAGTCGGTAGCGAACAGTCTGGCAGAAGTGCCAACGCATCAACCCGGCATGGGGCAACTCACCAGTGGTCCCTCGGAAGAGCCAGTGGTCCCTCGGAAGTAGACTACGGCCTTGTGCAAGCCCTTCAAGTTGTGCACGCGTCGACGATAACCCTCAGGGGGGAAGTACGAACCAAACAAATAAGGCCGCCCTTACGCCAACTCGGCCTTCGATCCGCAATGGTAGAAATGAAAATTGGCAAGTGTCGAAGCTTTGTTGCAAGTCCGGCGACAACATCACAGCGCTGCGCACGCTCCCTGGATTAACCAGAGCCATATCGTAAACCTGTGCGAGAACATCAGCTTTGGCAGAAGGTACGCCTATACAAATGATACGCACATCGCTCTTCTGCCATGAAACAAAGTGCGCAACTCGGGAGTTACCGGCCGGCCACCCAGTTACAGCACAACTACCGTCGCGAGACACTACTGCCTCATGCACCCTGGCTGACCACGACGCGGCCCAGATCGACCACGACGAGACCGAGTCGTCGCTTCTGTCCGACATCGCCAAGTCTGGCGCATTTGGAATGAAGGGCGTGGTGCCGGCCACTGGTCCAATGATGTAGGATCCTTCTTCTACATCTGCATCCATGGACAAGGTGTTGCCGTTGTCACGATGCGTAATACATGTGGGCATATTGTGAATAGAGTGGCGCATCCGTTCGAAAGCAGGTCTGTCAGACCATACTTCATCTCCAGCGAGATTCAGGCAGGAGCAGATCGACTAACGACCACCACTTCGGAACGAGTACAAGCTCATCATCCCCAATCCGTTCCACACCTGAAGGTGGGACGGCCTCATCGCCATCTGAGGCAAGGCTGAGCAGATCTATGGGTATGCGAGCAATCTCCCGGTCGTCGGTGTTGAAGATGCGAACTAAACCTTCGGTTGGCCAGTAGGAGTCGTTGGCTTCAGGGTTCCTTTGGAGCGAAATATCGTTGCTCATGATGAGAGAGGAAGTGATGATGGTGGATACGATGGAAGAGAAGAATGGACTACATAAGTCGAGCCGGAGTCCGTGACCATATCACTAGGTGATGCCACTAGTTACAATACTGGGATGCCGGAACCGGACAAACAAATGCGGTTGCCGATGCTTCGCATTACAAACTCCATACCACCTCATTTGATACAGAAGATAATGGAAGTGGACCAGGCACGTAATCGATCTCACTTATCCGTGCCTGTCATCGCACAAGCTCCAGCCCGGGGCAACACAACACATCTCGACCAAGAACGGCCTGCCGATGTTGAATTTCTTCTAACCTCCATTTGCTCTCGCCAATGGCTCTCAACTCTAGCGTCCTCGAGGGCCACCTCGAGGAGCTTGCCAACGACTACTATGGTGAGTAAGCGTGTGCGCTGGATCTTGTGCCATGTACATCGCGGTTCGCAGCGGCTTGCCGAGGCGGTCCAGACACGCGAGTAAAGAAGAAGGCAGATGCTGACGCGACCAGACTTGCAGTTTCCGGGAGCCTTCAAGCTCAATGAGCCGCCTTCCGCATTGGAGGCGTTGCGGATGATATCCAAGTCCCATCCCACCGTCATTCGAGGTGCGTCTATGGCCACGGCCAGAAGGAGAAGCGATGGGACCCTGCTCACCCCCTCGCAGGGTACAGTCCGCTTGTCCCCGGGACCGAGGGCGACTGGCGTGCACCGGAAACGTACATCAAGGTGCATGGCGATGGGGCCGATGTGACCATTGCCGTCACGGACGACGGGTGAGTTGAGTTGATCTATACCATTCTGGACGGCGGAAGAACCGTAAGGATTGCCCGTTGGGCCGCTCACCGCCGTCCAAGCCGGGATGGAATGAATGTAAGCTAACTGGAAAGCCTGGCCGATTCCGTGAGGACTCTCCCTTCAGGGGAGAAAACGTTTGTCAAGCCCCTGGATGAACGCATGCCAATGTCCACCTTTCTCGAGAAATTGGCTAGCGACAGCGACGAGGTCCTGTATCTACAGTCTCAGGATGGGAATATCTACCGGTCGGAGGCTGGGATGCGGGACGAGCCCGAGCTCACTTCGTTCCAGAAGGTCGTCCAGCGCGATGTGCCATGGATGCGGGAGGCGATGGGTACGTCCTTTGGTCAGCCCGGACCTTATTCGGCAGCGTAAATGGTGGCGCTAGCGTGGCTGACGTTGAACAGGAAGCACGGCCGAAGCTGTAAACCTCTGGATAGGGACAAGCAAGAGCACAACGTCGTTCCACCATGACCCGTGAGCACTGACCGTGGGCCAGGCGTATTCCCACAACCCTGTGTTCGTTTGGCATTCCGCTGACAGAAAGGTATGAGAACATCTACCATGTTCTGAGCGGGCGGAAGCAGTTCACGCTCCTATCTCCGATTGATGGGCTGTGTATGGAACGTGAGTCGTTGTGCCTGACGCGAGCTGACGACAGAACACTTCCACCCACCGTCGACGCTCGTGCGCGGTGAAGACGGCAAGCTGAAGCCTGAGCGCGACTCAGAGCCAACACACCCAGTTCCCTGGGTCGAGAGCTTGGAGCCACCAAACGACGTCCGGCCGATCATTGTCGTGCTCGAAGAGGGCGAGACGCTCTACGTCCCCGCCGACTGGTGGCACAAGGTTGAGCAAGAGGAGGGCTCCGGCGGTCTCGCCGTCGCTGTCAACTAGTAGGTGTGAGCGCTTGAGTTTAACCTGACGGGCAGTTGGTACACATCGGATTTGCGGCCAGAGCGTTACGCGTTGCTGCGCTTTGCGCAGCGCGTCTCCCGCTCTGCAGGTCGCGAGGGCGTCCTCGACCCCGACGCGGGCATGGGCGACGACGGCAGCGCAGACGACGTCCTCTTCAGCGACGGGTCAGTGACGGACGAGGATGAGTGGGATTCAAAGGAGTGGGGGCGGTAGAGGGGGCATCGCAGGCTAGGACACTTTTCTCTGGGGCTTCATTTATATTCTCTTCTTTCCTCCTCGCGGGCTCGCGGGGTTCTCTTGGGTTTGTTTACATCTCGGGTCTCTTTGATGCATATGGATTCTGGTTCCGACCTGCCTCGGCTGTAGTGGTGATCGACATGAGCTGCTAGAGAGGAATGTGTGCCTTTTCTACCCTTCATCCTCGATCATCCATCCATCCACGTTGGAAGTCTGAGGCTCCACATTCCCTAGGTGCTCGTTTGCGCGCTAGCTAGCTTCGGAAGTTCAAGGGTGCCAAGAACTTCTGCTGCTCAGTGAAACGCGTCCCCTCACAATGATGCGAACCGATCCATTCGAACGTAATCTATTCTAATCTGGCAACTGGCAACCAACCTGGAATCCCGTCGAGTCATATCTGTTACGCCGGGAGCACCTGTACGTTCGTACCCACCTCCTCGTCCTTCGCAGACACCGCCGGAGGCGCTTCCGGCACCCCCTTAGTCCCAAATACATCGTACTCGTCCACCTCTCCGGCCCCCGCCACCGGGAACACCTTGGACAACACGACAATCACGAGGCCCGATACGCAGAAGCCGAGGGGCCAGCAGAGGTAGTACAGCTGCTTGATACCTTCGGGCATAGGCGTGCCCGCCACATTGTTGAGGAAGCCGGGGAACAGCGGCCCGACGCCGCATGCCCACGCGACGACGGCGCGCCAGTTGCAGCCCTTGGTGTAGTAGTAGATCGATGCGGGGGAGCACTCGTACTGCCGTCAGCTCAGCTATGGCGTGGGAGGGGACGTACGAGAGCGGTGAGCTTAATCTTGCGTTGGTGGACGAAGAAGAAGTCGAACACGAGGGTGCCTGTGGTCAGTCGGGAATTGGGAGGTGAGGCAAGTAACGTACCGGTGATCGGGGCAAGGAAGACGGCGTACCCGCCCATGACTGGGGTCAGCGGACTGTTAAGGGCCAACGCAGAAGCGCGGCTGCTCGTTACTTGTGGACCGACTTACCGGACAAGAAGGCATTGGAGCCACTGAGCAGCGCCCAGGGGCACATGGCGATCGAGATCGCGAGAGTGACATATGCTAACAGGTCAGCCTGGCTAAGTCGGTCACGAGGGAAACGCACCGCCGCGACGAATGTTGAGATACCTCGGCCACAGGGACGTGAGGTCGATTCCTCCAGCGAGGAGGTTCCCGGGGACGTTGATGCCCCATTGGCTGAGGACGAAGGCGCCGCAGGCGAAGAACACGGCCGCACGAGCACCCTTGCCCCCGTTCATCTGCACAGCTCTCAACAGCTCATATGGCGTCCACAGCAGCCCCTCGTCGGGATAGTGCTGCGCCGCGACGGACGTGCACACGATGCCGATAAGGTTTGTGAGCGTCCCCACAACTGGCTGGCACAGTGCGAGAGTCATGAAAGGAGCTCTTGGGCGAACCGCGAACCGCGTGAAGTCCGACTGGTTCAGAATACCTGCGCAAATCGACCCCAGGTTCGTCGAGATACCGTACACCACCGCCCAGGCCAGAGTTGAGCCGGTGGCCGGCTTGACGCCGAGCAGAGCAAGACCCTCGGGTTTCATCAGGGGCCCGCCGCCGTGCCCACGTGCAAGGGACCAGATGAGGAGGGCGAAGGAGGTGAGCGTGGAGGTGAAGCAGACGAAGACCATCGGGCGACGGATGTGCTCGGGCGGGATGAGGAGGAGGGGGATGGTGAGGGCTGTGAAGAGGGCGAAGCACATGAAGTCGGCGTTGGTCATGTACGTGCTCTCCGGGAGGGTGTTTTTCATCGCTGCGATTAGATGGGTGTAGGGTGAGTCGCGGACGTACTATAAATGCTCGGAAACATGGAGCCAAGGAAGACCTTGAGGCACTGTCCACCGAACCAGCCCTGCGTCGCTGTCCATGTGAACGAGAGGATGATGCGGTTGACAAGCTGGCGTCAGCTCTCCACGAAGGGATGCTGGGCCGGCCGCTCAATGTTTGGTTCCCAACTAATCACTCACGGGAAAGTAGGCCGCTCGCATGCCCCACACACTACGCGACCACATCGGGAATGAGACGTGCCAGTATGCGCCCACCCAACCCGTCAAGATCCAGACCGATACGATGATAACCTGGGCCGCGACCGTCACTGCCATGGCCTGCCCGACCGTCAAGCCCAGTCCGAGGAGCGCAGCACCACCAGACCATCCCGAGACGTTGACGCCTGTGGTCACCCAGAATCCGACGTATGACCAGTATCCCCATGTCCGCCGGCTGGGAGGGAGTGGGACATTATCGCGGTTGAGCTTGTGTCAATGATAGCGCAGCGATCTCGTAGTGGGCCAGACTCACCCAGGCGTTCTGCTCCCATACGACTTCTTCGCCTTCTTGCTGTTTGACTTGCAGTCGCTGAGACCATGACTTGTTAGCTACGGCTGCCATCGTACTATGGCGGATTGGTTAGAAGGGGAGAGAGAGCCTTCTCCTGGTCCGCTCATAATCGATGCTTTATCGTTCATGACTCGACTTCCGGAACTATGGCCGTACAATTGTATCGCCAAAGAAGCGATAGGCGGATACGGTCTAGTGGGCAGGCGCGCTTGGCCAGTAGCTCCAAGAGCGAGGTACACGCCAAGAAGCGGGTTGCGCCGTTTACGGACACAAACGAAGGTGGGCATGGCGGCAAGATTGCCGACATAAGCTCCCTAGACGCCGAAGTCGAGGACGAGGGAGAGCGCTCACCGGTATTCTTCGCCTCGCTCGCCAGCCGCACGTGTCAAACAAGGGATGGTAAAGCACGGTGTTGTCGGACTTGGTGGTGACTCTCTAGAATTCCGGGACCTCGCTATTCTCGCTTCTAATCAGCCGCCTATCAAGGCGGATACGCGCGTATCGCCAGTCGGAGACTTTATCCGACGACTGCAGGGTCACCGGCTCATGTTGGGTTTGATGCCCACTCGCCCTCGCCGAGACAAGCTTCGTCTATCACAAGCCATAAGACTATGGCGACGTCGACTGACGATGCACTCCCCACTCACTCTGCCATGACCGTTACTCCAGCACCACTGCGTATCGGCGTCGATGTGGGCGGCACCAACACGTGAGTCGCTGCCAGCAGAGCATCTCCTATGGTCCACGTCGGTCATTTCCTTCCTACTACCGTAACTCGCTCACACCAGCGACGCCGTCGTCCTCGACCTGACGCCGGGATGCGCTCGTCCCGTCCTCGCCTCGTACAAGGCGCCCACTACGCCCGACGTCGCTCTTGGTATCCAGGAGGCCATCGCCGCGACGCTCACCAAGGCCGAGGTCGACAAGAGCCGCATCCAGGCCGTGGCGATCGGAACGACGTCGTTCGTCAACTCGCTGATCGAGCGGGACGCCAGCAAGCTCGAGCGCGTCGCCGTCGTGCGTCTCTGCGGGCCGTTCTCGCGCCTCTGCCCTCCCTTTGCGTCCTTCCCCTACGAGCTGCGCGCGGTTCTCGAAGGGCCCGTGTTCTTTGCGAACGGCGGCCTCGAAGTTGACGGGAATGTCATTGACGAAGTGGACGCGCTCGAGATCCGCGCCATCTGTGCAGAGATGCGCCGCCGGGGCGTCAAGACGGTGGCCGTGTCAGGCTGCTACTCGCCCATCGACGAGACGCACCGCCAAGAAGAGTTTGTGCGGGACATCATCCGCGCCGAGCTCCCAGATGTGCGCATCACGCTGTCCAAGGACGTGGCGAACATCGGCCTGTTGCAGCGCGAGAACGCGACGATCCTGAACGCCGCACTCCTCTCATTCGCGGAGCGTACGGTCGCCGGATTCCAGGCGTCGACCAAGGCGCTCGACCTCGCCTGCCCGATCTTCCTGACGTCGAACGACGGTACCCTCATGACCTGCGAGCAGGCGGCGCGCTTGCCGATCCGCACGTTCTCGTCGGGGCCTACCAACTCGATGCGCGGGGCTAACTTCCTCGCCTCTCTCAGTAGCGGGAAGCCGCGCCGCGAGACAGCTCTCGTCATCGACGTGGGCGGCACGACAACTGAGATCGGCGTGCTTCTCCCCACGGGTTTCCCACGCCAGGCGGGCGCCTTCCACGAGCTCTGCGGTGTACCGCTCAACTTCTCTATGCCCCACGTCCACTCGATAGGCTTGGGAGGAGGATCGCGTATCCGCCAACTCGAGGGTGGGAAGGTGTCCGTTGGCCCAGACTCCGTGGGCTACAAGATTACCGAGGAGGCGCTGTGCTTTGGCGGCAACACGATGGTCGCCACCGACATTGCTGTCGCGGACGGGAAGGGAGAGGGCGTTGGTTCGGCGGACCTGGCCAGCAGCATCGACAAGACTCTCGTCGCGGCCGCCCAGGCGCGCATCAAGACCATGATCGAGGTTGCCATCGACTCGATGAAGACGTCGGCCGCCGATGTTCCCGTCTACCTTGTGGGCGGCGGCGCCATCCTCGTCCCCGACCAGCTGCACGGCGTGAGCCAGGTCCACCGCTTCCCATTCTATGACGCGGCGAACGCCGTCGGCGCGGCAACGGCGCAGATCTCGGCTGTCATCGATACGTTTGAGGACACGTCCGTCAAGACGATGGCGCAGGTCCAGCGCGAAGTGGAACAGCGCGCCATCGAGCGCGCAGTGCGCAATGGCGCCGACCCGGCGCACACGACTGTCGTCGAGTCCGAAGCCATCCCGATCGCGTACACGGCGGGCAAGTGCCGCTTCTACGTCAAGGCGGCGGGCGAGTGGACAGGAACGGCTGAGGCGCAGGACGATGCGTCCTCCGCCGGGTCTGAGTTTACCTGGGACTCGAAGACCGCTGTGGAGCCGGTTCCTCCCGCAAACGGCAAACGCGAGCTGCCCAAGGTCGACTTTCTGCTCATGGCCGCCGACATCGAAGCGTACAAGCCCAAAGTCGAGGGGCAGTACTGGACGTTGTCGGAGCTCGATCTCGAGTGGATCGCCGACGGGTGCTACATCCTCGGCACAGGTGGCGGCGGTAACCCCGCGACGACTATGCTCGCAATCCGCGAGCTCGTGCGGGCTGGCGCGAACGTGCGCGTCATGGACATCGAGAGCCTAGAGGATGGCACCAAGGTTATCTGGGGCGGTGGCATCGGCTCGCCCGAGGTCGTGCTTGAGCGACTGGATGGCGGTGACCCAAGCGAGGCGACGCGCGAGCTCATGTCCTTCCTCAAGATGGAGAAGGGCAGTGTCGGCGGCCTGGCTGCCCTCGAAATTGGCGGCGGTAATGGCATGCACCTCATGGCGACTGGGTGCTCGGCATACCTCGACCTCCCGATCGTCGACGGCGACTTCATGGGCCGCGCCTATCCCACTGGATGGCAGACGACTGTCAACGTCTTCGACAACGGGGACCGCGGCGAGATGTCGTTGCCCAACTGCATGGTCTCGGGAAACGGGAACAACACGTTCATGACCTCGGCAAAGCACTACAAGGACATCGACAAGATTCTGCGCGCGGGCTGTGTCGAGATGGGGACGCACGCGGATGTCGCCGCACGCCCCCTCGAGAAGGCGTTCGTGCAGAAGGCGATGGTGAAGAACACTGTTTCTCAGGCGTGGCGCCTGGGACGCGCCGTCGCGCTCGCGACGAAGCAGGCCAACATTGGGAACGTGGGGCGCGTGCTTGTCGACGCTGTTGGCGGCGATAAGGCCGCCAGGGTGCTGTTTGCGGGCAAGATTGTCGACCTCGGACGACACATGCACAAGGGGCACACGTATGGCGAAATCACGATCCAGGCGCTGGCGACGGATGAGGAGGAGGACGTCGACCCGGAGACACCCAGGCAGCGCTTCGAGGGCGTCTTGAAGAGTAAGTGGGCGTATCGGGAGCGCGGCTAACCCCAGTCCCGTTCAAGAACGAGAACCTCATGTGCAAGCACATCGTCGACGGCAAGGAGACGATCGTGGCCGGCGTGCCCGACCTCATCTCGGTGCTTGATGCCCAGAACGGCCTGGCCCTCGGTACTCCGGAGTACAAGTACGGCCAGCGCGTGCTCGTCCTCGGCATTACCGCGGCGCCTCAGTGGACGTCGACACAGCGCGGGCTCGACCTCGGCGCCCTCCCTGCATTCGGGTACGACGTACCCTACGTCCCGCTGGGAGAGTACGTTGAGCCGAAGAGCGTGATTGCCGAGTACGCAAAGTAGAAGTTTAGAAGAACCATATCTTGGCCCGGCGGGAGGTCAGCAGCATGTATTGCATTGGGATCTTGGTAAAGGTGATCGGAGGGGCCAAGGCGAAGAGACCGGGCGGTGTTGCGCCCATGACCAGGAGCCGTACCTACCCATGAGAATACATGGCTATCCCTTCTCTAGCCGCGCCTGACGATGATAATGATCGTCCAAGAACACTTCCTGCCAACATCTCGTGTCGTCGGCTGCATTCAGTCCTCGCATATTTAGGATCTGCGGCCGATTTTGATTAGATCAGCGTGATTAGGATTTTTGTGTATCCGAGATAATCCCGCTTATCTGCCGACATATCGATGACATCATGCCAAGCCCATCCTCGCTTCATGCTGTGCATCCTCCACTGGTTCCTGCTTTAATTATGCTTGCCCTTCCTGATGACGATCTGAGCTCTACGCGGGTTGGAGCGCTGTGTAGATGCTGTTCTTAGGCCCCTTGGAGTAGACGTTCCACAAGCCACACGGAAACACTGCCTTTATCAGCAGTCCGCACAGCATCCGCAGGACCACCCGGTGGATGGGAATCGCCGTCGACGGAACGTAGTTATTTAAGATCGTCTTCGCTTTCCGTCACTTATCACTTGTCTCATCCACCTCTGACACTGTCTATCAGCTAAGACATCAACCATTACTTCCTTTAACCTCCACCAACCACCAACTCCAACTCTTCACAATGGGCCTCTTCTCCTCCGCCGCTCCCGTGCAGCTCCAACCCGTCCACCCCCCGGTCGCCGCATTCACGCAGTTCATCGCGCGGGCACCCGTCACCCTTGTGATGCGCGAGAAGATGTGGTCGTGGTCCGGCGACGACTTCAGCGTCCAGGACGCGGCCACCGGCCAGGCCGTCGTCAAGTGCAAGGGCAAGGCCATGAGCCTGCGCGACCGCAAGAGTGAGTCGCCGCCACCCCGTATACCCGAATATCACCTGACGCGCAGAAATCACTGATGCGGCCGGTCGCCCGCTGTTCAACCTCCGCGAGAAGATGCTGTCGATCCACAAGACGTTCGTCGGCGAGGACGAGGCGGGGCAGGAGATCTTCCGCGTGCGCAAACACATGTCGTGTGAGTACAGTAATCTGCACCGCCGTCGTAGGGGTGGAGGCTGATGGCAGTGGGGACGAAGATGACGGCGACATTCCGCAACGCCGTGACGGGGCAGGAGAACGAGTTGAGCGTCAAGGGAGACATGTTCGGCATGGGCTCGGTCATCACGCTTAATGGCACCCAGCCAGTCGGCCAGATCTCCCGGCAGTACTTCAACGCACGCGAGTACTTCGGCGACAAGCAGACTGTGAGTGGCGTGCACGCTCCCAGCCCAGAATCTATGCTGACCTTGCAGTACTACGTTACCGTCGCACCTGGTGTCGACCTCGCACTCATGGCTGCGATCTGTATCGCCTTCGACGAGGCCAAGAACGAGAAGCAGTAGTAAGCCGTAAAGGCTAGATGTGCCCTTCTGCATAGACAACCTACCCTCGAGATCCCCCACACCGCCAGCCAATACCACATAGACATACCCGTGCATCCTACCTGTAGATATACGTGATGACAAGAGCATATACCGGACTCAAGCGTCGCAATGGTCTCAGCACCAAGTGGCGAAGAAGTCGGCGCCCCGGTGGAGCCCTCCTGCACGGACGAACTAACTATGCCAAGAGCCTAGTGCTGCGCACTGCCTTTTCGTGCCTCGGCGACTTTGTCCACCACCCTGCACAAACATTCCGTCGCCCATGACGTCGTGCCGGTCCAGATAAGGCAGGAATGTTACGCGGCCGCCGGTGCATGTACCTCGTCAAGCGATGCACTACCTGCTGCTCCACTCTACATCGCAACGTTCCTAAAAGGTGCTTGTGAACGTTACCATCTGACGCTCGCTTATATACTAACCGTCCCTCAACCTCAACTGTTAAGCCCTCCGTTTGCTCTTACCACCCCTTTCGTCGTCTCTCTCACGCGCGGCACACTGCGCAGGTCATCGGACAGCTTCGATAAGCATCTCAGCCCACTGTCATCAAGATGATGCCTCCACAGACTGCGGCCGGGCCCGCACTGGGCCCAGTCGAGCCCCCAGTGGCGCTCTTCCCCCAACTCATTGCTACGATGCCCACCACCCTCGTGCTGCAGGAGAAGATATGGTCCGGAGACGACTTTGCTGTCGCCGACGCGAACACGCGCCAGCCGGTGATATGGTGCAAGGGGAGCGGCCTGAGTACCCGGAAGTGTAAGTCTTCGCCATCGAGGGCAGAGCAGACGCCGCAGCCTCGGCTCAAGGCTCTAGCTAACCGCAGACCTCTCGGACGCGGGTGGCCGCCCCCTCATGATGTTGCGGGAGAAGACCTTCTCTTCGCGCCCCACCTTCATCGCCGAAGACGTGGACGAGCGCGAGATCTTCCGGATCCGCCACCACTTCAGCTGTGCGTCCCCCCCATCTCATCGCACCCTTATGCTAACAGGCAGGGGGCAGCACGACGATGACTGCGACATTCCGTAACACTATTACCGGCCAAGAGGTCGAGCTCAACCTTGAGGGCGACATGTTTGGCGTCGGGTCCGTCATCACTCTGAGCAGCGGGCAGCCGGTGGCCCAGATCACGCGCGAGTTCGATGTGCGCGACTTCTTCGGCGGGCAGACTGTGAGTTTCCATACGGAAGGAGCTGACGGGAGTACTTCGTCACCGTGGCGCCGGGAGTTGATCTGGCGCTGGTGACTGGGATCTGTATTGCTTTCGATGAGGCTAAGAATGACCGGAGGCGGCGGTAGGTCGTTGAGCACGACAGTCGAACACACGCGGTTTATCACAGTTGGCCCGGGTACGCTCAGAATGATGAATATCCGTGTTATGGAAGAGGTACTGCGGACTGCTGATGTGCTGCACACTGCTGGTTCTGATTCTCACATACTCCTACAAAAACAAGTTTCCTCAAAGTACCAGCGAGAGCGCTCTCCCATCGATTCCAGCCAAGACTGCTTCTCTATTCACGCGCTCGCCCGGAGCGGCACTCTCGCATGAAGGTCGGCAGACGACGGGATGCGTGAGTAGGCAGTTGCCGAACCGTCGCCATCAAAGACATCCGCGGGCTCCTCACGCGGCCGCTCGCCCCGCGTTGTAATGAATCGAACCTTCAAGGCGTACACATAGGGTATCCCGACCTTGAAGCCCGTGGACCTAGGTGTGGTATCTGCAATTAGTTTAGGTGCCATTGACGGGTTGCCACCTACCGGGACCGCCGGCCTCGATGGTGAGAGTCGTGGCGAGGAGGTATGGGGTCATTGCTATGGAGAGTTCTGGTGTCAGAGGCGTAGATCGATATCCACCCACTGAGCTCGATGGGCACAGATTTGTAGAGCTGTTCAGTTGTAGATAGGGGTCTCTTATGTGCACCGCGGTGATGACCATGCATGTGCAAGCTAGTTGTGGTGAGGTATTTTCGGAAAGGGACCATGTGCGACCAAGTTGTGCAAGAGTCACGAGGACATGCGATTCAGCTAGCTCGGAACATAACGTTTGCGTCTATCAGTGTAGCTCGCTAAGGACGGGATGCCGCCGTAGGTGTCGCACACCCAGGTACAGCTAACCATTTGTAGTCGTAATATCGCTACAACTCTTCGAGCGCCAAGTAGCTTACCGCACCCATGGTTGTGTGGTAAGTGGCTATCTCTCCAGCCTGTCATGCTGTATGAGACCCGTGTATCGCCGTCTCTTGTCGGCTGTTTGGCTATTTTGGTATTGTCTGGACATCTTCCATTGTTTGCTCTTTTCCAACCCCCGGAAGGGACGCAGTAGATGCTCTAGGTGGTAGGAATGCATGATAGCTTTCAGGTTGGCGGGCGTCACTACGGCCCGTTGTCTTGATTGACGGATTGTGGCTCTACTCGTCCCCATCACTCTCACAGTCGCTCTCTCTCTAGGATTCTCGAGCCGTCACCCTCGCCCTCGCACCGCTCGCCTACTACTTCTCGCCCTCACCCTTCCCCTTGTCGTCCCCCTCACTCTTCCCATTGCAGTCACCATCACCCTCGCCCTCGCCCCCGCCCTCGCCATCGCCTTCATCCCCGCCCTCGTCGTCCTCGCTCTCTTCCTCGTCATCATCGCCCTCGTCCTCACTCTCCTCATCAATCTCCTCCAGCCACTGCCGTCAGCCCGTTCACAGAAGGTGTACATACAGTCGGCTCCCAGTCGGGTGGTAGCTGGGTCCTAGTCATTGTGTCGTCGTCGAGCGGCGTGTCGAGTCTTCGAATTGTGGGTCGCAGAGGTGGGGAAGTGGTTGGGAGGTCAGTTGAGGACTGAGGGTGGTCCGATTGGGGCGCCTTTATCCTCCTCGCCGCCATCACGGTACGAACGTGATCGCATGCATGCTCTCCATCAGCATGCAGGACAATGGGTGGGGGATGGGCGGACAATGGGACGGAAAGGCATCACTGAGCATGCGAGGTGTGGTGGACGTGGCGTCGTGGCGTGGTGAACATGCGACCGACATCAACATCACACACCTACACACTCTCGCAACACGCTCAGTCTACAGGGCACTGTAGCTGCGTCCATCAGATCACTGTCGGCAATCCGCTTCTTGTGAATCTGTGGTGCATGGTCAGGCGAAAGTGGTTTGGAGCCGCTTGATGGGAGCTTGCTGCACGCAGGGGAGTAGTACAGTATGGGACGACTGCGCCGTCTACAGCAGTACTTGCATTGCGACGGCTTCACTTGGTGCACGATGACAACCGTTCTTTCAGTTCTAAGCACCCCAGCCGTCCACGGATATGGAAGTCTAAGGCTCTACCCTCAGCGTCTTATGCATCCTGAATTCTAACACCTCCGGTCCAGCCAGAAAAGGTCCAACTCTAACACCATCACGGCCATCTACCACCAGGCGCGCTCAAAAGGAACGCGGCGAGCAGCTTGCACCTCCTGCGTGGTTGCTGCGACATTCTCCCCCTCCTCCCAGTCCGCCCCAACCTTGTGCTCTCCACCCTCCGAGGCCTCGCAAGCAGCCTCCTCGGCCAGCACATCCTCCTCCACGCTCGGTAACGCGCTCGATGTTGATGACCCGGACCCCCGGCGCCAGAGCACTGGCTCAGCTCGAACAACCAAACCGGGGACCGGAGCGAGGGACGGCACGGCCTTAGTTTTGGCGAGGCTCGCCTTGAAGGCCGCCTCAAACGGGTCGACCGTCGAGTTGGGGGTACGCGGTGTGAACTGGAGCCGCATGGGGCCCGATATCCGGTGCTTGAGCTTGGACGCTGGCGACGGCGAGGACGGCGAGGAAGGTGAGGGGTAAGAGCCACGAAGGGGTGATGGTGGCGTCGTGGGGGTGAGTGGGAAAGGGGTTGGGGGCGTCAAAGGCCCCGGAGTGGAGATGGCTGAGCGGGAGGGAGTGGATGGCCCCAAGGACGGGGTGGGTCTGAGGAGGGGCGTGGGAGGGGTTGAAATGGATCTTGAGCCAGACGACTCTCTCGAAGGAGGCGCGGATCGGATTGAAGAGGCGGACGAAGAGGAAGGACGGCGGGGCCAGCCGCGGAGGTTGGTGGCGATGAAGGCGAGGTAGGACTCGTAGACCGCGTCGTCGAGCTCGTCCGGCATCTGGGGTCAGCGGGCTGTAGGATGGGGAAGGAGGAGCGCTTACGGGAGGGAAAGCGGTGGTAGGGCGGGCGCGGCGCTCGGCGATTGTGCTCATTGCGAGATGTGGACGTTGGCGAGTTGGCTTTGAGAGTTGCTTGTGAAGAGGCTGTGCTGGTCGAGTCGAGAGGTGGGCAGTCGGTGAAGAGAGCCTCGGGCTATCTATGTATGTTCTCGGCTCAGAGGAGCGGTTCTATCGGACGATAATGTCGACGCATTTTAGGGTGGTGTCGATGTGCGACTGGGAACGTCGGAGGGCGGCCGTTGCGGCATGGCTGGCCATGGTGAGCGAACCTGGTTAGATCCGTGGTACTCGCGCGGGTAAGGAGGAGCACCGAGGCATCGGGGGTGGCAGCGAGGCGGAGCGAGTGGGAGAAGGACGGGGTGGGAGGGGGAGGGAAGAAGGACGAGGGCGCCTGTATCGAGCGTGTTGTGCTGTGTGGAAGCAGATTGGGGTGCACCCCCTCCTGCCCTCCGCGTCGGGTTTCGATCTCGGCGCCGCCACATGAGCGGCGGCAGTTCTGCAGCAGGCGACGGAGAATGAGCGTGTGTGTGAAGGCGGAAGAGGATACTGGAGTGTGTGGAGCGTGTGTGAGAGGCGTTAGTAGCGTCCTGTCCTGGTTAGGTGCCATCAGAAGGGGGTCAGAGCGTGGTCGCGGCCTGCCCAGGCCAGCGTGGCGTCAGGCCAATGCACCCGTAGTTGATTGGTAAGTGGTCCAAGCACCGAGCGACTAGGTCCGGCGACGGGGGTGCTGACGAAGACCAGAGTGGGCGAATGTGAGAATGAGGGTAAGGAGAGCTTGGGCCGTCGACGCCATGAGACGAGTCACATCGAAGTCACAGAACACGAGGCAGACAATGGAAGAACACGCGCGAACAATGGGTGGTTTGCGTCCAGGCGCCAAAGCAGAGTGTGACATGTACAAAGAGGTACTGTAGTTTTTAGAGGAGGTCTTGAACAGACAGGCCGCCACTGGCCAGAGCGTGCGTGCCCGTAACCTCAGGCGGCAGCCCGCACGATTCAGCTAGTACGGGCTAGCAGAGGGGCGGTGGCAGACACAGGTACAGTCGTCATAGCATTCGCAGTCGCAGTCACTTTCGTCGCACTCGCAGAAACAGTAGCACGAGTTGTCCGAGTCGCTGTCCTGCGCTGGTCAGTGCGTGATACTTGGTGCAGTACGTACCTCTTCGAAGAGTGGGCCGTCGTATGCCATCTTGAGATCTGAGGTGAGGCCGGGTGGTAGGGTGGGACGTAGGGTGGAGGCAAGGTTATAGGCGAGGGTGAAGGTCGTGGCGTGGCAGTGAGATGGATGAGGTCAGGTGAGAAGCAAGGTGGAGATTAAATAAGCGTGAGATGAGCCGATGCGATGAGGAGCGTGAGGTGCGAGCATGTTGTCAGCACCTCTTTGCAACTTCTTCTGCGTGGACGTCGCATTGTGCGCTGTCGCTTGGAGCAAGAAGAGGGGCGAGCGGTGTGTGTGGTGCGTGCTGAGCCGCGTGTGGCAGTTCCGCCCCTACAGTGCTGCCCCACTCTAAATTGCCGGTAATGCTTGCCACAGGTAGCAGTGATCTGGAACCCGTGACAAATACCTCGAGGCAACCGATGCATAGGACTAAACTATTGCCCATGCTGCCACTATCTAAAGCCACACTCTATCCAAAAGCCACACTTCGCATCGCCCAACCTCAGTCCTGCCGGGGCTTCTTCTTCGGCCGAACGCACTCCTCATCGGACGAATATGCCTCGTGCTCGTCCGCCGAGCCGTACTCCGACAGCTCAGAATCCCAGTCCTTCCGTCAGCAGAGCTAGAGGGACCGGGGCTGGGCGGCGTACATATTCTTCGTCTTCCATGATGGGTGTGAGCGAGGGCAGGCTGTAGTACAGGACGTGGAACTAGCCCAGAGGTTGTTGAGGAGGAGCCGGGAGGAGAAGGTAGGAGCGATTGTAGGAGAGACTCGATACAATGGAGGATTAACATGTCTGTGGCCCTCGCACCAGCAACCTGGAGTGCGAGGAGGAGTTCCAAGTTGAACTGCGAAGGAGGGATTCGAGGACAACTGTGACTTCTATTGGCCTTCCGATTCACATTGCTCTCTACTTAACCTCGCGCTGCAGTTCAACGAGCTACGTCCACCGCCACACTTGACTCCAAAATTGATCATTCAAATCGGGGCTTCTTCGAAGGGCGGTCGTCGTACATGTCATCCTCGAAGTCGTCTTCATTCAGGTCCTCATCCGGAGGATCGTAGTAATGATCGTCGTTGTCGTCGCTACTGGTCTCGTCGTCAAACTCGATGGTTTCGCAGTCCTTCCGTCAGCCTACAGTGGAGTAGCAAATGCGTTACGTTGGCCATGAGTGGTGAGGGCGGGGTGCGAGGAGGCCGTTGTGCGATGGTGTAGTGCAAGGGTACTGTATTGTTGTAGAGCGAAAGGAGGTGGGCTGTGGGCGAGGTCGTCCTTTTAATGTGGCCGAGGAGGAGTGCAGAACGTGGGAAGTTGGGTGTGCGAGCTGCGGTCTCTCGTGGGTGGCCTAGAGTTTCATTTTTCTCTTGTGCGTGCACATTCATTCTGTAGAGCAGGTGAGAATCCCCAGCAGTGGCGGACGTTTAAGCATGTATGGTTGCACCAACAACAATATGCGGCCTAGACGATCGTTGAGCAATGGCAGCCGTGCCACCTCATTCCGGTGCAGAATATTCTGCTGTAGATGCCTACGAATATGCATGCCCTAGCACTTCTCGTGGTCGTACCCAACCAGCCAATACTCTGCCTCTCAATCTGTGATGCAGCCCAGGCATGTTCTGTGACGGTCACTCCTTCTCCTCTAGATCCTCGTCCTCGCCATCCCCCTCTTCGTCTTCATCTTCGTCTTCATCCTCTACCTCCTCCTCGTCCGGCTCAAAGTCGCGGTAGTCGCCATCAGGCATGCACCCATTCACCCTCCGCCAGTGGGCGAGTGCCTTTGGCGTGTAAGTTCTAATGGCCTCGGAAGAGTGGGGCGACTTACTGTACGTAGATGTCGATTTCAGTGAGCATGACTAGTGAGGAGTCTGGCTCCGTGGAAGAACAGTTAGGATGGGGTACACCTGGAAACTCGTCAGAAGGAAGGAATTTACGCCAAGAAAGTCCGGAGAAGAGGCACTCCGGATGGGGTATTGCGAGAATGTCAGAGGCGAGTCTTGGTGGCGCCCATGTGCATCCGAAAAGGTGAGGGGAGGGACGGCAAATGTACAAGTCACACTCCATTCATTCATTTCTGTATGTGCTACACTCCCGCCGTGCACTAATCACACGAGGTCTTACTACAGACAAGCGACTCGTCGCGGCAGCTGCAGTTGCAGATCTTGTCGGCGGAGCACGCCGCAGTGCAGTAGCCTCTGGCGAAGCAGTGACCCTTGCACCAGAAGTCCTCGGGTCCAGGAAGGGTGCAGGTCACGCGTTTCGCGAGGTTCTCCATGTGCTCCGAGCGACGCCCAGGAGGGTGGGGCATGACGCCGCGCCCCTCGAGGTGTTCCGCGAGGGCGGTGCGGTTGAGCTTTGGTAAGCGCCCTGTGTGGGAGGAGAGAAGTTGGAGGTGCGAGGTTGGAGGTGCGAGGTGCGAGGTGCGAGGACAGGAGCTGTTGGGGAGGAGGTGGCAGTAGTGCAGAAGGCAAAGAGGAGGCGGGGTGGACTGGACGTACAATAGGGGCTTCGCCGACCTTTCCAAACTCGCACTGGATCCGGCTGTTGACACCGGTGCAGGTGACATCGCGCTCTGGGTCGTACCAGCTCACGGTGGCCGTGGTTGACATCGCAGCGAGGAGGGCGGAGAGGAGGGCGAGTGCGACCTTCATTGTGATGGAGTTTGTGAGGCTGGTTCTCAAAAGGCTTTGGAGAGGGGAGCGTCTTAGTTGCCTTGAAGACTGGTTGGAGAACACTTCGTCAGTTGTGGTTTACGCCTTATAAATAACGCGGCTCGGGGTTCAGAGACCGGCATCACTGCCAGAGGACTGCCAGAGGCTGGGTGTGGGAGATTAGCCAGGATCCCGGAAAGTAGTAAAGAGGGGTGGGCATGACCGAGCTGCAATGCCGAGCAGACCGGGGTCGTGGACACTCATTGGCGGAGGAGAGATGTGTGGAGCTGTGAGATGGAGCGAGCATGACTCATTGAGCGAGGTCTTGAGAGCGGAATGGGATGCGGGTATGCGCCAGGACACGCTAGAGCCCTCCTCTATCACAGGACGGATGAGATGCCAGGAGAGGAATGGGAAGGTCAGAACGAGGGTGGATATGGGTATCCGCCGAGGGGAGAGGGTGCGGTCATGAAGATGATCAGTAATGGGGTAGTGACGATGGGAGGAGAGCGGATCTGGCGATTGATTGCCGATCACCGTTATCAACTGCTAATCCTCGGGCACTGAGCACATCCCAGATACCGAGCTCGTCGCACGCCGATGTACCTGACTAGTGCGCGCAGCAGGTATGCCAATGCGGGTCGAACGTTCTAAGAAGCGGGATATGCGCCTGTGAGTTAATTGGGACTTAATGGAACAGCAAGTTTGGGATGGAAATGGAGCTGAGGTGGATGGAAATGGAGCCGAGGTGGATGGAGGGAGGCATTGGCCAAGGAGCAGCGGTCGCATATGACATCAGAGCAGCCTTCCGCGAAGATTGGGACTAGTGCTGAGCGTGACTGCTTGGATGAACGGGATATCGTAATGCAAGAATCACGGGAATCACCTCGGTCTTCTCCATGTTCCCTCTGTTCTTCGTCTCTCCTAGCTTAGTGGTCGAGGGGCTAGCGTGAATAGAAGGAGCAAGGCTAGTCGGCAATGGTGATGGATGTCGCTAAGAGTGCGGCCCGCTCTGCCAAGCGGACGTTGAATGTCGACACGTGCCGGTGTACGCCGAGGGGACGTAGGATGGATGCGTGCTGCGCAGTGCTTCTCAACTCCACCAACATGCGTCGCCTCACTCCACCCCTCCCCGCCTTGATGAACTCACATCGCCACGCTCCACTTCGCCCCTGGCACTCGCACGGCGCGGAATATGCCGCCAGCTGCCCTCCTTCTACCATACGAACTAACAACCCAACTCCTCCCGAGCTAGGCCCTACGCTTTCACAATGTGCATCCCCGGCTCGTCGGTCGAACGCCCTCAAGTACCTCTAGCCTGGGCTCTCTAATCGTCCTCGTCCTCGTCCTCGTCTTCCTCGGCTATTGGCCGGAGACGCCCACAAAACCAGTCCATCTCCTCGTCATCATCATCCTCATCATCCTCGTCTTCCTCCTCGATCGAGTCGAGACCGTCCGGATCGGGCATGCACTGGGTGTCAGTTGGCCAGGGAGGGGCTTACGTTGATGTCGATGTCTTCGAGCATCACTAGGTCGGTGTTGGATAGATAAATGATGGAAAGCGGCTGGTTTGGGAAGTGAGAGACTGCAGAACGCTGCGGTGGTGAGTTGGTTGGCGACCGAGTCGGAGCGAGGCGAGACCTGGGTGGGTGAGCGCCGTCGCATCGTGAGAGGGCATCTGCGGCACTGCGCTGTGCTCGCACTGTGTGCGTGCTGCGCGTCGCCTCTTGCTGCTGACTCGAGTCGGACGCGAGCGGTGCTCCGGCCGGGCTGCTTGGGTGTGCTTGGGTTGTGTGATGAGCACAATGCACGTCAGACTGATGAGTGAGTACCGTCAGTTCGTTGGTGGACGACTGGAGACTATTGCTACATTATTTATGCTGTAAATGCCCTAATACTGAAAACCTGTATTCTATAAGTTGTTGTGGAAATGCACGAGAAAGAAACCATTATTCACGACAGTACTCGCCCCTCTCACCTGCTCCGCCCGCGCTCCTCCTCCTTCCTTCCATTGGCCGAGGGCCCCTCCGCATGGTCGTCCCCCGCATCCTCCAGCGTGCCCATACGCTCCTCCAACTCCTGCAGGCTGCGCCCACAAGCGCAATCCGCCCACTTGTGATTCACGTCGTCCGTGATGAAGCGCTTCTCGCAGTCTGGGCAAATGCCATCCTCGTTGCCGACGATCCGTGGTGGATGATCGTGGCGGACGTGAGGGACGGAACTGAGGCACGTCCGGCAAAGCTGTTGGCCAGACGGTGTGCCGCAGACTTTGCATGGCTCAGAGCAGAACTTGTGCGATTCGTCTGTTCGTCAGCTAAGAAGAGGAGGGGAGGCTTACAGGAGGGAAGCTCGACGACGTCAGGGATGAAGGCGCATGACGGGACGATGACGGGTTTGTCCACCTTGAGTTGGCGGAGCTGGCCGTGCCCGGGGGTCGGGAGGGGGTTGCCGGCCACGTCCTCGCCGTACACAGAGTAGAACACCTCCAGGATGATCGAGTGGGTCACGACAATGGGTGTGACGACACTGCGGTCAGCATGCCCCCATGCGAATGTAGCGCTGTACTCATGTACATGAGCGCCCACTCACCCATGCACGGTCGATGGACGACCAGTCTCGTCAGTAGGCAGCCTCGCGCAGCCCGTAACGCTGAAGCCGCCCTGGTCCTTGCCATCAGCCTCCACGCCGCGCCAGAAGGCTGGCGTGTCCTTGGTTGGACGCTGAGGTGGCGGCTTCGTACCCTTCTCCCATAACACGAAGGTGGTCGAGGTCACCCGTGGGACAGCCGTCGCAGGATCGTCGCGAGGTGACGTCGTCACCATGCGCTGTATCAGGGACACCCGAGCATAGTAGATGGCTGTCTTGGGTGATGGGTCGGCAAAGTTGAGGAGAATGTTCATGGGAGCGCATACCGTCCACTGCTGGTTAGCATTTGACCTTGCTTGAGGAGGGTGACTCACCACTGCCGACAAGTACCGAACCTCGAACGAGCCGATGCCCTGAACCTCGCCGCGACGCCGCTCGTCCAGCACGGAAACGCCGTTGGACGGATCCGGGTTGTACAGCAGGGTGATCGAGCGCTGCGTCTTGATGTTGCCATGCAACCACTTCGCCTCACCCTCGTTTGGGTTCTGAGCCGACGACGACACAGGGTCTGACCACGATACGAGCATCTGTGTCACGATCCCGTCGGCGTCGGGCTCCCCGAGCCCGTCCCTGGCATCCGACTCCTCCGGGGTGCCAGAACCCGAATGTGAGCGGCTGCTGCCCGGCTCCGGGATGGAGTAGTTGGACATCGTCGAGGTCTGGCGCACGGGCGAGCGGCCACGGCGTGGTGTTCCCGCGGGCGAACTGGCTAGAGAGCTTTGCGGCGATGGCGACTTCATGCCCTTGGTTCCCAGCCCCTCCACCTCGGCGATGATGTCCGTGTTGATGCGTCCTGTAGGGTGCACATCGTAGGGCGCGAGAGAGAACGGCACAACGATGGTGAAGTTAAACCTGCGCTCAGTCACCGCACCTCTCGGGGAGTTCTCCGGCCGACGCTTCTCGTTGGGGCTCCCCCACCCTCGGCTCGCGGCTCGACCCTTACTTACCTCGATACGCCCTCCTCCAAAATAATCGCACCTTTCACCTCCAACGTCCGCTCGAACAGCACGTCCTCTTCCCATCCCCGCTCCGGTCCCATGTAGAGTTTGCACACGTTGCGGAGTTTGACGCGGATCGCGCGACATCGGCGCCGTCCGCTCCCGCGCGGGATATCAATTTCAATCTCGCCAGACAGCTCCCGTCCCGCGTGGTCCACTGTGGCCTGATCCGTGTCGGCGGCATCTGCCGCGCGGGTCATGAACACGCCGCCATAGCTGGGTACGTTGATGTAGATGCGTGGAGTGCTCCGCCTGGAGGGGCTCGCGGTGCGCGACGCGGCGCGCTGCTGGTTGCGCAGGAATGCGAACATCCGAGGTTTCGTGGAGAGTCGTGTGGTGTGGTGTGAGGGTAAGGGAGAGAGTGGAGCGCAGTGCCCGACTGCCGGGCTGATATAGATGAGCGAGCCAGAGATCCGTGAATGATGGCGATAGCGTGCTGATCAATCGAGAGAGAGAGAGAGTGAGTCAGATGTCGAGAACGGGGAACAAGAATCGAGTAGGTGATTCTCTTTTTCCGACCCATCTTGGTCACTTGGTTCGGTAAACTACGGCGGCAAGTAGCGGGTGGGGAGCACGTGGTCGGCTTCTCGGCCGAGAGGTTACGTTTCGACGACTCGAAGCTCGTAACGGAGACGCCCGATGTGGACCTGATATATTTGTTGATGATGATGCCGACAGAGGAAGCGACGAGGAAGCGAACCGCGTCGGCCCCGGCGCGTCGATGATCGTGATGCGGATCCGTATCAGTCCGATCGTACCAACATAACGTGTGCGAGATCGCGAGAACCACGTTCTATTATAATGGTCCACGTCAATCCGTAGCGCGCTTTGCTTATAATTACCCGACCAAGGTTGTGGCGTGCCGGTGGCTGACTGCGGCATGCCGAGTTAGCCTCTACTAACAAGTGACATTGGCCACCCCACAACTTACGAACGTTTGGCATTCGTCTTTCTGTTTCTTACACTTATCCACAAACTCACTCGCACGGCTGCTTCGATGGCTTGGTGACGCCAATAGCAGCCGGCAACTCCCCACTCCTTTCCCCTTCCCCCCTTCCATGTACACTCCCGCCGCCCCATTGCCCCCATTCCTCACTGCCCATCTCCCCTCCCTTGTCACCGGCAGGCATCACGATTTAGGCAACGATCATGAAGATGGCGTCGTCCTCGGGTAGCGTCGACGACCTGGCCGCGCGCGCGGTCCATGCCCTCACGGCTCTGCGGGCTGCGCTGCCAGAGCCGCGCCCGATGAACATGCTCGACCCGCACATCGGCATCCTGCTCATTGTCGTACACATCCTCGCGCTAGTCTCGCCCCCGACTCCCCAATGGCGCCTGGCACGCGCAGCTCTTGCGCCAGTGCTGGCCATTACCTGGATCTGGCTTGGGTACGTGGCCGTGCTGCGTAGCCCACAGGAGCGCTGGGGATCCAATCTACTCTTTGGTGAGTGCGATGAGGAGCCGACCTAAGCGCCGTCCACTGTTTCCATCCGCATGCTAACGCCGCAGCCTTCTTTGCGGTCCGCGCCTTCGAGCATCTTGTCGTATTCACCCCCGAATTTGAGGTATATCGGCTGCGTCCGGCATCCAAGGCGTCTGCACAGCTTACCGGACAACCCGGCCCATCCGTCGATGGCAACGGGAAACCCGTGCTACTGCGGGAACCTGTCCCGGAGCCGTGGACATGGGCGAAGCTAGAGTGGGCAGCGAGCCTGTGGTGGTCGTGGCGCGGCATCGGATGGAACTTCGCACCCCCACTCACCGACTCGCAGACTCAGGAGCCATTCACGCGGACCACGTCCCGCCGGCACCACCTGATCTACCGCGCGCTGTACCTCGCGGGCGTGTATGCTGTCGACGATGCGGCTGCGAGCTTCATGCGCGTCGGGATGCCCGAGTTCTTCATGACACACACTCTCAAGTATGCCGATCTGACCACGCTCCAGCGCGGGGCAGTCAGCATCGCGACGGTCATGCGCGTGCTTGCGTCGCTCGAGTACTCGCACCACCAGGTCGGTCTCATGGCCGTCGCGATTGGAGGCATCTTTGGCCTCGAGGGCGAGCTGTGGGAGCCGTGGGGGTGGCCTGCGATGTTTGGCTCGATGGCTGACATCTGGCGTAACCCCGGTCTCAACTATATGTGGGCCAAGGTACGTCAACTGGAGTACGATGGTGAGCTGACCCCAGGCTTGGAATCAGTACTATCGGCGGATGTACCACATCTGGGCATGGGTTGGATTCGGAGAAGGCGTGCTGGGCCTGCCGCCTAGTGGGAAGCAACTGAATCGGCCGGCGGTCAAGGCGGCCCAGGCGAAGAGGACATCAACTTCAGCACCAGGCACATCTGCCAACGAAGGACGAACAAGCTCAGTTGGCTCAAGCTCGACCACACAACCCACGCCCTCGGCCTGCGGCTGCCCTACTCCACCCATCTCCAGTCCATCGACACCCACCGCCGAGCTGGAGCTCAAGACAGTTTCCGCCCCGTCGGCGCAGCTAGTACCTCCCACTCCGCCCGCAACCCCTCCACCAGCTGCCATCCGACGAGCAGGCATGTGGGCCAACCTCCTCAAGTCCGTCCTCGTATTCACATTCTCCGGCCTGTTCCATGACTACGCCACGCCCATCCTCCTCATGGACGCCCTGGGACGCGGTGACTCGATCGACCCGCGCCACCTCATCTCCCTCGCGCCGTTCTTCATCATCCAGCCCGTTGCTATTGCGGCCGAGGCCCTCCTCGTGCCTCGGTACCGCGCGTTCAAACGCTCGCGGGGTATTGAGCGGCACGGCGAGGGGCCGCTGCTCACGCTGGCCGAGAGGGTTGTCGGATTCGTGTACGTCTGGGTGTGGCTCGGGTGGACAGCCGGATGGTTTGTGGAGGGGATGGCAAGGATCGGGGTGTGGCCTGTGTGGCAACCGTGGCCGATGCCGTACCATATCTCGCTGTTCGCGCCGCTGTGGCAGGCTATCATGTAGATCGGAATAGAGGCCAACAAGATGCCACTGTAGTGTACATAGGTTAGACAGGTAGATGGCATGAAACGGATTTGGCTACAGAGCTGCACCATAGCTATGTGCTGCACACATATCTGGTACATGCAGCTTGCTTTGATCCTTCTGACTGAACCGAGTTGATGCTCATGCATGCAGAGCGATGTCAATAACATGATCTCGACTTGGTCGACCGAATGGCCCACCATAGCACCTGCCACCGCCGGGAAACGCCGATTTTTCCGTCAGGCACCTCCACTGCCCTCAGGTCCAGCCTTGGACAAATGTCTAGTCCGGCCATACCACCCAAATCCAACTTTCCAGCCCAGCGAGCGCCAACGTCCCGGTCGCGAGCTCACTCTCCACCGCACTTCTCCTAAAAGGCCGCACGGCACACTCGGCACCCGGACGGCTTCGCCCACCTCTCCGGCCTCTTTGCGTCCCCTCCGAACCCCGACTGCGCCTGCGCCTCTCCTCTCTTCCTGTTCCTCCGATACGCGCGTTCCGAGTCCGAGAAGATGTCGACTTCATGTGTGCGCACATTGGCGGCTGTGCCCCGCGCGGCACTTAGGTCTAGCCGGAGGCCACGAGCTGGTGAGCATACGCTGGCTGTGTCTTCCGATCTTGCGCTGACGCTGTTCTTCATTGCCATCTAAATTTCCGTTCGTCACATCTCATCTGCCCTCGTCTTCGACTTCCGCCGTCTTCATCGCTACCGACCTTCTGATTACACTCATTTCCCTCTTAGTCCGCACGCTCGCGACCGAGGCCACTCCCTCAGCGGCTCCTTCGACCTCCGCCGCCGCCGACCTGCCCCCGCCTCCACCCAAAGCCCCTGCCGGACCGTCCTACCACCCCGTCCTCCCCTCATCGGCAGGCAAGCTGACGGGCAACGAGGCGTCCGCCTACCTCTCCTCCATCCTCTCCCTCCCCGCCGGCACCTTCCCCCCTGAGCTCGCCCTCCAGATCCTCACGCACAAGAGCTACCGCTTCGTGCACCGTCTCGCCCATCCCCCGCCCTACACCGAGGCCGAGATCGCCCAGTCGCAGGTGTCGCACAATGCGCGCTTGGGCTTTGTCGGTCGCCGCGCGCTCGCAGCGTACACAGCCATGTTCGTGCACTCGTCCATGTCGACCACCAACGAGGTTTACGCGGCCGACTTTTTGCGCGGAAAGGACATTGAGGGAAAACTCGACGCGTTGCGGCATCAGAACAACCTCGGCCGCACGGTCGGCGACAGGTGGAAGATTGGGGAGGTGATGCGCTGGGACAATAACGAGGTGAGTGTCTGTCAATCATGTCGAGGGCGGGGAGTGGTGCTGGCTGCGCTCAATTGGCATCGTGTGGAGGAGTGTGACCGTGAAGCGCAGTGTGGCTAGGGGTACGATGGTGCACCGGCTATCGATTGGTGCTAGCTCGCCGTGGGACCTTGAACTCAGCTGACCCCAGACCGGCCGTGACGGCGGATACGCCAAGGTCAAGGGCTTGACAGTCGAGGCCGTCCTTGGTGGTGTCTTCACCCACCTTGGCTCGCCAGCCGCCCAGCGCGCATACCACCTGCACGTGCTGCCGCTTCTTGCGTCGCAGCTCCGTGATCCCGCACTCATTGAGGCTGCTGACCGTGTGCGCAAGAGCGCACAGGGGCTCGGCGGCGTCCTTCCGTAGATAACACCAGCATTTGCATGTACGCCATTCTGCAGAGTCGGGCGGGAAGGGGTTGATCGGGGTGGTTGTTGCCATGATGAGGAGAGTATTCTGCATAGCAAGGGACACTCTAGAGGACTGAATGACTGGGAGCAGGGCTGCTTAACGCTGTAGAGCCATGTCTCTCGAGCGATTAAGCAAGCCCACTCGCGCACAAACATGTACTGTTGCATCTCGTATGACCATCGCGTGCACCGCGACTTGAAGCTTGCCTCCACTCCGAAATCATCCAGACGACGGTCAGGCTAACTGAAATCTCTAACCACGTGGTCTACGCCACCATCCGGCGTTTTCGGAGAAATGACTTTGTACCAAGGGGTAAGGCATTGTCCGACCACGCCCGGGTTGGGTCTCACTGTATGAACTCCAAGGGGAATTTGATCCCGCTCTCACCCAGCCAGGAGGCTCCGAGGCCCAATGAGCATGGATGGATTCGGCGGCTCATCACTCGTAGGCAGGCAGACGCCCAAGGCTACTCGAACCTCCGCGCTCACCATCTCTCTCCCTCCTCTCCTCCTCTACCTCACCTCTCTCTCATCCCTCCCCACCCTCCCTCGCGGCGCCGCTAAAATGGCCTCCCTCACCCGCATCAACCTCGCGCCCAGCGTCCGCACCCTCGCCTCGGGCGTCCCCGCCGCCCGTGGCATCGCCCTCAACCTCCCCCCTCTCGCCGACGCTCACCACGGCGGCCCCCGCGCCGACCAGCCGGCCCGCTTCGCCGCTTACGCCAACAACGGCGTCTCCAGCCTCCGCACCAATGGTAGGTATTACTGCATCTGGGGCGTATATCTGCGCGACGAGGGCGCGGGTAGACTGTCTAGCGTTGCGCCGTCAAATTCCGAGGGCAGCGTCGGAAGTGAAGAGATGAGCGCAATCAAGTGCAGCCTTTGTACGCGTTCGAGGCTGTGACGCCTCACGCTCTCTGGTGCTACTTGAGGCGACCCTTGCCTACGAGCTACAGCATCTGCGCGCTGTCATTTCCCTGCCCTCGACTTTGCGCGTGCGCCGACTTTGCCTCATCATCTCCTATCGTCACAGTGCACATACTAACACCTCAGCCAACCCAACAGCTGTCTTCGGCCAGCGCCGTCTCCACACCTCGTCGCGCGCTCTCGCCGGCCGCGACCAGAACGGCGTTCCCGAGATGGGCGCGTACAAGACTAGCAACGAGGCCGGCAACAAGCTCGCCCAGTACTTCATGGTCGGCGCCCTCGGTGCCCTCTCCGCATCGGGTGCCAAGTCGATGGTTTCCGACATCCTTTCCAACATGGGCGCTTCCGCCGACGTTCTTGCCCTCGCCAAGATCGAGGTCGAGATGGGCTCCATCCCCGAGGGTGAGTTGCGCCGTGGTGGCGATGTTGGGAGGGGGACGACGGGGTGCCAAGGGATGTGCAGGAACATCGGGAAAACGGAGTGGTGATGTTTCCACCCGAGCACCGAAGTCGAGTATGCGTCGTGTTGTCACTGCAACGCGACGTACGCGTCCTGCATATTGGACCGCGTGAGACTGGACTACGGGGACATGTTGTGCATACTCCAAATCCACGTCTACAGACTCGCTCTAGGAGCGCCCTCGTCCCCACTCCAATCAAACGCTATCGACAAACCAATCCCTCTTCCGGCATTGCTAACTCCCCAGGCAAGAACCTCATCGTCAAGTGGCGTGGAAAGCCCGTCTTCATCCGCCACCGCACCCCCGACGAGATCGAGGAGGCCCGCGCCGTCGACGTCAAGTCGCTCCGTGACCCCGAGTCGGACGAGGACCGCACCCAGCGCCCCGAGTGGCTCGTCATGCTTGGTGTCTGCACCCACCTCGGCTGTGTCCCCATCGGTGAGGCCGGTGACTACGGAGGCTGGTTCTGCCCCTGCCACGGCTCGCACTACGACATCTCGGGCCGTATCCGCAAGGGCCCTGCGCCGCTCAACCTCGAGGTGCCCGAGTACTCGTTCAACGACGGCGAGGAGAAGATTGTCGTCGGTTAGACAACTGCAACTGCACAACAGTAGCCCGTAGGGGTGGATGCAAAATGCCCAGGAGGGCTTGGATAGACGAGGCGCGCGAGGCAGCTGCGCTGCCGAGCGGTGCCGACGCGTGGCGAGGGGGACATGGACTGATCTACAGGGAAGCAGAGGATAGGGGCCGCGGGGGAGCGAGGTGTGCCGTTGCCAGTTCTGCCAACGACTGCTCTCTATGTGGTCCTAGGAGCATCCGGATGATCACCTTTGGGGGAGTGGCGGCAGGCATCGTGGCATTGTCTGCTCTGTCCCGCTGCTCTGCGGAAGAGTATACAGAGCTGGCGTGTGCATCTCAGCTGTTATGCTGACCAATCTAATGACCGACTGAAACACGCAGGCGAACAATCTCGTCTCGTAACCGCAACTCGCCGTACACTCAACGCCGAGCCGACGATGCTAGTTGTGCACGTTAGCTGATGTGTCGATCAAATCTATCGGCAACTGAACCACGCAGCAGCGAGCACTCTGGCCTCGTGGCACTTACGTTCCTCCACCGGCGAGCGCCTACCGGCGAGTCCGATACGGTCGTCACTGGCTGCGTCGCATTCAGCTGCTTCGGGACGTGTATGGACTACAACCTCGAGAACACGTTTAGACAATCATCCTCAAATCATCGACATGGACAAGGGAACAGAACGTCCGCGTGATCAAGTTCGCCGTACAGTCTTTACCCGTCCCTCACTTCTTCTGTATCCCTTCTAACGCGTGAACGCCCCTAGGCCTGCAGCTTGGCGAACAGGTGGTACTCCGGCGTACAGCCCGGACTGCACGGGGTGTAGCCTCCCAACCTCTTCGCAACCCTCACACCATCTATTGTACGGCAGTTGGCTCACTGTGGTTGGGAGGGACGGTGAAGGCGGAGAGCTAGGAAGTGGAGGGCGACATCGTACGACCGCAAGAGCGACAACTCTGGCTCTTGGTACGACATCTTCCAACCGAAGATACATAGTGCTGATGATCTGCACTCACGGCCTGTTTCCATTCCACATTACCTACCCCAGCTCACGCCTTCTGACGCCCCTCCTCGTTCAGGAAGGCGTGTACAACCGTGCAATGTGGATCCCACGTCGTCCGTGGTAACGATATGAAGAGGATTTTAGGTCTCCTCACCGGAAATGCTGGACTCCAGCCCTCAGCCAAGGCATCCTCACCCTAACCTCGTCTCTTCGGGTGGGCTGCCTGTCGGCCCGACAAAGGATGAGGGTATGCAGTCCAGTAGGTGTCCACTCCGTGCAGAGCGAGGAGCCATCCGCCGTGCAGAACGAGGAGCATCGTCAGCGTCAGCGCCAGACCAGGAGAGGAGAGGTTCGACGCGGACTCGTCCACTCTCCCTCATGGGTTCCCCCCCTGGCGGAGCGTCTTGTTTCCTCCGCCGCGTACGGTGAAATGCTGGTACTTTGCTTTGAGGTCAACGTGCGGACCGGCTATGCCGTTTGGGGCGTTCGCGGGCACGAGGCCATCGCTGTCTCGAAGACCATGTGCACTCACCCTGGAGTGACTCTACACTTGGCTCCAGATACGAAGACACCGTCGAGTGACAAATTGTGCCAGCATCCAGATCGAAGAACGGCTCGCTGCGCTCCTCGAGAATTGTTGTGCCAATTGGGCGCGGGTGAAGACTGGTGAGGGGAAGTCGACATTGACAAGGCAGTAAGCGCGGCCGGCTGTAGCCGGTCCACGCCACACCGACCCCGCCCCTTCCCCTACCACATCATGGAAGCAGACAGCGATACCCGAAGACTGGCGAATCGTGCCGCCCTGCTCAACGTGGAACTCACATTCCGTCGAAATGGCAGTATCTGCTGGCGTGCGGATTGCGAAGTCGAGGGAGAGCTTGGCCCCACATGCTAATACACTGATATAGCTGAGGACCCGCATTGCGCGCGACAGGAATAGACTCGAGATCCACCGCGTATCTGATATCGACAAGACCTGGCTTGTTGCTGCCGCAGATAGATTTGACGATCTGACGTCCCGAGGTCGACCACGCGGTGCTCTGGGCATGTTCGGCAGAAGTTGTAATCAAGGCTGCGAGTGAGGCGCGCTGACGATATGTGAGAGGAGACCAGGGCCCCGCCCGGCCATGCGCAACGCCCGCAGGCATGCTGGGGCACAGCGAGGGAACACCTGCATTCCGAGAGCTGGATCACCGGGCGAGGGTCGGCGGGGTATCGGGTCGGGTAGTATTCAGAGGAGCCGGCTCGGGATTGCCCGAGAGCTGTCTGCGGCGGGCGCTGACGCTGACCGACGCTGCCTGACGCTGGCCGGTGTTAATGTCCCCAAGTGGTATTGTCGTCGGTGTTGGAGTATCAATGCAAGTGAAGAACCACATGTCGAACCCGTCGAGCGCGCAACAGGCTCTGATGCTGAGGTGATGGCGGATATACGGTGAATCAGCGGAACAACCATCGAGGATCAACATACCGCCGATCACGGCATTACCAGGATTTTGCTTATGTTCTGAATCTTCCTAACGCCCATTAGCCCATCCTTCCGGCCCCTCAACCCGGCCTTATACCACAACATGCACTCCAGCCGAGTCTCGAATACAAATGCATCAGTTCGGATGCATAAAGCGTAAGGGACTGACAGTGGCCACAGCGTCCATATGGTGCAGACGGAACTGCGCAGGCCAGCAAAGCCACTGTCTAATTCGAGCGCGCTGCAGACCCTGCCGTCCACGCGGTCCTCGTCAGGAACGGCCCCCCTTGTCGCCGACGACCTCCGCGCACCACTGGCCATGAATGGCCACAACGTACCGGGGACACATCGACGAACTTGGCAGCATGTGGTGTTCAGGCGCCGAGAGGGGTTTGGGCGGCCTCGAGAGCTATTTGTGTCGACGAGCCAAGGGCGTGGCGTGCTCGCGCGCGCTCTCGTTTAGATAACATCGACATTACGCTTGGGTCGTGTGACTCCAGGCGACGTCCGACTGTGTCGGATGGCGACTGAGGGACGAAGAGGCCGGTCTTGCCTCCCTCTGCCTCCATCTGCGCTCGTGGTGGCTTACCTGCCCGCCTGCCTGTGCACACCATGCATACGCGGTTGGGCGGGCGGACGAGGCGCACGGCGGACGACGGACGAGCGGACGAGTGCATCTGGACGAGTCGGAATTGCTGCGTTGCGATACGAGTCGTGCTTGCGCGAGTCAGCGTGCACCATGGGCTATCCATGGCGTGCTCCTATGGCAGGAGATACAAAAGCTGCTTGAGGATGATAGCGGGCTGCTCTCTCATCTGTTCCATCCACTATGAGTCGTGAGTTGCCCGAGTGGCTAGTGCGTAGAGACTGGCAGCTGACGATAGACCCAACTGACACGACGATCGATTACGAATCGGCACCACTGCCGGCGCACGGCTTGCCGACGGCTGGCGAGGTTTCCAAGGAGAAGGCTTGGCACCACGGTTTGGCGGAGGGCGAGGTCTCTATGCCTGCCGACTCCGAGGACGAGCCCACCGAGGAGGAGCTGAAGACGCTCAAGCGGTGAGTTGGCGCGCACGCCCACCAGTTTGGGTGAACCAACTCTGGCCCGCCAACCAGAGAGCGCGGCTGACAGCAGCGTCCCCGCGCCGCTCAAGTTCGCGGCCCTCGCCCTCTGCTTCATCGAGCTGTCGGAGCGCGCATCCTACTTCGGCTGCCAGCAGATCTTCAGCAACTTCGTCCGTGGCGCCCTGCCCGAGGGCGGTAACGGCGCGGGCGCCGTCGCCCCCGGTGCTGCTGGTGAGCAGCAGACGGCCGGTGCGCTCGGCATGGGTTCGGTCGCCGCCTCAGCCGTCGGTTCGACCTTTACTTTCCTGGCGTACGTCGTCCCCATCCTCGGCGGTATCGTCTCGGACGCGTACTGGGGCCGTTACAAGACCATCTTCGTCGGTGTCGGTATCGGTATCGTCTCGCACATCCTCCTCGTGATTCCCGCCATCCCCTCTGTCATTGCCGGTGGCCACGCGTTCGCCGCCTTCATGATCGCCATCCTCATCCTCTCGTTCGCGACCGGTTTCATCAAGGCCTCGCTCGGCCCGCTCCTCTGTGACCAGAGCCCCGTTAAGAAGCCCATCGTCCAGACCACGGCTACCGGCGAGCGCGTCATTGTCGACCCCCAGACCACCGTCACGCGCTACCTCCTCATCTTCTACTGGTGCATCAACATCGGCTCGTTCTTCGCCATCGCGACCTCGTACTCTGAGCGTCTCGTCGGCTTCTGGCTCGCCTTTCTCCTCCCCGGAATCGTTTACATGTTCTGCCCCGCCATCCTTCTGATCCTCAAGAACAAGCTCTACCACGCGCCCCCCCAGGGCTCGGTCGTCATCGAGGCATGGAAGGTCATGACCACCCTCCTCAAGCGTTCATCGCTCAAGCTTATGTTCAAGGGCGGCGACGACTTCTGGAAGCTCGCCAAGCCGAGCTACATCCGCGAGACCGAGGGCAAGCTCGACGAGACCAAGGTGTTCTGGGACGACCAGTTTGTCGAGGAGATCCGCCAATCGTTCTCGGCCTGTGCCGTCTTCTTCCTCACTCCCATCTTCATCCTCGCCGACGGCGGTATCGGTAACCAGCTCAACGACATGTCTGCGGCCATGACGCTCGACGGCATCCCGAACGACATCATGAACAACTTCAACTCGCTGGCCATCATCGTCGCCACCCCCATCCTCACCTGGGGCATCTACCCCTTCTTCGAGCGCATCGGCTACCCGCTCAAGCCGATGACGCGTCTCAGCATCGGCTTCCTCCTCGGCATGGTCACGATGATCATCGGCGCCCTCGTCCAGTGGCGCATCTACGAGACCTCGCCGTGTGGCTGGCACGCGACCGAGTGCGACGGCGTCTCGCCCGTCTCCATCGCCTGGTTGATCCCGCAGTACGCTATTCCCGCCATCGGCGAGCTCTTCGTCATGGTCACTGGTTACGAGCTCGCGTACACCCGTGCGCCCGCGCGCATGAAGGGCCTCGTCTACGCCATCTGTCTCTTCTCGTCCGCCATCTCGGCCGCCATCTCACTCGCGTGCTCGGCTGCCATCACCGACCCCTACCTCATCTGGCCCTACATCCCCGTCGCGGCCTGCTGTCTCCTGTGCGCCATCTTCTTCCCCACCTGCATGCGCCACCTTAACGACCCGGTCGAGTCGTTCGCCGACCCCGACCGCCAGGCCGGTAAGCAGCAACCCAACTATGTTCCCAAGGAGGTCTCGGACGAGGAGAAGTATTAGGGATGGCAAGGCGTTTATTAGTGGTTTATAAGAGGTCCTTTGGCCTAGTAGTATTTGCTAGCTGGGTGCTTGAGCAGCTTGGTAATGTAAATGTGTCTCCATCTCTCACGCGCCCATGCGTCTGCATGCTGGACCGGCGATTTGAGCAGACAGCACTCCGTCGCCGGCGGATGCTGTCCATCCGGCCGCGGCGCAAGTCGGCAGACCACGGCTTGCCGAGTGACTGCCGAACAGAGTACCTCGGCTGCAAGATAAGCTGTCGACGTAGAAGCCGAGGCTATCGTCGAGCACCAGTCTGCAGGTATCCTCGGGCCCTATTCTGACCGAGACAGCATTGAGACATCCCGCAACGGCCCCGAGCGACCTCCCGGCGACGTCAGAAGGTGAGTCACGGGGCTGTCACCACATGCTACCTCCTGTCACAAGCGAACGCTGACGAGATGAGCGCGAAGCTATCTTCCCGCCGATGCCGTTGTTGCGTTTGACACTACTTCGAGTGAGACACAGGCTCTGCCTCCTCTTTCTTACTTCGCAATGCCTCGAGCCCGCACACTACTCACAGCCACCGACTCATAAGCGAGAAGATTGCGACGAGGGGGTATCCATAACGTCCAAGTGGTGGCTTGATGTCTGGAGACTGGTGGATAGCTTGAAGTCAAGAATAGAGACGCATCCTTAACTCAAGCGCTGACTGCAAGCGCCTACTCCTGCAACCACTGTCCCGGGACCGCACGTGCAACACAGAAACACCAGGAGCCGTATCAGTGACGCAGCAGATTGGAGCTGACTGGCGCCAACGTACTACGATCGCAAGAACGATCGCAAGAGGCAGCCACAAGCACCCCAAGCACCCCGGCCGAGAACGGCGGGCGGCAGATGCGTTGGAGATAGAGCGCCCTTCCAGGCCGACGGCAATTGCAGCAACGTGACAGGAGAAGTTACGGGAACACAGGGGTACCCAGTGACATACCGTCATCTCATGCGCCGCTGCTGTCATGTCGCGTCGAGCTGCCCCGGACCCTATGAGTCGTCCCACTATCCAGTACCAAGAGCGTGACATGTTATGTTACTACAGGCGAGATCGGCACGGTGGGGGAGCCATGCCGAGAGAAATGGTAGGGGCACCGGAACACGCGGGGGTGATGCCGTGAGCGTGCGCGTTGTGAACATTGCGACCGACTCTTGCACGCAATAGCGTCGTGCTTGTGTGCACCCTCGCGGTCATGCAAGGGGTTGCCTAGTACACAATTGTGTCCTCGGCAGGAGCCAGGTCGTACCCGCGACAGGTTTCTTCTATCAGGTTGTTCTGTCAGGTAGGTGGCTGAGTTGTGGCGGATGGCGATGATGAGCGCTCTATTCAACATTGCGTACTAATGTCTCATGGCCGAGTGCGTACGAGCGATATCCTGCAACTCAACCAAGGTTTGAGGACCCCGGTCATGTCTTACGGCCTGTCTCACTCTTAGAACGTTGGGTACCAAAGGACAAGTTAGGATGTAAGCTTCTAGCGTGGCGAGAATGTCTCAGGCGGGAAGACCCCGGACCTGACAACAGGCTTTCCTGTACAAGCATGACCTGTACACGACATCCCTTGCCTCTCCTCTCTTGCCTTAGGAGCGATATGAGACAGGCGAAGGGACAAGAAATATCGGTAAAAAACCTTGCCCAGATGTGTGGTGCTGGTCGGCACGGAGTAGCTTGGAGACCTCCGCGAAGGAGTCGTATGGGAGGCCACCTGGAGACCCTGCACCAGCTCCAATACCTGCACCTGTATGCACAGTCTTGTCTATCTATTCCGAAGTTGGAACAGGTGACCTTTCTTGCCGCTGCGCTGCCGATGCTCGTTGGAAATCGGATCGACAGGACAGACATTCAGTCATAGTCAGAACAATGCCCGGGACGATCCGACAGCGCCTACCTGTGCTGCTGGGCGAAAGGCAAGGGAGCAGCATCACCTGAGCAGATTTTGCATCATCTAAATGTCCGAGCCGCGGCGGCGAAGAGAGGTTCGCGGTTGAGGTCTGTGAGCTGGTCAACAGCTCTACAGGGGTCAGAGACAAGCCGAGCACGTGTGCGGACAACGGTGCGGTAGTGTCGACGCCCATGAAGTTCGGGTGTGTTGCCAGACGTCCATGTTTACCGTAAACCCCAGCATCCGTTCTTTTGTTCTCAGCGTTACTCCCCCGGGTGTCACTCCTACCCCTCTCCCCCACTGCCGACCGGCAGGGTGTGGCGGGGTCTATCCGCCGATCCGATCACAGCGATCAGCGATCAGGATCAGCCTGGCGCCGAAGCGTCGGCAGGCGTGGGGTGTGGGGGATGGGACGATAGCCTTGGGGTGGAGAGGCGGGTGCAATGCGGGCAGCCGCAGAGCCACGACTCCTGCAGGCTACGAGGGCCCGAGGTGATCTACGAGGGTCTTTGTTGTCCGTTCCCTTCGCGGGCGTCGTACTTGCACTTCTGAAAGGGAAATTCGAAAAGGGAGTCGGGTGACCAAGGCACTGCAGACGAACCAGAAGAATGGCTTGGGTGGAGCTTGAGTCTGACTGCGAGTCTTCTACTGCTTTCAGCGTGCGCAGAGCTCGCGCCAAATTGCGCTCCGATGGCGACAATACAGGATGGCGTCAGCGGGGCATGCGGCGCCTACAGCCGCGCACTCTACTGTGTAGTTTCATTGACCTGTTCCCACTGGTACTAGCGAGCGCTATACCTATCCCCGCTCCAGTGCGGGAACGCAGAGTGACAACGGCCGAGTGCAAGAAGGTGTCACTAGATCACCAGACATGCTTGGTTGCGGGGTTTTCGTTCCCAAGCATATGCTTATGGCATACAGTTTACGTCTCGAACGACTTGCGTTCCATCTGCCGGGATGGCCGTTTGCCTCCCCTTGGGAGGGTTGTTCGACAAAGTCGCTGGATCCTGGCCGTGCCGTAATCGACCTCGGAAGTGAGACCTGGGCCATTCTGCGGTTACCCTTCGCCAGCCACAACCTACGCTGTTCTATTGTGTATATTGACGGTAGGTTAGGAGCTTGCAAAATAACCGAGCTTGAGACTGGCTTCTGGCTTCGCTTTTGGCTTCTGTTTTGTGGCTTGTGGCTTACTCGGCCACTATGCCCCAGCGCCAGCCCAACCCTGCAACAAAGTGAGACATGGAAGCCCAACGGCAGCGCTCGGCTTCTACGGCTCTCAACTGTTCTCAACGACGCCCCGAGCCTGCCACTGAATAAACCAAGTCAGGGAAGCAGACAGAGTCTCGGAAGCGACAGCATAGGGTGGAGTTGGGAGAGAACACGCCTGGCATGTGTTTACGTTGTTTCAGCGTACCGCTGGAACCGATTGCGTTGACGATCACGTACGTACCTATTGTACGCATACTACACAAGCTCAGCCTCTGATGCATGCATATGCCCCTTGAGTTGAACTGAACGCCACTGTACGCCGCCGGACGCCTGGGCTCGCCTCGGCTCTGCTACCTGATGCGCGGCTGGATGGAGAGGTTCCATGATCCAGGATACGGGTCTAGGATACGGGATCCACGCCATGTCGTACGTCCATACAAAACCTACCCCGCCTTACAAGGCAGGCTGGGGAGCCAAGCCAATCCACCTGGCCAAGCTGACCCGGAGTCGTACTCGGGCAGAAGACAAAGAGCCAAGCATGTCGGGGCAAGAAGACCCAGCGACCAGAGCACGGCCCAGTCTCACCGTCGGGCTTACACGTCGGAGCAGCTCGATGTCGGCGCATACTTGAATAGACGATGCGGCGCCTCCGTCCTCACCTCCCCCGTCCTCAATAATCCTCACCTCGCATCTTTCCGGACAACTGGAGCACAAACTATTTATCAAGCGTCACTTGAGCTTGAGCGTCTCCCCAGCCCCACCCCCACACGCCACCCACCAAAACGCGCAACCCATCCCGCACACCTCTTGTCCCTCGCCACCACGCACACGATGTCGTCGCCCATCTCCACACCCCTGCAGCAGATGCAGTCTACGTCGACACCACCCCAAGCCCAGTCTTCCTCCCCCTCAAGCCCCTCCCAGTCCTCAGCACCATCATCCCCATTGCCAGCTTTCATGGTGAGTCCCGAAAGCCGATGTTCTCGGCGGCGCCACCACCCTGCCAAGTGGCCCGCCAAGTTAGAGCGCCCAAATCTGCCAAGATGGTGGCTGACCCCAGGCGGACGAAGACCTTCAAGGCGTCAGCGATGACGACCTCGTCAAGTGGTACGGCTACCGCGACGACGAGTTCATGGAGGACGACGACGAGTGAGCCCCACCGCCCCCAAGGTGGTGGTGGCCCCAGAGTGGGGAACGTCCGTGGCGGAGATACAGCAGTGGCGCCGAGGGCGCACATAATTCGAGCCGAAGCCCATTCTTCGTGAACGGCTTGGCTCGCGCATGAGCATTCCAGTACGAGACCGCTCGACTGGGACGGCCGGACAAGCATAGCATATTCCGAACAACTCCGGCGCGGGCCGCTGCGAGCGACAATAGCAAAAGGACCAGATATGGACCGAGCATAGGAGGACAGTTGTAGTACGATGTATAATTAGGCCGTCCCGTGTTGCGAGACTACGGCGGTTTCTGGAGCTGAGACAGCGGCTGGGAGGGGAGGAACGACTCGGCAGTTGCGTCTCTGCTGCTGTGCGTCTTGCTCCATCCTACTCTCGAGAGAGGCCTGCTGAGAGTCATGCGGGCAACCGGACGATCCGCATGTCATTTGCTCTGCACCTTGTTGATCCTGCCGAGCGCCATGCTGCCGATCAGGTCCACACGGCCTGTGCTCGGCAGCGATCGGCCGATATCAGATACGCCAGCTTCGCTTGAGAGCAGGGTCAGAGGCAGGCGTTGACGGTTGGATGGAGGTGGCGCAGTGTTGAGCTACCCCACATGTCATGTCACGCAAGTACGCTGTCCGAACGCCGCTGACACAGGCCTCTTGTCTCGTCGTACTCCCTCCTCATCCCTCCTTACCTCGTGATCATTCACAATGTGGCCCCTCTGGCGCCCCTTACACCGGTCTGCCAGCTCATGTGCCACTGCTAGCGCTTGCCTCAACCTCCATGTCGTTCGCCGCTTGCCCGCTCGCTTGCAGTCGTCCTTGTGGGCGCTGCACCTCTCGCTCTGCCACTGCCACTGCTCGATCGTGCTCCTAGTGAGCACTCCTACTCAATCCTCTGAGCTAAGTTGGGCGTCCAGTACGTCAAGCCACCCCCACCTGGCATGCTCGCCACTGCACAGCATCACTTCGATATCCCCTTCCCAATGACAGCTCGTTTCGTCCCGTCGCCTTCTCCCTCCTCCCCCTCCTTGACCTTCTCCCCTCCTCTCTTCTCGTGTCTTTCCTCCCGGCTTTACCTCATCTCGCCCGCGAGCAGAACGTGGCCCATGTTTCCACTTGATGCAACTGGCGGCGATTCTTGGCTGTGTTCTGCAGACAGGAGACGAGGGAGCAGCGGCTCGGTGGCGATGGACCTGGGCTCGTTAGGTCGTACCCCTTCGCTGAAGCCTTCCTTGTCGACGAAGTTCACATTATTGCTGCCTTGTGCAAAGATACAACATACAGCCCAGAGCGAGGCCGCGACAATGGCTGTCGTCAGCTCCTGTGAGTTGCTATGAGTTGCTGTGAGTTGCTGTGAGTTGCTGTGAGTTGCTGTGAGTTGCTGTGAGTTGCTGTGAGTCTCCGGCAGGCGCTGTGATTACTCTGAGTAATTGCTTTGAATCACTTTGAATCACTTAGAATCACTTCGAATCACTTTGTATCACTTCGAATCACTTCGAATCACATTGGGAGCCTTGAAATGCTTTTGAAATCCTTCAAGTGGCTGTGAACAACCATCGAGACAAACACGTCGACTCACAGTACGAACCACCTACTCGTCCTTGGCGCGCTGTCGTATACAATATGCATAAGTAAGGGTACAATACAAAAGTGCGATCTCGCACGGCGAGGAGTTGAATCGATACAAAATCCAGGAGCTAGATGAGTAGCACGTCGAGCGACGGGTCGTCCTCGAGCGCGTCTTTGATGTGGTAGTGCGGCCTGCCCGCGTCGTGAGCGGCGTGGACGCGTGCAAGGATCTGCTTCGTTAGCATCTGCTGCGCGAACACGGGTGAGGGCATTGGGCGTATGAGACGGGTAAGTGGACACAGCCGACTCACAGTGTAGGCAGCAGTGAGGTCCCGATCCCCAATAGGGGTGCGCGCGTGCGCGAGGAGCGCGGTCACGGTTGCGCGGTGATCGGGGTGCGCGGCGCAGGCTGTGATCATGATCGGCCAGAGCCAGCCGTCGAGGGCGCTGTGTGTTAGTGGTGGGCTCCGTGTTATGGGTGTGCCGTGCGATGGCCCCTTCTCCCCTTCTCCGCGAGGATAGAGGCACCCATCGACGCCAGACGGCAGGCCGCCAGAACTCACCCAAGATCCGCAATCGCGTCGCAGCTCAAATCGACAAACTCGCTCACACGCGCCATGACCTCCGTGTCGCTCGGCGAAAACCTCTGCGCCTGGTGCATGAGGAGCACGAGCACGGCGAGCCGCCACGCCCGCGCGCCATACTGCACACTCCGTGCGTCTGGGCGCGCAGCCAGCCGGGCGGGCCAGACATACTCCAGCTCGGCGCGGAGGGCTGCGGCGTCGTGCTCGAGCTGCTCGGCGAGGAGGTCGCTCTGGTCGGCGATGTGCGTGCGCCGCGCAGCGAGGCCGACCGCCTTGCCCAGTGTCGGGATGAGGATGCGCGGGGCGAAGAGGAGGGCTTCGAAGAGGTCGGGGAGGGCGGGCGCGAGTTTGAGCTGGAGCGCACGGCTGGCCAGCAGCCACGACGGGTCCAGCGTAACGTACGTTGGCAGCGAGCCGTCCGTCAACGAGGCTGGGGTCAGCGAGTGGAACGGGGTTGAAAGTGGCCAAGAGTGTGCCTGTTCTCGGAGTTCGGCATCCGAGGACCGAGAGGAGGATTAAGGTTTGGGATGATCGCTGCCGATCATACGTCCGCTGCGCGCGCAGTCTTCCACAGCCTCAAGGACTCACCAAGGACGGCCAGCAGCGCCGTGAAGTCTGAATACACGGCCATACCCAGTGGCTCCAGTATTCGCAGGTCTCCGCCCCTATATCCCGGATTTGGCGGGGTCACACCAATGACCCACCCAGGCCCACCGCGAGCGAGCGCCCACTCGACGCCAGCCTTGAGCTGCTCCCTCCACCGCCCCGGCAGCGGCGTCGTCACCTGCGACAGGAAGAGCGTAAACCCCGTCGCGCCGAGTTTGCCGTTAACGGGCGGTGGTGTAGCCGTGCTCGTCGTCTTGCGCTGAACGAGCCCGAGGTAGTGTGCCAGCAGGGTGTTGCGCCTATCCGCGCCGCCGCGCGCGCGATAGGATGCGCTCGACGCGTTGGCTGCGAGGATGGCGGTCGAGCTGCAGAGGAGCCTGTTCTCGGCGTCCTCGAGGTCGGCAAAAGAGCGCCGGACGAGTGTGGCGTGGTGGTCGAGCAGGAGGCGGAGCTGGGAGCGGGGCGCGACGGGCAACTGGCGGCGTCAGCGATGTGATGCAAAGAGGCGATGGGCCCGGGCGTAGGGCGGGGCCGAAGAGCTTGATGGGCGGCCGATCGAGATTTGCGCCGCCGGCGTCCGTGCCCACCAACCCACAGACGGAACGTACCTTTGCAATTAGTGAGTCGGCGAGTGCAGAACTGGATCCAAGCGGACTGGTGTCAGCGCCGTAGGGCTAAGAGACGTACTTGAGCAGGTCGGCGTCGACACGCTGCGCTTCCAAAAGAGCCGCGGAAGCATGGGCAAGGAGGAGATCACGGTACGCCGGCGAGAGATACGGCTCGTCGCCGACGGGCATAGCCGCCGACGACCGTATGACGGGCATGAGGCCGTCCTCGTCCCCGTCCTCCTGCTCCCCCTCCCCGCCGCCAGCTTCGCTGGCGTTCTCCGCGGCGAACGGGTACTCGCACACGCGGTTCGGATGCCGTGAACAGTTGCTACATCGTGGCTGCGGTCAGCGCTGTGCCTCGGCGCCTCGCCTTGGACTAGGTGGTGCGGCATACCTTGCGCTCATCGCATTTGACACGGCGTTGCCGACAGACAAGACATCCAGTGACTGTGCGCACGCGTTTCTTGCGTGGTCGCCCGCGCGTCGTGAGATTTGGGTCGCGCTCCGTCGTACTGGGCCCGGCTGTTGCCATCGGTGGGTGGTTGCGGCGTCAGTGAGGAAGTTGGTCGGATATCGAAGGCCGCGTTTGGATAGTAGGGAGTACGTTGGTGGGATGCTTGTCGAGGGGTGCGGGGAGAGACGAGAGGCGTGCGAGGTGCGCTGATGCGAGTTGAGGGTTGGATAGATGAACTGACGTCGATGAGTGAATGCGGATGGAGAGAATGGATGGAAAGGAAAAGGTTGGCCTGGGTCTATTTTGGTGAGAGCGAAAAGAAGTCTAGGAAAGGGGAAGGGCGTTGCCTAACAGCCTAACCGAAGCCTTGGCCCAGTGTACCCAGCGTGTGGTTGGGTGAGACCCTTATCGTCCATTTTTATCTGATAATCCGGGTCACCGGCGCCGGGTGTGGCCGATGCAATGACGATGAATGCAAAAGTGGTACGAATGGGATATAGATTAGATATGAGGAAGTGGGGGAGGACGGAAGACGGGTGAGTGCTGAGATGTGATGCTTTGCAATCGATAGTGGCAGGTCGCGTGTACAGCAAAGTGATTTGTTGATCTGTATGGATCGTCGTGGAGCGAACTAGCGTTTCATCGGCTCAGGTGTCGTCGTGATCCTGAGTCCCATGGCTTCTCCATGGAGATGCCCTGCGACTATGCAACGACGTCAGTGGCAAGACAGCAGGCTGGGAGGGAAGGGTAGGCATGGAGGGACGTTGCAACAGGCTACGCTGGACATGGCGGAGTGCTACAGTACCCAGGACCACCTCATAACTGGACGCCCGCGGCATGCGCACGACGAGTCGCTGACGGCAGTCTCCATTCTGCTCCTGGACCAGACCTGCCCAGACTTCATACCCTCACGACACCATCTAGCATATGCATACAACTATGACAACTACTTGTTGATGAACGACATCACTCTGCTCAGCAGGCCGTCTGATTCCTTCCTGTGATGCCGCTCGTCATGGTGGCTGAACCATCTGCGCAGCTTACCCTCCTTCACGGGCGTCGCCGCGAGCATCGGCGTCGAGGCTGATGCCATCGTGGCGATAGGCGTCGATGCCAACTGCAGCGTCGAGATAGCCGGCAGGCTTCGGCACCGCTCCAGCTCGGCGTGCACCACTGGAGGCTCCTCGCTTACACTGCCAGCCGGTTGACCTTCTCGTCCAGCGTTGGCTCCTGGCTCTCCTCCGCGATCGTTTCTGTGTCCCTGTTCCCTGCGCCCTCCTCTTCTTTAGCCTTCATCTCCATGACCGCACCTTCCGCCCCGCTGATCCCGCCCTTACCTCCATCCCGCTCGAGCGACTTGCGCGCAATGTCTTCGGCCTTGGTTTCCGCCGTCTCGACAGTTGGCTTGTGGAAGAAGAAGCCACGCTTGGGCGATGTGACGCGCGCCTGCTCGCCACTCTTGCGCGCATGCTCTTCGCTTTTGCGCGCATGCTCTTCGCTCTTGCGCGCCTGCTCGCCGCTCTTGCGCACCGCCTCGCCGCTTTTGCGCGACGCGACACGACCGAGGTCGACACTCCTGCGTGCCGCATCGACGGCCTTCCGCTGCTCCTCCGTGCGACCTCCAGCGCTCTGCTTGGCCTCGGAACTGCGCCGCTCCTCCCCGCTCTTGCGCTTGTCGCGCTTGACCGCCTCCTCGTCCGGCTGCCGTCAGCATCTACCATTTCGCGGCTACTCACAATCTCGGCGAGGTGGGCCCAGAGCGCCACAGCCTTGCTCTCGCGGTGGGTCGGCGCATCGACGCTCTTGCCGACCTTGCGCGCCATCTCGGGGCTGGCCAGGCCCGCCAGCGATGCCAGGGGCGGGTTCTCGCCCTGCAGCCGGTGCGTAAGGAAGCCGTGCTGGGATGCCTGGATGCGGTCGGCGATCCGTTGGTCGCGGTACTGCTTGAGCTCCTTGGCGTACTTCTTGTCCCACTCGGCGCGCTTGGCGATCCACGTCCGGATCGGGCCGTGCCCCGTCACCCGCCCGACGCCTTGGCGGAGTTTGGGGTCCAGCGCGGGAATGGAAGAGACGGGCTCCATAGGCGAAATGCGGCCGTGTACGCTCACACGCTCAGACACCATGTGGCCCTCGCCCCATGCTGGCACATAGCCCTTGACGATAACACAGTCGGGGCGAGAATCTTTGCGCCGCGAGGTCCACGACGAGATGCCAGAGGCTGGCGTCGTCGCTCCTGTAGCTGGCTCTTCGTCGGTGGACGACGGCGGTTCATCGGCGTCCGTGCCCGAGCCGGACGTGTTGCGTAGCATTGCTAAAGCGGCTAAGCTCACAGTCGAGCTCTTGGCGCTTGGTACTGCCGAAGCCGGGCCAGGTGAATGGACGAGCGGCGCACCTCCACCAAGAACACTGTCGGTGGCGATCTTTAAGTGCCCATGGTCAGACTTCTTGCCTGTAGGGTCGGAAGACGTGCTCATGGGTCTAATTGGTTCTGGAGGCGTCCCGCCGCTGCTCGTGACGGACCCGCCATTCGACGCGGGCGTCAAGGTGGAGATGGCCAGCTGCTGCGGCGCGCCCGGCGCGGTGTTGGAGCGATCGGGCATAAGCGAAGAGCTTCGACTCTTGGGCGCGTCGTTGAAGGCCCAGATGTTGAAGCTGGCGTCAGCATAGCCGACCGCAGTAGAACTCACTTGGCCGTCCCGCGGAAGATCTGCTTGGCACTGCGTGTCCACGCCAGCGTCGTCGCCACATGGCAGGCGCCCTCGAATACCTGCAGCTCCATGTAGGTAGGAGGATACTTGTCGATGAACTTTCGTTGATCCGGGAACTCTTCGAGTGTGATCTCTGAGGGCGGGTACTGTGTGGGGTTGGCAGCTTTGTGCGCGGTGTAGATGATCTCGTCGCGTAGGAGTTCGGCACCGCCTGCCGAGAAGTACATCGGACACAAGCCGCCCAGCGAACCGTTGTTGATAGGAGAGACGAGCGGGTGTGTCAAGAGGGTATTGGGGCTGGCTCTGTCAGCCCTACCAATGATAGCGCGACACTCACCAATACAGCTGAATCTGGTCGTCGACATCCACCTCCTTGCCATCTATGTCGACCTTGATACCGTCGCCTGGGGCGGGTGGCCACACTACACTCGGCTTGTAGTGGAAGCTGGACGATGTTAGCTATCATCTCTATGTCAACACCCACCCGACACTTGGGATGTAATCACCCCCGTCCCACTGCACGATGCTCGGCATGGAATGCGTAAGATCCACCCACGGCGACATCAGGCTGGCAGCCGCTGGCATCGGGAGGCCCATTTCACGGATAACGATCAAGAGCGACAGGCACATGCCGCCGCCTGCCGAGTCGCCCATGAACACAATGTTCTCTGGTGCGATTGGGGAATGATGCCCGGGAGGAGGGTCGAGCAGGTAGAGATAAGCAGCGAGCACGTCGTGTAGGCCGCATGGCTGCGAGGTCAGCTGCATCCACTAGATCGGCTCACGAAGGGGTATTGTGGACTCAGGCGATAGTTCGGCACAAACGCCCGCGCGCCCGCTTTCCTTGCATGGCGCTGGATCTGATATCGGTGCATATCGAGAGACGAGAAGAAGAACGCGCCGCCTACCGGTCAGCTCGCCCTTGTACGTAGATAGCATACCATGGATGTAGAAGATAACGCGGTCGCCGACGACATCGGCGCCGCTCCCATCCTTGACATGGGGGCTGCGGCCGGCGGCGTAACGCAAGGTTCCCATCCAGGTCGTGCGCTTCCCTCTCTTGGCCTCCATGCGCTTGTCATAGTCCTTGCGCATCTGCACGTCAGCTCTGTGCTCCAACGCCAAGCGCACCTCGATCCACTCGGCCTCGAGCTCCCGCCCACGGACACGCCACCATTTACTGCCCCCGACGAGCTTGAGTCCATCGCCGTCTTTCCCGTACGTTGCCAGATGCTTCGCCAGGATCGACGCGGCGTTGTCGATCTGCGAGTCCGGGATCGTGACAACCTCGCGGCGGACCCATCCTGCGCGTCAGCTGGGAACGCCTGCGCGCATGCGCCTGCGCATCTGTCCGGAACCGACGCGTGCCCGGCGGCCGGTGGCCGACCGGTGGCCCCCGAGTGGCGATGTGTATGGATGCTCACTTGGCACGGGCACGGGCTGGGCTGTGAACCCCTGCACTTCCTCGACGCCGTGCTGGCTGGCGAACTCTAAGAATCGTTTGACGACGCGTAGGCCTTCTTCGTAGCGGAGTTGGTTGCCTGGTAGCGTCTCGAGGCTTGTCGCGGGTTCTGAGGAGGATTCGGCGTTCCTCGGCCGGTTGTTGCGTGTGGGCCAGGTGACGCAGTGGGACAGAAAGGTGGAGACGACAGTGGGGCCCGCGGCGAAGGCGACACTGGCGGTGCCATAGCCCGGAGCCATTGTGTCGAGTTAGAGATGTGACAGATGAACGAAGTGGAAGTGATGATTTAGTAGAGACTACTTGTTGTGGCTTGCGCCAAGGTGGAATGTTGAGAACCACCTATGAATGTCAGCCAGGAACGCATAACAAGGGTGGAGGCCGGGAGCCGGAGGATGGCCGCCGGTGGTCGCCGATCGTTTAAGTGACGTGTCAATTAAGCAATTCCACGTGGTCCCACTCAACAACCCCACGGGGAACGAGTCGAAATTGATAAGACTCGAACTTGACTTGGACAAAGATCCGAGTCGCTCGTCTGGGTGGGCGGGGCGACTCGCACCCCGCCGCGCTGTGGTCGCCATCAAAATCCAGCTCACCGCCACTTGTCTCGTTCTCTCCATCATCGAAAACAAGAAAAAATGGCAACATCACTCCCCACATTCTACGTGGACGAGAAGAAGGGCTCGGACGAGTCGGGCAAGGGCACCCAGGACAGCCCCTTCGCGACCCCCGTCGCGGCGTACCTCTCCCTCGACGTCCAGGCCGACAAGGACCCCTTGAGCGTGTGCAACATCCTTGTGTCCAAGGTCACCGAGGACGGCCAGACTGAGTGGGCCGAGCTGTCGGGTGCCGGCAAGAAGAAGCTCGTCAAGGGTATCGACGCGCAGCGCAAGAAGGCCGCCAAGGCCGCGGCGGACGGCGAGCGGCTGGCCAAGGAGGCGGCGGAGAACGAGGCGCGCCAGAAGGTTCTGCGTGAGGAGGCGGCCAAGGTTAAGCTTGTCGAGGACCCCAGCAAGCCTGCTGCTATCAAGGTGAGTGAAGGGCTGGTCTGGCGGCGATAAGGTTCGATGCGATGCGCACAAACACGGTGCTCGGACGAGGCTCGGGCGTTCCTCGAGTGAGAGGAGTGCTGGGCATGGTGCTGGGGTGGGAGAGACTAGGCAGCTCGATACATGCCGGACAGCACAGCTGACATCCAGGCCAAGGCTAAGGGCCTTCCCGAGCACACCGGCAAGCGCGTCCGTCTCTCTGGCTGGGTCCACCGCCTGCGTACCCAGAAGACCAACTACTTCGTCGTTCTTCGTGATGCCTCTGGTCCTCTCGTCCAGCTCGTCATGACCGGCGACTGCATCAAGACGCTCGACGCGCTCGACCTGACCGTCGAGTCGACCATCGAGGTCACCGGTTCCGTCCAGAAGGTCAAGGACGGCCAGAGCGCGCCCCAGGGCATCGAGGTCATTGTCGACTGGTGGAAGATTGTCGGCCGCGCGCCCGCTGGTGACGACGCGTTCGAGGGCCGTATCCCTGCCGACGCCGACCCCTCCATCCGTGCCGACCTGCGCCACCTCGAGCTCCGTGGCGAGACTGCTACTGCTGTTATGCGCTTCCGCGCCAGCCTCCTCCGCGCCTTCCGCGAGGCTCTTTACAAGCGCGAGTTCACCGAGGTCACCCCGCCCTGCATGGTCCAGACCTCGGTCGAGGGCGGCTCGACCCTCTTCTCGTTCGACTACTACGGCGCCCCGGCCTACCTCACCCAGTCGTCGCAGCTGTACCTTGAGACTGTCCTCCCCTCCCTCGGCAACGTGTACTGCATCCAGGAGTCGTTCCGTGCCGAGAAGTCTTTGACGCGTCGGTGAGTACAAGGCGCAGCAGCAGCCTTGAAGGCGCCGTTGCCTGACACCCCCTCCCCTCGCCCACGCTTACCCCAGCCACCTCTCCGAGTACACCCACTTCGAGGCCGAGCTCGCGTTCATCGACTTCAACGACCTCCTCAACCACCTCGAGGACGTCATCACTACTGTCGTCGACACGCTCATGGCCGACCCGGTCGCGTCCGAGATCCTCAAGACCCTCAACCCCAACTTCGTTCCCCCCCAGAAGCCGTTCATGCGCCTCGACTACCGCGACGCGATCAAGTACCTCAACGAGCACGGCATCAAGAAGGAGGACGGCAGCGACCACGTCGTCGGCGACGACATTGCCGAGGCCGCCGAGCGCAAGATGACCGACCAGATCAACCGCCCGATCATGCTCATCAACTTCCCCAAGCACCTCAAGAGCTTCTACATGAAGCAGATCGAGGGCGACGAGGAGTTCACCGAGTCGGTCGACGTCCTCATGCCCAACGTCGGCGAGGTCGTCGGCGGCTCGATGCGTATTTCCGACTACGACGAGCTCATGGCTGGATACAAGCGCGAGGGCATCCCCCACGAGCCGTACTACTGGTTCACCGACCAGCGCAAGTACGGCACGTGCGAGCACGGCGGCTACGGATTGGGCATTGAGCGTCTGCTTGCCTGGTTCCTCAACCGCTACACTGTGCGCGAGTGCTGCCTGTACCCGCGTTACATGGGGCGTGCCAGGCCCTAAGCGCGAGCGCGCCGCGAGCGACGCACCGCGAGCGAAGCGAGTGGTGCGCGCGACGGGTGCCGCTCCTCGCTCCTCGCCTAATGATAGATCTCAGCATGCAGCTATGCGTAGACACGTCGCTCCCCAGTGCGCAGCAGCGAATTGGCCGTCTTTAAGCTCGAGCTGCTAATGCTAAGATGACATACCGCCCCGGGTGGAGATACAGCATTGTTGTGTGCCTCGAACAATGACAACCTGGCACACATGGCAGACGTGAGGCACAGGTCGGACGGAAGGACGTGGCGAGTGGCTGTGGACAAAGACAAGGACAAGCAAACGAGCAATCATCGAGGCGAAGACAACACAACTCCATCACATCACGCAGCATCCCACGGCTCACATACCATCACACACCGCGGTCCGAGGACGAGATCGCCGCCCCAGGCGACCCCACTAACGTCGCATCGATCACTCACCCGTCCTCGCCCTATACTCCTCTACAGCGATATAAGCCCACATGCGCGAGCTCAAGCCAACCCGCCCTCCGGCTCTTCCCCCTGCCCCTTCCCACACTGAGAAGTACCGATGAGCTACGTCGTCTGCCGCGGCGCTTGGAACTACGAGAATGTCGGATGTGCGTCCTTGCTAAGAAGGGGCTGACGGCAGACGAGTGCGTGTGGCGGATCACGTACTTTGACTATGGGGCGGATAAGTGGGTGTGGGTGTGCACGTACTGCGGCGACGAGTCGTACCGCGACGACGGCGAGTAGGCGGCTGAAGCTGTAGATTGTAAGGTGTAGGGTGTAGGGGTAGCTGCAGGATGTAGGGAGAAGGTTGTAGAGGGGAGATGAGCTATTGTGCAGTATTATGGACAAGAGTGTGGGCATCGAAGGGTACTGTAGCAAGTGTGCGCCTCCGCTCGGTGTGCAATACTGAACTGCGGGGCGCGAGCACTGTGTTCACATGAGACTGTCCTCCAACTTCCCTCTACGTGTGACTCTACGTTTCTACCATTTCTATCGCCACTGCTGCCACCGCCATTACGGCTCACCGCCGGCTCGCCCCATCCTCCGCATCACCACGCCCCTCCCTGCCCTCCCTGCCATCCCTGCCCTGCATCTTCATCTCGCCCTGCTCGTGCCCCTCCGACGCATTATCCGCCGTCGGCGTGTCCGCGGCGTCCGAGTCCTTGCGCACAGTGGTGTGGCGGCGGTACATCGTCAGATCGGCGTGGCAGAAGTAGCATGTCCAGTGGAGGAGGTCGTCGCAGAGGACGGCGTAGCAGGCGTCTGCTGTCAGTGGCTGCGAGGTTTGGGAGGGTTAGAGGGGAGGAAGAGAAGGGGACGACACAAGGCGAGAAAGGGGGGTCAGAATGAGTGGGTGCCCGGCGAAAGTGGCAACGCAGAGCGCGCAGACCGCGCCTGAGCGCACGGTCGGTGGAGAAGGGGAGAAGGGAGAAGGTACAGTACACTCACTGCCGCGATTCTCGCCGTAGCGCGTTCCATTGCACCTGCGTGAGATGGGCATTGTCTGGTGTGAGTACAGGTCAGGACGAGCAGTCTCCGCAAACACACTGGAAAGCTAGATCTGTTGGGATGGGGTGGGACGGGGCGCGGTTGTGTTTTCCCACTGACAGTGTGCGAGGCGCTGTGGGAGTGGGAGAGTAGTGACGGTGTAAGGTGAGGAGTGAAGGGGGAAGTTGGGGAAGAGATCTTGGAGAAGGATAAGAAGGGAAGGAAATGTGCGTCGGCTTATATGCCATATGCCGTCGTCGACTGGGAGCGGTCCTGTACTGCACTGTAGCTAGGTGTTGAGTTGAGAGGACCAGAGGCCCATTGTTTGTCGGGGCCTCGCACCATCAGACCCTCCCAACAGCACACAGCGCCACGCCACCGTCACTGCACACGCTTCTCGCGCGAGGCATTGTGTATGCGCCACCGAGCCTCGCCACGAGCACACTCCACCAGCATCAGCGATGGCCTACCTTGTGTTCAACAGTGACGCCAAGCTCGCACCGCACTCACCCCAAGCAATACAACCATCACCACTACGCCATCTCGCCCCACGCCCACACGCCCGCCACAGCCGCCCCTGGCCCGGCCACCGCCGTGACTACAGCCACCACGCCGACTGTACCCAGCAGCCCGCCGATCCGAGCGTGCGGCGGGAGAGAGAGCACGGCGCGGCTCGCGAGGGCGAGGTAGATGAACGAGGAGTCGGCCGCGAACAGCGCATGCCCCAGCTCGCCCAGCCCTGGCGCTGGCCCGCGGACGGGCGGGAGGAGGGCGGCGCGGATGCTGGGGGCCGCGAGGAGGGCGGCGTGTTCTTTGAGGGAGATGGCCGCGCTGAGCGCGGCGCCGATGAGGAGCGGCGTCGTCGTCCTCGCCCTCGACGCAGGCGAGGATGCCCTCAGGCCGAGGCGGCCGAGGAGGGGCGGGAGGACGAGGTTGAGGAGGAGGAGGTAGAGCGGGAATGGCTGCCACAGCGCCAGAGCGGTGTACGTCCACCCGCTCCTGTCCATCGCGATGGAGGGGACAAGCATCCCAACGAGGGTTGAGAGGAGTGCCGTCCATGCGTATTCCGGGTCTGGCCGCCTATCCCTCCCCTCCCCCTCCCCCTCCCCCTCTCCCTCCCCCTCTCCGTCTCTTTCTCCCCTTCCCTCTCCGGCTTGTGGAAGGGCGGAATAGTAGCACGCATAATACAGCGGCAGGGCGACGCCGGCCGTCGCCACCTGCCCTGCCAACAGGAAGGCGGACGCCAGCCGCGCGGCGCGGCCGAATGGGGAGAGGGCGGTGCGGAGCGATGGCCGGAAACTGTCGTAGGTGCAGATGAGGGAGGCGGGGACGAAGATGCTCCCGAACACGCCGAGGAGCCGGGAGCTGGCGGGGTGCGCTTTGACGGCCATGAAGAGGGTGTTCAGGATGCAGAGGGCGTTGTCGAGCATGGAGGGGAGGGGGGAGCTCGGGCACGTGAGCGGGTGGTGCCGGAAGGCGGTGAGGAGCGATGGGGTGACTTTGTTAGCTGGTGGGAGGCTGGGGATCAAGAGGGAGGGAGATGTGATGGGAGACGGGAATAGGGAGAGGGGAGTGCATCATGGCAGAGAGACATGAGGGCAGGGAGGTCTAGGCGACTCACTAGTACCGTGGATGACGCTTGCGGCAGCGACCGCCAGCGGGAAGAAGTACGCCGCATACCCCATGGCGCTCGATGGCAGCGGTGTGAATGAGTGGCTGTCGGCCGTAAGATAGCGGTGAGGACGGTGGGTGGTGGCCGTTGGCCGTCAGTATGGGGCGACGATGTGAGTGTGATCGAGGTCATTGACGTCGTCCAACGTCGTCTAAGCGGTTCGCGTCGCGGTAACGGGGTATGCTGCCCGTCTTGTACCCCAGGCACGACCGGTAAATTTGAGGTGGGTCGGCCCCGAGACGACGTTGGGCGATGAGCAAATGGACAATGGGCGGGCGCATGCCTCGCGATCCAGGTGTCTGGCCGTAGGGATGGAAGTGAACGGCCGTTCGGTGTCGGTGTCTCGAGCAGTAGAGCGCGGGTGGGATGGTTTCCATCCCGGGGAACCGACGGATGCATGCTCCCGCCTCCTGCCTGTCGCACACCCCGGCCTCTGTGCCGTCCACCTTCTAGCCGAACGCTCACGGGGCACCGTCCCAACGATGCATGAACCTATTGACAGTACAGTAACTACGAGAATGAGCGGTTGATGGATGTAGTTGCGTTGTAGTTGTAGTTGTTGAATGAATAATGAGTGAAAGAATGATAGATGGTGAATGGTAGCGCCCTCCTCTCCTCTCTACACTTGCCTCCTCTTCTCGTCTATGATATCCTCGCTGACAAACGTCTCGACACGACTCCCGACTCCCGACACACTCACGCCCACGACATCGAAATCACACGACACGCCAAGACACCACACGACACACACACACACACACACCGCGCCATTGCGCGCAACGCACTCCCCGCTCCTCCACCGCCTCTCGCCCAACGGCCAGCCACGCTCCCCCGAGACATGTCCGAGACATACCTCGGGGCATCAGGCTAGCCGGACCGGGCCGCCTATCCGTCTTTGTCCGGAGGCTTGTCCTCCTCGCACTTCGGCAGCGCGCGCCCACAGCTGCAGCGCCCCTCGCAAGCGTCCTCGTCATCCTCCTCCTCCTCCTCCTCCTCTTCGTCATCGTAGTCGTCATCGTCGTCGCCGCCAGGTCGGTACGGTCGCGCGCCCGTGGCCACCTCTCTCGCGCGCGCCTTGAGCTTCTCCCTCCGCTTAATCTCGGCGCGGCGCTGCCGGACGGCTTGCTTCCGCAGCTTCTCAGAGCCGTAGAAGAGCGCGTACTGGCACGACCAGCAGATGTAGTCGTCCTCTCCCGGGCGCGTGTCCTTCGCCCCGGGGCGAGCAGCGAGTACGCGCATGGGCGGCGGGAAGAGGAGGGCCGCGTGCCCGGGCCATGGCTCGTACGGGTTCGACGTTGGGATCGGGCGCGATGGGCGGTCTAATCGTGAGCGATGCCGCGCGAGTAGGCGCCACATGGGACTCACACTTGTCCACGTGATGCGGGTTGCCCTCGTTAGCTAGGGTCGTGCGCTTCTTCTTCTTCTTCTTGGCGTTCTTCTTGGGCGAGGAAGGAGATGGCTTCGCAACCGGTTCCGCTGGCGAAGGCGTCGGCGGAGGGCTCACGTGATCGGGCGCAGAGGGGATCTTGTTGTACGCGAGGACGAGCGCGCGCAGCTGCTCAGCAAGGTGCAGCAGCGCACCGCGTTCACGGGCGCGTGTACGGGCACGCGTTGACGCTGGCGTCAGATATACCGTCGGCTACTTGCTTCAAGGGTGCCGAACGAAAAGAGGCCTTGCGCACAGGCGTCAGACCGTGAGATGTAGGACATGTCGCGCGCGCCACGGCCACCTACCCCCTGGCGCTCTCGCACCCATCGCACCCTCCACCGGCCCCACCACTCCAATCCCCCCGCGGCACCCACACACTCGCACTCACAGTCGCATGCAATGTCCAGCTCGAAGCTGCCCTCGGGCACCCAACCGCCGCGCGGGACTCGCACACGGTCCGTGCGCTGGCGCTTGCGTTGCGCAAAGCTCGTGCGCCAGCGCTCAAGGGTGCGACGGGGGACAGGGCGTGCGGCATCATTCCCCTCGCGCCAGCTCGGGGCATCAGGCGGCCAAATGACAACGTCCTCGAGAGCCGGGAGGAGGCGCTCGAACGCCGCCACGTCGGGGAGTGCGGATTTGCTCGACGCTGTTGTCGCCGCAGCCGCCGGCGTAGGCGACGTGCTACCACTCTTGTTTGGGGAAGCCGCGCCGGTCTTCTTGTTGCCCTTGCCTGGCGTCGTCGGTGTGCCTTTGGGCGATGACTTTTTGGACGACGTGGAGGCCGGCGTCGGCGGGCGCGGGTTGGCAGCGTCATAAGCGGCCTGCGCATCGCAGTACAGCGCGACCAGCGCCCCCTTGCGTTTCTGGAAGAGGGCTCGGCGCTGCGCGGCAAGCTGCGCGCCACTGGACCTCGGAAGACGCCGCACATGAACGCGCGGGGGATTGTCCTCGCGCGCCGCCCGCGGCGGGTTGCGGTCGAGCCCGTCGCGGCCCGAGTCGACGTCCGCCTCGCTCCCCGGCACGACGGGGACGGGGCCCTTGCGCTTCTTGGTGCCCGGCGTCAGGTCGTCGAGGTCGGGGGCGTCGTCGAAGAGCCCGTCGGGGTCGGCGTCCGACTCCGGGTCGTAGTCGTATTCCGTCGACGTGGTCGGTGGGGATGGGGGTGTGGGGTGGGCCCATTTGCGCGGTGGGGGCAGGGGGGCGAGGGGCAGGACGCCGCCCGCACCATGAGGAGGGCTCATGAGTGGGCGGCGGCGGGGGAAGGTAACGCAGGTCGTGGCCCGATTTGCGGTGGCAATGGCGATAAGAGCGTTGTGGGTTGAATAGCACTGCCTCTACTGCACTTGGAGTTAGGAGTAGAAGAGCAACAGAGAGAGGAGAAAGGAGGAGGTGAGGAGTATGAAGTAAGAGTAGAGTGGAGATAGAAGAGAAGAGAGAGAGGAGTGATTGCGAGTCGTCGACGTTGCAGGACAGGACAGGTAGTGGCCAGGGACCAGGACAAGGAGCGAACCAAGGCGCAATCCTCCTCCACCTAGGGCGGGGGCCAGGCAACCGACGAGCGTCGTGCGTACGTGCTTGCGTGTCACGGCATGACTTGTTGCAACTGGGTGCATGGGGCTTACTGCTGCTGGCGTCCTTGCGTCCGTTGGTGCATGCGTGGCGTGGCGCTGCATGGCGTCTAACTCTCCTGTGCATTCTGCATCTTGCCCGAGCCTCTTTATCGCTTTGCTTCTGTCTGCACAAAGCCGCCACCTTTTGGGTCCTTCCCTGCATCTGCTTGACTAAGCCGTACGGCGTACGGCCAAATCGGTCTATCCCAAAGTCACATCTCTCGCATCGCTACTTCACACAACCCAACTACATAACCGTCCCACTTCTACAATTTTGTATTCCCCTGTATTGCAAAAGAAGCACAGCGTCCTCTAAAGCTTGGCCTTGGAGACAACGACCGTCGAAGCGAGACCAGTGATGATCTTCTCCGCCTCCGCAGACATGCGGTCCAAGAGCTCCTGGCATGTCGGGATGTCGTCGATAAGACCCATCGAGATACCGGCCCTGCATGTCAGCGTCCATTCGCTAAACCCTATAGCCGGCGTCGTTTGTCCGATGCATGGTCTGTTGCTTCCTCTTCTTGTATACTCACGACCAGATTCCGTACTCGGGGTCACCGTTGTCGTAGACGACCTTGCCGCGCGCACCAGCGACGAGGGGACGCAGCTCCTCGAACTTGGCGCCCTCAGGACGCTTCTCGAGCCTCACGACCTCGCTCGAGACCTTGTTCTTGAACACGCGCGCGGTGTTCTTGAGCGTGCTGCCTGTCAGCTCGATCTTGACAACCTTCCAGCTGTGCGACTCACCGGAACATGTGCACAGTGTCGAGCTCGGACGAGTCGACAATCTTCTGCTTGATGTTCTGGTGGATAGGCGCCTCGACAGTGCACATGAAGCGGGTGCCCATGTTACAGCCCTGCGCTCCGAGGGCGAGCGAGGCAGCGAGACCGCGGCCGTCGGCAATACCGCCCGACGAGATGTAGGGGATCTTGAGCGCCTTGGCGGCGCGGGCAAGGAGGACGAGGCCGCCAATGTCCTCCTCTCCGGGGTGGCCGGCACACTCGAAGCCGTCGATGGAGAGGACGTCGACACCGAGCTTCTGCGCCGAAAGAGCGTGACGCACAGCCACACACTTGTGGATGACGAAGCGCTTGGGGACGGTGTCCTGCCCCGGCGCCTTGTACGTCTGGATCAGCTTGATGATGGGTCCGGCTGTTGTCAGCTGCGTCGGGCCTCGCGAGCTCACGGTTGTTGCCGGCCGTCTCGAAGATGGTGATACCCTCGTCCATCGCGGCCTTGACATAGCCGGGGTAGTCGGGAGGAGTGATCGAAGGGAGGAGGGTGATGTTGACGCCCTGTTGTTAGCTTTACCATGCATGTTGTCTGGTGAAACTCACGAACTTGCCGGGGCAGGGGCCGTCGCCGATGATCTTGCGCGTCTCGCGGATAGCCTCACGGAGAGCGTCGGGGCTGGGCTGGGTGAGGGCGGTCAGGATACCGAGACCGCCGGCCTTGGCGACAGCGGCGGCGAGCTGGGGCACTGAAGTCAGACTACGCTACAGCCTCTCGGTATGCGAGAATACTCACAGCCGACCCATTGCATACCACCCTGCACGATGGGGTGCTGCAGAGTTAGCACGAATATTCCACAGGCAAGGCAACAAAAGGTATCGGGTGGGTCGGATATGTTCCCTTCCGCCCTCTCGAAGAGAACCCACCTTGATGCCGAGAAGGCGAGTGACCTGGGTCTCGAGTGGCATTGCGGTGTACGAGAGTGGGGAGTGGGGAGGGAGATGAGTTGGAGAGCGATGAGAAGGAATGTCTAGTTCGATGGATATATCAGTAATGAGCGAGGTGGGCTGCTTGGGGCAAGATGTAACCAAGATGTCAGCAAACGGGGGCCGACGACAACGCAAGGCTTGTCCTGGTGGGCCGGCCGGTTACAACGGTCAGAGATTGCCGCGACTAGGCACCTCGGTGTGATGGCTTGTACGAATGCCGGTCTCATAATTAACGGCCATCTCCGCAACCGCAGCGTCGTATTACTTTTCTTATCCTCCGAGGACAGCCGCGTCGGAAGAAGATTAGCTTTATTAGAGGTGATCAAATAGGATGGGCTAATGGTTAAAATGCTAATACCGAAATAAGGTTAGCACGTGGAGGAATGCTAGGAATTAGGCTCTTCCGGACTTTAGCTAACCTCAAATCAGCATCAGGGGCCTAAGGTCCACATGGCAGTGGCATGGCTCGATTAGGCCCGTGAGATTTCCATCCACAACCTGAACTCGTTTGCTCGATTGGCCACCTAACACCTTCAACAACCACTCATCGACCATGTCCGCCCTTCTCGCCGGGTACGCGTCCTCGGACGACGAGTACGCCCCAGGACCATCAAAATCTGTCTCAGCCGCCCCCGCCGTGGACGATGCCGACGACGACGAGAACGAGGCAGCCATCGAGGCCCAGGCCCGCGAGGACGCATTTGGCCTCACCTCCTCTGGGCCGGCCAAGTCGTCCAAGATCGCTACCAAGTTGGACGTCGTGGCGGCGCCGGACGTGCTCAAGGAGGACCCGAATGCGTTGTCCAACGCCATTGTTGCGCGCCCAACAGACCAGGTTATCAATGTCAACCTCACGTACGAGGACATGACGAAGCCCGTTCAAGGACCAGAAGATCCCTTCAACCAGTCCAAGAACAAGGGCATGAACTCGTTGGCAGGTGGGTTCTCACCTAACATACAGAGCGTTGCTAATGCCTAGGCCACGTCGAAGAGCAGGTGATGGACACGTACGAGTTCGAGCGCCAGAAGCGGACATTCGACGTCCACGGATACGCATACGACCCATCCATCGCGGGCAACGGCGCGTTGATTGGAGCGACCGAGACGGCTGCAGCGAACGGGTTCAACATGATCGACACTCTGCGGCCTAATAAGGCATCGCGCAGGGCAGCGAAGAGGAAACGCGCCGCCAAGGGCGATGCGAGCGTTGTCGACGGCGCCGATGCCTATCTCGGCCCATGGGCGGGATACGAGCAGCCTAAGGAGGAGACTGAGGTCGCCGAGGAGGATGAGGAGGAGGACGAGGAGTGGCGCGCCGAGAAGAAGAAGCGCGAGGATGCGAAGGCTGCGGCGCAGGCCAAGATGAAGGAGTCGCACGAGGAGAAGTCGACGTTCCACGGCAAGGAGCTGTACGACTATGCAGGGCGGACGTACATGCACATCCCCACCGATGTCGACGTCAAGCTCAACCCGACAGAAGAGACGCCACCCCTCAACTCGTATGTGCCAGATGGGAAGTGCATCCACACCTGGACTGGCCACAACAAGGGTGTGTCTGCCATCCGCCTCTTCCCCCGCAGTGGGCACCTCTTGCTCTCAGGAAGTATGGATACCAAGATCAAGCTGTGGGATGTTTATCACGATGGCAACTGCTTGCGGACATTCATGGGCCACTCGCAAGCCGTCAAGGACGTTGCGTTTGACAGGAAGGGCGAGCGGTTCCTGTCCGCGTCGTATGACCGGACGACCAAGCTCTGGGACACGGAGACTGGTAAGGTCATCTCGCGCTTCTCAACCGGCAAGGTCGCCAATGTCGTCAAGTTCCACCCCGACGCCGATAGGCAAAACATATTCTTGGCCGGTATGCAGGACAAGAAGATCCTGCAATGGGACGTTCGCTCGCACGAGATTGTGCAGACATACGACCAGCACTTGGGTCCTGTCAACACAATCACGTTTGTCGACAACAACCGCCGCTTCATGACGACGTCGGATGACAAGACGATCCGCGGGTGGGACTTTGACATCCCCGTCGTCATCAAGTACATCGCCGAGCCGTACATGCACTCGATGCCTTCGGTCGCCAAGCACCCAGGGAGTGAGTCTTGCTGTGTCCCTTTGATGATTCGAAGCTGACAAGACAGACAAGTGGGTTGCGGCGCAGTCGCTCGACAACCAGATCCTGGTCTACTCGGCGGACGGCGGCTTCCGGCAGAACAAGAAGAAGCGCTTTGCCGGCCACACGATTGCGGGATACGCGTGCGCGATCAACTTCTCGCCAGACGGCAAGTACATCTCGTCGGGCACTGGCGGCGGTGACGTCGTGTTCTGGGACTGGAAGACGGGGCGCATCGAGAAGCGGCTGCATGCGCATAAGCAAGTAGTCATCGACCACTGCTGGCTTCCAAACGAGCATGTGAGTAATGAGTTTGAAAGGAAGATAGTGTTCCAGGTGCTGACGTTCTCAGTCCAAGGTTATTACCGCGTCATGGGATGGGTTGATCAAGTTGTGGGCGTGATCGAGGAATGTGATTTGTCTGCAGGTCTGGACTGAGGTGCTTAGGAGTGAGCGCCTAGAGCGGGGGGACAAGGGAGCTGTTCCCGGGTAGATTCGTTTGCTCGTATGCATGTAGAGTAGCATGAGAAGGACGAGGCAAGAAGTTGAGTTCGTTAGCGTTGATGAATGCATGACTATTGCATGTCACGCGATGGCCTGATGGTGGAGTGTAGACGTTGGAGTTACTGGTGCACCCTGGAATTGAGGGGGGCCAAGTGGAGGTCAGAGAGTGCCACCACAGCCCAGGAGCTTCCCCCCCGCCCCGGGCCCTCCCTTGTCCCCGGGTGAGTGAGTGAGCGCCAGGCCCACCAAGCCAACCAGGCGCACCCCCCCACCCTGGGTTGGTGTGTGGCCCGCCTACCAGCACTCAGGCCATGCTAACGTGCTAACCAGCCCCTCCCCCACACACATCATCGCTTCCAGTCCACACTCATCCTCCTCCTATCCCATCAGTCATCCCACAACACTCTTACCGCTCCGTCTTCTTGCTCTTCTCCGTTTCTCTCTTCTCATTCCTCATCATACAATACAAACTACACCTGCAACATCATACATACAGCATATAGACAGAAGACTTAGTTCACGGCATCGCCCTCCCACCCAACCCTCACCTCTTCCATCATCAACCTACACATACTCAATTCAAGCCTTCTCCGCCCCGCGCGCGCCCACACCTTGCCACCTCGACCTCAACACTTGCCTTCCTTCCTTCCCTCCTCCCTTCACTCTTCTCCATCTTCACCCGACAACCTACCGTCAACGGCCACGGGTGGCCAACACGACCATTCCTTCGCATAGCACTTGTCCCGGCCGCGGATAGGCCATCGACAACATGCGCGAATCAAACTACACCCTACCTCCGTCCAACCGGGCGGTCATCAGTATCAACCAGATGCTGTACGACCGACGAGGTACGTATCGTGTCGTTGTTGTGCTGGGGCGACGAAGCGGAGAGGACCAGAAGCAGGGTGTTTGTTACCCGAGAAGTGACGGGGCGTAACGGTGTGTTGGGTGGTGGAAGCGCGAGCACCTTGGTCGCCCGAGGCGGAGGAAGGGGACTCGCAGCAGCTGAAGATCCTGGCACGGGCAAGTGAGGATGCCCAGGACGCGGGCCACTGCTGTGATTGAGTGGCGCGGCGAAGAACCGGTGCTGCGCGAAGCACGGAGGGGCGAGGGCATTGGACTCAGACGGCGATCAGATCGCGCACTCGTGCTGACACTTCACAGCCCTCGATACGAACTCGACACTGGCACTGCTCAACAACCTGTGCCAGCTGACGTACTTGACATCGACATCCCCGAGGATACGTGAGGTTCTCACGATGGACGGCGGGTTGGAACGAATGCTCGACATCTTACGCGACTCTTGCCTTCCTCGCGAACCAACGTTACCAGATCTCTGGGGTCTGAACGGGCCGTGCACTGCTAGAACCATCAATGTCGACCGCGCAATCTCGCTCCGGCATTCCCTGGCCTTCCAGTGCGTAGTCAACATCGGTGTGCGAGGCAATGAGGCGATCCGCACGCGAGTCGTCCAGGCCGGCGCCCTCGACATTGTCGCGCAGATCCTCGAGTCTTGGCTGAAGAAGAACGGCATTGCTGTCTTCTCTTCTTCCCTTGGCAGCCAAGCAGCCGTCGACGCACTCGCTGCCGGCGCACCTTTACCTGGCGTCGAGGCCCGCGCTCGCCGCCGTCAAGGGTCGTCTCGGCATGCTCCTTCTAGCGCCCACAACAACAACTCATCGTCGACTCGGGACCCATCTTCCTCTGCACCTGCCCAGCCAACATCTCAAAATGCACCACCACCACAGCCTCAACCGTCCCAACCACCTCACACTGCTTCGCAACACTTGAATCTTCCTCAGCCGCACGCTCCCACTCCAAACACCATCGCCCAACCACAGGCCCAGACTACCCCTCCACCTCCGTCCCAGGCTCAGCCCATCCCGACTGTCCCGTTCGGTGCTGGCAGCGCCTCCCGCGGCTTAGGTCAGCTCATGGTCAACCTCATCGCCAACCGTTTACAGAACCGGCAACCGCAAGCGTTCGAGCAGCCCCCACCACCAGCACGAGCTCAGACTGGCTCATCGATCGACACGGACGTCGACATGGCGGACGCCGAGACGGAGGGCGGCGAGACGGATACCGCTGGAGGCGACACGGACACTGGAGGAGACATGGGTATGGACATTGAGACGGAGAACGCAGACGACGAGGGACCCAACCCGACGACTACGACGCCTCGGGCGCGCATGACGGTCTTGCCGATGCAGATCCCGCGGCGGTCTCCGGAGCCAGTGAGCGAGGGTGCGAGTGCATCGACCAGCAACGCGGCGTCTCTGTCTGGCGACGAGCCCCCTGCGATTCCTCGTGCACGATCGGACAACAGTCTTGCTACCAACGCTGCTGTACAGGCGGCGGCGGAGACGGGTCGCCCAGCTTCGGGCATGTCTCGTCCTGCTGCTCAACTCGTTGTCGGCGACGGCGTCAGCGGACAATCATCACTCGTACCGATGCACTCGACCGAGCACGTCGAGGGCATGCACCGCGGACGACGGGGGACAGTTGTTGGACGGCCCTTACTTGCTCCTCGAGACCAGCGCGACCAGCGGCCCACCGACGAGAGCGAGACGTCCGACCACATGCCAGAGACGGATCTCGCCCAGGCTACAGCTCTTGCAGCAGCAGCCAACGCCGCCATGGAGGCGGCGGCGGCCGTGCCTAACCAGGAGAATGGTCCCCAACCCGCCATCGTTGAGGGCCTCGCAGGATTAGCCAACGACGAGCCCGACCCGGAGATGCTCGCCGCCGAGCAGGCGCGATTCGACATGGAGGCTGGTGCGCCACCAGGGCAGCCAGGCGCCGCCCAGACGCCACGCGTGACGACAACGGAGATGCAGACTACCACGACGGAACTTGCTGCTCAAGTGCCAACCGTTCCCCAGGCCCAGATCATCATTGCCAACCACGCCCCTCGCGGATTCCAGGACTTGGCATCATACGTCGGTGTCTCCTTGTTACTCAATCCCGAGGGCACCAACTACTCTGAGGATAACATTCTTCTTGCCCTCCAGCTGCTCGCGTACTTGTCGAAGTACCCACACGTCCGCGCGACATTCCACCACCCACGACGTCCGATGCACCGCACCTTCGACCTCGGCGATGACTCTGACGTCCCACTGCCTCAACGCCCGGCCTACTCTGAGACGCCCAACATCTTTTCCCTCGTGGAAAGATTCACGTTCCGCCCCTCGCCGTCCGACCCGCTCATGTTCCGGATCCCTACCGAGATCCAGTACTGGGCTGGTGTGATCATGCGCAACGCATGCCGCAAGGATGACGCGCAAGGTGGCATTCGGCAGTGCGCGTACATGTCGTGTGGGCGATGGGAGAAGTTCCCTCGCGAGTTCGCCAAGTGCCGTCGATGCAGGAAGGCGAAGTACTGCAGCAAGGAGTGCCAGAGCAAAGCGTGGAGTGAGGGGCACCGGTTCTGGTGAGTTCTGCGTTTTGGATTTATGCTGACATTCGCAGGTGCAGCCTTCGCTCTGAGCCCGAGCCCTCGGCCGATGGAGGTGGCAGTGGTGCCGGAGGAGGCGGTGGTGGGGGCGGAGGTGGTGGCAGCGGAGGCGGCGGTGGTGGTGGAGGCGGCGGCGGCAACGGACGACGCGACCACCCTCGGCGCGACCATGCCGACGATGACGATGATGTTGACATGGCGGACGGCGAGGCGGCTGCTCCGCAGGCACAGCGTACGGCCACGCGCCACAACACGCACTCGGCTACCGGTCCCGTCGGCGTTGCCGTCATGTCCACGTTGCCGACCGTACCCGAGGTCGTCCCTCGAGGCGCTGCGTCGCCAGCCCCGCGCGCGTCCTCGGTGCCTCTGGGCTCGCGCACGCCCACTCCTCGTCCCGCATCGCACTCGTCACCACACCAGCCCGAGACGCCTGGTAACGACGAGCAGTGCGAGGCCGAGGCGTTGGCGCCCACCGCGCCGACCCCACCCGCCCCGCGCCCGCTCCCCGCCTTCCTCAAGTTCGGCCAGCCAGGCGGCCCGAGCAGCACGTCGGAGATGAATGCCGCGATGGCAGGTGCCGGGTCGAGCCGCGCGCGCTCGACGACGCCACAGGGGAGCTCGGAGATGCAGTTTGCCCAGGGGTATGCGCCGTACCGCTAGTCGCCAGTCGGCAGTCGCCAGTCGTTCATTAGCATTTTGTTAGTTGTCATCGTCTTGTCATGTAGCCTGGTGGAGTGTGCGGCGGGCGGGCTTGTGGGATGTTGGGAATGAGCGGCGCTTGGGAGGCGAGTGAAAGCGTTTGGGGCGAGAGCGATTTGGGCGTAACATTGCTGATACGTTCGGCTGCGAGGGAGATGCAATGAACTAGTCGCGCGACAGACGCGGCCAACCCATGTCAAGCACAACCACAGCTGCGCAGCTAGGGTGAGCGAGATAACACAAACATGGAATGTGCATGGAATGATATGAGGCGTGAGAGTACAGGTATAACGAACGGAACGGCATCTATCTCTAGCGCTACAGAGTCCATGGGGCAGTCGATCAGAGAACAACGAGCACGGCGACCAGCGCCGCGCCGAGCGTAATTCCGACGCGTGCGGCCGTCCGCGGTGCGCCAGACTTGGACCCGCCCTCGGTACTGTGTGTCAGCGTCTGTCCCCTCCTCCAAAACACGTGAGACGTACGCTTCGCCAACGTAGTAGTTGAAGTTGTAGTCCGTGGGCGTCTCCGTGTACTTCCAGTCGCCCGAGTCGAAGCTCTTGACGACCTTGTCCTCGCGGGTGATCTCGCCGCCGATCGGGCCGGGCGCGCTCGGAATGCGCAGCTTGGCAAGGCCGGCCTGGAGGCTCCACGCGCTCGTCGACGTGCCCGAGTAGATCTTGACGGTCGCCGGCGACGAGAGGTACGTCACGGCGTACAGCGCGTCGTCAGTATAGTCGGAGCGGTTGGGGCGGGCGAGGGTCGCGGCGCTCGGGCTGGCGGCCTTGGGGTGCGGGCGCGACCAAAGCCATAAGCCGTCGCTGGCGCCCGAGGTCGGATACGAGCCGGTGCGGAAGGCGTCGGCGTACAGCTTGATGAGCGAGAGGAGGGCGGTGTGCGGCATGTCCTGCGTCCACGCGGTCGAGTTGGGCTGCCACTTCGGGTCGGTGACCTCGCCGAGGTAGTGCGACTCGCCGAAGTCTGATGTCAGCGGCGGAAGCTGGGGGAAGAAGAGAAGGTTTGGAGAGCCGGGGCTTGGGGCGTAGAGTGGCAGAATTGCGAGGAGGAAGGTCCGGGTCAACCCTCCGGGCCAAGTGCCATCACATACGCGCCGGGCATCACTCCTCCGGGGAGGCACTACGCACCTCCCCGTGCGTGCACTCACCATTCCACGAGAGAAGCTCAATCATGTCGATCTGGTCGCGCATGGCGATGAGCTGCTCGAAGCGCGTCGCGAGAAGCCAGTCGTCCGAGCGGTAGATCCAGTTCTTGTCCCAGCTGTCGGGGCCGTAGTAGGTGAAGAAGAAGGGGCTCACGGGCGCCATGTAAGTGCGCCCAGCGAGGGCGGTCATCCAGTCCTCGTCGGGCTTAGTGCTGGGTGCCTCGCCAGCACGCGGCCACGCGGCGTCCCAGTGCATCTGTCCGTCGTACCACTTGCCCTGTCCGACGGCGGTGGTGTTCATGAAGGTCGAGGGGACGAAGTGGGTCTCAACGCCAATGGCGTTGCGGACGAAGGCCCAGCCCTTCTCGGCATCGCCCTGGCCGAAGGTACATGCGTCGCCGGCGAAGGTGGACATGAGCGCCTTGTTCTGGTACATGGCCTGGGCGGGGTGTGCGGCGAACTTCTTGGCGAGGTCCGCGATAGTGCTCGCGTCGGCCGCGGTCGTGCAGGGGAAAGAGGTGAGGTCGAACGATAAGAACATGGAAAAGCCAGCGGCCTCGCCGGCGTCATACGCCCACTGGACGTTCTGGGGCTGATACGCGTCGCGGCCCATGTTGAGCGCGAAGCCGTCGATACCCGCCGCCTTGGCGGCCTTGACGTCGGCCTCCCAGTTGGACGCGGCGTAGAACTCGGTGTTGCCGACCATGTGGTGGGCCCAGACAAACTTTGTCGCGCTGGACGCGGGGGCCGACGGCTGGGCCGTCATGGCTATAGGCTCGACGGCGCCGCCGGCGGCTTGTTGGCGGCGGTGGTGGTGGTGGTGTTGCGGCTTGGCAGCGGCCAGCGACGCCAACGACGCGCACAGGAGTAGGGAAGTGGTGGTGGTCGTCTTCATTCTTGTCCTAGGTGGCTCTGGCGAACAAGACGAAGGTCAGAAGGAAGTGGTTGAGAGAAGAGTTGGGAAGGAGGTTGACGCGCGCGTTTACCCCCAGTTTCTTAAAGACTAGCTGTTAGTGTTGGCCCCCAGAGGTCAAGTTCAGAGAGAGGCACAGCTGGTAAGCAGCTTGGGAGGGGGGGGGCACCCTCGATCTTTTACGTTTTGATACAGGTAGCCAGCCATGAGGAAGCAAAGTTAGACTCTAGCTGGGTCAACTGGGGGCCGTACTCGGGTTGGGGGTTTGGTAGAACTGGCAACTGCGCAGTCGTAACTTGATATGGCAGGATGGGCAGGGACAAGACAGTACAAAAGGTGGAGGCGTCGCGCGGGATCGGCGCTTTTACTTTCTGTATCCTGATTTTGTCCTGATCTCCCTTTGTATCTCCTTACACCCCCCTTTGGCGTCTGCAAGGAAGCGGGGGTATCACATGTGAGTACCTATCCCAATATTTTGGCGATTAACCTTCAAGCCACCAAGAGCCCGTATTTAGCCCCATATTGGCCCAGAACGCCAGAACGTGCATCTTATGCCGCCGGTAACAAAGCGCCTTACACCTGGAAACACCTGGAGGCGTGGGATCGCATAGCAAGCCATAAAGCAGGGCTGCGCGTTTTGGGGTCTGCACAAATCAATTCTAGATAACAAGGGTTGGTAGTCGGGGTAGTGTCATAGTTCGACGCGCTAAGTCGAGCATGTGTAATCCTCCTTAACGCGTCTAGTTAGTTTACTAGTAAGCAATCGATACGATGGCCCTATTCACTCCACTTGTTGTTAGCGTTTCTGACGGACGCGCTCGAGCAATTGAACGACTCCTGAAGTCGAAGCTTGAGGCTGTGCATGATGGAATGTAAGGGGCAGTAGGGGGGGGGCAGGGGGTGTCAGAGGGGGAATGTAGAGTGTTGGCCAGCCATTGACGCTAGGACGTTTGGACTGTCGACGCGTGCGACTGTTGTTGATGTGCGCCGCTTGGTGAAGTCTGCCTGCCTAGGGATGCTTATCGCAGCATACGGAGGCCACCGAGGCTGGAGGCCTGGAGCCTGGCGACCAGGAGTCTATGCCCGCCTACGGGGACTACGGGGCCTACGGGAGCTACTGACCTCACCTATACCTGCCAACGGAAGCTGCGGAAGTCGATTCACAGCGCGTCGCGTTAGTCCAACATCGCACTAGCTCACTGCTCGAACAAACTGGTAGCCCTGCTGCGGCATTTGTTGTGCATAACAAACAAACCCCCCCACCGCCCCCCCACCCCGTGTTGCATTCTCTCCATTCCGCAATCCCACAAGTTCTTGCAGCTTGCATCCGAACATACCACGGCAGCCACGTTTCATGTGTCTTTGGGGGGTGTTGGTATCACAACTTGTCTCACCATCCCATCTGGATGATGGCTTTCGCCGCTTCCAGAGACCAAATAACCGCATCCGTCAACGACTACTATATGCCGTGAACTTGGATCTCCATCCTTGACATTCACTTAACGACCTTGACCTTCTTCTATCCAGCGTCCACTGAACTTCTAACGTCCTACTATGTCGTCGCAGGCACCACAACCCGAGCCTCCGACACCAACACCTGGATCGCCATGCCCACCATCTTCGACCCCCACCCCGCCCACTTACCCGCTCCAAGATGGGGTCCGAATGCCGGAGACTCGAGCCAACTACAGTGATATACTCAGCTCAACCATCGCCAAGCCATCAGTCAAGATCTATAATGAGGCCGACGTACACGTCTGCTCTTTACCTCTTGACTTGTTCGACGTCGCAGGCAGACAACACGGCATTCCACATGAAGTGGAGCCGGTGAGTGACGACCAGCTCCCTACCATGAAGACTTGGTGGTTCTTGCTCGAGCTACTATGCCATATCGGCGTAGAACTCATCTGGTGCGACCCTGGAGCATTCTCTGAGCTCAAGCAGCACCTTGCTGCCGCACCGGCTGTTCTGGTCACACGTACTGAGAGGTTGCCCGTCAATCTCGACAATGAAGTGCAACCAGGCGAGTACGGGATTCACGCGACCTTCGGTAGGTTTATAGCGAGGGCTTGAGATGCGCGAGTGCTTACCTCGATCAAAGTACCGTACCGTTTGTGCCAGTTGCCCACGACGCCGGCAACTATGTCTCGTCCGAGGCGGAGACGACCTCTTCAGCAGGGACCCAGTCAACTCGCGGGTCGCGCCAACATCAGTCCAACACAGGCGAGGTGAGTTGCTGTTTGCGGTTTGCATGAATCTCCTGACTGCATCTTGCTGACGTACAGTCGCAAGAATCGTTCCGCTACAAAGTGGCAATCCGCGACGGAACGTGCGCAGTCACTGGCTGGTTTGGGCACTATAGCCATGCTGCTCGCATCGTACCATTGTCACGTAATGATGTGAGTAGCTAGCTGGGTCGTGTGTTGCAACCTATGTGCTGACAACAGGTCTATGAGAAGGCCGCATCGCCCTTCAGCGTCCAGGCGGGCATTCTGCTCGAACGCAACCTCCACTTAGCCTTCCATGCCTTTGACTGGAGTTTCTACCCAGTATGTGTAGTCACCCATTCTCAATGCTTATGCTGACTTTCCAGGTTAAGGTGGAGGGAAAGCGTGGTGTCCGAGCGGCTATCTTCTACTGGTTTGTGGACGTACCACCTACTTTCCAACAGTACGCTCAACTTCATGGCACCACGATCTACTTCAAAGGTGCAACACCCAGCATGCTACCCCACGTCAGCCTCCTCCGCTGGCACTGGACCCAGTCGATCCGGCGCGCTCTGACTTGTGTCACCACCGTACCTCAACCATCCGGCACGCCGGGCGCCCGACGGGACGAGGCAAGTCCAACCGTCACTCCAACCAAGCGGCCGGCAAGCGAGCCGGTGTCACCTTGACCGCTCGTACTCCGACTACAAGGCGGGATGGCGAGACCGCCAAGTGAGCTGTCGAGCCAGCCCGCAATGTTGCCAACTGTACTCTACGCCATTAAGGGGCTGAACCACGGTTCTCCAGAGCTTGGACCTTCCCTCGCCCCTCGTCTGCGCTTGTTGCCTTCCTCGCGCCCCTCATAACACTCTTCCTCCTTCATCCCACACATTCTGTCTTGTGTTGTCTGTCTCGTACTCTTCATCATTCACCCACTCGCTACTGTACTATACGTGCTATACAGTACTGTAATCCTCATATCATCATTGTAGATCGTTCAAACGCCCTTGTCCCCTCCCCTATTGCCATCACTCATTGCAAATCCTCATTGACCACTTCTCACCTCGTCTTCTCCCTTCTACACACACCGCTCGGGCCATACCAGCCACTGCCCTGTACATACATACTCGCACCACTCTATTGTTCTTCGATTCCTTCGGTGTAACAATCCTCCAACCCACCTCCTCACAATTCCTCGCATTGCACTCGAGGAAGTCGACGAGACAGCACCATGTCCCACCACCACCTGAACGGCTATATCAGCCGACCACGACTTCCAACGCTCCCTGCAGATGACCTTCACGGTCCCATGCAAGAGCTCCTCGACGAAGTCGACCAGCTGTTGGGCGACGAGCGCCGGCAGAAGAAGAAGCACGGTGACGTCGAAGTGTACAAGCTCTTCCCGCACAGAATGGCGCTCGGATCGTTGCAGGGGTCGACCTTCACCCAGGTGAGTCGCCGCTCGTGAGGCCCCTGTATCTACACCTAACCACAGATCATGGGCGGTGCGTGCCGCGAAGGGAGCGAGCCTCCTCCACCAGGCCTCAAGAGCACACACAAGAAGAGATCACACTACACCTTCCTTTCGTTCGACTTCCGGCGCAAGCTCCTGGTAGCCAAGGCGACGTTCGATTTCGACGCCAGCGAGGCTCGCCTCCCGCCCGCCCTGCGGCCGCTGGACATCGAACTGCCCTTGTCGGACATCACCGCTCAAGGGCTGCACATTCTCGTCCTTGCCGAGAATGCTGGGGTCAGCGATGTGCACGTTACCGTATCTTTCCGCCGCCCACCTCGATACTTCGTCAAGTTTGAGGAAGAGGTCCTGCAGTTGGCAAATGCCAAGGTGTACCGCCGGCGCGCGACCGAGATGGACTTCACCATCACCGACTGGGTGCGTGCTCGCATGGGAAGGTAACTGATGCCAGCGGGAGGCAGATTCTGGGCTCATCACACCCACTTGCGACGGCAGCCGGTCATACGTGGGTCTAACGTTCCTGCCGTGCTGATTTCAGCCTGTACAATGGAACGCTGTCCAGTGGATGCTCCGGATGACCAAGGAGGACCTCAACATCCTCAAAGTCTGCCAACACATGATTCAGTCTGTTGCTGGGTTGCACATCTTCTCCAAGATGTCCTACCCTGTGACTCGTATCGAGGATCCCGATAACAGTCCCCAGGCTCCCGACTTGACAGATCTCGACTTCGAAACTCGCACCTTGGTTGAAGGTCTTCTCGGGACTGGCATCCTTCGGTCGAAGGACTGGCCAGCCCTACGCCGCGTGCTCATGGATGACGAGTACACGCGTGATGACCAAGTCAAACTGCGGGTCCTGGAGAGCTTGTTCGCCGACGAGAGCCTTCGCAATATCAAGCAAGTCGTGAGGCAGCGGGCCAAGGCTCTCCAGCACGTACCTGAGGCCAGGCAGGTTGATCACGTCGTCATGATCCGCACTGTGCAGGTGACGCCGACTCGGCTGCTCATAGGTCCACCGCAGCAGGAGGCAAGTAACACAGTCACGCGGCGGTATAGCGACAACCTCGATGATATCATCCGCGTACAGTTCGTGGACGAAGGTGATCGAATCCATGTGAGTCTAGTTGTTTAGAGATGTGCTGAACTTCAGATACTGGACTACGCCAAGCAAGCAGACCGGTTGCTCCCAAGCGTTGGCCTGATGGCCCGGGTGCGCCGTGCTCTGAACAAAGGTATCGTGGTGGGAGGGAAGCACTTCTTCCCGATCGCATCCTCCGGATCGCAGCAGAAGTGAGTCTATCAGCTCAGAGGCAAGCTAACTTGCTAGGGACCACGCGATCTGGTTCTTCAACCCGTCCGCCATCGATCGCACCGAGTTGTTCAAGTGGATCGGGGATGTTAAGGAGACGGTCGTGGCCAAGTACGCGGCTCGGCTGGGTTTAGTGAGTTGACCAGAGGGTAGCAAAGCTCACAGCAGCCATTCAGCACGAGCCGCGCCGTCGATCTAGTGGTAAATATCGGGCGACGAGAGGACATTGAGAAGGACGGCCACTGCTTCACTGACGGCTCCTCCGTGGCTGGCACCGATGTCATGTGGAAAGCGGCTCAGGCTCTCAGCCCGAACACGGCGGTTCGAGATGCTCCATCTGCCATCCAGTTCCGTCTAGGGTGAGAGCCATGATTGTGCAACTGCTAATCCCAGCGGAGCCAAGGGCATGCTGTCCTGTTGGCCGGAGATCGCAGGCCCAAACGAAGTGCTTCTTCGCAAGTCCCAGGTCAAGTTTCCCAGCGATCAGCAGATTCTGAATGTCATTCGCGTAAGTTGGTGCCCACGTGGAAGCTCACTCTAGGTCACACAATACCAGCCCGCCTTCTTGAACCGCCAGTTCATCATGATCATGGAGGCCAACGGGATCCCGCAGGACCTGTTCATTGAGCTGTTCAAGGGAGCTCTTCAGCACGTACACGAGCTGGACGCCCGAGTGGCGACTCGCTCCCTCACCAAGAAAGATGAACGATGGATGTCGTCCTTTACACAGTTCCCGCTGGCAACTTTGATCGAGCATGGCTTCAATGACAACCCGTTCGTGCTTGATCTCTGTCGCCTCGTCAAGGGCCGAGCGCTTGAGGATCTCAAGTGGCGCAATCGCCTTCGGGTTGATGGTGGCGTCTTCTTGATGGGTGAGTGCCATTCTGGCTTTGAGAGGCTGATGGCAGGAATCTCCGATGAAGTTAGCTGCCTGCGGGAAGGCGAGATCTTCTGCCAGTACCAGAAGGACGAATCGAGCGAAGCAGTGGTCGTAACCGGGGAGGTGTTGGTGTGTCGAGCACCGGCGCTGCATCCTGGAGACGTCCGGCGTGCGCAGGCTGTCGACTACCCTCAGCTTCGTCATCTGAAGAACGTCATTGTATTCAGCACCCAAGGCGAGCGCCCGCTGCCCAACATGTTAGGCGGGGGAGACCTGGACGGCGATGGTAGGTTGGTCTTACTACAAGTGCTAACCCAGACTACACTGTCATCTGGGATCAGCGCTTTGTGCAACCGCTCAAGGAGTATAGCCCTATGGACTATACGGCTCCGCCCCCGATTCGCGTCCCGCAGGTCACCCAGGAGCATGTGAACGAGGTGAGAGCTCCCTTCTCCGCCGTGCTGACTTTAGAACTTCGTCAACTACATCTTGGTTCGAGACTCCTTTGGCGGTCAGCTTACGTGCAGAACGATATTCTCGGGCAAGTCGACAACGCTCACCTAGCGAACTCGGACCTCCTCACACCATTCCACGAGAACTGCCTTAAGCTGTCAGAGATTCACAGTGTGAGTACACGGAAGGGCCCGGCTGGCACTTGAGATTCGAGAAGGCTGACGTCAGACTGCGTGAGTGGTAGATTGATTTGCAGACCACGTTCTCCGCTGACTCGGGAAAGAGTGGACTTTGCCAAAAGTAAGGAAGCCGTAACTGCCTGGGCTAACGTCAGCTGGGCAACCAGCAGAGCTACATCCGGACCTCGTCCCGGAAAGGTGGCCAGATTTCATGGGCAAGGTGGGCGGGTGCACGATGATACAGCTGACGGAAGCCTGATAAAAGCTATCAGAGTGGAAAGATCCTGGGCCTCCTCTTCCGCATGGTGAGTGGATGATATGGCCAGAACTCACGGGGCAGGTGACGCCCGAGGCGTTCTTTACCCCGACTGACCTCCTCGCGGCGAAGCATGAGCTCGACCCTCGGTTGAGGAACATGTTCGGCGGGGGCAACACTGAGCTCTTCTACTTCCTCCAGGCTGTGAAGACTCGGTACGATTACGACATGCAGTACACGATGCGGCGGTTCAATGTCCAAGAGGCGGAGATTGTCACGGGCGTTTCCGCGCACAACGAGGAGCGCCGGCGATCGCGCGAGCTGGCGCATCTGCATGTGAGTCGGGACCTGAGCGTGGTTCTACTCCCTGTGGCTGACCAGATCAGGAGGCTCTGGATGTGGTGTACCAAGGCCATGTTCAGGCTGCACGCGACAACGCGCTGGACATCGCTCGCAAGATATCCGGCTTGCCCACCGACATCCCGCTTGAGCGCTACATCGCGTGGCACGCGTACATGCTCACCTTTGAGGAGAGCGTGGTGCGGCAGTGGGATAAGGAGGTTAACAAGGCTATTTGGGGAGGTCGTCCCTCGGACGAGGACCTGCCGAAGGAGCTGCGCATTTTGTGAGCTGGCCTCACCACGACATGAGCTGACGCCAGACCGATGATGAGCTTTGCGTTCGTGTGGTGGCCCGAGCTCGTCGATCTGGTGACCACGATGGTGTAATAGTGTGACTGGGTGTGTGCAGTCCGTCAGAGTATCTTGTCTGTCTAGTGATGTAGCGATACCCATAACGAGTCCTCTCGAAGTCATGCATAGCATCTCCCCTTCAATCGGTGTAGTGGAGCATGTGGAGGCGGACCACCTCCACTCTGGCACGTGACCCACTGTCGGCGGAAGCAAAATGTTTGGCCTCCCTCCTGGCTCATGTTACCGAAGGATTTGGGCCACCCAACGTCCAACCTCAACAACAAGCAGCAAGCAGCATGGCAACGGCAGCAGAAGTCAAGCTCCTGACACTGCTCAACGTGAGCGCGGTGAAGCGCCCCCGCGCGCTCGACCAGCCGGGCGGCTTCCGCTCGCCCGCCGCCAGCCGGGCACAGAGCGAGTCGCGGTCCGGTGCGTCGACGCCGCTCGCGAACGGCAGCCAGAACGGGAACGGCAACGGGAACGGGAGCGCCGAGCCCCAGCCGAAGCGGCGACGAAGCGTCGTCTTCGGCGGCGAGGTCGGCCCGAGCGGGAGCACGTACGGGCAGAAGAAGAAGAAGAAGGCGGTGGCGATTGCGGAGGCGGCGGAGGAGGGGACGAACGGCGCGGACGAGGAGGCAGAGGCGAATGGGGAGCAGGAGGAGGAGGGAATGGAGGAGGAAGGAGAGGAGGAGGCAGACGACGCAGACAGCGACGACGAGGCCGCGGTCGAGGACACGTTCGTCTCGCACTTCGGCGCGACGCCGTCCGTGCTCTCTGAGACGGCGGTCGCGGCGGCCGAGGGCGACCAGTGGGAGACGGCGCGGACGAGCGTGCCCGGCCTCGGGAGGGTGGTGGAGCAGCGGCCTACGGGCACAGTGCGGGCGACCGGCAAGGCGCGGGTGAGTCTTTCTCCTATCTACCTTCCTCCCTTTGCGTGCGCCTCTATCGCTTCATTGCGTCGAGGTTTCCTGTCGCACTCCCCATCGAGCTCCACGCCGAACCCGCTGACACCAGATTGTGCCCGCCATCGCCACGGCCATGAAGGCCGCGCCCCCACTCGCGTCCACCCTCCTCGCCCACCTCGGCACATACACCGACCTGTACGCGCACAGCATGGACGGCGAGGCGGACGGCTCCGAGACCTCGCCCTTTGCTGCCGGCACGCACGACGCGCTTCGCTCGGCCGCGGCGGCGCACATGCTGAACCACGTGCTGAAGACGCGCCGCCGCATCGTGCGGAACAACGAGAAGCTGGCGCACGCGGCGCACGAGGGCAAGGACCTCGACCCGCCGCTCGACCAGTCCTTCACGCGCCCCAAGATCCTGCTCCTCCTGCCGACGCGCGCGCTCGCGCTCCGCTGGCTCCAGACCCACATCTTCCCCCTGGCGGGCGCGGGCACGCAGATCGAGAACCGGCGCCCCTTCGTCGACAGCTTCGCGCTCCCCGCCGGCGCCGAGGACCCGCTCACTGCCCCCGGCGCCGACTTCCCCGCGGACCATGTCGAGAACTTTGCGGGGAACAGCGACGACAACTTCCGCTTCGGGGTCAAGATCACGCGCAAAGCCTGGCGTGTGGTTATGCCGCCCGCGAGCGAGGAGAAGCTCCTCGACTGCGATATCGTCGTCGCGTCCCCGCTCGCCGTCAAGATGGCCGCCGAGCGGGAGCGGTCGACGGACTACCTCGCGTCGATCGAGGTGTGTGTTGTCGATGGCGCGGATGTGCTGGGCATGCAGAACTGGGACCATGTGCAGGTGAGTATGGCGACCGAGCGGAGCGAGGTGGCGCGGGCGTCTAGAGTGGCAAGCGCGTGGGCGTGGACGATGATCTGCTTGTGGCCAGCTGAGTGCGGCGCGGCGGTGAGGTCGGCTGTCTACTTGCCGGAATGGCCTGCTACAGACTGCGGACTCTATCACTATGACGCGCAAGGAGGGAGGAGGAGGCTGGGATACCCCACTCGTACGCGCAACCACTAACAGCAGTTCGTCTTCAAACACCTCAACAAGCTCCCGGACCAGCCGCACGGATGCGACTTCTCGCGCCTCAAGCCGTGGTATGTCGAGCAGCGCGCGCGGTACCTGCGCCAAACGCTCCTGCTTGCGCGGTACGACATGCCTGAGGCGCGCGGGCTGCTGCACCACCAGTGCCACAATGTCGCGGGCAAGCTGCGCATGGACGTTGCGGCGTCGCTCAAGGGCGTGCTGGAGCGTGTGCGCGGGGGCGTGCGGCAGGTGTTTGAGCGCTTCGACGTGGAGGACCAGGAGAAGGCGATGGGCGCGGAGGCGGGTGTGGAGGAGGTGGACCGGCGGTTGGAGTGGTTCACGAAGAAGGTGAGTGTGCTGTTCGATGAGGCCGGAGAATGGCGGGGAGTGGGCCTGGGGAGGACATTGGGAGGTATAGGGAGATGGCGAGAGAACCAGAAGGCAGTGTGGCTGGCAACAGTTCGACGTCGCGCTGGTCGGGGGAAACGAGAGCCTTTGCTCAAGTCCACTTTTCTCTCTGATTCTTCTTCTCCCGTCTCACTCTCCCTCTCTTTCTTCTTTGGCCATGCTCCTCTTCGCCACCCGGCCTAATCCATGACCATGTTGACACCAGACCATCCCCATGCTCCTGCGCGCGGCCGGCTCGCGCACACAAACCCTCGTGGTCGTGCCCAGCTACTTCGACTTCGTGCGCGTGACGAACCACCTCCGCAAATCCGGCAGCGTCAGCTACGCCGCGCTGTCCGAGTACTCGTCCAACACCGAGATCTCCCGTGCGCGCACCCAGTTCTTCAAGGGCAAGCGCGCGTTCCTGATTGTGACTGAGCGCTTCCACTTCTACCGCCGGTACCGGCTGCGTGGGGCGCGCACGGTCGTCTTCTACGCGCTGCCGGAACACGCTGCGTTCTACGCCGAGTTCCTGGCCATGCCGTTCGTCGCGGCGCGCACGGCCGGAGGCGAGGTGGACGAGAGCGTGGATGCGGGGGATGTGCGGTGCCACACGCTGTTCTCGCGCTTCGACGTGCTCAGGCTCGAGAGGGTGGTCGGGCACGCCGATGCGAGAAGGATGCTGGGGAGCGGCGAGGGGCGGTTCGAGTTTGTCTAGGCGGGTGTAGATTGGGTAGGGCGGGTGGGGCATGGTTTGGATAGGGGCACGGCGTGCATATGATAGTATCTGCATTGAATTCTTATGACGGCGCAACAAAGACCAGTAGAAGCAAGGCAGCAGTCGGCAGTTACTGCAGATGGTACGGGGCCGTCCAATAGCTGCATGTAATCCACCGTGGGCCGACGCGGCGGAAAGCCGCTGCGCAAAAGCCCAGACCTGCTGCGGTTACCAGCTCTGCATATCCGTCCTGTGCTGTGCTGTGCAGCCTGAGAGACCGCCCAGCGGGGTCCGCCTGGCGAGTACAGGTTACTGCTGCTGGGCGTGAGTGGTTAGCGTGGGCCGGCGTGGTGAGCCAGGCTGGCGTGGGAGGGGAGGCCCGTCAGTGACATTGATATTTGAGGTGAGTGAGCGGCCATGAGCGCGGCAAGCAATGCTCTTGAGTGTCGAGTGCTTCGAAGGACGTGGCACGTCGTGTTGAAATGTAAGCAAGTGTGCCGCACATCTGTACACTCGCCATCGGGGTTGTCAGAGATCCATCGCGTCCGCCGAGTCCCACAGTCATCCACTCAATCATCACTCAGTCGTCTGTAAGCACCCACGACAGGGAGCACCCAGCGCCCTCATCCATGCTCCTCTGTGCCACGGCCCACATCCCCTTCCTCGCTGTTCTCGTACACTCTTTTCGCGCGCTGCGCACGCTTACGCGCTGCTCGCCGGAGCCACAAATCTCATGCCTCTCTACAGCCGGCCGCGTACCATATCACGCGGCCGCGACTACCTGCTGCTGCTGCTTGCTACCTTTTCTGCCGCATCGCGCCAGCTTAGAGGTTGGCCGACACACTGGTGATGGGCCACGTGCTAAAGCCCGTCAGCACACACGTCCAAATCTCTCCAGCGCGGCACTCACTAGGTGTGGTCGTCAAGACGCTTGTAGCCGTACTTGGCAGAGAACTCGGCCGAGCCCTGGGGACCGCGTGCTCCGTAGGGGTACGACTCGGGCTTCGGGTGCTCATCGTCAATGTAGTGGAGAATGGGGGTGAAGATCTTCCACGACAGCTCGAGCTCGTCGTCACGGACGAAGTTGGAGCGGTCGCCCTTGAACGCGTCGAGGATGAGCGCCTCGTACGCCTGGGGGATCTCGACGTCGGTGAAGCGGTCCTTGTAAGTAAGGTCGAGCTCGGAGGGGATAGCCTTGGTGACAAGACCGGGAAGCTTCGTGTTGAGCTTGATGTACACGGCCTCGTCGGGCTGGATGCGGAGGACAAGCTCGTCGCGAGCAATGTCGGTGAAGATACCCGAGGTGACGTCCTTGAACTGGACACGGATCTCGACCTTGCTCTCGTTGAGGGCCTTGCCGGCCTTCATTATGAAGGGAACACCCTCCCAGCGAGGGTTGTTGACCCAGAGGCAGAGGGCGGCGTAGGTGGGGCAGGTCGAGCCCTTGGGAACGGTCTCGTCGTCGAGGTAACCGGGCTCGCCGTTGGCAGCGACGTACTGGCCAAGAAGCATGTCCTCCTTCTTGATAGGAGGGATGGAACGGAGCACCTTGACCTTCTCGTCACGAATGTCCTCAGCAGCGAACGAAACGGGACGCTCCATGGCCAGGATCGACAGGACCTGCATGAGATCTGCGGGTTAGTCACTCCACACAGATGGCTCGACGACAGTGCGTGCGGGTACTCACGGTTCTGGCAGACGTCACGGATGATTCCGAACTCGTCAAAGTAACCACCACGACCTTGGGTGCCGAACGACTCCTTGAAGGTGATCTGAACGTTGGAGACGGTGTTCTTGTTGAGGACAGCGTCGAGGACAATGTTGCCGAAGCGGAGCACGAGAAGGTTCTTGACCATCTCCTTGCCGAGGTAGTGGTCGATACGGTAGGTCTCGTCCTCGTTCCACTCGGCCTTGAGCTTGGACATCATCTCGCGGCACGTCTCGAGGTCCTTGCCGAAGGGCTTCTCGACAATGATGCGGTTACCGCCCTTGCTCGAGTAGTTGTTCTTGCGGAGACCGGCAGCGACGTCGGTGAACACAGAGGGAGGAAGAGCCATGTAGAAGATACGGTTGGCCTTCTCGCCCGAGCCGCGCTTGGCCTCGATCTCCTGGAGGTGCTTCTCGAGCTCTTGGTAGCCCTCGTCCTTGTCGTAAGGTCCCGAGACGTAGGTCAAGATCTTCTTAAAGTCCTCGAGCTGCTTCTCAAACTGGTCGTCACCCTCGGGCTTCTTGATGTAGCTGGTGGCGCGCTTGTGGAACTCGGCCTCGTCCATCTTGGTACGAGCGTAGCCGACGATGTGGACATCCTTGGGAAGGTGTCCCTGGCGGAAGACGGTGAAGAGGGCGGGGAAGGTCTTCTTCTTGGCCAGGTCGCCCGAGGCGCCGAGGACGACGACGCAGGTCTCGTTGGCGAAGTGGTCACCGAGAGCCTCGAGGGAGGGGATAGAACCGCGCTTGGAGCGCGTAGGCTTAGGGGAGGTGGGCATTTTGTTGATGGATGGCTACTGCAATGGGAGTTAGCAAATGGAGCAAGAGAGCAAGCAAGTAGCCGTTGGGTGTTGGGAAGTCGATGATGGCAGGCGTGGGTTGGGGGTGGAGGGGGTTGGGTGTGGTTGTGGGGGGCAGTAGGGGCAAGGCCAAGGGAAGTAATACGTATAGGGGAACCTTGGTAGCCCGACCGAGGTCGGACTAGGCAAGCCGCGGGCCGTGAGCCGAAAGAATATGAATAACGAGTAGTAGTAGTCATAGGGCTACTTTATTGGAGGGGTAGGTTTAAATTCTTGAGCCTGGGAGAGAGAGTAGGTGGGGTAGGGGGAGAAATCAAAGCCGGGCGGGGCGGGCGGGGCGGGCGGAGACATGACGTACCCAGATGACTGAAAGTGACAAGTATTAGGTCAAGGCGACGTCGACAAGTGATAAAGCAGTTGACGCCAATGTGTTGATGGCGATAAGGGAGGGAATGGTGGTGTAGTTGAGAAAGCAAGTGTGGATGCAAGGATTGAGTGACGAGTAGTAGTAGTGTGTTGGGGGCGTGGGATGTGGATGTGGACGGGTGAGGTGATGAGGGAAGGGAGGGTGGGTGGATGTTGGATGTCGGGGCCGGGAAATGCACACCAGTGACCAATCAATCGACGACGTCAGCATTTAAGACTACCGAAACGGCCTGTCTGCAGATCGACTCACGCGTAATCTATAGACGAACAAGAAAACTGATGGCCGTTTTGGATAATGAGTGCAGTAGTTGTGAGAAAAGAGAAACAAGAGTCTGATGGCCAGCGACAGCATTGCATAAGGGGGAGCTACAGGGGGAAGTATCGGCGTGGGTGAAGCGGGCCGGAGTAAAGAAGGCCAGAAGTTGGGGGTGGGTGGGTGGGTATGATCATGACCGATGAGAGGGGTGGACTTGGAGAGGCCGACTACATAGAGAGGTTTGGACGGCCCGGAAGTTGTACCAGGGAACGGTATGTTCTCGGCACCATACCTGCTATTGGAACCCTCGTCGTCCTTCTACCGATGCCGCCGGTTAAGAGAGGGGCCAAGGTTCAGTTTGGGGGGGGAATCAAGATAGGGTGTGTAGGCCCAACCTCACGGATCGGGCGGCATGACCACGCCGCACATACGCCACCTACTCACGCAATCGATCACCTAACTGGAGGTAGTTTATTCGGACAATGGAATGAGCAAAGCGGATATCTCATATCATTATCCTAATCCCGCTTAGACTTCCAGAGCGGACTTTGTCGGGCCGCTTTTGCGGGTCTAATCCCCGTTCCTATTCAATATTACAAACAGTCGCGGTCGCGTCCCAGGCACCATACTTGGGAGTAGCCACGCGGAGGAGCTTGAATCTAATTGGATGATGGACAGTAGGGTCAATGTCGCGTGGTTGATGACCAGCCATTCCCTCGTTCTCTCATTTACTTGCTTTTGTCTTTGCTCTCGTCTCTCGCACCTACCGCCTCCTTCTCCTCCTCCTCCTCCTTGTCGTTTGACAACAACAATCCCATCTAGCTCTCTTGCCTGTAAGAGAGCATAGTCTCTTGTCATCAGTTTCTTGCACCGGCTGGACCGGATCACTACCCAAGCTACCTCTTATCATGTCGGGCGTCCAGGTCACTCCCCGCAAGCGTGCTGTGAACAACTTGAAGCGCGCACACAAGTGAGTTGGCCGCCCATCCCATCCTTTGCCGTCACTGACGCAGCAGTGCCCCATCCCCAAACCCCCCATTAGCCCCCTTCCCTCCCACACCGCCTTCTACGCGCCGCCGTCGAATCGCCGAGGTCGACGAGGATGAAGACGAGCTGGCGGATCTGCCCAACAAGCGTCCATACCTTGGGCCGCGCACGAACCTCCCCACCCACCTCCAAACCCTCCTCACTCTCCACCACGCCTTCAACATCGCTCTTTCCTTGCATATCGCCCAGAACCCACCAATCCTCCCCGCTCACTCAGCCACGGCGACGCGCGTGCAGCTTCCCAATCTGACAACGATGCTCGCCCTCAAAGGCATGGTCGAACGCAGTTCAGGGCGCCGGTTCGGGAAAGAGGAGCTGGCACGTCTGGCGTGGCTATGGACATGGGACGGGGAGACGCTTCCGGCCGAATCGTCCAAGACAAAGGAGGACGACAACCCGTTCCTAGTCCCCAAAGCCAAGGTCGAGTCCGTTTGCGGCCTGAGCTACCTGATCACGACGACGCGCACCCTCGACCCAGCGGGGCGGAAGGTGCATACCCACGGTATTGGGATCGAGCTGGAGGTGCAACCCGGTGAAACTCGCCGGTTGTTTCTGGATGGTGGAGCGGGAGCCCTCAACTCTGGGGGGCAAGGGGGCGGTGTGCGCGTGGTGGGGCGCTGGAATGCCGGCTCAGATATGCGCGAGGACGAAGTCAGGCGCCGACTGGAGCGCTGGGTCGAGCTCAACGGTGGCGAGGTAAGCTGAGCGCACCTCTTCTAGCGAAGCTGACATCAGGTTGAGCCCACGCAATCTTCTCATCTTCCCACCCCGTCGACGCGCGATTCCAGCCGCTCCTCGATCCCGCCTATTCCTCTCCTCCCCCTCCCCAAACTCCCTGTCGCCTCTACCTCAACAGCCACTCTTTTCTCCATGGCCTCCGACTCGAGTTCAACAACGACGCCGAAGAAGCCGACGCTGATGGGCCTCTCTGACCCCTTCGAGATCAAGGAGAAGAAGGTGACGCCCGCAGGCACGGCTGAGGAGCGCAAGAACGCATTATTCGCCCGCGTGAGTACTCTAAACTCTCTCAATGCGAGTCCTATCGCTGATGAACTAGATCAAAGCCCGCTCCGAAAAGCCAAAGACCCTCGGCGAGTCGATTCAGGCCGGCTCGAGCGTGATCCACCGGGCCGCCCGCCCTGTCGAGGCTGAAGACCTGCGTCGGCGCGCGACCCTCAGCCGCCTCGAGAGCGTCGCTGAGGCCGTGTGGATGTGAGTTGCTTATTATCTCTTTGCTTCATATGCTTCGCGTCGTAAAGCTGACCCCAGGATGTTCTCTGCCCCACAACCAGGCTCCGCTTCGGGCACGCCCCGGGCACGTCGCCGTGCCCTCCTCCTGTCCGAGGTGGCGGAGACCGTCGTCCAGAGCTCCAAGACGCCGATCAGTACTGGTGCGTCCCTCTCTTCTCCATCTCCTCTTCTCTCTCATGCCACATCCTCTCCCCTCCCTCTTCGTATCTCCCTCTTCTCTTGTTCTACACTTTCTTCCTTTACCGCTTCCGAATACGACATAGCTGACATCAGCCGAGGCCGAAACGTCGCTGCAAATGCTCATCGACCTCTGCCCCTTCTTCCTCGCGTCCAAGAAGGTGGGGCGGCACGACTGGCTCGAGATGAAGGCTGAGCCGCCCTCCTCTCCTGGGGCGAGTGTGCTGTCGAGCCCGGGGGCCGCGATCGGGGGCCCGGCGAGTCCCGGACGGGTTAGGCGTGGTGGCGGCTTGCGGGAGGTCCGGGAGCGGATCCGCCGGGAGCTGGGCGAGTAGTTCACTACTAAGGGGGAGAATGAGGGCGTGACGCCAGTGGACTAGGCGGACAGCATGGGAAGGCAGCTGAGGGAATCGTAGTGGGCTGGACGCAGAACGAGTAGAAGGGGGGTGACCGAGGAAAGTAGGGAGAAGTGACAACCGCAGATGTTGGAGTTCACCGAGGAGGAAGTAGAAGCAATCAGAAGTTAGACACAAAAGATGCCTCGTTTGTAGCACTAGTGAGTAGTAATGCATGCCATAGTCCATTGCACCGGGCCATTAGAGATACATGCAGACACTGACTGATCGTAACAATGCTCCTTTCCTCTCTCCTCTCTCCCTCCACCGTCTAATAATCATCATCCGCCTCGCTCGACTCGTCCCCATCCGCCGCCGGCGCCTGCACCGCCCCCATCCCCGCAGACCCCGACTGCCCCGGCAGCGTCTTCTTCCCCGTCGTCCCGCCGCTCGCGACGCTGACCGCGCTCCCCTCCCGCTCGCCACTGCGCCACGCCGGCGCGCTCGCGGCCCCGCTCTTCTCGGGCGACGTGCTCGCCGACGCGGCGTATGGCGACGCGCTCTTCGCGCTCGTCGGCGGGCGGCCGAGACGGCTCGGCGGGTGGGGCGGGCGCGAGGAGGGCGGCGGGGCGCTCCCGCTGTGCATGGGCGTCTGCCGCTTCTTGAGGGGTTTGGAGGGGGAGGAGGCGCGCTTGCCGTTGAAGAGTTCTGAGTGTCAGTGGGGTTGTAGAACGTGTGGAAGAGGACGGGGAGGGATGAGGTCGAGAAGTGGGGGGCGGAGGGGGGAGGAGGCAAGGCGAAGGGAGCGGCTAGATAGAATGCGAATGAAGGAGTGAGACAACAGCTCTACACAATCAGGGCCATAGCTGGGCCACCCTGCCCCGCTGCCCAACGACGACCGGCTCCATGTACGACACCACCGGATCCAACTCCGACCAGCTCGCAACCGCAGACGCCGACTCACTCTTCCGCTTGCCCGCCACACTCTCCGTGTCCGAGTCGTCGCCCGTCAAGTAGGGGCTGGGGCTCGCACGGTCGTTCGCGCCCAGACGCGCCTTGGTCGCTGCCATGCGGCTCGCGCCGCGCCGCGTGCTGCCCGAGAAGCCCAGGCAGGAGGCGAGGTGCGGGGCGTATCGGGAGGATGTGATCTGGTGTTAGCCGGTGTACTGTAGCTTGGAAGGGACCGGGGCGGGGGCGGGAACAGCGGGAAGGAGGAGGAGTGATGGAGAGATACGGAGAAGAGAAGGAGAGGCTGGCTGCGACCGCCAGACGGCGAGCGCTTGCTCCGCAGTACGTATCATGCCAGCCGTCCACGTCGCCGGGATCCGCGCAATAACAGCCACAGCCTCTTACCACGACCACCCTCCCGCCGCCCCCTCCCACCGGCGCCCGCCCCACGTCCCGCGCACACAGTAGCTCGTACTCACACTTCTCCCACAAACGAGACAGTCGAAGAACGCGTTGCCCGCGCCGTCCAGCCGCCCACTGCCCGATCCCACGCCCGTCCCGCCTCCCGTCCCCTTCTCCGGCCCGACCGCGTACCCGCCGGGCCGCGTCGTGATCGCCCGCGCGGGGCTGCTCTCGCGCGACCCGACGGCGGAGGAGGTGCCGGAGGCCAGGGGCTGGATGGGGACGTGTGCCCGGCATCTGGGGTCAGCGCTGCTCGACGCTTATGACGGAGCTGTGCCGAGTTAAGGCTGGGATGATTTGAGGAGCCCGCATTTTTCCTGCTCTGGCCGCCGCCTCTTCCTCGCCTCTACCGTCGCAGGATGCGGTCACACCACCCATCCTCTGTTGAAGGGAGTCACAGCGCTGCGGCTTGCAGCGGCGTAGGACTCACCGCGTCCCGCACGTCGCACAGGTCGTGAGACCTCGCTTCACCTCCCGATGCGCGGCGATGGTCGTCGTGAGCACGCTGTCGGCGAGCAGGTCCGCAAAGACGGCCTCGGCCTGTAGGTCAGCAACGAGCACCGCCAAGGAAGACGTACGAGTGCGCGGATCTCTGGGTCGGACGGCATGATAGATGACGATTAGGAGGAGGACGATGGAGTTCCTCCTCGATATAATACACAACAATGAACGGTGAGGGCGAGACCGAGGACGAGACCGAGACCGGATGCGTGATGCAGCTCGTCGATAGCTTCGCGCGCATCAACCCATCCGTCATGTCCGACTGCCTGCATGCCCGCATCCGGACGACATCCGGACCTGAAGCTGATCACGTGACGCCACGTGGTGGAAATGACGGTGGCCCAAGAATTTCTGATGGACTGCCCAGATTCAGATCGCACGCCCAGCTGAGAATCGCAACAACACTCATACCAAAAAGGGAGCCATGGCCCCACCAAGCAAGAAACGCTCCAAGAGCGCCGGCGACTCGCCGAAAGCCAAGAAGGCGCGCACGGCCGATGCGCCTCAACCCCGCGCCGCGCCGTCGTTCACCTCGGCACTGCAGAGCGAGGAGGTCGACTTCCCGCGCGGCGGCGGGACGACCCTCACGCCGCTCGAGGTGAAGCAGGTGCGCGCCGAGGGGCGTGCGGAGGCGGACGCAGAGGGGCCAGTCAAGAAGACGAGGAAGATCTCGGAGCGGCACGCGAAGCGCCTCAAGAAGGCGTCGGGGCCGAGCGACGCGGCGCGCGCCGAGCGGGACAAGGACACGATCCGCGTCGAGGAGCTCAGCTACAAGCGCCTCGTGGCTGGTACCCTCGTGCTCGGGCGGGTACACACTGTGTTGCCGCTGCATCTGGTTGTGTCTCTCCCTAACAACTTGTTGGGACATGTGCCCATTACCGAGGTGTCGAGCACTCTTACCACCGCCTTGAATCGCGAGATGAACGACGACGACGACGAGAAGATGGAGGACGACGAAGACGAGGACGAGGAGGGCGCACCGGAGCTGCCAGAGCTCTTCGCGCCGGGGCAGTATGTCAGCGCCAAGGTCGTGAATGCGTTCCCGACGGCCAGCCAGGCGTTCATCGCCCAGTACCCCGTGTCGGAGACTACCCGGTTGGCGGCCCGCATTGAGCTCACCCTCATCCCGGAGAAGATCAATGGCGACGTCGCTAAGGCGGACGTCTCAGAGGGATTCCGCATCACTGGCGAGGTGCTCAGCAAGGAGGACAAGGGATACCGCGTCGGCCTTGGCCTCGGCGCAGACTCGGGTCTCGCCGGCGTCGAGGGCTTCCTCTCCAACGACGAGGTCGAGGCGAACATTGCTTGTGAGTTGCGGCCGGCGAGACTAGTGCCACGCATCGATTCTTAGTACCCGTTTAGCTGACAGCAGCCCAATCTCTCATCCCCGGCCAGCTCATCGCCACTGTGGTCAAGAAAGTCACTGCCGGCGGCCGCGTCGTGCAGCTCTCGGTCGAGCCGCAGACCCTCATCCACTCGTGCCTCACCGAGGTGTCCAACATCGGCTCTCTGCTCCCCGGCACGCTCGTGTCGGCTCTCATCACCGCCGTCGTTCCCTCGGGCCTCAACGTGAAGATCTGTGGCTTTTACGACGGCACCATCGACCTCGCTCACCTCGGCCTCGGCGAGGACGACATCGACAGCAGGTACAAGATCGGCAAGAAGCTCAAGGCGCGCATCATCTACGACACTGTCTCCTCCTCGGAGCGCCGCTTCGCGCTCTCCACCCTCCCCCACATCTTCAACCTCGCCTCGCCGCTGGCCGCCGACAAGGCGACCCCGCTCGAGCTCGCGATCCCGATCGGCAAGACGCTGCCGAGCGTCAAGATCATCCGCGTCGTGCCCGACTGGGGAGTCGTGTGCCGCACCGACGACGGCGTCGAGGGCTTCTGCCACATCTCGCACTTGACGGACGAGCGCCTCCCGACGCTGTCGCACGGCACCGTCCAGTTCAAGGCCGGCACGTACCACCGCGCCCGTGTCATCGGACACTCGCCGCTCGACGGCATGCTCCTCCTCTCGTTTGAGCAGAAGGTCCTCGACCAGGTGTTCATGCAGGTCGGCGAGCTCGAGGTCGGCCAGGTTCTCAAGGGCACTGTCAAGCGGCTGAGCGACAAGGGCCTCTTCGTCAACGTGCAGGGCAGCGTTGACGGCGTCGTCTGGCCCCTCCACTACGCCGACATTCGCCTCAAGCACCCCGAGAAGCGGTTCAAGGTCGGCTCCAGCGTCAAGGCGCGCGTGTTCGCCCTCGAGCCCGCGCGCAACCGCGTCGTCCTCACGCTCAAGAAGAGCCTCGTCGACTCGGACCTCCCCGTGCCCAAGAGCTTTGACGACGTCACCGCGGGCGAGATCACACCCGCCGTCGTCTCCAAGCTCCTCGACAAGGGGTGCATCGTCGACCTGTTTGGCGGGCTGCGTGCCTTCGTGCCCCAGTCCGAGGCGAGCCAGAGCTTCGTCGCTAACCTCGCCGACATCTTCTACGTGGGCAAGCCGGTCAACGTGCGCATCACCGACGTCGACGCCGACGCCGCCAAGCTCGTTGCCTCCGTCCGCCAGGCGCTCCCGACCGCCGTTGCCGCCGAGAAGCTCGAGGTCGGCGCTGACGTCAAGGGTGTCGTCGCGCAGATCCACTCGGAGCAGATTGTCGTCTCGCTCGTCCCCTCGCAGCTCACCGCCCTCCTCTCGCTCTCCAACCTCTCCAACGACCGTGGTATGGGCATCGACGAGCTGCGCACGTCGCTGAAGATCGGCGAGAAGCTCGACAACCTCGTCGTCGTGTCCAAGAACGCCACTTCGGGTCTTCTCATTGTTGCGAACAAACGCGCCAAGCCGGCCAAGCTGCCCTCTGGCGTCTCGCAGACCGCGCGCACGTTCGACGACCTCCACGTCGGCGACGTCCTCCCCGGCCGTGTGATCAGCAAGACCCCCGCCGGCGCGATGCTCCGGATCGGCAAGCACATCCGCGGCCGCGTCCACCCGTGTGACCAGGCCGACGACCTCTCGAACGCGGCCGGCGAGGGCGGTCTCCGCGTCGACGACAACGTCCTTTGCTGCATCCTCGCTGTCGACGCTACGGCCCGCACCGTCGACCTGTCGACGCGCAAGTCGCGTGTCGCTCCCGACTCCAAGGCCAAGGTCGTCGACCCCGAGATCAAGAGCATCGCCGAGCTCAAGGAGGGTGCGGCGGTGCGCGGCCTCGTGCGCTCGATCACGCCCGCCGGCCTCTTCGTGAGCCTGGGCCGCAATGTCGTCGCGCGCATCATGATCAAGGAGCTCTTCGACGACTTCGTCAAGGACTGGAAGTCGCGCTTCGCCGTCAACCAGCTCGTGGCCGGCAAGGTCCTCAGCGTCGACGCCGACGCCGAGCGCGTCGAGATGACGCTCCGGACCAAGGCGCGTCCTGTGGCCGTCAAGAAGCTGCGCATCTCCGACTTCACCGAGGGCCAGAAGGTCACCGCCGCCGTCAAGAAGGTCGAGACGTACGGCCTCTTCCTGCGCATCGAGGGGAGCGACGTTTCGGGCCTCTGCCACCGGTCGGAGATTAGCGACAACAAGAAGCAGGATGTGAGCGCCGCGCTCAAGGGCTTCCGCGAGGGCGACCAGGTGCGCGCTGTCATCGTCTCTGTCGACACGGAGAAGAACAGGGTCAACTTCAGCATCAAGGCGAGCCACTTTGCCGACGAGTTCGGGGAGAAGGGCGACGAGGAGGAGGAGGAGGAGGAGGAGGAGGATGAGGAGGACGAGAAGATGGACGAGGATGAGGACGAGGAGGAGGAGGGTGAGGATGAGGACGAGGATGAGGAGGACGACGAGGATGCCGAGGACGAGTCGGACGACGGCGCCGATCTCGGCCTCATGGGCAGCGACGACGAGGATGTCGTGCGTCTCGAGGACGAGTCTGACGACCAGGAGGACGAGGAGGAGGTGAGTCTGCCCTATATCCTACTTCGACTAAATGCTGACGGCAGATCGACACTGCCCCCGCCGGCTCGTCCAAGGCGCAGGCCCGCGTCTCGACCGCCCGCCCTCTCGCCGTCGGCGGTTTCGACTGGTCCGGCAAGGTCGAGGGCGACTCTGACTCGTCTGACTCTGAGTCGGAGTCCGAGCCGGCCGCGAAGAAGAAGAAGTCCAAGTCGGCGGTCAACCTCGCGGCGGACGCTGCGGCCGCGACGCCGTCGTCCGAGTCCGAGTTCGAGCGTGCGCTCCTCGCGTCGCCCAACTCGTCCTTCCTGTGGATCCAGTACATGTCCTTCCTCCTGCAGCTGCACGAGGTGGACCGCGCGCGTGCTCTCGGGCGGCGCGCGCTCGAGCGCATCGCGTTCCGTGAGGAGGGCGAGAAGCTCAACGTGTGGATGGCGCTCATCAACCTCGAGCTGTCGTTTGGCTCTCCCGAGAGCGCGGACAAGGTGTTCAAGGAGGCGGCGCAGTACAACGACGCGCGGACCGTGTTTACGCGGTATGCCGACGCGCTCGTGGCCGCGGGCAAGGAGGGCGTCGAGGACGTGTACAACAAGGCGCTGAAGAAGTTCTCCGCCTACCCCGACACATGGGCCAAGTTCGCCGAGTACTACTTCAAGCAGGACGGCGCGGAGAAGGCGCGCGCGCTCCTGCCGCGCGCGCTGCAGGCGCTCGACAAGGGCAAGCACGTCGAGGTGACGCAGCGCTTCGCGCTGCTCGAGTACCGCCACGGCAGCGCGGAGCGGGGCAAGACGCTCTTCGAGGGCATCCTCGACCGGTACCCCAAGCGGCTGGACGTGTGGAACGTGTACGTCGACGCGGCGGCCAAGAGCGGGGACATTGCGGCCGTGCGCGCGCTCGTCGACCGCGCGCTCGCGCAGAAGATGACCGCCAAGCGGGCAAAGTTCGTCTTCAAGAAGTGGCTCAGTGTCGAGAGCCGGGTGGGGGATAAGGCCGGCCAGGAGAAGGCCAAGGCGCGCGCGAGGGCGTGGGTCGAGGAGAACGCCAAGGCCGAGAGCGGGAGCGAGGAGAGCGGGAGCGAGGAGGAGAGCGAAGAGGACGAGGAGAGCGGAGAGGACGACGAGAGCGACGACGAGTAGACATTTCTCAAATCTTGCTAGACCATCGACATGTTACATTGCATTTTTACCACAGTGTGTATGATTATATCTCAGCTCCCGAAGCGGATGTCGACTCCATCGTATCGCGGGTTCGCGGGCGTGGGCGCTGGGCAATGAAGAGGGGACGACGGAGATGCGGTCCTCCTTTTCGTGGGCGTCACGTCAGGCCCGGGTGTGGGGGGGGGGGGGGGGGGGGGCACGCTTGCGCGGAGTGCGGGGCAGTGTCGTGGCTGCAAGCCACTTGGCCGGGGCAGCTGAGATGTCCAGCAGCGCCATGGGTATGGCGGCAACAAATGTCCCGCTCCAGTTGAAGATCGTGACTGCGCCCTTGGACCGATCCCAAGAGTTGAGCGCGTTGCAATCGAGGTTGTTGTTGAGGTCCTTCTTGGCGCACGAGTTCTGGGGGCTCTCAAGAGGTTGGCAAGCAGAAGTGTTGGAGGGCTCTTCAGAACTGCGCGGGGGGCCCATCATCGTGAGCTAGAGGTCTATTGAGAGGGAAGTTGTATGTGATGGAGAAATGGTGGCAATAAGGTAATGAGAAAGTGGGGACAAGATGTTGACCATGTTTTGTTAGGATCCAACCACAGTAAGTAGTACAGTCAGAACTGCGCGGGGGGCCCATCATCGTGAGCTAGAGGTCTATTGAGAGGGAAGTTGTATGTGATGGAGAGACGGTGGCAATAAGGTAATGAGAAAGTGGGGACAAGATGTTGACCATGTTTTGTTAGGATCCAACCACAGTAAGTAGTACAGTAGTCGCGGCATGATTTAGCACGTCGCGTTCATCTCTCACATTCAGTCAATTAGGTCAAAACTGAAGTGGAACGGGTCCACTCAGTCCATCGCATCCTTCTTGAACGCATCCGTCACGCCCAAGCTTAGCTTACAGTCTATTATACTCCGCCCTTCTGGACTACGACGACCTCGAGCACGGGTGAGATGGCAAAGTCAAACTCATCTCCCATGCCCGTCAACCGTAATCTCTCAATACGGTGGACTCCCTCGCGGAGAGCAAGAAAACGGATGCGCGCAGCGAGCGAGGCGCCAGGTAGGAGTGGACCGCACCGCACGTCGGTTTCGAGGGGCACGAGCGCGGGCGCAGCAGCCTCGTACTGAGCAAGCAGGGCGCCGAGGACTGGCGTCAGTATCCATTCTCGTGGTCTCTCTCAGCAGCTCTTGGTACTCACCGGCGTCGTCCACACCATAATTCGCCTCCTCCGGCCCCCTCCTCCTGCGCCGATTCCACAGATCCTTAATCTTCGCATCGAGCGGGTCGCGCGCCGGCACGCCGAGGCGGAACCGCCGCACCGCATCCGTGCGATTATGCACAAACACCTCGATCGAGAACGTGTCCAATGGATGGATCGCACCGGCCACATCGCTCGGCGCGACGGCAATACCTGAGCTCGTAACTCCAGGCGGAAGGAGGCGCACGCTGACGAGCAGCCCGTGCCCGTCGCCTACGGAGGGCGGGAGAGGGCCGCCGCGCGTGCTCATAACGCGGCCCTGCATCTGGAGGTGGGAGGGGAGGTTCGAGTTGGGTCGGGGTGGGTTGGTCACGACTCTGCGGTCCTTGGGCGCGTCGGCCGACAGGAGGTTCGAGAGGGCGTAGCGCTTGTCCCCGGCTATTGCGTTTGGTACGGGTGCAGGCTTGCTCAGCCGGGCCTGGCTCCGGGGGTTGGCGGCTGGCGGTGCTTGTGGCGGTGGCGGGGGTGGGAGAGTAGAGTAGAAAGGGGCGAGGTCGAGATTGCAGTTCCAACGGCTTTGGAAGGCAGCAGTGGGAAAGGAGGGGGTGGTCGAGCCATTGCGCCGGAATGGGCGGCCGGTAAGGAGTATTGAGACGGGGCGGTTCTCCTCGCTCTTGGTGCGTGGGACCTCTGGCGCTGCGGCGCCAGGTGAGGATGCAATGGTGACGCCGTATAACAAGTTGTATTGCTCGAGGGCAGCCAGATGCAGTGGGAACACTGTCGAGTCGAGCGCCCCAGGGGACCCTGGGGTTGAGTTGAGCGGTGTCCGAGGCGTGAGAGGTGTACGGGGAGTGTTCGGCATGCCGTCCATGCCGGGTTGGCATACTAGCTCAACCGTCGCCTTTGCTCCTTTGCCACCGACGTCGACCGTGACCCGCTCGACCTCGAACGAGTACTCGCCCGAGTCGGCGCCATTCTCGACCTCGACGCAGAGAACGATCTTGCGCTCAGCCGTATCCTCAGAGTCGTCCGGGTTGGTCTCGCCGGCTCCTGGCGGCAGGAGCTGTGGCAGGAACAGTGTACGCATTCGCACGCGCAATCCGGGCGACAGGCCCAATACGCGGCGGAACGACTTGCGCAGTGTTGTCCCGGCGCTTATTGAGAGCTGCGTCGTGGCAGCGGAGGTGGAAGGCGCCGTAGGTGTGGTCGCTCGTGGAGTAGAGATTGACAGGTCCTCGAGCAGTACTGGGCCCAGCCGCGATGCGGGAACGGGGTCTGCGTGTGAGCAAAAGCGGCTAACGAACGCCTGCGGGGAGAACGGATGCGACCGAGTAAACTCACTGTGCGCCAGCCCGCCGAGCAGGTCAATCTCCTCCATCTGAGCCAGGTCGACATCCTCCTCTCCTACCTCCTCGAAGTCTGGGTCCTCGGTCTGCACTGTCGTCGTCGTGCCTACCGATCGGATGCTGGCTGTATCAGACGCGCCGGCCGCTTTCCGCGGCTTGGTGTTCCGCAACGTCGCCGACGCAGTAAGGCCCAGTACGGGATTGCTGATCTGAGTCCGGACGTACACTGGTGTCAGCTCGCACATCCTTCGCAGCAGGGGTCTCGCGGCCCATGAAGATCTCCGCGGCACTCACCGACAGTCATCTCACCGCGCCACACGGCCACCCACCCGTCCTCGGTATGCACGAGCGTCGGGCGGCTCTCGCCGTCGACCTCCACCGCCCCCTCCCAGACCGTCACGCCCTCGATATCCGCATACTCCTCCGCGCCCGGCGACGTCGCCGGCAGCGGCCGCGGAGTGAGCGGCGGCCCGCCCTCGCCGTTCTCCGGCACTGGCGGCCGCCCCTGGGCGAGGCTGGCCGTCGCTGACGCGGGCGTCGGCAGCCCAGCAGTCGGGGGCGCATTCAGGCCGGCAGTCTGCAGCGCAGTCGTCGGGGGACCGGACGCCGCGGGCTTCGGAGGTGTTATAGGTGCGGGGCGGTGCTTCGTCGGCGACGACGCCCCGCTCCCCGTTCCCGCGGGGCGGTCCTTGGCGATCGGCGGAGGCGGGGCAATGGAGTTCTCGCCTGCGCTGAAGCCCTGCGGCGCGGGCGGGGAGAGAGGCGGAAGGAAGGCGGCCGTCGCCGTCATCTGGAGGTACTTCGCCAGCGCGGCCAGCTCGGGCGGCGGCGCTGGCGACGGCGCGCCGCCAGTGTGCGCGGAGGACGGCGAGGGGGAGTTGGAGGGAAGCGCGTCGGAGGGGATGCGGAGCGATACTGCGTACGCCACCTTCTCGTCTGCCGTCAGCGGACATACCGTCATGAAGACGCACCGAGGAAGACGGTGTCGCGGCGCGGGAGGGCGCAGATGCCCTCCCACCACGCCCGGCGCTCGCGCACGTCGGCGGGCGGCGCGGGGAACTCCGCCGTCGACGGAACGACGATGTCGATCTGCGCGGCGTGGAAATATGGTTCGAGCCCCGGCATGGAATGTGGTTGAAAGCCTACACCTGACGTCGCATCATCCATGGACCTCGTTCGAGATCGAGGAACGCGTGATGTGGAGGGACGCGACTCGTTACGTAATCGGCCAAAGAGCGGAAGTGGCATCGAGATCGGCCCAAAACCACAACTACCAACTCGACTGATGCTCTATTACAGCTAAAGATGGGTGTCGCATGTCAAGGGGAGGGGCTAACGAACAACGCGGCATCGCTCTAACACCCCGACGACGTACTCGAACCCCCGCACGCCCACGAGCGCCTGCGTCGCCTCGTGCAGCTCCTCCTTATCTGCCGTCCGCCGATGCCGCTCAAACTTCTCCAGCTTCTTCTTGGCCTCCAAGAAACGCGGGTCGCTCAAGTCCTTCTTGGGATGGAGAGCAGCGTGGTACCGAATAGCCTCGCGCACTTCCGCATAGTCCATCGGCACGCGGTTGGTGCATGCCACCCCGTGGCCCACGCAGCGCAGGCATTCGTTCTGGGTGCGGGCCGAGTTGTCGTAGAAGCACACGGTCAGGCCAGCCTCGGCGCAACGTGTGCACAGCTCGGCGTGCCGCCAGTGCCGGATCACGTCCGTGTTGCGGATTGCCTGGCGTCAGCACGCAAAGGAGAGAGTCAGTGGACTCACGCGCCATAAGCGGTCGCCGTTGGCCTCGACCATCTCGTCGGCCGCATTCACCTCGTATCCGGTACACGACCCGTCTGGACGTTCAAGGCGCTTCATTTCCCCTGGAACACGGCCGGTCCAGGACGCAAAGAACATCTTGACGGCACAATGCTGCGACTGCAGCTTGCCCCGGCATTGCTCGATCCATGTTACGATGGTGTCGAAGTTGGACTGGGACATGACTTGGGCATTAGTAGTGGAAGAGAGAGATGGAAGGGGAAGGGAGTATTTGAGGCGAGGGGTGATGACGAGAGGTAAAACGACTTACACGCGCGAGAGTAGGCAACGGAGGCGGCCCTGGCGGCGGTCGCCCCTTCCACTCCCGAGTATGGCCAAGTTCTGAAGACGCGCGACGTCTTCCCCGTGGGAGGGCCGAGATGTGGTGGGAGCCCCAAGTCGTCCATTGGAGATAATGTAGCGGGATGGGTGGCTAACGAGACGCGCTCACGCGATGATAGGAGTTGTCGGCTTTTGTGGACGCCGGAGAAGGGATCCTAAGGTATTGCTGTACGCTTAAGGCAAGATGAGAGGCGGCTCAAGATTGAGTATGTCTGTTTGAAGGTGGATAAAGATAACCAGAGGAATAACAGGTAGCACAAGTCGAGAGGTGAAGGACAGAGAAAGGAAGGGTGACATACTGGCGTTCAAGCCTTTGGGGAGTCGCCCGCCGCAACAGGCTTGAACATGACTGAAGATAGATCTGCGTCTGAAGTCGGGCGCCGTCCAGTACATGTAGCTCAGAGACGCTGTCAGCAGTTGGAAGCTCAGCGGGTTCACGGCAGCACTGGCAAGGTCTTCATGAAACTGTTCCCTACTATTGCCACATTACGCTACCCACCGAACGTACGGAAGCTCGTAACCGACTGTGCACACTCCAAACTAACGAGCAGTGCGATACCGCTCGAGCCGGACCTTCACCATCTCAAACGCCGAGTTCTCATTTCCCGCCGAAGCTCCCACCACAAACGCCATTGCTTCGTCCAGCCCCTTCTTGCTGGGCGCCGCGCGCAGACGCTCAAGAAGGCTCTTGGCATAAGTGTGCCCGCCGGCACCACCTTCCACCATAGAAACGCCAGTGAGGAGGGCGATCGCCTCATCCAGCACCTCGCCTTTGGAGGGTACGCGGCACGAGCAGCGGAACTTGTGCGCGAGGCAGCGGAGGCACTCGTGCTGCGATGGGCCGAGCGTGTCGTAGAAGCAGGAGGTGAGACCTGCTTCAGCGCAGCGGTCGCACAGAGCCTCGTGGAGGACGTGACGCGTGGTGTCGGTGTTACGGATAGCCTGGCGTCAGCCGACTTGTCAGGGGAGAGGAGGTTGGTGAGCGTCTCACGGTCCAGAGCCGATCACCGTTCGCATCGACCGGTTTGCCGGCCGCGTTGGTCTCGTAGTCGAACCGCATCGTACCCGCGTCGAGGTCGACGGGGAACTTGCTACGCTGTGGAACGACGCCGGTCCATGACGCGTAGAAGATCTTGATGGCAGAGTGCTTGCGGGCCAGATTATCCTTGTTGCCCTCGATCCAGCTGACGATAGACAGGAAGTTGTCTTGGGTCATGACTTGAATCAGCGCCGGGCAGAGGATGGGGTAATGGAGTACGGCTTTGGCCACAGCCAGCAGCAAGCCCGTACAAAGTTCACCCTCTATCAATGCGGCTTGTAGGGGTAGGATGAAAGGAAGCCAGAGGTACAGTGCGAGCTTACCAGAGCGGGAGAAGGCGATTGAGGCATCCCCCGCAGCTCTCGAGTTGGGCGTTATCGCGTACCGTCCCTTGCGGAAGACGGAGGAGGGTTTGCGAGGCTTGCGTGGGGTCACGCGATCTTTGAGAACTTTCGGCATTTCGAGTAAAGTTGGACTGCCCGACCGTAGTGAGATGAGGTTGAAGACATGAAGAGGCGACTGTTCAATGTGCTCATGAGCGTGAGAGGTGGTGAGGGCGCAACCGAAGCGGGCGCACTGGAGGCCCCATTAAGGTTCCGTGCTGCTGAGCACCCCGAAATGTACAACATGATAGCATCAGATGGATACAAGACAGAGTAGACATACAGGTGACCGACCTCGGCCTAGCCAAAACTCCAGACGCGCATAACGTCGCCCGCCGGCCCGTCGACAAGGCCCACAATCTTGTCCTCGTCGAACGCGAGCTGCCGGATCGCAGGAGACCTCTCTCCATTGTCAGACCTGGAGGCAGACGCGGGCGCTGGCGCTGGAGGAAGCGTGGCGGGCGGCGTGGCGAGGAAGAGGCTGCGGGCTACGCGCGATACGGCGGTGGGGTGGGGTAAATAGTGCTCTTCGTCCTCGTCGCTGGGCCTGTCCTCGCCTCTGTCAGATACCTGGTCCGACGGAGGCGGAGCGCCGCGTCGCCCGCCGCGCTTCACTTCGACGGCCGCGACGCGGCCGACGCGCGCTTCGCCGTCTACGAAGACGTCACTTTCGACAGTATGTTCGTCGTCGGCGCTGCGCTCGGCCTCGTCCAGGTCCCAGACGAGGACGCGGCCGTCGCGCCCGCCGCTGACGCACCGGCCTGCCTGCAGAGCGACAGAGGTAACTCCGCTGCTCGGTGCGAGGAGGGTCTGGGCGTGTGTGATGACGCCCTGGCCCTGGGCGTGGACCTCGACTGGGTCAAAGTGCCGGTTGTCACCCAGCCTGGTTTTGGCAGGCGCGGCTACCGAGGGTAGCGCATACACGTAGATCACAGCATCGTCGCCCGCCAGCACGCACCAGCGCCCATCACTGTCGATGCCGACAGCACGCCCTCGCACGCCAACCAGTGGCTCGATGCGGCGTGGCCATACACTGTCGTCGCACCCGGCCCCAACAGTGTATGCCTCGGTGCGCTGGACGTCGTGCGCGCCAATATCGATGATGAGCTCTTGCACAGCCACAGTCCACGAGGTGGGGTATACCGGCGCGCTGTAGGTTAAGGCAGCGCGAAACTTATTCGCTCCGGAGTTGGTGCCTTTGCGACCAGTCTTGCTCGCATCGCGTTTGGGCACTCCTTCCAGACCTTCGGCAGGAGGGAAGACGGACAATGCGGCAGGATGGAAGCTCACGTCCGAGCGCAGCGTGCGGAGCAGGCTTGGTTCGCCTCCCGCCAGGGAATACACGCACAGCACAAACGCACGCGTACACGTAACCAGTGCAGGGTGGTACATGCTTGCGAGCACGACAGGGTCGTCGTCTCGCGCCACATGACCGTAGCCAACGCGCCGCGGCCGTGTGCGGCTGTTCCACACGCTCTCGCGCGACCACACCAGCCGACCAGCAGCGAGGCGGAGGCGCACGATTGCGAACCCTCCTGATGCGTACATGATCGCGAGGCGGGCAGGCAACGCCGGGTCGGCAGGATCGCGCGTGATGACGCTCTGGTCGGCTGCGATGGCAGTGACTGTATCAGGGCGGTGGGGCGACGACCACCCCGGTGGTGGGGGGACAATGCCCAATGGTGGCGTGGCATCGTCCGGCGGCGAGGTGTACACGTGCACAAGAGGGCTGGCCGGGTTGCTCGTGCAGATGAAGCTCGGGAACAGGGCGAGACGGTGTTCGGCATATGACGGTGGTTCGCTGACAGCGGCGGTGGATACGCTGGGAAGGGCTCTGGTATCCGATTCTCTCGACACCGGCGAAGGCGGGAGCGGTACTCGCGCCTCAGAGAGCGCGGCGCCTTTCGACCTGGCAGTCAGCTCTGCAGGTGCTTCATGAGTGGTCTGCACTCACCAGTTCGTCCCCAGCCGCATCATGAGCTTCCAGTCCACACCCTCATGCCGCACCTCTTCCACTTCCTCCTGCCTCTCATGGTCGGGTGCCGGTGACGGGCTAGGGCTTGGCGGCGGGAATGCGCGGCTCGGCAACCTCGCGATCGGCCGTAGCGGTGTACTCCCGCCACTTCGGCTGACGCTCACTCGCCCCGAGCTGCGACGCACATGGTGGTGCGGATGCGTGTATCGCTCGAGATAGAGACGCTTCCAAAGCTGAGGGTCGACGGCGATCTGGCTCCACCGCTTCGAGACCTGCTGCGCGCGTGCGAGATCTGTCGGTCCGAGATGGCCGAGGATGCGGAGGAAGAGCTCGTCGAGCTCCCACAGAGGCGCGAGGGGGCTGCTCCTTGGGCCCGAAGGTGGCGAGGGACGTTCGCGCTTCTCGTGCTCTATTGAGGGCGAGCGATGCCGTTTGGGCATGCTGGCGGCGTGGGCGGCGATTCAAGTGAGAGGTGAGGTTGAGAGGTGACTGACAGTGGTGGAGGTGATTACCGATGCGAGTTGGGTGGCGGCTCTGGGCATTGTGACTTACGTAACTAACCAAGCTCATGCTTGGTCCATAGGGCGATGTGTTGAACGCGTTGTTGGTCGCAACCGCAACATGACAATCGCCCATCTCGCATCGGATGCCTCCCATGCCTCGTGCAGTAGTTGCTACACATGGACAAAGAGCGCCCGTTAATCCGGGGAGAAGCCTCGAACGATGCCCGCAGCCCGTTACCCACGCCCATCCCTTCGCATCCCCATTCACACAGGCGACAGCAACGCAACGTCACAGCTGCGTCCGACAAGGTGCGAAGCAGAGACAAGCCTGTGCCAATGACCTCGTCTTTCCCACTCATATCCTAACTCTCATCCACCCACCTCTTCTCCTCACTTACCCAGCTTACTATGTCGACTGTGAAGGCCTCCGCCACCACCCGCCCCGAGCTCGAGGTCCACTCGCCCTCGTCCGCTTCAGCGTCCTCCGCCTCGCCCAGCATGGGCCAGTCCGGCGAGCTTATCACGTACAGCGAGTCGACGGATGCCGAGTCCGACCACGACAAGCACATAAGCTCCCTCGCCCGCAACGCTGCCAAGGTGCACGACAGCCTCCCGGAGGTCCTCGTCCCTCCCGTGCCCGAGTACTACGCCTCCATTCCGTCCGCGCCAGCGTTGACACCGCTCAGCCCTGAGGCCGTCGAGGTCGACCCGATCGGCACCGGCCTCAAGCTCCACGACATGCGCTCGCAGCACCACATCGCCGACCATAGTTCGGCTCCTGTGACTGCCCGCAGTGGCACCCAGCCGCCCCCGGGCACGGCCATGCCCGCTGCCGCCAAGGTCGAGCATCGCTCGGCGCCCGTCACTGCCTCGGAGCGTGAGAACGTGTCCGGGCCTCTCCTTGATTCAGAGGCGACCCACATGGACAAGACCAAGAAGGCCGATCGCGACCCCCTCGATCAGTTCGGGGCCGAGATCGACGCCCAGTCCAAGGCCTACATCTTCACCCACGGCGTGCCCTCCAGCCTCTACCACGACAACTCCACTCCCACCCCTGAGCATAGCCACCACCGAGCCCCGTCCAACACGTTCGTTGGCGCGGCTGTGGCTGTTGCTGGCGACGAGCACGACTTCCCCGATGACTCGGAGGCGGTTAAATCGGGCGCCCCGGTCCCGCAGTCAGCGATCTGCGACGATGTTGAGGGCGTCTCCTTGAGCGGCGGATCGGGAGATGGCAACAAGGCGAAGGGCGAGGGCGCAGGTGATCGCCATGCTCGTGACGCAATGGCTGGTTCGGGCGAGGCGCACAGCGGCATTAACGGCCACAACTCGGACGGTGGGGCTGCGTCTGCTGCCGCTGTTGTCGGCCTTATGGCTGCTGCTCATGGCACGAGCAGCGCCAGCGACGTCTGCACCAAGACGGACAATATGCTCGGCGCCGGAACTGCTATCGGTGCTGAGAAGGCCGATGCTCTCAAGCGTCAGCTCTCCACGCCGTCCAGCAATGTCAAGCCCTCGGCCGCCGGGGGAGCTTCTCCCGTCTCCGACAAGGCTTCCGTCAAGACTACCGCTGTGGCGACTCAACCTCGCACGTGTGGGGATGGGAATGTCCGCGTCCGTGCTGGTCAGTATTCAACATCTCCTTTCCTCTCCCCTCGTGATCGCCTACTTATCCCAGTCCTCACGGTCGTCGCCTCCGCCATCAGCGCCACACTCTTCAAGTCCACCCTTAAGTGGTAAGTCCCTCAGGGGTTCCTCAGGCTTTCGGCCACCACTAACCTCAGTCCCTACCGTACGTCGCTTGCGCTCGCCTGCGCCTGGTTCGCTGTGCTCGCCATCAACACGCTCAAGCCCGGCACATCTCTCCGTGCGCCTCACGACTGGGCCGACCTCGTGCTCGATACGACGTCCAAGGTTCTGGCTGTGGCCCTTGTCACTGTCCTTCTCAACTAAGTCCCACGTAGACGGGTGGCATGGTCAAAGGAAACAGGTTCGATCAGGTCCGATCATGAAAAGAAGGAGACACCAATGTGCCATAGGCAGGTGAACATCGCGGGAGTAGCGTAATGAGAGACAAAACGAGCGTAAAGGAATGAATGTCATGACATGTGTCCATACAACAGTTACTAAGAGTTACAAACACGTTGTCTCTCTGGGCTACATTTGTTCGTCCAGCCACATCAGACCGGCATGTCGCGCTTGCAGAACCAGCAGAAGCGGAACCCGTCCCCCATGATGCCGATGCAGGGCTCTGTTGTCAGCAAACAACACAACTTGGGGTGCGGACTCACTCAGGCAGTTGTTGAACCCGTCGTCGCCTATACAGAGCGGGGCGAAGCCATGGAGCGCCTCGTCCGTGATAGACATGGGAGTTGCAGTCGGGGTGTCAGTAGCCATTGTCCAAGGACGGCAGAAGAGTGTGGTGAGCAGAAGGGTGTGGAGTGGTCACGTGGGTGCGAGGATACAGTAGAATGCGGAGTGGCGAGAGTGAGCATGTTGTAGATGAGTATTTGAGCATGCGAGAGTGATGGAGGAAGCGTGATAGATTATCTGCGTCCGTTCGCGTCGGCGGATGGCGGAAGAGGGGTGCCACACACAACACAAAACACGCGCCACACCCCACATCAGTGCCGGTTTCAGATCTCCCTCTGATGGCTGATGCGACGGCTGCACCCTCGCCGCGTTCATCGGGCCAGCACCAGACCCACTCGAGGTCATGTTTACATGCAGGGCCGACAAACACCCCTTGCTTCAAGCACAGTCCCATCATGAACTTCATGCGAATTTCGTGCTCTCGCTATGTAGGGCCTGAGTCTAGCAATCACAACCACTCCCACCAGGAATCGTCAAACTCCTCGAGCTCCTGCTCACACCAGTAGCAAATGGGGCATCCATCCGAGCGGCGCAGGAGCACGCAGTCGTCCGTTGTCAGCCTCCCTCCTTGTTGGAGAAGGACAGAGGATACCTACGGCCGGCATTGAGCTTCTGCTTGCAGATCGGCATCGTGACTTTCTGGATCCTGGTTAAGGCGTGGGGCAAGACCGAAGGTGTCTAGAGTGGGACGTCGATTCGAGAGAGAACGGGAGAGGGAGGGTTCAAGGATCGATTAGTGACTGGCAGGCAGGCGTCGTTCGTAGTACTGTGATCTAGATGTCGGCGGTTGGAGTGTAAGGCCCGTCTTGACAGTCAGCTTATATACAGTACAGGTGCAAGTGGATGACGGAAGCAGGGGCACATTTGTTTGCGAGGCGTGCTTCGTTACCGTTGAAGTCGCGAGCTAATCTTCATGCTGTGGTTGTTCAACATGCCATTGTTGTTTGTGCGAGACCGGTCCCAGCACTTTGCTGTATGGATACCACGGCGGCACTGTATGTACAGTAGACCACAACGTTGGCCAGATGCCTGCTGGCGGACAAGATGGTGCAGCAACACGCGCGTACCGCCACCCCGGCGAAAACACCGCATAGCGTGTGGCCTCGTCAGTCTCTGCACTGCTCATGCGAGGTTCCATCGCCTCAGCTGAGGCAGAGCATGAGGGGCAAGCCCCGGTGCTGCTAGGAACCTTAGAATGGACATGGTCTGTATTGCGAAGCGGTTGGACAACGGTATGCAAAAGGGCAAGAAGGGCAAAGAGGCGTGCAAAAGGGTGTGGTGGTGCGAGTTTGGGTGACCAGAAATGGTCCCTTACTGGGGCAGACTGCTTCGCACCGAGGGCTCACCGTGCATCTTCCTCGTCCACTTCGACATATGTATTCGGGCCGTACTACACGCTCCCACGCAGTCATTCGCCCACCTAACGAACAATGTGGAAGAGCGAAGGCGGACCAGTGCGGCGAAGGTAACTGGAACGCAGTGTGTGCGAATCATGTCCTGTCTGTAATTATCCCGGTCGCACCCAACCGCCCGTCGCCAAGAGATGCTAACCGTTCATCAATCTAAGGATACATGTATTGGACACAAGAAGGAGTGTATGTGACGCAAGCAGAGTAGCTGGCGCAGAACACGGACGCTTACAGGCCATTGTTAGCGCACGCGAAGGGCGACTGTACGCCATCCGCGTAGGCGATAACGATGGCGTCGACGGCGGCCCACAGGCCAGGGCCGAGCATGAACAAGCCGAGGAGGAAAATGAAGATGTTAAGGATTGTCATGGCGGTGTTGAATACGCCCTTGAAGAGGCGCTGGCGGTTCATGCGGTAGTAGGCGGTGGACCACTGCGCGTTAGAGATGGATCAACGAAGAGGAGAACTCACGAAGATGAAGCCGAAGAACGAGTCGAAGGCGGCGGACATGATCGAGAGGAAGTCGCCCATCGAGGGGATCACACTGTGGGTCAGCTAGGTCCTCGTTACGTCGCGTTGCCCGAGGACACTCACTTTCCAAGGATGAAGCCAATCGCCCAAATGAAGACGGTGATTCCGATCCAGAGACCCCAGCCCATGGCCGTGTTCGAGTGCATGTGCTTGCTGTTCTTGCCGACAACACGGCGGAAGATGAACTTTGATGTGACGTTGCTGTACATGGCGGCAATAACGACTGTGGCTGTCAGCAACGTATCACTCGCCAAGTTACTCACCAGTGGGGACCAGGACAAAGGCAAAGGACGCCTTGCGGTGCTTGACGTCGAGCAGGGAGCCAATCATGGGCGCCTCAGCGTACTGTCCGAGGTAGTGGTAACCGACAACGGAGACGACCAGGAAGAGGATCATCTCGAGGCAGGTAAGAGCAGCGAGGGCCTTCGGGAAGTCCTTGGGCTCGCGCATCTCGGCGATGAACGACGGATACAGGATCTGGCCGATCCACAGGAACGTGATGTTAAGGAATGCACCAAGTGCGTTGACTGTGGTAGCGGCGGGTTGTGGCACTCCGCCGTACGTCGTGACCTCGCCGAGCTTTGGGTAGTGACCTCCGTAGCCGGATCCTGGGTGGGGCTCGATGCCGGCGAAGATAAGCGCGAGGAGGATGGCGATGCCCATGCACACCGCCGAGATCGAGCCCATGAAGGAGATGTGGTTGAGTGTACGCGGGAGACTGACGACGATGCCGATGATAGCCGCGATGCCCTGGAAGGCGACGGTGCAGACAGAGTGGTCGGACAGACTGTTGAGGATCTTGGCACCGGTGAAGACGTGGAAGCCGATGATCATGATGTTGTTCGTGAGCAGCATGAAGCTTGTTCCCTCGTACGCCAGGCGGCGGAAGTTGGGGTAGAGCTCGGCGGCGAGCTCGGCGACATCGTGGACGTTGGGATGCTTCATGCACCACTGCCACAGGACATATGAGGTGTCTGCATCCGTCAGCATCGACCTCTCCCAGATTTCCCCTCCAGGCACTTACACCAAGTCAAGAAGCCCATGCCGACCTGCACGATGAGCCCCACTGCCCAGCCGAGCACACTGTAGCTCCACGGGAGCGCGAGGATGGCGAGACACACATACTCGCCGAAGAGGAGGAGCGTCGCCTTCTGCCACGACAATGTGCGGAACTTGATGTCGTGGCCCTCCTCCTCGGCGGCGAGCATCTGGAACGCATAGTCCTCGCTGGCCACTTCGGACTCGGACAATGCCTCGACGTCGCGCTTGGGGTCGGCGTCCTTGACCTTCTCGGGGTCGCCCGAGGCGCGATGCAATATCTTCTCAACCTTGACCTGCCACAATTAGCACTGCGTTGGCTTGGCGGATGGATGGCGCTTTGGAGGCGTGTTCTTGGCTCTTGGCATCGACATGGGTACTTACCATTGTGGGTGCGTGTGAGAGGTGGTGGGAGTTCTTGGCATGGGCTTGGGTGTCCAGTATATATGAGAGCCAAGCCAAGCGGTCGTTGCCGTCGACGCATGCAGCTTTTGCGCGTTGACATGGTAGCCCACTCTTTTCTTGGGCGGTACGCGTGAATTCGATGTGTGGCCTGGCCAGGAGATGTGCTGATGGTGCGTCAGTGTTGCATGTTACAGGCCTGATGCGTTGTTGCAGCTCCAGTGCGTGTTGTTGCGTGCGCAGTGGAGCAGCAGCAGGAGCAACAGCGAAAGAGCAAGAGTGCACCTAGTAGAGCAGAGCTCACAATCACATCAGCCGGCCAACCAACACAGCAAGTTCAGGGAAGATAAATGCGATTGTTCCTAGCTTTATGGCCTCCCCGAGGCATTCTTCAGCTCTCATGCCTGAATCATTGCAGCTGATAGTTGTTTCATGGCAATGGCAAGGCCGTGGGGGAGGTGGGGGGTCGACGAAGACCCCCAAACTCCGCGTGGCCAGGTTAGGATTCTGTGACGTCGGCGCGCGGAGAGATAGTAAGGGGTGGCGCCCAAGGCTTGCTTTTCAAGTCGCCGCTCGCTATTAGACGGAGGGACAGCCCGACAGCCCGAGCTAAATCAAGGGTCGCCGACATGTCGCAACTGCAGCCTCTGTTCCTGCAATACTCGAAGGTGGAAGGCAGGTTGGAGGTCTGGCGATAGTCAGCGTCTCCCCCATCTACCCTGGATTCACAGCGATGGCGGAACGATGAGGTGAAAGAGATCAAAAATGAGGTGACATATCTGGCTAACAATAGGGGGCGTGCTCGGTACGGCGCTCGCTATGGCGCTCAGTATGGCGCCGGGCTGCATGCGTCTTGATATCCGGATGCCCACTGGGCATGCACGCCCTCCGAGGTCCTTCCGCTGCATCTCGCCGCTCTGTATTGCAACTTACTACTAGCAGCGACTTGGTTGCAAAGATCGACACATCGAGATCCAAAAAACCACCATACCAGGCGTGAGTGCTATTTGCGGAGCAACCATGTCTTGGCAACTCCACCACCGTGGAGCCCGCTGCGCGCGCCGTTGATTGCCGTTCCTGGAACTCTCATCTTACAATGCACCCGAACCGGCGTCGCGCAGTGAAGGAGTCTGGACGCTCATGACTTCGGTCTTGCCGTTGGAGCTCCAGAGGCCACTGGGTCCTCATCAAGCGCAAGTAAGCTTCCAAACTGGAGCAGGTGCAATCTGCAGTCTGGTTGGAGCATACCGCGTCCAGACTATCTTCACCAGTGTGGACGGTAGCACTGTGAGGTGTCGCGTTGCTCCAAAGGTCAGTGCGCACGATACACTGGGGACGTATGAAAGCGACCATCGTTGACCAGATGTCAGCCGTTCAATGGCGCAAGAGAGCCCTTATATCGCGCCATGATGGAAGGAAGCGACAGCAGAAAGCCTAGACATGCTGATCAGGATCCCCCAAACCTCTGACGATCTTGTGTCGCCACTTACATAATGATCAAACAACCGTTCTATCATTGACGATCCCTCAGCACCTCATCCACAGTATCTTCCCTTATTAACATTCCCCATCGACGAACGACGCTTCAAGTCCTTCCAGCCTCGTCGAAACGTCCAACTGGCGATGCGACGCAGGCGGCTACAGTTTGAGGAGGCAGTGTCCGCCTCGACGCCTGGATGTCCATGGCAGCCTGCAGATCCGTCCAAGGATGGGCTTGGGCCCGATTCCCAAAGGGCGATCACAGCCGCCTCTTCCAGACCACAACGCCCTTCACCGCCCTTATCTATCGCGCACCACTGATCTCGCCCACACCTCAAGTCACTGATGCATAGCACAGCCCTTACGCTGGGCATTGTCTGGGCACACTACTCTGTTTGATGTTCAGTGGCTGTGTCGAAGAAGCGGCATGGGGCGCTCTAATGCAAAGAAGCATGAGATGCTGTGCGGCTTGCGTCGGGCGCATGGATGCCAAGCTGCTAACCAAACAACCTAATGCACGCGCACCAAGCCCAAACTCACTGCCTCCCTCATTACTCGACCTCAGCGAGCTACCATTCCCCCGCTACACACTGGACACCAGTGACCTTCGCCATGTCTGACATCGAAGAGGATATCGAGTAGGTCTAGGTGGGTGGGTGGAGGCTGACGCAGCAGAGGAAATGGCGACAGCGGCTTGTCCGCAACCGTACCTCCATCCTGGACTACCGCAGAAAAGACGAACTGGGTATCGGAGCCAACAGCATGGACGCCAACTGCAGACGAATCGAACTGGGGCTCAACTTCAACGGCAGGCGAGTCGGACTGGGCATCAACTGCAACCGCAGACGAGTCGAGTTGGGCATCATGGAGCGCGCAATCCAGTCTCTTTTCGCCAGCCCTCAGCTCGACATGGAGCCCATCACTGTCGACGAGCTCCTCGCCCACATCAACCGCCCCTCCCCGCTCTCTGAGCCGAACGCATGATCGCATCTCCTTAACCACCGCCTCACCGTCCGCCTCCGAGTCGGCCCCGCCAACCACGTCGAACAGCGTCCTCATAGGAGCCCTCGTAGCAGGCATCGTACGTCCGTCCCATCCTCGGCGCTGACGCAGGGCGGAGCCGTGCTGGTCATGACCTTTCTCGCGTTCATCCTGCTCATCTGGCGGCGGAAGCGGCGAGGCAAACGGCGCAGCGTGTACCAGCTGGAGGCGTTCAATACCGATCGGCCTGGGCTTGTTGTCGTACGTGGCGTCGGCACCAGGGGCCAGGGAGCACGCGAAGTCAAGGCCGGGATGGGGGAGAAGAACGAGCGGCAGTCCCTGCTCGCCCAGCCGGAGACACAGCCTGACGCGTCTCCATCGAAAGCCGGTGAGTTGATAGATGGTCACTGAGCAGCTACTGACTTCCAGCTCCGCTCAGCCCTATCTCTGAGGCGTCGGGAGGAGACCACAACGCCGACCGCGGCGCGCCTGACCTCACTGCCCCTCTCTTGGCGGACAGAGAGCGCACCCCGACCACAAGCGACACGCCAACATCCAAGGAGAGTGGCCCAGCCGCGGCTCCTCGTCCCGGCGAACGTAGCGCCGAAGGAAGCCGCCCCCCATCTCCCAACAGTCACAAGGAGGATCGCAACGCCCGCCTCCGCCTCACCTCCTTCGCCTCCGCCACCAACACCGAGACCTCCGCCACCGCCTCGTCCGACGGGCTCCTCGAGATGAAGTGCCAGCTCAAGTCCGCCATCGCCTTCCCCGTCTCGCAGCTCCCCGTCCTCTCGCTGCCAGTCAATGCTAAGCGGGACGCCAGGGACGCGTTCGTACTGCAGTCCCTTCCTTCGTCCCACGTGATCGTGGACGAGGCCAACGAGGCGGCAGCTGAGTCGGGAAGCGTTCCGCGTGCGGCTCAAGCTACGTCGAAGGGGAAGGGGGTGGATCGCGGTGCTGAGAGTGGGGGCGAGAGTTCAGAGGCTGAGTCTGGTGGGACGACGCCACGGGCCACTCCAGGGCGTGTGCCGTCGACGGAGGTTATGGATCGCTTGGCGTGGACGCCGCCCGACTGGCGCTCTAAGAAGGAGAAGTAGGCATGCTGTAACTTAAGGACGGTATGGACGCGGACCGTGCAGTTGATCACATATAGTTGTGTAGTTATCCATGCAAGTTGTGCAGAGTGTGGCGAGTTGAGGGCGCATTTTGGCCGAGATCGGTGTGTGCCTGACCCTTCCAAACTTCCTACTTCCATACGCTCACTAAAGCCACAGTCGTCAAATGCTCCCTTGATGAGCGCCACTCGCAACCAAATGCAATGCCAGACGCGCAGATGCATGGCGCAGGAGCAAAAAGGAATGACCTCTGGCGGGATCGAACCGCCGACCTCATGCGTAACTCGATACTCGATGTTAAGCATGCGCTCTAACCAGCTGAGCTAAGTGGCCGATGTTCTCTCCGGAGCTTCCATGGCCTAGGTCGCTGACTGGGAACATTTTGGCGTTTCCACTAAGAACCTAAGAGTTCCATATCGAAACAGGTCACTATCCTCGTCCTGGTTTGTTCTTGTCCCTGTGCAAGTATTGTCTGCTAACAGGATTCCACGCATGGCTATCGAATGTGTGTCTCTTCACACTGCTTAGGGGCACTGTCGAGCTGTGATTCCTCTTTCGTGCCCATCCCCGCCTCGCGGCCAGTCACACAGTTCACCGCCTGGGAGTCAGACAGACAGCGCCGAAGAGCTGTGCGCAGTACCCGGTAATGCCGACAGGAAACGCCTGTAGTGGACGCTCCTCCATATAACTCACCTTGCCCAAGCCCAACACCAGAGAGAGCACTCCCCCTCCTCCCACTCTACTTGACAGCAGAGACAGCCAGGCCAACATGTCGAATGGCACCGAGCCCTCATCGACCGCGGGCAACCACACAATCGTGATCATCGCTGTGGTACGTCCCACACCCTAGACCTGCTGACTCCAGGTGGTCGGCGTCAGCATCGTCATCGCCACGCTCATAGCGCTGTTCTTTTATCTCCGCCATCGCCAGCGTCACCCGCGCCGCAGGCAGACGACCTCATCTAGCAAACATACCGGGAAGGGCTCAACCGTGGCTCTCTACAGGACCTCGTTCGGTGGGCGCACAACGGCCCCGGCGGTGAAGGGCATCCTCCTCAACCCCACCATCACCACTCCCGCTCCAATTGGTAGGTCTCCGCTCTTCATTTCTGACACCAGCGGTGCCGGCGCCGAGGGATAAGGGCATGGGCGTCCAGTTCGCCGGCCCTGGCGAAGAAGCAGCGACTACCTCTACCACGCCACTCCTCAATCAGCCAACCGAGACCGCAGTACCCACCGACAACGGGGATGAGGAAGCCGACATCGGCTTCGCGCCCCGCCTCCGCCGCCTCGTATCGACCTCCTCTGCCCATTCTGTGTGGTCCGCCGAGTCGGTGATCGTCGGGCTGAAGCGCCAGTTCGTGGCCCTCGTATTCCCCGTCCCGCGCCCCTTATCGCCCACCCTCATTGACATGGAGGAGGGTAGAGCGACGACTGCACAGAGCACAGCCGGCCAGTCGACTGCATCCTGGGTGGCCAGCAACGGTAGCGAGGGAGGTGGATTCTCGGCTCCGACTCAGGTCGTGATGCCTCGCAGTTGGGTCGAGGTGTCGGCGTCTCCGCCTATGGCGCTGGAAGCCATCCATGAAGAGGTCCCCGCCAGCACGTCATACACGCCCACGGTGCGGGAGGGTACGAGAGCCACAGCAGAGACTACGCCTCTGCTGCATGGCCCACAGGAATCGACTCATGGTATCTCCAAGGCTATCTAGGTGTCTAGGAGAGTTGCGATGTGGCGGTTATAGTAATGTAGGTGCCAGCGATTACGACAGCTTGTGTATACTCCTCTCTCTGAGATTGACAATGCACCCGCGATGAACTGTTATATAAGAAGCATCAATGTAGGCAGTCTATGCATAGGATAATGGATCTGTGCATGAATCGAGGAGTGAGGTGGGTGCAGAACAAAGGGGACGTGCACCGGATGCGTTGCGAAGTTGTGAATCAACCAACACACGTCACCCAAACACGCCAACTACTTGGAGGAGCGACACCAGTCTTTGTCTCTTATCTCTTCCTCATCACTGCGTTGTATTTCCCTTTCACAGAGTTCCTCATCAGCCCACGTCTCGGCGTTGTTCTACTCCCTCACTGTCACTCTCCTCGCCACGTCCGCACCACTCTTCACGACAGCGCACGGCTACGACGCGGATCAACAATTCCCCGCTTCCCATCCACCGATCCGCACCTTCCCCACCTTCCTTCCACGCGTCGCCCGTTCTACGATGGTACGGGTGTGAGGATGTACACCTGCAAACCGACGCCCATCCCCGGCGCCCCGCACGAGTGGTCGTACGAGTACATCTTCATCCGCCCGGACGGCCGCCTCATCCCCCTCCTCCCGCCCGCGAAGCAGCACAAAGGAGCGCGGTCGCAGGTCCGTGCGTCCGGCCATGTCCGGCCCGAGCGCGTGCACAAGCACTACCGCAAGCGCGAAGAGACGCAGTGGGGCTGGAACCCGACCTTGCGGCTGTGGCGGGAGCAGACTGGCGACCCGTTCATGCGATACGAGGATTGCCACTCCGTGCGTCCGGGTCCGGCGACGTCCTCTGCCTCCTCTACCTCTACCCTTGAGGTGTCCACTTCCACGCCACAGCCACAGCCTGCACTTCCGTCTCGCCAAGTCCAGCGGAAGATCGTGAAGGGGAGGCAGGAACGTGGCCGGCCTGCGGATCGCGTTGAGGACGTCGCCAGCGGCCTGATCATCGGCCGCAACTCGGATACGCGCGCACTACTCCTCAAAGTCGGTAACTGGTCGTCATCTGGTGGCAGCCCTCTGAGGGAAGGGATGGACAGTTTGTGCGTCGAGGTCGAGTCGGACGACGATGTGATGGCGAGAGTCGCTTGTCTCTCCTTAGACGGGGACGAGGCCGTGGCTCAACCTCGGTAAGACATGCTCACCTGCCGTTCTTCTGAAGACGCAACGTTGACATCGCAGTTCAAGTGAGATCGACGATGCAGCACAGGTCGCGTCGCGATCGACAGGGTTGGCAACTGAGCTCGGGCTGCTCCGAGGGGATGCACCCGCCCATACTCCGACGACTCCACCTCGTGGAACTTCGAACTTGAGCGCCACTCTGCCCGCGACACCCACGCCTCCTTCCAAAACGCGGCTCAAGAAGAAGAAGTCAAGATCACCCAGCAAGCACGCAAACACGTCGGCCCCCACCGACCACAGCGACCTCCCTCCACCATCGCCCAGCCGCGCGCTCCGCCGCTCCTCGCACCTTGCCGCCTCGGCATCACAGCCCGGCACAGAATGGCCGCGTCCACCACTGAGCCTTGTTGCGCTGGACGCGCTTTCTCCGCTCGCTTATCCGCTCATCACCGGCTCACCGCCGCACTTGCGCGCTGCTTCGCTCCGGCAGCTCACCACGGCCAAGTGCGCCGGGACGAAAGCGTCGTGGACGAAGTGCCTTGCTCATTCGGCCTCAAGCAGGTCACCGAGACGAGCACTGGCGGAGCTCCTAGTACTCCGCTATCCTTTTGGGTTCGGCGTCCGCGAGGTCCAGCAGTCTCTGTCATCGCCCTTTCCCGTGGCGTCCTCAGCCACCGAAGAGGTTCGCCAGAGCACGTATGGTTCGAAGCCGAGCTTGGACCTTCGACTGTTCGGCGGCCGCGTCCAACAAGACCCGCTGCCTGGACTCCTTACCTGGTCCATTGCTCGGGCAACGCCGCTCGTCGGCGATTCCCCGTGCTCTGCTGGGCCAGGGCCGACCCACGGAGCTTCCTCTACTCGCTTACAGCGTCGCAGCGATGTCAAGAGTGAGGCCGCCGAAGCGTGGGCTGCATCGCCCTTCGTTGGTATGAAGCGCTCGCGCGCGGATAACGATGACGGTAACGCATCTCCGCCCAAGAGTCCGCGTTCGGTGGCGAACTCGGGCCCACCAGAGGCGGTCATCGAATCTCACCGGCGCCTGGTCAGCGTGTTCGAGGAGGAGGAGACCGGCTTTGAAATAGAGTCGGATACGCCAGCTCTCAGCCGCTCATCGACGCCATCAACGCCCCTACTTCTCACACCCTCGCTCAAGATAGCCAGCCTATCCACCCTCGCCACCGATGGCATCCCCACCTCGAGCGCAGCCGATGAGGCACCTCGCTGTGACCGAGTGAGAACCACCTCCTTCGAAGGATCGCCAAAGGATGCCCAAGTTCTGCTCGAGCCCTGGCGTCCATCGTCGTCGTAATCTCAAGGAGACAGCCCATCTATTGTAGAATAGTTCCTGTTCCGTCTGTATACACCACAGCACACCATTGATGTAGCAATAGTGCATGATGAGTGGTATATGTACACTGTACGCGTCTAGTAGATCTGCCGTCAGTGCTCCTCGCTTCTGATTAAAGGGTCCTCGTCGCTGCTCACCTCGTCGAACGGCCGCGTGTCCTGGAAACATGAGTCCCACACCTCGTTGACGGCCTTCTCGGCCATCGCCTCGTTCTCGCAATTCGGGTGCGCCATAACACTGAGAGTCGCGCGGCGCTTAACGCAGGCCTGGTGCTGCTTACTGAAAGCCCAGAAACCGCGCTTGACTTCGCGCGACCACCGGCAGTCGCCCGAGAGGTTGGCCGCCCGGATCTGGCGTCAGCTGTGATCGAGAGCCAACATGCCCTCCCCGCTGACACGCACCTCCGTACAAGCGTGATGCCGCAAGTTCATCCAGTCGACCTTGAACCGGCAGTGGTCGAATGCGTGGATCAGCTCGTGCGCCAGCGTGTCCTCCATGTGCTTCTTGTTCATGAACCGGTTCTGGCACATGAGGATGCCGTAGTCGGGGGAGAAGCCGCCGGCGCGCGTCGCGTCGCACGGGTGGCACTGCATCGCCGACGAGGGGAAGGGGCAGCCGGCGAGCTCGAGGTGTTTGAGCATGAAGACGATGATGGGGCCTGCGACAACGACCGAGCGCAGCGGGGAGGGGCGGGCAGAGAGGGTGTGCAGACGGTCGAGTTGAAGATGCGTCAGCAGTTGTGCGATGATACCGGAAGCAAGGCAGCAGCTGGAGGGAGATGGGCGATAAGACGCGGAAAGAAGAGGTCACAGACGACCGCTTACCACGCGCCTGCTTCAACAAGCGGCAGTAGCTTCGTCGTCTCGCCGTCGCCATCTCATCCCTCCTCACCTCCCACTGCCGGCCAGCCGGAAGAACTCACTCCTCGTCATCATCTCCTTCTTCCACTTCTCGCACCTATCCCAATCCCGCTCGTTCTTGCGCCGCTCCTCCTCCTGATCCCGCATAATCCTGTCCTCGTCGCTCAGCCCCATGCCCGTGAACTGCGCGAGCGAGCGGCGCCAGCTCTCGAACCCGGGCACAGATTCTGGCGGGGGCGACGAGGTCGAGGTCGAGGCGGACGAAGGCCCGGCTTGTTGGGGAGGAGTACTTGGGCCAGCGTCGGACATCGTGGTATACGTCTAGGTCTAGGTGTCTAGTTGCAAGAAGGGGGAGATGGAAATGTCTGGCAGTCGGAGATGGACGGGTGGAGGTTGAGCGGGAGTATTTTCCCGGGTGGAGGTTGCACAATGTTGGTGTTCTGAGGACGCGTTCAGTTCGAGCTCTGGAAGTTGGCACTAACAACACATCAAGAACGAGATGGACATCATCCCCGCAGGAACGAAAGTCATGTAAGCCTCCGCCTCCCACACCTCCTCCAGGCCTACCGCTCTCCTGGCTTCCCTTCCGTATCGCACGCCAGCTGCGAAGACCTGAGCTTCAAGCTGACCGCAGCGTCTCAGCAACGGCCGCCGGGACCTCGCGCCGCGCCCTCCTCTCCGACGACGAGAATGCATGGACGGCGCCCGCGTCGCCTGCGTCCATCGCCCTCGTCTTCCCCGAGCCCGTAGCGCCGCGCAGGATAGCCCTCACGTTCCAGGGCGGTTTCGTGGCCACTGCCATCGCGCTTGTCGCCGTATCTGGCGGTGAGGAGAGGGAGCTGGGGAAGGTGTACCCTGAAGATGTGGGGAGGCGGCAGGTGTTTGAGTGAGTCGGCTTGTTGAGATCGGGAGTAGGGTGTGGGCGGGTTTGAGCTTGGGCGGAGACGAGTGGGGGCTGGAGGAGGGGAGCAAGGCGAGAGGTGGATAAGGCGGACACTCTGCCTCGTGCACACCGACAGATGGCGGCCTAGAGCACATGAGGATACGGACGGTGTTCCCTCTGTCGAACGATCGGCTGAGGCATGATGTATTGCAGCTGACAACAGCATCCCCGAGTCCACGCCGTTCGAGCGCCTGCGGCTCGAGCTCGAGGGCAGCACGGACAACCAGGGCCGCATTACCATCTACCGTGTTGAGCTGCTCGAGTGAGCGTGACTTCTCTGAGCTGCCGTGGCGGCATACTTGGCCGGTACAGAATCGCGTTGTAGTCTCACCATTATTGCATTTCATTCCTCACTTGGTCTTGAAAGACTCGTAGCGCCGTTAGCACACACTGCACACTGGAACAGGCCGAGGACATGGTTGCATTCCTCTCCGCCGGGACGGTTGAGCGCCACCGGGGTTCAGACTATCTCAACTAACTACTACTCCACACCTCCCTTTCCTACTATCACTCGCCGACTCAGATCTCTACCACCACTCCACCACCTTCCTCTCTCCTCTCCTCTCTCACGTTCCAGATGAAATGCGATGAGGGGCGTGCAATGCTGTGCGTGCTTGATGTATGCGTACGTGCGTTGTTGTTGTGTGTGCTGGTGTTTGTTTGGTTGGGTATTGGTTGTGGGTTGCTTGCCTCATGATGGTCGGCAGGGCGTGGCAAGTCGAGTGCGTGCGAGGAAGCATACAAGCCATACAAACAACAAGATCGTACAGTTTTTTTGAGCGGCCAGATACAAGATGGTGGTGGTGTGATAGAGGTCTGCGTCGTCTCGTTGTCGTCGAAGTCTTCGTCATAGTTAATCACAGATGCGAGTCCATGTGCGCTACAGTTGCGCGTGCCGCGATGACAGATTAAAAGTCGTCGAGATCGGGCTTGGGAAGCGAGCCAGAGGCGGGAGAGTTGTGGAAGGTAGGACCAGCGTACTTGACGCCGCCGAGAGGAGCAGCGCTGGCGCGGTTGATGCGGGGGAAGTCGCCGACAATGGGAAGCGTAAGGACACCGTCGTGCGCGGTCACGGCAGTGCTGCGCTTGGGCGCGCGGAGAGGAGTTTGGGGAGCGCGGTGGACGTTGAACCCAGTGTGGAAGGGGATCGAACTGTCGAAAGCCGACACAGGGATCGCTTGCTTGCCGGGGCTCGACGATGCGGGCGGGGAGCTCTTCTTCGCTGCGTGCATGTTCATGTTTGTGTTCATGATGTTGGCGATCCCAGCCACAGGGATTTGGTCAAGCGAAACATGTCGTTCGTGGCCTCCGGCCTTGGGAGCCTTAGATCTACGACGGCTGTTGTTGTTGTTGTTGTTGTTGCGCGAATTCTTGGATGGGGTGCTCTCATTCTGGAGCTGCTGCTGCCACTGTACGTCAGCATTGGTCCGACACGTCATCGGGGGGAACTCACGGTGAGAGTTTGGCCACCGTTGGTGGGAGACTCAGAGGGCATGTCCCACTGGTTTTTCTTCTTGTTCTCCTCGTTCTGGGCCTCGGCAAAGAATGAAGGAGGAAGCGAGCGGGAGAGTGTGCTCATGTCGTAAGAAGCGTCAGGGGATTGCTCGGAGTTGGTGTCCTTCGAGGCATTCTCGCTCCGCCCGTTGGGTGCGACAGCGGATGTCTCGTCGGAAGCCTTCGCTGCAGCTCCCTTCTTTCCGCGACGAGGGCGCTGCGGCTGCTCGCGTTGATCAGGCTCGGAGGAAGCCGGCGTGTCGTCGGCTAAAGGTACCTCTGCGTCTGCGCGACGCCGGGGTTTGCGTCGGTTCTGGTTCTTCTTGGTAGCAGCGTCCATGCTCTCCTTGGAGAGCTGGATCAGGCCGGGCTGCTGCTGCTGTTGTTGGGTCTGGGCGTCGGGGACGCCGAGAAGCTCAAAGAGGTCATCGTCCGTGCTCCCGTCTGGCTCGGTACCGTCGGCCTTGTCTGCGGGGGTGTGACTCTGGGAGCGCTGGGCGGCACGTCGCCGGCCAGTGTTGCGCTTGCGCTGCGGTGGGGTTGAGACCCGTGCAGCGTCAGGATCGGAAGGGGTCATGTGTTGAGGTGCTTGACCCCGATTGCGAGGTGCTTGGATGCGTGTGGGTGTTGCTGATCGAGGGCTTGGACCGTTGCTCGGCGTCTTGGCCAGTGTTGGAGGGTGGTGGGAGGGGAAGGGGATTGAGCGTACGCTCACGCTGCGAAGCATTAGGGGCTGATGTTTGCTTGGAGTTGTTGTTGACGATGAAGAGAAAGAGAGTGTAATTGCAAGACGGGATGGGAGGTGAAGTGAGGGAGTGGTCTAACTCACGGGTTGGGTGACCTCTTATACATGTACGACGTCAGGGGGAATGGAGGTAGGGTGGCGGTGTATTGAGTTTGCTCCTTCGACGAACGCTTGCGGAGTGCACTAGTCCCTCAACAATAACAGGTAACAATTGTAGAGGTTGATCAGGTGATGATCAGGTTAATCCCTCAAACAGTACAGGAGGTCGGAGATTGATGTGGGCGGGATGAGGAACAAAAGATGTTGGAGCTTGATGGAGATGGATGATGGATGATGGATGATGAAGAGGGTGTCAGTGGGATGGGATGGAAAGTGATAGTTGGATGAATACGGCGGATTGATTTGGGTGGCGGGGAGGCGGCCTTAGTATCAGGGTCAAAGCCGAGTCGACGCTTCCGGCTGGCTGACGAACTTCAATTACGTATGCATTCGCACCCACGTGGAGGGTGAGAGATAATAGGGGGGATCGAATAATCCAGAACCGACCAGTAACGATCAGTTGGAATCCTCGGCATGCTATACATCCCAACTTAGTCCACAACCACTCACCTCCACCTCGCTCAACCAAAATGGCAACAACAGCCGCAACATCCACAGCGGCCGCGCCGCCAGCAGCACCGGCACCAGAGGCTACAACTACGGATACCGCGAACGCCGCTGCTCCTGCGCGCAAGACCGATGCACCAACAATTCTCACGACCTTGCATACACTGCTGCGCGCCCATTGCCAGGCACATCCCTCGCCAACCCTCCCCTACCTCCACCCATACGCACCCCTTCCTCCCGCGCCATGGAAGGGCAAAGCCCGCGCCGAGCTTCCGTCAGCAGATGCACAGGCTGAAATGCTTCGAGCGATGCGCGACGTCGTAGATGGAGCAAGGGGTGTGCTGGGCCGAAGAGACGAGTCGGATCGCGTCCGTCTAGCCCGGGCCATGCGCGAAGTGTGAGCTCCATAACTGCTGCTCTAGCTGACAACAGAATTACCCACGAATCCGCTCTCCTTCCATTGGGAACGACGCTCGCATCCTTGCCGCCATGCGCGCCAACACTCGACGCAGTCATCCCCCTTCCCCCATCCGAGCTCTTGCCAGCCCTGGGCAAGAGGTTAGGTCTGCAAGTATTCGTCGAGGATAGCCAGTTCGGGTTGCTACGCAAGTCGCTCACTCTTGCGGGCTCGAGATTCGTCGTAGACGTCGATCTCGAGATGGACGCCGCCGAGGGCGACCAAACCGAACCTCCATCGATGGCCGGAACGCCCGCTGGTGCTGGCAATGGCCTTAGCGGCATGGCCATCACGCCCATCGCGCTCGGGGCGACGCCGATACCCTCCGCATCCAAAGTGCCTTCCGACCGCGACCGGGGCAAGGTCCGCCTGGCGAAGCTCACGGCATCGCACGTCACGCCCACTGGCGACGCGGGCAAGAGCGACTGGGTGGCGCGCGTTCTCCGCAATCTCGTCGAAGAGCATCTCGCATGCTGGAACGTTCGCGGTACGCCGTCGTCCTCCAAGGAGGCGAGCTACCGCGCCTGCGCGGCTCTCGAGAATGCACTGGGCGAACTCAAGGCGCTTGATGACTTGGCTGAGGCGGCATCCGCTACAGACGCCGATCTGTTCCTTGACCTCGAGACCCTAGCTTCCGGCGTCATGAGCGCGACCGAGGGTGACGGGCAAGGAAAGGTATACCCGGATCCTCGAGCGGGAATGTACCCTTCATTCCGTCTGCTTCCTGGCGAGCCGGGGCGGAGTAATCCAGCTTTCCGCTTCCGTCCAGTCAGCAAGGGCGAGGTGGTGCCACCGCCGCCCGATGAGGAGAGCAGCGCGATCGCGGTAGACGGTGAGACCCTCGAGCGCATGTGCCGTGGCGCCTGGCTCGTTGAGTTTGTCGACGCCAATCCTGCGCCATCAGCTGGCGGTCGCGGCCTCATCGTGCGACGCACATGGCTTCTCCCGGATGGAGCGCCGGATTCGGACGCAGCTGTTGCGCTCAACAGTGGGATCAAGGCGGAGGGCCTTCTCTATCAGGCGGCACTGGAGGAGAACTCGCCTGGGGCCCTCCCTCTTTTCCCCTACGCATCAGTGTTTTCGCACAAGCGCAAGGGCGGGATGGATCAGTACTGGTCTCTCGCGAGCCCCGGCCCTGATGGATACATCGTTGGCCGCGTCGGTCTGCCCGCGTCATGGAAGGACTTTAGCCGGCTCGCTGCGGCCCTGCGCGCGCAGCTCGTCCTGAACGCACTCTTCTCGAATGCCTTTGAGCCCACGGCAGCGGACGCTGGAGACAGTACAGGGGTCAACGGTGCCGCAGGCAACGGCGCCGAGGACGACTCGATGGATTTCCTCGACCTCGAATCAGCACCCACCGCACTCCCTATCACCGCGACACTGCAAGCACGCGCGCTCCGCATTACATTCCCGTACCCCAGCACCTCGGCCGAACCGCCCACGGTTGCCCTCGAACTCCGTGCCACCGCTTTGCCACCATACATCGCGGCGAGCTGGGATGCTGAGCCTGCGCTGGCCGAGGATGAGAAGGCGAAGATGGACGCGGCCGTCGCTAGGGCGTTGGACGGTACCAGTGGCGTTCGCGGAGAGGGCGGGGCGAAGGAGGACGTGGAGATGGGCGAGGCTGGAGGGGCGGCGACAGGAGGCGGAGCGACAGAGAGCATCGACGCGGTCGAGCTCATTGGGCGTGTCCTGGCGGCGTTGTAGTGATGCAGGCTGGCGTAACACGCGAGGCGTACTGGCGAATTCGGTGGCCAGCCACTCGATACAGTACGAGCGATCTAAGTTTGATATTGTTATTATCAAGGCGACCGACTGAAACCCAGACCGCCACCGATGATCTATGCATAGTATACTGATTACTGTAGCCTTCTATTGGCCACGTCGTACAGTTGACGGAGGCCGCAATGCAGGTGATCCCCCTACTGACGGCGCGCCGGAACAAGAAAGGATCGTGAGAAAGGGCACAGACAGGAGAGAGTCCAGAGATGTGCGTAGTACAGTTGGAAATCGCCGAGTCACAACTTCAGAGGGCTTGTAGTGAGTAGTCAGGATTGTTAATATGGGCCAGGCCTCAATCGCAGCAGATGACAGCAGTTGCATAGATACAATACCCATACAACAAACGCTTAGTCGAAGAGACCGAAGCCCATGTCGTCGTCCTCGGACTCCTCGGCCTCAGCAGCCTTCTCCTCGGCAGCGGCCGGGGCGTCGGCGGAAGCGGCACCGGCAGCGGGGGCGGCGGCGACGGCGAAGGCCTCGGGGTTGGCGAGGTACTCCTTGACCTAAGATTGTCAGCAACCGTCCAGTTCGACTTTGAGAAACGAAGGAGGGTAGGGGTTGAGAATATTTCAGGAACAATAACTCTGCCTGTGCGCCCGCGGTGAAGCCAGGTGCTAGCTAAGCAATCTCTAGTGGAATAATTTACAACATCATTCGAGAGGACTGTGGAGGAGGATAAAACAACAGGACCTAAACTCACCTTGTCGGCCATCTCGAAGTCGATGTCGGTGGCGACGGCAATGGCAAGGAGGTTCTTGTAGCCGTTGACAACCGAGTGCATGACCGAGGCGATGGTGGGGATGCCGGTCGCGAGCGAGAGAGCGGCAATGGTCTTGACACCACCGGTGAAGAGGTCGAGAAGGTACGACTCCTCAATGTCAAGGATCTCGGGCGAGAAGACGGCGCCGTTGTCGTAGATCTGGACGACGGTCATACCGTAGGTGAAGGGCGAGATGTTGAGCATGTTAAGAAGGGTAGCCTCCGAAGTTCCGACCTTGGAGCCGGCCGAGACGACCTGGACGTCCGAGACGATCTCAATGGTACCACGGGCAATCTTGGTGGGAATGCCGAGGGCCTGGAAGAACGAGGTCTTTCCGGGCTCCATACCGGTGTTACCGCCGGGAACGTAGACGTCCGAGGGGGCAATGGCACCGGCACGGGCAGGGGCGGCGACACGGTTCGAGACGATGAGCTCGCGGATCTCCTTGAGGTCACCGTTGGTGAAGACGAAGCCGATGTTGCCCTTGACGTAGGGGAGGACCTTCTCGTAGGCGGGGTACTCGGAGAGGATGGTGCGGAGGGCACGGCGAACCATGGTGTTCTTGCCCATGAGGACAACACCCTTGCCGCGGAGCGCCTGACGGATCATGTGGCACTGCTGCGACGAGACATTGTCGATGTTGACAATGAAGAGCGAGGCTGGTGTGAGTTGAGTTTCAGTCACGACAATGAAACTCACGGAACTCCTCAATGAGCTGACGGAGCTTGGTGAAGTAGACCTCCTTCTCGGCACGAGTGGCACCCATTTTGATTAATGTGGTTGTTGGTGGTGGTGGTGAAGTAAAGGGGTAGTAGAGTGTCTCCCAAGTGGAACTCCTTTATGAGCCAGAAGGGTGTTAGTTTAAAGACGATGGATGAAGAGAAAGAGGAAACGAGAAGCGCGCACGACACAAACCATCCACAGCGAGCACAGAGTCTCACCCAGTGACCAATTCCCTCTCACCGTACAGCGAAAAAATCGACCTTCGCAACCCCAGCAAGCCACGTGAATTTTGCGTGTCTCACCCAACCGGGATTCTGAAATAACTCCGAGAGCCAGGGACCGTGGCACTGGGGACTTCCGCGACTCACGTTGCCTTGATTTCAGTGCATCAAGAGAGTACAACCGATAATCACAAGCCCTATCCAAGCATCTCACCCGACCAGAGATCGACCGACGAAGCGTCCACCTAGAACGGACGCAACCCCGACGCCGCCGACGACGACGACAGCGACGCCCGCGGCCGTCCACGCATGGCCGCGCAGTCATGCTCGTCCCCCTCGTCCTGCGCAACATTGTCCTCCCCTACCTGCGCGGTGCGGGGGCGAGCAGCAATGCGGCAACAGCTGGCGTAGCCGTCGTAGCTGTTAGCGCGCGAGGGCGCAGGAGGATCACGACGTCAGCGACCAAGGCGGGGGCTGAGGCGACTCTGCTTGCAGAGCGCGACGACCTTCGCTGGGAGCCCTTCGCGCGCGCGACGCCGGTGCCACCACCACGAATTGGGCATGTTGCCGCGGCGGAGCGCAAGCCACCAAATCGGCGAGATGTGGGAGTTGAAGTCCCGGCAGAGAAGGAGGCAAGAGCAGTGGAGGATGAGTTGGGAGAAGAGAAGGCAGCTGGAAGACCAGAAGGAGGTGCGTGCGGAGCTTGCATGGGGTCCATCGCACAACTAACGCGCAGGTGACTCACTTCCGCAACGACAACCACAACGACCACCACCCCAGACGCGTCACGATAGCTCTCCCAGTGTCGATCTCTCGCGTCTCAACGTGTCGCGCCGCGCAGTCCCGCTCCCGGTATCTTTGCGCAAGCTCCTCGACGCGAAGCTGTTCCGCGCGGCCGTCTTCATGCTCCTCGAGTCGCCGGAGTGGATGGCAGACAAAGACCTCGTGCACGCCGTTGCCGAGCGCCTCGAGTCCAAGGGTGCGGGTACCCTTGCGCACCGTCTCCGGCGCACTCTCGAGATGCCCCTTGTGACCGGCCCCAACGGCCGCATCCGCTTGTGGTCTGATCCGAAGCCCAAGACCATAGCTAAGGGCGGCACGCGGCACCCCGCCCCGCCAGGCGCCGACCGCGTCCCCCTCGTCCCTCGCGAAGCGTACCCCGAGTCAACGGCGCAGGCGCGCCGCACCCACCACTGGAACCTCCTACTCACGCAGTGGCTCACCGTCCGCCATCCTGTCCCATACGCGTCTCCATTCCCACGCCAGCAGCCGGATGAGCACACGCCGGCGCCGGCACGCCTGCGCCGCCTTCGCGACGTGTTGCACACGATCGACAACTTGCGCGAGACGCGCGGGTTCGTGCCGGACCGCGTCACGGCGAACATTGTGCTCAAGGCGTACTTGTCGTGTCTAGCCCGCGGGACACGGGGCGAAGGGCGCGATGCCCACCCGCTTCCTTTCCGTGCTGGGCTGCGTTCGAAAGACCTGCACGAGGTATTCCGCCTGATCGCGGCGAGCATCGAGGACGGCGTGGCGAAGGGGCACGTCGTCCGCGTAGGCGAGGACGGGGAGGGCTCTGAGGACGCAGGCGCGGGCAAGAAGCGGAAGAGCAGGGCGAAGGGCAAGGACAAGGGCAGGGGCAGGGGTACCGCGGAGGCCGAGGCGACGACGAAGGGCGCCAAGGCCGCAAGCAGGGCTACCTCCTCGCCGTCCGCCGGCGCGTTCGACATGCTCGAGAAGTTCGACCCGCGCGTGTCGTATGAGTCCCACGTCCAGCCGTTTACGCGGATGATGGCGCGCGCATTCGTGCGTGTAGGCGACCACCGCGGGCGCGTCGCGATCGAGAAGTGGGGCGAGGTGATGCGCGTGCGCATCCACAAGCTGCAGGGGCGGGTGGTCGTGGAGGACGAGCGCAAGGGCAAGGGCGTGGAGGAGGTGACGGGTGGCAGCGGGAGGGCGTAGCGCGCGGGTGAGCGATTGAGGAGAGCGGCATGGCGAGAAGCATCAGCACGAAAGGAGCATCTTGGCATTTAGCATTGTCGCATTGTTTGCATGCATGGGTTCGTACTATCATTGCGGGAGCGTGAGGGCCGCGGGAGTCAAGCGCAGCATTTGCCGGGTGCCTCGGTGTAGAGTAGTAGCGTTTCTGAAGTGCTGTTCTCTGCTCCGTGCCCGTGCCGCTCTAACCTCTCTCCCAGAGCATTTCGAGAATGGGACAGCCTCGTATCTCGAGGATGACCTTGTCCGAATGGGCTCGCTCAAATGGCCTTGCTCATGGCCTGGCTCGAATGGCCTTGCTCATGGCCTGGCTCGAATGGCCTTGCTCATGGCCTGGCTCGAATGGCCTTGGTACTTATACATGATGAGCTCCACGAGCATGCTACTGATCGTCCCGCCTACGCCGCCAGCCCTACCTCGCCCTCGATCCACCAGTTATCCGCCTCCCACCCCTCGCTCACAACCCGCATATATCTCCCCCTGTCCTGCGCGCCGAGCGCGAACCCTCCATCCGCCGCCGCGCGCTCCACCAGCTCGCGCAGCTCGCCCTTGACGAACAGGTGGTAGTAGCGATTATAAACCTTGTCCTCCACATCTTGTGGCCCTTCTGTCTCCGTCCCCTTCTCACCTGGCGCTGCACCATTCGCCCCTCTCCTCCCCCGCCCGCCCTGCCCCTTCTTCCCCTCCCCCGGCCCGGGCTTGACGACCCACGGCACGAGCACGTCCTGCACCACCTCGCCCTCGCCGCCCTTCGCCGCGTCTGCCAGGCTGCCCATTTTGCGCTTACTCTCGGGTCCCTGCTCGTACGCCCAGACGTAGATGAAGAAGCGCGCCGGCTCCGCCGACACACGCAGGGAGCGGAGGAGCGCCTGCACGGCGTGTGCTCGCCGTTCCGGCGTCGAGAGGTGGTGGATCGCAGCGACCGAGATGGCGAAGTCCTGCCGTCAGCGGCGTCGCCTGTGGAGAAGTGAGTCGGGGTGCTGACCCGGCTGAAACCGAAGGATGATGACAGCTCTGTCCAAGCACCCCCGCTCGGCTCCCAGCCGCGCTACTCACAAACAAGCCCGCACGCCACGGCACATCGCAGATGTCTGCTCTCACGCACTCGGCGCCGCCGTCAACCATGTTCCGCGCGATGGACAGGAGGCCCTGCGAGCGGTCGAGCGCGAGCGCGTAGCCCCCCGCGTCGACGACGGAGGGGAGGTACTTCCCGTTGCCGGCGCCCGTGTCCAGCCCAAAGCTGCCGGGCGGGAGGGAGGAGAGGAACGTGTTGATGAGCGGCCATGGCTGGTGTCAGCGCCGTCGGCAGTCGCGGCAGGGAGATAGTAGTAGCGCAGAAGTGGGCTGATAGCAGGGCTGCACGGGAGGTGGGTCACGTCCGCGCACATGCCGTTGGTGAGGCTGGCGACACGCGGAGAGGGGCCTTCAGCCGGTGGCATGCGCAGTGGGTGCGAGGCACATGCCGTACTGATCATTCCGACAGGTCGTCGGAGCAGGAGGCATGTTTGCCCGTCTGCCGGCGGCAACGAGTCACAATGTTCTGGCCATCCTCTCGTGCAGCTAGGGTACGCGGATGCCTGGAGCTATATCCTCTCGCTCGTCGCACGAGACCGTCGACGACAAAGAACAGGAGAACATTTGGCCGATCGCGCACTCGCCATGACGTCTGCTTAAGATAGACCGCCTCGCCCTCCCTCGCCCCCATCGGCTCGCACTCTCACGACCATACGGAGACTCACCTTGTACCGCGTGCGCGCAAAGTGCGGCGCGATCGCCTCGTACACCTCATGCACGCTGTCCTCCTCGTACTGCGCGGCATCGGGCCCGACGACCGCAGGCGTCGGAAGCGGTTTCGGCATCTTGGCGCTGGCGTGTACGATATCGCTCCGGTCGTGTCAACCCTCTGTCGCAGGTCGGATTCTCTCACCCGAGTGTGAGACGCAATTGATAGACGTCGGGATGTGACTCGGGACGCCAGCGTTCCGAGATGTTCTCGGGCTGGACACGTGCCTATGCCTAGCCTGTGGAGACGCGAGGATGGACTGTGAGAGTGGGAGGGAGGAGATGCGTGGACCGCGGGTCGACGGCCGTAGATTGATGTGGAGAATCCAATTGCCCGATTCAAAAGTCAATAACATTTGAGAGAGGGTCGAGATTTGTTATCTGCTTCCGCTTTGCCTCCACTTGGAATGTCGACGTCCTTCCGCCCGCCGCCTGCATGAATGGCGTCGACAGTCAATTTGAGGAGGATGGATGGAGCATTGGGATGCTGCACGCTCGTGCCTTCTACCTGCTCATGTTTCTTGTGCATTGGGCACCGCTCTGTGGCGGGTGGCGGACGTGGATGGTAGCAACTTCGTACCAATCTCGCCAACATAAAGGTGTCCCTCCTTCGTCACATCTGCATATTACAACGACTGGCTCTGGCACTACTACACAATACGTCCCATGTCTCTGCCTGCATACTTATTACTTACTTGCACCATATTTGAGATCTCGAGACGCGTGCACCAAAGCTTGCGGTCTACGGTCAAGATTCCACCACTGATGGATGACGTCAGGCACCCGATTGGCGGGCCCAGATCGGAAAGCTCGGACTTTCCCTGGATTGGGTTGCTCCGCCCAGGCCACCTCCCGGCCGCAACTCTACTCTCTTCATCAACCTCTCGCCCGTCAAGCTCCATCTTGCTACAGTCCAGATCGCATGCCGCATTTGCCACCCGAGCACGCTCGCCACCCTGACCAAGCTGACAGTTTACTGCCCACTGACTCTCGGCCGGGCAGCAGGCGTGCCTGGACGGCCGACGGTACAACCCACCACTCAAAGACTCCAGCTCCCTCTCAAATGTTGCGTTCTCTTGCACCGATCCACCGACGCCTGTCATGGTCGTGAGCGATGTGATGGTATATAGTAAGACGGAGATGAGGTCTGGAGAGAAGTCACTCAAGATATTCACGGCTGCGTGCCAACCATCATCCACAACTAGCGTCCAGCACATCCTAACGTCTGCCACTACTACCACAGCCACCCACCACAGCACTACTCCAATAATCACAACTTCTACACCCACTCTCACCATGTCTGCCCCACTAGGCTACGTGCCCGAAAAGTCTCCCTCCACGAAGGGCGACCACGACGCCGACAACGCCCTCACACCAACCTTCAGCAGCGTCTCGCGCCGGACAACGCGCGACCTCGCGTTCCCCTCCCTCACCCAAGCCGTGACGTTTGGGAGCGCAAACGAGTACCGCGCCGAGACGGAGGCGGGGTACATCCGCGCCAACGAGCTCGAGAACGGCCTCGCGCCCATCACGTCGATGGGGAGCCACCACACGCTCGCGGCGGCGGACTCGGCGCTCGCGCGGCAGGTCACCAAGGCGGTCGAAGACAAGAAGATCGTGACGTGGCGCGAGAACGATCCCGAGAACCCGTGGAACTGGAGCGTCACGCGGCGATGGGGTAAGTCGGCGCGGCTCTTTGGATATAGCTGACCGCAGTGTACACTGCCATCGTGTCGATCGCCGTGATGCAGGTCGCGCTGTCGTCGGCCATTGTGACCGGCGACTTTGGCGGGCAGGCCAAGGAGCTTGGCGTGTCCAACGTCGTCATCGCCCTCACTGTTTCTTTGCCAGTGTGCGGCTTCGGCATCGGCCCCCTCCTGTGGTCGCCCCTGTCTGAGCTCTTCGGCCGGCGCCCACTCTGGATCATCCCGTTCTTCATCTACATCATCTTCAATATCCCGTGTGCGCTCGCACCCAACATCGGCACACTCCTCGTCTCGCGCTTCCTGTGCGGCTTCTTCGGCTCGGGACCGCTCACCCTCGCGGGCGGGACTATCGCCGACATCTGGGGCCCGAAGGAACGCGGGTACGCGATCGCGCTCTTCGCCGCCGCGCCCTACGGCGGGCCAGTTATCGGCCCCCTCATCGGCGGGTTTATTGGCAAGTACGCCGGCTGGCGCTGGCTCTACTGGGTCAACATGATCGCGGCCTTCGTCACGTGGATCGCCTGCTGCTGCCTCCCCGAGACGTTTGCGCCTGTCCTCCTCAAGAAGCGCGCGAAGAAGCTCCGCGCCGAGAGCGGCGACGCCTCGTTCGTGACTGAGCAGGAGGTCCTTCGTCTGCCGCTCCGCCAGATCGTCGTCGAGACGCTCATCCGCCCCTTCCAGATGCTCGTCGAGGAGCCGATCCTGCTCCTCATGTCGCTCTACATCTCGCTCGTCTACGGCCTCCTCTACGCCTACTTCTTCGCGTACCCCGTCGTCTTCGTCGAGGGGTACGGCTGGGACGACGCCAAGACGGGGCTCACCTTCATCTCGGTGCTGATTGGCGTCGCCATCGCCCTCTTCATCACACCCCTCCTCGAGAAGAAGTACCAGTCCAAGCTCCCGAACGTCACCCCCGAGGACCGTTTGCCGGGCATGCTCATCGGCGGGCCCTGGGTCCCCATCTCCCTCTTCATCTTCGGCTGGACCGCCCCGCCCTACGTCGCCCCGCACGGCGCGTCCTGGGTCGGCCCGTGTATCTCGGGCATCCCCTTCGGCGCGGGCATGGTGCTCGTGTACTCGAGCGCGAACGGGTATCTCATCGACGCGTTCCCCGGCTACGTCGCGTCCGCGCTCGCCGCCAAGACGGTCGTGCGCTCGGGTATGGGCGCGGCCATGCCACTCTTCATCACCCAGATGTACCATGGTCTCACGAACGGTGGCGCCGCGTCGCTCCTCGGAGGCGTCGCTGTCATCATGGCGATGATTCCCTGGGCGTTCTGGAAGTGGGGCCGCCAGATCCGTATGCGCTCGAAGCGTGCGGCGGCGAACTAGCCTTCGTGGACTCTACAGTATAGGACTGTATTCATATCACTACTAGGTATTACAGCATAATGGATATAATAGCTTCACCCGTCTTCTGTACAGTATGCTTCGTTGAAATCGCGACTGACCGACTTGGTTGGTAGGCAGATCCGAGGTTGTGCTGTTTGTGGCGTCCGTTGGTGCCGTTATCTTCGGCGAGTCGCTTCCTCCCCGCTTTGTCAAGGGTGCCAGCTCACTGTATCAGTGTCAAGCTCGTCCTGGCTTATACAATTCAGATACAGAGAGGCGGCGCCTGCATGTGTCCAATACAGACAACCTCGTAGAGCGCCGTCTCTGGTCCGGGTCTCGGCCTCTCTCGCTCGGACATTACTCGCATCCACCGACAGGCGCTAGCAGAGCTAGCAATTGATGTGTGAGGCGCCACCCGCTCACCCGCTAACACGGGCCAGGCTCAGCCGTCGATCTCAGAACTCAACTTCATCATCCACTGCCGGGCGGCGGCTATGCACGGGCTCGTGCTTGTTTGCTTGTCCAACATGCGTACTGACGCCTCGTCTCCATCGTTATCATCATCTCCATCTCCACCCTCCGGCTCACCCACTCCAGAGCCATGCCCCCAGCCCGCCTGACAGTCCTCGCCTTCCTGGCACTCACATCCCTCACCCTCCTCCTCCTCCTCTCTCAGAACACCATAGTCAGCCTCCAAGCCGTACCTTGGTCATCTTCCTCCCACTCGGCCGACAGCGCCTGCCGGCAGGTGGCGCAAGTGAGGGACGCGGGGGCGGAGAGGTGGGGCCGCGAGGTGCTGCGCGCGAGCGTCGCGCATGCCGGGAGCGGGGCGAGGGTGCGCCGTGCGATGGGGCGGTTGAGGGGCGGGAAGATCGTACGTGCAAGGCAAGGCAGGGTGGGAGCTGAACGCAGACGGTCGGGGTGCTCGGTGGGTCGGTGACGTTTGGGCATGTGAGTCGGGTAGGCAACGATGTTGTGTAGAGAACGGAGCAGCGCTGGCAGCCACTTGCCTTCACCAGGCTATTGAGGAACGAGGGCCTGATCCCTCGGCACGTCAGCTGACGGCAGGGCCTCGAGGCGGGAGACAAACGGTACACCGACCTCATCCACGACGCGCTCGCCGCCGCCTTCCCCAGCGCCGACATCGTCGTCGTTAACGGCGCGGTCCCGTAAGACTACCTTCTATGCAGTGGCCTGACCCCAGGGCGACAGGGACAGACTACTTCAGCGCATGCTACGCGCACCACGTCCCCGCCGCGGACCTGTATCTCCTCGAGACGGCGATCAACGACTTCGTCTTGTGAGCGCCCCCGTGCCGTTGGATGTAAGGCGCTGACGGCGGGCTGACGGCAGGGAAGCGAGCCGCGCCGAGGTGCACAGGGACACCGTGACGAATACGGAGGTACTCGTACGCGAGCTTCTCAAGGCCGGCGCTGCGGTGGTCATGTTCTCTACATGGGGCCTCGACCAGGCGTACATCAATGGGGCGGACCAGCACGCCGTCGTGGCCGAGTACTACGTGAGCGGCGTCTGGCAGTCACCCGTCCGCCAGACCGCCAGAATAAGCAAGCAGTTGGGCTGACGGCAGGACATCCCCCGCATCTCGGCGCGCGCGGTGCTGTACCCCTACATCCAGGCGCACGGGGACGAGGGGGCGCGCCTCTTCGCCGAAGGCAGCCACCTCTCGGCGCGGGGGCACCGCTTCGTGGCGGACAGCAGTGGGTTACCCCACGCAGGGGTTGTTCTGCTGGCCTTCCTGGCCTGTCGCTAGGCTAACGCCAGTCGTCGACTACCTCCTCGACCAGGCCTGCCGCCCGCCGTACCCGCCCTACGCTTTGGGCGGCTCCGAGCTCTCGGCGCCGTGGGACCCATTCGCGCTCCCGCCCCTCCGCATCCGCCAGCGCCTGGGCGCCACGCCCCTCGAGGACCCGGCCGCCTTCTGCCTCTCGGCCAACGTCGACACTCCAGACGGTTGGCAGCTGCAGGCGCACGACGCGCACGGGTTCACGCAGATGGAATGGCGCGATAAGCGGTACTGGGGCGCGGACGCCGTCGGCGCCCGCGCAACGTTCACGGACATCGAGGTGCATGCCGGCTTCGTCGGGGTTTATTACCTCCGCTCGGGGAGCTTGGGGATGGGAATATGCGCTGTTGGGCGGACGGGGAGGAGGGGGAGGCGAGGATGCTGGTGGGGCAGTGGGGGTATGTTAGTGTCGGCAGCGTTGGTGTGGTCGCGGAGGGGCTGGAGCGGGGGCGGCATAATGTCACCTGTGTGGTGGATGCCTCGACGGGCGCGAGCCCGGAGGCGGAGGGCGGGCCGCACAAGGTGCGGATTATTGCTGTGATCGCTAGTTGAACTGTAGCATAGCCATGTACGCTGGGTTCGTGTTGGGCATGCGTCGCGATACGTTTTCGGGTTGAGTAGAGTTGCAACACTAGCACTCGTTCGCGGAATCAGCGTCCGTGGCTGCTCACATGTCAAAGTCAGTGGCCACCTGCCATAATCAGTGGCTGCTCACGGTCGGAGTCAGCGGCGCTCACGCATCAGAGTCAGTGGCCACACGCGCATCAGAGTCAGCGGCGCTCACACGTCAGCTCACGCCGACGTCGGCGTCACCTCTTCTGTGCAGCTTCGCAGCTTACACCTATCGTACATCCTTGACTCCCCAACGCGCCTCTACCCAAAGTTGGCCCATTCAAGGGAGTAGAACACGACCTCGCCCTCCTTCTCCCCATCTCCCTCCTGTATCCCCTCGCCGTCGCCGTCCCGCACCCCATCGTCCCAACAACAGATCAGCCCCGCCTTCTTCGTCCCCGTCCCGAGGCGGCCCCACGCGACCAGCTCCGCCGGGCGGATCGGCGTGTCGCGCACGACCACCTGGCTCGTGAAGTGCGCGTGGTAGCGCAGGTAGTCGCCGGGGTAGACGAGCCACTCGCCGCCGAAGCGCGGCCCGAGGCCCATGCGCAGTCCGCGCGCCTGGAGGGCCGAGAACGTGTCGGCCAGCGCGCGGTCGCGCACGCTGCGCGGGAAGTGGGCGACGGACGAGGACGCCGAGGACGGGTCGCCGTCGCCGGCCGTCTGCGTCATCCCCCCTGTCCTCCCCCTCCCCTCTTGCCCTTCTGCCTCGTCGTCGACCTCGCCCTCGCGCAACAACCCGTCGAGCACAGGCAACGCCGGCACCACCGTGAAGAGATTACTGTTCTCGGCCGTCGGCACACCCCGCTCCTCGACCTTGACCACGGGCCCGGGCGGCGCCGCCTCGAGCGCGGCGACCGCCGCGCGATACCGCTCCTCGACCAGCTCTGCATCCTCACCGTCCGCGAGGGCCTTGGCGCGGGCCGCGTCCGCGCGTTTCCTCGCGCGCGCCGCGCGCTTCTCGGCCCCGGCGGCGCCGGCCTTGGCGGCCTTGGCGGCGCTCTCGGCTGCGCGGCGGTCATCGTCTGCGCGCTGGGCGAGCGCGAGGGCGCGGGAGCGCGCGACGCGCGCGGCGGTGCGTTGCGCCACTTGGGCGGCGGAGGGGGGGCGGATCGTGCTGGGGGTGTGGACGAGGTGCGCGGCGCCTGGCGTCAGTCAGTGGCTGACAGTGGAGGTTAGAGCATGAGAGTGGGCAAGGGCTGGACGTACCGATCTTGACGAGGTGCGCGGCTTCCTCGGGCATAAGGGTTACTGGCAGGCCCAAGAAGGCGTTCTGCTGCACGACGCCCGGGAGCGTGCCGACGCGCAAGCCCGAAATGTCGAAGGCGCAGTGTGCCGTCGCGACGTCTGTGTGTCAGCCCGAAATACTCTTGTGGTCATGAGGTAGTTCGAGGAGAGGTTTAGGACGGTCGCGGTTGAGAAGAGGCTGCAAGCTCGGAGACTCACCCTGCGCATCCCAGATCGTCGCGACGCCGTCGACGACGTACAGCGGTATCGACTTTGGCGTGTCCGCGGCCATTGTCGTTGTGGTGGTGTGGTATAGGCGGCGACTGTGACGTCGAGAATGCGGTTGTAGTAGTGGAGAGAGGGGTGGTCGCGAACTTCTGGTGGCGAGTGGAGGCGTACACGTAAAAATACGGCGGTGATAATGGCTGCCCCACTCCAAGTTTGGATTAGCACTCTATTAACGAATCGGCATATTCGCCTAGAGACTACTAGCTTTCTATTTCTGCCTGGCACGATTGCGACAGAAATCTCAGTAGGCCCCATCACACTAATCCACGCTCGCTTCGCTCGCCGCGGCGCTCGCTCCGCGACCACCTGCATAAGGCTACACCTCCGAATAAGGCTACGAGGCTACGTTACGCTACGCTCATCGACGTAGTGGCTACTATACAACCCGCCAGCCGCTAGGACCGGCTGGCGCCAAGCGCCAAGCGCTGACGTCTGACGCTACATACACGCCCGCCATGCACACATACCCCACCCCGCACCCTGCACCCCATGCACCGACTCGCGGCGCACTACGCATAGGCACATATTACGCCATCTCGCTCACCGTCGCACCCCCCACGCCCTGCATGTCCTGCAGTGGCTGACCGAGTTGCACAAACGTCGCGGTGTTGGCGGGGCGCTTCTTTGCTTGCTCCTCCCAGTCATCGTCGACGGCCTCGATCGAACGCTTGCGGCCCATCGCGAAGCCAGAGTTGGGGATCATGCCGATCATGCCAGTCAGGGCGGAGCCACTGCTCGGACCGGCGATGAAGGCGGTGCTCGTGATCGCGGTAGGATCGGGGACAGTGCCCGTGGTGAGGAATTGCTTCTTGTCAGCTGTGTCATTCAAGGAGGAGCTCACCTGGAGGACCAGCTGGTACTGGTCGTCAGACCATCCACTCCCGGCCAGCGGGTTGGTGATCTCGTCTCCGTTGGCATCCCATTGCGCCGCGCTCGTGGTGATCGCATCCATGACTCCCTGGTCCGAAAGAGGAGGGACACCAAGGAAGCGAGGCACCTCGCCGCTTAACTGGATCGCCTTGAGGTGGATAAGATGCTTGTCCAGAATGCAGAACAGGCCGTGCTTCGTGAATGGCTTAGCCAGGACGTCGTTCATACCCGATTGGATATACGAGTCGACATCCTCTGCGAAGGGTCAGCATTGCTAGTGTGCACACACTCACTTGTCTGCACGTTGGACGTCATCGAGATAATAGGCGTGTACGAGTCGAACTGCCGGATCAAAGACGTCGCCTTGCGTCCGTCCATACTGGGGCCGAAGAAGATGTCCATGAGGACGAGGTCGTACTTGGTGTTGTTCATCTTCTCGATACCCTGCTGAGCGTTCTCGACCGTCTCGACGACGCAGCCGAACTTCTCAAGGAACTTGGACGATAGCTGGCGGTAGACGAGGTCGTCCTCGACGACGAGAATACGAGGTGTCTGCGTCCACGAGGGCTTGACCGGCGCTCGCCGTTGGACCGCACCTCCAGTCGCCGGCTGACCGTTCGACTGGATCTGAACCGGTTGTTGCTGCTGCTGTTGTTGCTGCTGCTGTTGCTGCTGCTGCATTCCCATGGCGAAAGACCGTTCTGATTCCGAGTTGGCCGCAGCAACAGCGGCTGATACCCCTGAGGTGGCAACAGCCGCGGCACCGGAGGCATCGTGCTGCTGCTGCTGCTGTTGCTGCTGCTGTTCTTCAACCGAGGCCATCGACGTGTTGAGCTGAGACTGCTGCTGGTTGCCCAACCCATCCACAACGAAACTCAGCGAAGTGCTTTCCCCAGGCTTACGGAGTGGTACACCATTGACGGTGTTTCCATCCGGGATGCTTGAGTACATGGGCGCGGATGCCAACGGGCTGCCGTTATAAAGCGGCTGCTGAGGCGGCATCTTGGACTCGTCTTGCTGAGGCGGAGTGGACATAGCCGGAGGTGCCTGCTGTGACCTGGACGATGGGCTCGTGCCAGATACCACTGGAGGAACTTGGGGCGGCACGACGCCGGATCTTGATCCGCGACCGTTAGGAATCCCTCCCTGGGCTTGTAGAGGAGGGACCGGGAAGCGTCCTCCTACCCCAGGAAAAGGAAGAGTCGTGCCGTAAGGCAACGGCCCCGTGCTGCCGTACATCGGAGGGGGGAAGCTACCAGGCTGGGCGCCTTGAGCAAATACGGGACTCGGATGCAAGCCGCCAGTCTGCGCCACCTGCTCGTACACTTGGTACAGCCGTCTCACACGGTTCGACGCGTCCGTGTCTGGAGGCGATGGGTTCTCTGCCATGGTCAGCATATAGACACACATACACGACTGTCGCGCGGTGCTCACCCTTGTCTGTGCTGACAATGTGGGCGACTACCTCGCGCAGGATGCTCATGACGCCGTTTTCACGGATGCGAGCATCGCGAAGTGCCTCCTGCGACTTGTACAGCGCTTCTTCGAGACCAGCCATTCTGCTCTCCATCTCGATGATACGGCCCGCGTCCTCGGCAGTGAGGCCACGGGCAGGCGAGTCGCTACGCTCATCGCCGGCAGCCTTCTTCGGGACAACGGCTTTGCGCTGGGGACGTCAGCACAAACTGAAACGTGGGGTGAGATACTCACTTTGATGCTGTCGAGATCGGCCTTGCCGCCGGCTTGGAAGTTGGGGTGCTGGAACTCCCACACGTTCTCCTTGATCTGCCCAGTCTCCTCATCGACGTGCTTGATCTACCCGGTTAGCGTCTCAACCACAGAGTGTGACGAACCTTTGAGAACCCATACTTGTTCAGCTGGCGAACAAACGAAGAGAAGTTGGAATGCCTGAATGTTTGCGGCCTGTGAAACGCACGTCAGCCAACTAGCACGGAAGCTCAGTGTGCACTCGCACACAGGCTGCGGAACTACTCACAACACCTTTGTCGTGAACTCATTCATGTCCCAGACAACAAAACTCGTTCCACCCCGGCCCCATCCAACGCTCCCTCGCTCGCCCTTGGAGCGCGGGGCACCGGCGGGCTTGCCACGTCCATAGGTCGCGCTCTCGTCCTCAAGCATCTTGTAGAGCTTCTTGATAAACTCGGATGGACCCGGCTGTTGGCCAGCACCACCGGACGATGCCTGGCCTGTCGACCCGTCGTTCGCACCACTTGCGCTGGCGCCACTGCCGGGGCCACCGCCAGACTTGGTAGGAGTGTCGTAGTTGTGGTTCATGGACATGGACGGCTTGATGTCGTCGCCCTGTTTGCCAGATGCCTTGTGCACATTCCATCCGTTGCCGCCTGCGGCTACCGCACGTGGGTCCCGCACCTCGGGGTTTGAGACAGTTCGGTAGCCGTAGACGTCGCGGCTGGGACCAGCGATGGCATTGTAGTTGTCTGGCGCGGCGCCATATGGCCCACCCTGCGAAGGGTGGGGGATGGGCGCGCCATTGGGATGACCTTGGCCGCGGTACTGAGCGTATGACTGATCAACGTAGCCTCCTTGCATGGGGACGCCGCCGCCGGGCGGGACAGCGTTTGGATGAACGCCGGATTGATAGTACATTGGCGGGAGAGGTGCGCCGCCGGCGTGGCCGGACGGAACGCGCGACATGGGGGTGTGGTGGGGTGGGTGGGTTTTGTTGTGGAGGAAAAGGGGGAGGTAAGGAAGGATGAGCCCGCAAGTTGGTGGCGAAGTGGGCTAGCTGTGGTCGTTGTTATTGCGTGTCGTTACGAGAGTAGGGAACCAAAACAAGATGGGCAGATTATGCGAAGTGGATGCTGCTTCTAAAGATGTAAGTCGGAGAGATAGATTGATATGATGGGATGATGGATTGGAAGTGTGGAGTGGATAGTTGGTGGTGGAGTGGAGAGAGAAGAACGGAGGAAGGCAAGGGGTTAGGGTCGGATAGCGAGCATGTATGGCCAAGGTGGGTTAGGGGGGGCGCACCTGACAGATATCCGACCGGGCTTGGGGGGTAAGGGGAGACGGGGGGAACTGGTTCAATGACCCAATTGTGAGGCGGAGTGGTGATTCAACCTTTAGGCCAAGCAGTGCGGGGGCGGGACAAGGGAGACGGGGGAGACGGGGGGGGGGGTGGATTGCACTGCACGGGGCGGGCAAGAGGCAATTGTTGAGGGGGTGGACCGGAGGGGGGGGAGAGATGGTAAGGGAGAGAGCGAGGGCGGGGCAGGGAAAAGGAGCCAAGGATGGGAGGGATTCTTTGATTTTTGGTGTCACGAGGACTACTACTACCTCAAAAGCCTACAGCCAGCAGTAGTAGTCGGTAGTACGGAGAGATGATAGTAGTAGACTCTATTCGAATCTGGGAGGACGAAACAAGGCATCGGCAGGGATGACCCACATGGCCCAACCCGTCCGCATGCCGCCACTCCTCACAGCCAGCAAGCTGTTGACGTGGGCTTGGGCCGATAGGCAATGTAACGGAAACTCGCTAACACCCTCTTTGCTACTCACGGGACGACGTTGAAATGTAGACAGTTGTGCGCGCGCGCGCGCGTCGAGGTACCCTGGAAAAGTTGGAGGAGGTATGATGGCAGAGGCGCTTGTTGTTGTATTTTGGTTGGCGTCGCCTCTGTGTGTACGTGCGTGTGAGTTGAACGACGCACTGACCGCCTAGGAGTCTACGGAGTGTGATGGAGTTTCCGAAGGGATTGGGACGACGACGATTGCTGTGATGGCGATGGCGATGGCGATGGGGAGGGGCGGAAGGGCGGTAGGCGCCGACGATGCCGAGAGCCAGGAAGGGATAGTACGGCCGAACGACTGCGGAGTGCGGTTGGATAGATAGCTATTGGACTAATGGGAAGCTATACGAGGCTTCTTTTCGCCGGTCACTGATGGACCTTTGACTTTTGCTTTTCGGCCCGCTCAAATCCCTTAAACGGGCTAACGACAACGAAGAACCCTAGTTCAACGAGAATATGCCGAAGCCTTCGCCTTAACGGCTTCCCCTCAAACTCCCTCCTCCCCTGAAGGCCTAAGGTTGGGCATGTCGTGTTTCTGTTAGTTCAGCGCTTGTTCTTTTGCATCCTCTAGGTCCTTCTCTCCCCTTGGTCGGCCCTCTTCTCGTTCTCTTTGGGCCCTTCGCCTGACTGTTGAACTTGTGGCAGAAGGGGGAGATGCCGGGCATGCCGGCGCCATACCCTAGATTTGCCCGCGTCGTGCCACATCACTTGCCCCGTCCCCCTTTCCCTCCCTCTGATTCTGCTTTTGCCGACGGATTAACACCGCGTCATTACTTATCACTTCTGTCCTTACTCCTCCCACACCGCACTCAAAAAGCACACAGACCGACATGCCAGGCCCCGTTGTGATCGTCACCGGCGCAAGCCGCGGTTTGGGCCTCGCTATCGCCCGTACCCTCCTCGCCACCCACAATGCCAACATTGCCACCCTGCAGCGCACACTCACCCCAGAGCTCAAAGCGCTCGCGGACCAGTATCCCGGGCGCGTGCTCACCGTCTCCGGAGACGTCAGCAAGCCAGAGGACAATGCCCGCGTCGTCGATGAAACCGTTACCAAGTGGGGAACCCTCAACGGTCTCATCCTGAACGCCGGCACTCTCGAGCCCATGGGTATGTCTCGTTGTCGTTTGTCTTGTCTCGCTTTGCCGCTTGTCTTGGGGCATGGGGGCCTGCTTGGCATGTCGAGCTCGCCAGACATTCCAGCCAACGCGTCCCCTCGACACCGCCTCGCTCCGTCGCTCGCGCATACCGGACGCCACTGACGTAACAGGCAAGCTTGCTGAGGTGCCCGTCGACTTGCTCGTTCCCTCGCTTCAGACCAACCTCCTGTCGGCCCTGTACATTGTCCAGCCGGCGATCAAGCACCTGCGCGCCGCGGCGACCCAGGAGAACCCAAGCCGGGTAGTCATGGTGTCCTCGGGCGCCAGTGTCGGCGCATACCAGGCTTGGGGAATGTACTCGCTCGCCAAGGCGGGCATCAACTCGCTGGCGCGCACGCTCGCGGCGGAGGAGAAGGACAAGAATGTCCTCTTCCTGTCGATCAGGCCTGGTGTCGTCGATGTGAGTGGAGCGAGAAGTCGAAGAAGGGATGTTGGGAAGAGGAGCGCTGACACTTCGCAGACTGATGTGAGTGATGCTCGAACGAAGCAGACGTGCGCTGTGTTGGCCGCGTGTAGACCATACGCTTTTGCAGTGGCAAGGAGGAGGACAATGCTTGTCCTTGCCAAGCTTCCCTCCAAGTCACCACCCATTACCCTTCCACTCGACACTTACCTCTTTGGACCACCTTTGCGGCTTCACAAACGGCTCCACCGCTCCACGTCGCTTGGCTAACCGCAGATGCAAGGACACATCCGCAAGGTCGGACCGAGCGTCATGGCGCCAAAGGAGATGTCCAAGTTCACCGAGCTGCACGAGGGCGGCAAGCTCCTGCCTCCCGAGCAGCCTGGGTCCGTTATTGCTGGCTGCGCCGTGGGCCTGCCCGCAGAGTGCACGGGCGAGTACGTCGACTGGGCGGACGAGCGCTTTGCGCAGTGGCGTCACCAGGCGTAGGCCGATATCATTGTAGGCATGAGGAGTTGGTAGGACGCGCAGGCCGTATCATCGGCGGCGCGGGTGGGTCATTAAATCGTGTGGGGGTCGCTGTTGCAGTTGGAGTGAGCGATGGAGCGGACAGACAATACAGAGATGTGAACAATGCATGCAAATGAGGGGCGAGTCGCGAGTCATCGCATAGTGGCGACGCCGACCCGACAATGCGTCGTGGAGGACGGATGGAGCGAGGGCTGGACGGGCTGGACTGGACGAGTTTCGGTCTGGCCACGGTGGTGGCCGTGGCTGGCCTGGCTGGCCTGGTCTGGGCCGTCCAGCTCGGCCTGGCTGGGTGGTCTGGCCGTCGCGTCGCCTAGATTCCAGGGACACTATGCATACCGTCCAGCTGTAATCGGCATTACTGCGCGTTTCACAATCTGCCTATTCGACCACGGATTGGATTTGAATCTCCGCCAAAGAGGGGGGCGACAGCCTTGTACTATGGTGAGGCATGCATACAGGTTGGTACAACATTAATCACAGCCACTCCGGTCTCTCTAGCCTCGCTGGACCCAGTGGGAATCTCAACCACTTGTACTGGGCTCATCGCCTGCGGCGCTTCTTCTGCGCAGAGCCTCCACCTCCGCCGCCCTCTTTGGCCGCCTTGCATACGTCGCACAGGAACTCGCCGGCCGGTGGCGCAGTCAGACCCAGGCAGGAGAGGTGGAACCACTCCATGGGACAGTCGTCGTTCTGTCGGTCAGCCGAACACGCAATCAGTGCTGGAAGACTCACGTCACACCCGACCATCTCGCCATAAGACACCTGGTTGCAGTAGCAGTACCGGGGCTCGTTGGGGTCCGCCTCGATGCCGGGCGGCAGCTCGCCAATGGCTGTCGGGACGGCTTCAGCGGCCGTCGATGTGCGGTCTTTGCGCTTTCGCTTGTCCTTCCGCCCCCTTCGTGCTGCGGCCTCTGCCTCTTCCGGGACCGGCTCGGGCTGAGGTTCGGCACTGGGCGCCAAGCCCAGGAGGCTCGTTTCTTGGGCACTGAGCGCCGAGTCGAGTGCACGGATGTGGCGGTCGATCTGGTGTAAGCTGCGCAAGGTGCTGAAAGCTCACTGTGTTGTACGCGCCGACGGCGATCGCGACCTTCTCCTCGCGGTTGCGCACGAGCTCAGAGACGAGTGACGAGATCTCGCCAAGGTTTACTCGCTTGGGTATGCCGGAAGGAGCGGGCGTCGACGTTGGCGCAGCGCTCACAGATCGCCCCTTGCTGCGCGCGCGACTTGCTGGTGTCGCAACTCGTTGTGGCTCAGGTACTCGAACGTCCGGTGCGCCAAGTTCCAACTCGACGGCAGCCTCCGCATCGTGCTCGTCGTGCTCCTCCACAGGTGGAGCCTCGGCAGCGTTGGTGGCGGGAGTGCCGCGCACAGAGCTCTGACTAACGGCTGCGGTCGCATCGGCGGTAGAGTGGTCGGGTAGAGGCCTGTCGTTCGGCTCCGCATATGTCATCGCGCCCGCCTTCTCGGACGACATTTGGTCGTTCTCAGGTGACACCCTAGGCTTGACTTCTGGCGGTTCTGATGCTGCAGGCTGCGCCAGTTCTGGAGGTCGAGAACCACTGGCAACAGGTGTCGCTTGCATTGGCGTCCGCGAGGAGCGAGAGGGCGGCACCTCAGTGCCACTCTTGCCAGTATCGGCTTGCGGCCGCGCAACGGCAATCCGATATGCGACGTACTCGCGGATCTTGCTCTGCAGTCGTGTCTGTTGTGCTATCCGTCAGCCTCCATCCGAGCCCTCTTCCTTCCTCCCTCCCTCACTCCACCCTCTCCTCCCTGCTCCTTCCTCTATTCATCCTCAGGCCGCCTCCCGGGCCCCCAACGCAGCCACTCACACAAGCTCTCAGAATCCAGCTCCCGCAACAACCGCGAATTACGATGCAGCTCCAGCGGGAGCTGTTCAACAATCTCGTAGTGGTCGGCCGCGAACTGCGCCCACAGCTCGGCCACCTCGTCGGCTGTCATCCCATCCGCTCCATCTTCCTGCTTGATGTCGGTGGCCGCTGCACCACGCCTGGGGCGGGGCGCGGGTGGAGGTTCGGCCACGACGGCCGCGGCACGGCGCGAGCTTTTGCGGGACATCGCGAGGGTGTCGGTCACGCGTCGACGTGGGAGATGAAGCGTGGGACGTTGTGGATCTGTGGATGCTTGTAGGTGCGCTGGTCATCAAAACACGGTGACGCGTGAGACGGAGTAGACAGGTACCTCCGCGGCCACGCGAGCTGAAGCGTCACGTGGAGATACATATTCGAGCCCTCCTTCAATCGACCACTTGGATGGTAAGGCGTACTTGAACTGCGCCAGGCAAGGGTAGCACCGCTGCTTGCACCTCCCTACAGTCATCGGGCGACTTTATCGCCCTCTTTGCTCGAAAAGGGTTAGCTTTGGCTGTTTGGTGGACGCAGTAACGTAGCAAAGCATGCGCAGTTTGTCTGCGGAACGCAATCGAGTTACGAAGAAGCAAGCGACTATTGTGCCTGTTTATCCCCAGCCTCTGGCGGCATGGCCCCGCGTCTTCCCGCCTCTCCCCTTGCATGCGATAACGTACATACGCGTCCCCTCTCTCTTCCCCTCCCGCATCGTTTAGTCTACAAGTTCCAACTTGCCGCTTGTAACACATCGCCGATGTTTACACAAAAGTGGCTTCACAGAAACCTGTGTTGAAACCCGAGCGTGTGGCGCACACGATGAGTTGCAGGGGGTGGTTTATGAAAAGGGAGAGGAGGGCGACATCCTCTGGGTCTTGCTCCATCTAGGTTTTAAGATAGAATAACTGATTCATAGCTCAATTGAGTATGTAGGGAATGTAAGGGGAGGAGTAGTCCGGCCAGATGCGTCGGTTGTCAGGGTTTGACGCGTGTTGGGGTTTACGCTCTTTCCATTCCCGTAGTCGCGCCATAGTGCCTTACTTCTTCCGCGTCAAGTCAAGCGTCGTTGAAGCTGCCGCTGTAGTGACCACCCTCAATTCGAGTACGATCCTGTTACCCGTTACGCCATTTAGGGGATATAGGTGGGGTATGCATGCGCATACTGCGAATAACCACTACTGCAGTATGGCCAGCCGGATGCGTTTGACCGAAAGTAGTGGGTCGCGGGCCTTTGTAGAATGTCCTAAGCCGAGACCTCTGCCCCTTGTAACCCTTTGATGGCGCACAAAGGCAAGGGGCAAGGTAAGAGGCGCTGTTGTTGGTCTCCTGACCAAAAGTAGTCAAGACGAGAGGTACGCTTCGGCCGCTCGGCCGTGTTGGTTGGTGTGTTGATGCGCGCGCGTTCGGGGCTTGGTGTGGCCACTCTCTCTCTCAATCCGAGGCCCACACAAACCGAACCCCCCCCCCAAGCAGCGCCCACCCCATACCCCCCTCCCCCCCTCCGTCCCTCCCTCGCCTCCCCTCGCTCACTCGCATACCATACAACCCACAACCACCCCTTCTTTGTTGCACCTTACACTGCACACAAACTATCCATTCACCTCACACCCCCGCCCTCCCGCCGCAAGACAAGCATCGACACCTCGACACATCATCCCCCCCAACACTCTCTTTACTCTTCTCTCTCTCTCTCACTCGTTCATCCATCCTACTTGAATCCTATACTTTAGCACATCGGCAGGCCCGCGTGCGCATCAATAAACTCTCCCGACAACAACACCCTCGAGTCGTTCCTTCTCTTCCTCTCTCCTCACCGCCTCTTGCTGCGTCTCGCTTCGCCGCTCGGACCGACTCTCTTCGCATCCTCAACTCTCTTGGCTGGACCTTTACACCGTCTCGCTATACCACATTCTCGTCGATACCGCGCGCCTCATCCCGCTCGATACCTCGACACTCCCGTCTCGTTCTTCGACTCAAACTTCTCTATTCACCCGGTCGTGAACGCGTTGTTGGCCGTGCCAGACGCCCTGTCCTAAACAACACTTTCGCCTCCCATCACATACTCTAACACCCTTCCTCGCGTTCGATTATTTGCAACATGCGTCTCGCAACGGCCTTTTCGCTCATCGCCCTCCCGGCGTTAGTTGCCTCTCATGCCGTTCCGGCGTGGGAGTACCGCTACCCGGCCGCGCATCGCCGGCAAGGTCTTGGTGGCATAATTGAGTCTTTACTGGATCCTGACCCGACTGCATCGTCATCGAGCACGGCGGCTGTAAGTGGTTGCCACTAAAGGCATGTAAACGGCACTAATAGTTCAGCGGCCCTCCTCCTCCGCCTCGTCTTCCTCGACGCCATCCTCGTCGTCCACGGCCAGGCCTTCCTCATCCTCCTCAGTCTCCCGACCCCCCTCGTCGTCGAGCTCGCAAAGCTCTACGGAACCTCCCCCCTCTTCGTCGACCACGACTAGCGAGTCGTCGACTCCTCTCCCTTCCAGCTCCACGACCACCTCCTCCGAGACACCCACCACGACCCCCACGACGGAGGCGCCCCCAGAGACGACTTCGTCGTCCTCGTCGTCTTCAGTTGCTGCTCCATCGGTCATCATAATGACCGTCACGGAGGACGGCAAGGAGGTTCGCGTCACCAGCCAGGCTGCCTCCTCGGGCGCTGCCGGCGAGGCCACTGGTCTCGGAAAGGGTGCGATTATCGGCATTGCCGTCGGCGCTGGTATTGGTGTCATCGCCATTGTCGCCGCTATCATCTTCTTCGCTCGCCGCGGCCGCAGCACGAGCGACGACGAGGCCATCCGCTGGCCCGAGCTCAACCGTCACGGCGACTCGTCTGCTGTCCACGCCCTCCCTGCTCACCGCACCGATGGCCACGGCAGCCGCATGTCTCTTGGTTCGGACCTCGACGGCCCCTCGTACATGACGCCCGACAGCGAGATCCCCAACCCTACTGCTGGTCTCAACGGCTCCAACTTTGGCGCCACGTCAATGCTCAGTGACAAGTACGACGAGAAGGCGTACGATTCGGTCTACTCGGACCCTGCCGGTGCCACCGCGCCGCACGGGCACCACGGCCCCAACGCGTACGGCTACGACGACGACTACACGTCGTACCCGCCTCCCGTCCAGCCGCAGCCCAGCCCAGTGCATGGCGTGCAGTACGACTGGGAGGACGGGTCGTACTCGGACCACCACCAGCAGTACCCTGCCATGCAGCGTGGCGGGTCGCCTCCCATGGCGATGGCGGGTGTTGGCGCGGGCGCCGCGTCCTTCCCCCAGGCCGGCCAGCCCCACGCTGGCCACTACTGAGAGGGGGACGCTCGCTGGCCGAGTCGTCGAGTTGAGGCGGAGCAGTGTGTGTAGGTAGTCGTATGAACCTTGTTGCACTACTGTGAATATGCAATGCTGCGCTCTGCGCTCTGCGTGAGGGGGAGGATGAATGGCGGCGTTTGGTTGTGCAGGAGGCAGCGGGTTAGTGACGGAAGTGAGAGCGTCACTGAGCGTGACGTGAGCGGCAGTGCGCGCTAGACCGTATTCAGTGACAAGAATCGAGAAGTATGGAGCTAGGGAAGAGTGACGACCGGAGTGACCGGAGTGACGAGCGAGGCAATGAAGCAATGGAATGTGTTCTGAACATCTCGTATCGTGACCGCCGTGTCAGAAGTGGATGGAGCGTCCACCGTAGAACATGACGGAAGCAAATATGTGGAACTGTTGTGATCGACGAGATTCCGCCACCACCATCTACAATCCGACATCCATTCAACACTCACTCACGCACTCACCATGCCTCCACGAAAGAGCACGAGGACGAAGAAGGCCGACCCGCCGCTGCCGGACGAGCAGCCGCCTCTGCCCGACGAGCAGCCGCCTCTGCCCGACGAGCAGCCGCCTCTGCCCGACGAGCAGCCTCCTCTCCCCGACGAGCAGCCTCCGCTTCCGGACGAGCAGCCTCCTCTGCCTGATGAGCAGCCGCCTCTGCCTGATGAGAAGCCTCCCCTCCCTCAGGAGCAGCCACCATTACCCTCTGCCCCCGCCGATGAGGCGCAGCCGATCACGTCGTTAGGCGATGGGGACTCGGACGAGGACGAGGACGACTCGGATGGAGATGACGAGGGCGAGGAGGACAACGAGGGAGAGGGGGAGGAGGGAGGAGAGACGTCTAAGGGCGAGGGAAAGAAGGGAAAGAAGGACAAGAAGGCCAAGGGGAAGGGCAAAGAGGGGGACGGCGCGCACCCATGGCAGGCAGTATGGGCGCCTGCTAACAATGGTGAGTCCTTCATCACGACTTGATTAACCTTCGCTCCGCCGCGATGTCTTTCCTCGCTATCCCACTCGCGTCGCTGACTCCAGCCTACTACTTCTGGAACACGGACACGGGCGAAGTGACATGGACGAACCCTCTCGCCCCCCCGACCCCCGCCCCACCTCTCCCCAACGAGCCCCCTCCCCCCACCTCCCAGCCCCTGTCCGGTACGTCCACCCCCGGCGCCTCCCTCCCGCCCTCGCGCCCGGGCGGCCTGCCGGAGATCGATCCCGCGCTCGCACACCTCCTCCCCGCCGAGCAGCGGGACGCGCTCTCGTCCTCCGCGAGCGCCGCGCTCGCCGCGCGCACCGGCCGCCTGGCGGCTGATAACCACTACGCGTTCGCCGCGCTCGACGAGTACTCCCGCCAGAAACGGTTTAACGAGCATTACTTCGATGTGGAGGGGTGGGAGAAGGCTAAGGCGGAGGAGGCAAGGAAAAGGAGGGCAGAGGAGGAGGCGGGGGTTAGTCGCGAGCGCAAGATTACCAAGAAGGATATGGTGAGTGCCAAGAGGCAGAGAGGCGACGAGCGGCGAGTGGGGCGTGAGGAGGGCTGTGGTCGCCGGATGACTGGTGTCGAAGGGGGAGAGTGGCGAGATTGTCGCGGCTCGTCCTCGCACCTCACGATGAGCAGGATGGAACGAAGCCCATGGACCGCGATGGCATGTCCCAACCTGCCGCCCATGGCGAGCGGCGCTTCAGTGCGGCTGTACAGCCCTGCTCTGGGTACAGCTGCCATGGTCGTTCCCTTGCTGCTCTCACCACCGTTCGCCGCGTCCCATCAACCGTACAAGACCAGAACTGACGGCAGGACCGGTTCCGCGCAAAGAAGGCCGAGCAGAAGCACAGGCGGCAGGCGTGGCTGTACGACTAGACTGGATGCATGGTGGTGTCACCACTATCGACTTTGGCTTCAAAGCTAGACCTGCGAAGCACATTCTTTTGCATGCAATGTTCAGAGCCGAACTCGAGCACATGTTCAACCGTCTTCATCCGTGCTACTGATAGGCTCCTATTTAAGTGCACATATCGCTACTCTTCTTCCTTATGGCTACATCGTCTCATCGGCCACATGCTCACAATTACCGGGGGCTTCCCGACTACATGTACTTGTGCTCCTGGAGCCACGCGCTCACGTCGTCGGTGTCGCGCTTAACCCAGTCCGCACGGGCGCGGATGCCCTCGATGGCCTGGTCGATGATCGTGTCGTACTTGGCCGTGTCTAGTGTGAGCATACCCCTCCTTGCTCTCTTCCTCCCGGCTGCCCCACCTCCCCATGCACTCACCATTAGCTTTGACGAACGCCTCCACCCTAGCCATATCCTCGTGGCTCGACATGCCGCCGAACGCGAACGCAATGGCGTTCTTCAGCCCGTAGCTCGCATGGAAGCGCTTGTTGAGCTCGCCCCAGCGCTCCATAAGGTAGTCCGCGCCAATCCGCTTCGTCGCACGGTTCGCGCCGAGCGCCACGAAGAAGATATAGACGTCCTGGTCCTTCACGGCGTCGCTGCCGATCATGTCCACTGTGCGCTTGATGAGTGCGGGATCGCGCACCGCGCCGAGGGCGCGGATGGCGTCGACGCGCTGAGCCGGCACAGAGGGGTTGTTGTAGACTCCGAGGAGGGCTTCGTACTCCTTTTCGCCGCCGTGCTGTGCCGTCGTACGGAGAATCGTCTCCTGCAGGTCGGGGACCATGGGCTCGCCGGCGACGAAGGCCTTGAAGCGCTTCTGGAGGGCGGCGATCACGTCCTTGTCGCCCGCGCGGGCGCACACGCTGATCGCGAGCGTGCGGAGCTCGCGCACCTCCGGTGTGTCGGAGGAGGCGTAGTCGTAGCCCATCCTGTCGACGACGGGGCGGAAGACGGCGATGCGCAGGCGGTCGACGGCCTCGTACACCGCCTCGTTCTCCCACCATGCGCCGGCGATGCTCGCGAGGAACGTCGCGATGCGCGAGTAAGGGAGGAGCTCGCGCTCGGACTTGGCGAGCGCTGCAGCGAGGTTGAGGGCCCCAGACGTCTTCGAGTAGCCTGCCGCGGCGAGCGAGGCGGCGTCGGACATGAGGCCCAGGCGGTCCGCGACGGAGAAGCTGGCGGCCTGCTCACCGAGCTTGGCCAACCGCTCGGGCGAATACTGGACGCGGTAGACGCCCACGATGTCGCCATTGAGCTTGAATGTATCCGACTTGACCGAGTAGGTCGCCTCGCGCGTTGAGAGGATCGCATCGTGGTCGACGGTGGCGCCGTCAGAGCCCACGCTCTTGATCTCGAGGGGGACCCACCACAGCGTCTCGTCCTCGTCGGGCTTGACGTCACCGGTCGAGAGGAAGCGGTGCTGTGACAGCTTGATCTTGCCATCCCCGACCTCGCCGACACGCACGACAGGGAAGCCGACGCGCAGTGTCCATGACTCCATCATTTCGCGCACGTCCTTGCCGACGGCCGCGGAGATACCATCCCAGAGATCCTGCATCTCGGCGTTGCCATAGAGGTGTTTCTTGAGGTAGAGCGAGACGCCCTTGAAGAACTTCTCCTCCCCGACGACATACATGAGCATGCGCAAGACAGACGCGCCCTTCGAGTACGAAATGGCGTCGAAGATCGAGCTGATCTTGTTTGAGTCAGGGCACTCGACCTGGATCGGGTGCGAGGAGCGCTTGCAGTCGAGGTTCAGCGCGCGCTCCCAGTGCGCCTCGAGGAACTCGCCGCCCATGTTCCACTCTGGCCAGATACGGTCGGGGAGGACAAGCGAGCCCATGAGGGTCTGGCGTCAGCGCCGTATTCCACGCAAGATCCGTTCTAAAGCCCTGACTTTGACTCACTGCAAACGCCTCGTTGAGCCACAGGTTGTCCCACCACTTCATGGTGACGATATTGCCGAACCACATGTGCGCAACTTCATGGCACTGGATGGTGCCACAGCGCTTGAGGGATGTGAGCGAGCTCTTCTCGTTGACGAGATATGCCGCAGTCCGGCCGGTAATGAGGCCCCAGTTCTCCATCGCGCCCATGTCGAAGTCGTGGGCAACGAGCGTGTCGAGCTTGGGGAGCGGGTACGCGATTTCAAAGAGGTCCTCGTAAACCTCGAGCGCCGACTTGGTCGCATTGAGCGACATCTCAGCCTGGTCGATGTTGTTGGTCGCGTAGTGGCGCAGAGGAATCGATTTGGACGTGAGCTTGGAGGTGTACTCGCCATCGATGTGGAGGAACTCGCCGCACGCCCACGCGACGATGTATGTCGACATGAGCGGGGTGGGCGCGAACTTGGTGACCTCCCAGTCGCCTGAGTCCGAGCCCTGGCCGCCAGAGAAGGATGCGCTGAGCGTGGATCCGGGCTCGTAGGCGTCGCTGAAGACGGCGTCGAGCTTGGTTTCTGCTGGTGCGAAGGGCTTGGTGTTCTCAGCGTTCATGTTGCCAAGGACCGTCTCGCCCTTGCGAGCAATCATCGTGAGCCCAAACGTCGCCTTGAAGAGTGGCTCGTCCCAGCACGGCAGCGCGCGGCGGGCAGACGTCGGCTCAAACTGCGTGAGAGCGTAGCTGGTGTAAGCTGGTCCATCGACGTATACGAAGCTTCCTCCTTTCCCCTGTCTGTCCGCGCCATACCTCCTTTGACGGCTGGCACACCATTTCGTGACCTACTCACATACGGCGCTTCCCACTCTCGTCTGGGTCCGAGTTCGACCGATAGTAGCCCATCATGTTGCCGTTCAGCTCGGCCTCGTAGCGGATGAACAGCTTCTTCTTGTCGCCAGCCTTGAGTCCTCCAGCCGAGGCGACGTCGATGCTGACGCGCTCCTTCTCCTCGTCGGCCGACAGCGCCGAGAGCGCGAGCTCGCCATGGCCCTCAAGCGCAACATGGGAGATCTTGAGCTCGGGGTGGGCGTGAAACACCACCTCCTTGGCGTCCTCAACCGCCTCAAGGGAGATGGTCACCTCCCCCGAGAAGGAGGGAGGGGATGAAGCGAGGTCTGTGCGGATGGCCAGCTCGTAGTGCGTCGGCCGCACGGTCGTGGGGAGGCGGTAGGCGGTATCGGGGTCTGCGGGGGCCATGTTATCTGTATCTTTGGTGTATGGGAGAAGGAGGAGAAGGACGAGGACGAGCAGGGGTATATGTAGAGAGAAGGAAGGTGGTGACACCACGTTGGAGATGAGTATGAACCACGTTGGGAGTTATCGAAGTAGGCGCTAGCGCGCGAGTTGGAAGGTGTAACCGCATGGTCATTCCGCATAACCTTCCCCGTGGGGTTGGGAGTGGTCGGATGTCACCGACAACGTCAACGGGAGCCGGTTATGGACTGCTGGAACCGGCCGCGAGCCAGGATTTAGCCGTCGTGCACCCCATCGATCTGCTGACATTTCTCTGTCACTCTTGCAGCTCAGCTTCGCCACACGACCTCAATTGTTCAACCTTCGTAAACGATCGATAAGCAATGTCCGCGTGCCTCGAACACTTGAGGGAGGTGCGTCTTCGCGGGCTTGCCGTGTGACGCTGACGGCAGTGCTGGCTCCAGTCCGTCCAGGGCAGTGAGTTGACGAGCGGAGGGAGGAGGGCAAGAAGGAGGACATGGTGCTGAGGGCAGACCACGACGACAACGTGTTCGGTGACAGTGTACGTCTAGCAGAGCGATGAGACAGAGCTGACCCCAGGTCCAAGTTGTGGCAGCGCGTCCTGGACGCGCCGAGTTGCGCATGAAGATCGAGGAGCGGCACTTGAACGGCAACGGGGTGAGTATCGACGACCAGCATTATGTGTGATGCGGAGGCGTGATAATGGGTCGAGGACGTACCCCCATCCTTGGCAGGCGCACTTGCAGAGCAGGCGTTGGCGATCAGAGCAGGCCGAAGACGGCAGAGAACGGGCACTGACTCGCAGGTCGTGCACGGCGGAGTCATCATGACAGTAAGCACAGCAGCACGGCCAGGAGCGATGCTCACACCAGCTTCTCGACGACGTCACTTGGCTCGGTATGCAGACCCTCGGCGTGCCGAAGGTCCGCAGTGTCAGCACCAACATCAGCTGCGAGTTTGTTCGCCCCTCCGGCCGGTTGGGCGAGTACCTCACCATGGTGACTGAGCCGGTCAAGATTGGTGAGTTCTGGCTCTTGCCCGTGACATCTGTACCAGAGATGCTGACGCTTCCCCTCCTTCGCCAACTTTCCATGCACATCCACATCTGTTCTCGCTCTTCCCAACTACCCCCTCATCGGCGGCTGGTCGCTTTCACACCCAGGCCGACGATTCGGGTTCCTCCGCATCACGTTCTACGACATGCAAGGCGAGGTCTGCGCGTACGGCACGCAGACGGTCGCGATCGACGCGCACCAGCCAGCCATGACGCACAAGTTCACCCCGGACGGCGGTGCGCTCATCCCCATCCAGCCGAAGGACCAGGGCGGCGAGCGTCTGACGCCCCCCGAGGTCAAGGGCAAGCTCTAGCGGTAGACGGCTCTAGACGGTATGAAGGGGTATTGAGGTATGAGGGCAGTATACAATCTGACGCGGGCTCGTGTTGGTGGATATTGACGCTCTGACTACCTGACACTGTCTGCTTGAAATGGGTGGCCAAGCGCCGATGGGGACCTCCAAGCATGACTTGGGCAACACAGTCTTCCTCTGTCGGGCCACGCAGATACTGACTTCTGGTCCGTTCCGTCGGCATGAAGCGGTCATCTTATTCGCACAGACAAACCATGCGGGTGCACCACATGTGTCGCGGCGCGAGGGGTGCGAGCTACCACGCAGGCCAGGGAGCTTGACCCTCCGCCCGTGCGTTTCTCGCACCATTCCGACTGGCAAAAGAGAAGCTCAGCTCTCTTATCGCCAGGTGGTCTCGATCCACCGACCTCGAGGTGTCATGTAATATGAGCCTCGCGCTCTTCCACTAAGCTATAGCGATGTTCCGAGCTCTGTCGTTGACGTGCGCCGTCGGGTATAGCACCGGGATGCGGCCAACCGACGAAATGAAGTCACGTGATCAGTGGCTCCACTGCTCCGTTTGAGGCGCTTGGCGGTTCGCACGCTGTGGCGAGCGTCTTACAATAGTGAGCAAAGGATGAAATATGAGGATGGAGAGGTTGAGGACGGGTCTACGAGGAATGAATTTGGGCATTTGTACCACTGTGTTTATTAGAGTGCGGTGGTGTCTCTCAGAATGGAGTCGTGGCCGCTGCCTCAGTCTGTTCACCTCCGTGGGATATGAACGTTGATTGCTAGCCAGGCCGGCCACAAAGATGATCTGGGAATGCAGAACTTGCCGGACTGCTCATTATCCCAAGGGACTCGCTCTGTTATATAAGAGATGAGCCTTTTGATGGGGTTTTCCGTGAAAGGTGTTCTCCAACTCTGAAGACTTATAGTGTGGAGATGTGTTTCCGAGATACAGGATATCGTTTCATTGCTTTTTCAGAGCGTGCTGTGCTTATGAATTGCAAAACAGTTATGTTGACACAGTTATGTTGAAGTGGAGTAGGCCACCTTCTGGTAAGTGAAGGAGGCACCTTCAATGCCGAACCTGACTCGTGTGAGATACTCGAAAATCTGTGAGCTTGTCGGCTGGGGGAGGCTGCTCGAAGAAGACTCGATGATGATGCTGCATTGCTCTCCATTGATTGTACAATTACAAAAACGTTTCTTCCCCACTTGCGATATGATCTCCTTCAAACAATCACTTATGTACCAAAGCCAAAACCCTTAAACAACCTGGCCCTGGCTGTCCTTGGAGGGGACACGCTCGACACGCTCCTGGCCCATGTTCTTGTCCTCGCCCTCAAAACCGGGGCCCATGTGGTGCTCGGCGCGGAGGCGGTCAGTGAGGGTGCGGTGGGCGGTCCTGGGCGGGAGCTCGAAGAGCTCGTCCATGTGCTCGAGGGAAATACCCGAGGTCTCGGGGATGATGAGCCAGACAATGGGGATCGAGACGATCATGAGGGCGGCGAAGAAGAGGTACACGCCGTAGCCCATGGCGGTGAACATCTGCGGGGTGAAGCGCGCGATGAGGAAGGCGAAGAGCCAGTTCGAGGCGGCGATGAAGGCCTGAGTCGCCGAACGGATGAAGGTCGGCATCGTCTCGGCACCGAAGACCCAAGGGGTACCGTTCCAGGTGGGGCCGTAGAAGCAGGTCCAGAGGTAGAAGGCGACCATGGCGCTGATGCCACCGCCGGACAGGGCGTCGCTCGTGTTGTTCTCGGGCTTGGCGACGGCAATGAAAATGCCGATCCAGAGCATGCACAATGCACCACCAGCAGCACCGACAATGAGAAGCGGCTTACGACCGTACCGGTCGACAAGCCAGAGAAGCCAGACAATGGCGACGGCGAACTTGATCAGACCGAAGACACCAGTCGTGAGCAGCGAGGTCGAGGTTCCCCTGACACCGATGGAGGCGAAAACGGTAGGCGACTGCGGTGTCAGCATCAGGAAAATCTCACACAAGGTGGCGCCGCACCGAAACCAGCCACACAACCGAGGACACTCACGTAGTAGTTGATGGCGTTGATACCAGTACCGTTCTGCATGGCAAAGAGCATCACGCAGAGACCGAGACGCTTCATGTAGGAGGCGTTGCCGAAAAGAGCCTTCATGGGGGCGAGGATTCCGCGACCCGCCTTCTCCTCGTCGTGCTCAATAGCCGACTTGATCTCGAACATCTCCTCCTGGACGTAGGGGTGCTCAACGTCAAGGTTGCGGATGATAGCGAGGTTGCGCAGCGCGGGCTCGAAACGGTCACGCGAAGCCAGCCAACGGGGCGACTCCTTGATGACGAGGGTGCCGAGTGCGAGGCATCCGCCGGGGATGAGCTGGACGGCGAAGGGGATGATCCACTGAACATTGCCGTATGGAATGTGCTGGACGACACCGTAGCCGATCCAGAAACCAACGACAGCTCCGATCTGCCAGCCGAGCTCGTAGAGACCAATAAGACGGCCACGGATGGCTGGGGGAGAAATCTCGGCGATGTAGATGGGCGTGAGGTTCGAGGCGACACCGACGCTCCAGCCGGCAATTGCACGGCCAGCGTACATGATTCCGAGACCAGTCTTGTGAGAAGCGACAGTCTGGAGAATGGAGCCGACGAGGAAGACCATGGCGGCGACGAAAAGACCCCACTTGCGTCCGAAGTAGAATCCGACGAAGTAACCGCTGAGGGCACCGAAGAAGCAGCCGGCCTGGTAGCAGGAGACAATGTTCGCAGAGAGGAAGTTGAACTCGGTCTTGGACTTCTCCGAGAGCCTGAACTCGTCCTTGAAGCTTGGGAGGGCCATGGAGGAGCCAATGAAGGCGGACTGAGGTCAGAGATGGACTTTGCGTAGAGTAACTCACGTCATAACCAATCATCACCGAGGCCCAGCAGGCCATGGAGGCGAAGAAGTAGACCTTCCAGTTGTACACCTCCTTGGGCGTCGGCCTGTCCTCGACGATCTTGAGCTTGACCATGTTTGTTGTTGGTGGTGGTGATGAGTAAGATGAGGTTGTTGAGGAAAAAAAAAGCGCTCGGCCAACTGTCAGCGACGTTTTATGTCGAGTCGACCGGTTTATCCTGCCCCGCAACCCCGCGATCACCTCTGAATGTTGTTGGCTGAGCGTCGGAAGAGCAACTCAACTTTTCAAGGCGGGAGAGCACCACGGGGCACTCTCAGCCGCAGCCCCGCACCCAGGAGGTGGGGTACTTGAGCCGATCGCGGCTTGGTTACTATTGAGCCGTAGCCTATGTCACAGGTCCGCTTCGGTTCGTTCCTGACAGAAGTGGGGTCGATGGGCCAATCAGAGGCCGTTCTCAGCGGCTCCGGAGAATCATGCAGGGTGCCACACTCACGTTGGCAGCCACGGGGACAGCCAAAATGGGAACTTCCAGAGAACATCCTGCTTTCGGTCCTGTAATATCCGTGCAATTTGCACATCGCCTCATCGTGTTTCCGGTGCCGATGTCAGATCTTGCGGAACGGCCAACGGAAATGTCTAGATATCTCCAACGTCAGCAACCCCGATTCTGATCGTAGCGGAGTCCCTCGATCTCTTGGGAAGGCTCGGCATCCATCTGTAATCGCCCCACATCTGGGAAAACCGCGGTGAGCTTACATCCGTAGCTCCCGTGTCTTTCCTGCCACTTTCTGCTCCCTAGTAGTCACCCCTCCCAATTCAGCGCTGGCGGGCTCCACAACTGCCGGCGCAGTTAGTGACCAACCCCACAATATCCAGAGAATTTCCGTGAACTACGTGGCCACCTGACCAATCTGAGCGGGAGACCTGGGGCCGGGATATCCAGAGGGCCATGGACCCTGTGTAACCGATGGAGGCGACCCCACTCTCAGGTACTCTGTGGTGGTTGGAAAGGTTCACGTCTTTCCCGCTTTTATCCAGACGGACTTGTGAGCATATCCCACCTTTTTCCTCACTGAGCTCCACTTTACATCTGCCCACTTCACTTCACCATGTCACAACCAAACAAGGACATCTATCTTTTCGGCTTCCCCATTGCGCACTCTGGTGCGCCGAGCTTGCACAACCTCGTCTTCCAGTCGATCGGCAGCCCATGCACGTACAAGCTGTGGTCAACGTCCAAGGTGGACCAGAAGGTCCTCGATGAGCTTCGGAGCGAGTCGTCAGGTGGTGCAGCGTGAGTACTCCAAGTTCGTGCTAAGTCTAACAGTCAGAGTGACGATGCCTCTCAAGGCTGAGATCATGCAGCACCTCGACGAGATCTCCCCCGAGGGATTGGCGACTGGTGCATGTAACACTGTCGTGCCCGTCAAGACCGCGGACGGCGTCAAGCTCGTGGGCACAAATACCGACTTCCTCGGTGTTCGCAACAGCCTCCTCGCGGCCCTTGCGACTCAGCAGCCCTCGGTCTCTGTCGGCACTAAGGCACGCTACGCACCCGGGCAGGCGTCAGGCATGGTCATCGGCGGCGGCGCGACAACACGGTCAGCTGTGCATGCACTCTACACGCTTGGCATGAACCCTATCTTCCTGGCGAACCGGGACGCTGCCGAAGTTCGCGACACCATCGCCCACTTTGATTCGAGGTCAGATGCTTCCGATCCCAACCGCCTGCAGCTCTTCCACCTGACGAGCGTCGACGACGTCGAGGGCCACCTCGGCCCCAACGCGTCGAACCGCAAGCCAGGCATCGCTATGATCGTCGGAGCCATTCCTGGTACGTCTCATGAACTGAGTACAAGCACCCGTGCTGACCCCATCAGCCATTCCTCCTAAGTCGTTTGAGGAGCGTATGGTGTACACCGTTGCGGCCCACGTCTTCACCCTGCCCTTCCAACAAGGTGAGGGCGTGACCGAGACCAAGGACACCCTCCCGATTCCTTCGCCGCGCATCTTCCTGGACATGGCATACAAGCCGCGCATGACGCCTTTGCTCAAGATTGCCTCGGCATTGGGATGGCAGGATGTCGGTGGCATCCAGGCCATGATTGAGCAGGGGCTGGCTCAGCAGCGCATGTGGAAGATGGGTACCGCCAGCGTGGCTGTCGCGTCGGACGAGTCGTTGATCGACGCCGAGACGGTGCGCAAGGCGAGGGACTTGGTCGAGAACATGAAGGACATCGTGTCGACTGTGCCAGAGGTGGACCGCTCGAAGGAGTAGCTTGTAGCTTAGTTTGTTTGTATGGATTATTTGCAGAGCACCACGACCTGAGCAGCCGTAGCGGCTGTGAACGCGCTTGCGGATCTGTTGGGTGCATCTTGTCCATGGGCGCGGAGGCGGCGGAAGCACTAAGTGTGGAGCACGTTCGCCACGTGCTTCATGTTCCCACGGGTATTTGTGGAATGCCGGGAGTCGAGAATGAGATCCATGAGAGGCATGGCGGAACTCTCCAGACCGCGAGGACCCCGGTTGACGATCTAATTCAAACCTCCACAGTCATTACGCAGAGAGCAGAGGTTCATGGGCTGGCGAGTTGGACGCGATTGGAACGGGCATTGTTCGGAACCTGAAGAACTGGAAGAGCCGGCGTGGGATCTCTTGGCTCTTGGCCTCCGCTGCCTACTGGCCTGTTCGCCCGTCTTCGCCTGCCCTTCGCATCCGCATGAAGAGCGCTCATGGGCACAGCACAGGTAGAGTTGGCCTCGTCGTCACATGCCAAAATACATCACGAGCTCTGTGGATGTGAGACCGGCTGATGTCGGAAGCAGATGTGCTGATTCCCTCGAACCGCTGAGAGTAAGAGGCGCGTGTATGCACAGCCCTCGACTCCAGTGCAGAGTCCAGAAGTGAGTGATCGCCGTCCAAGCTATGCCCTTGCCACAGCTGCACGCACAGGTTTGGTGAGCAGGGAGGTAATGGACGCCCACTATGTGTGAAACTCTCGACAGCATATCTTATCCCTCAACCTCTCACTCTACAACCTGACTCTTCCATCAATCTAGTAACGCTATCGCATGCGGTTCTACCTCGTCCTCATCGGATATCTGGCTTTCGGCAGCGTCCAGGGTGAGCCTTCGACTCCTCGAGTTGGCCTTTGGTTGCATGTCCGCAAACCCGCACGCCAGTCGGAGGCAACATGGCTTACATCAGTCTTCTCCGTCTCGGCGGCAGAGCATGGGCGCAAGTTTGCCATCGAGGAACGCCAGGATGTGCCCTCGCCTAGTGATGCAGGGCAACCGCCGCCTCCGACAGTAACTCCTCCAGTAGATCCCGGCACACCTATCCCCTCACCAGGACCGGATACTTCCTCTCCAGGTGGAGGCGACGCGCCAGGCGCATCGACAGCCCCTGCCGACCCACCGGTCCAACCTTCATCCGAACCCCCTCCTGATACACCAGCCGATCCAACAACGGATCCATCACAGCCAACATCAGCACCGGCAGAGCCTCAAGACCCTAGTGTCCAGCCCCCGTCCAATGATGCTGTTGGGTAAGTGTGAGCGCCAGCGTATCCGACTGGGAGCGTGTACATATGTCATCTCTCTGAGGAAGCGAACACAGACATCGCGTCTGCTAATCTGAGCAGATCGACTGTTGATGCAGCGGCACCTTCTGCTCAGCCTTCTGCCGAGCCGCCTGCTCAACCTTCTGCCGAGCCGCCTGCTCAGCCTTCTGCCGAGCCCCCTGCTCAGCCCTCTGCTCAGCCATCTGTTGCGCCGTCTGAAGAACCGCCAGCGTCGGCCAGGTCAGCCTTAAACCGGCCGCCGAAGCTCTAATGCCAAGCTGACCTTCAGTCCTACTGTTCTTCCTTCCAATTCTGATGCAACCGGGGAACTCCGACCGTAGGTTTCCTCTGCTCATCATAAGGAGCCCAGCTAATGCTTCAGTTCCCCTACGTCTTCCGTCAACAACCTGGTGCCCCCTGGAGACCTGACGTGCGTTGCCCAGACGGGAACCTAGGGCAGGTTTGTGCAGAACTGGACTGACGGAGACAGCAGCACGTCCGTATCCGGACCCTCAGCCTCGCCATCCCTGACACCGACTGATAGCAGTAGCCAAGCGACAGGTGCTGCCTCCTCTGCCGGACTTGCGGCTTCATCTGAGTGAGTCTCATCCAGTCTCACCACATGCTGAGTCTGCAGACTGCAGGCGAGCTCGATTACTGGGACAGGGCCCAGCGCCGACGGCAGCTCCGAATGCACCACCTCAACTGGGCTCAAGGGCTCCTCACGCGCTGGAGGAGCATGTTTCGCTTTGGCTGGACAGACGTGCACAGTATCCGACGGAATTCCCGGCCAGACTGTAGAGAACGGTGTCTGCGCCCCCATGATGGACGTCGGCGGGTCCTGCACCCTATCGGACGGAACTCAAGGCACCGCCCAACTTCAAGGCCTCGGTACAAGCCTTTCATGCATCGGCGCCAATTTCGGTCCCGGCAGCAAATGCTTCTTACCCAACCTCGTCGTCGGTACGCTCGAGGCGGATGGCAAGACGTGTAGTCCGCCGAAGGAGCCTCCCCCTCCGGGCCAGTCATGCCCTCTTCCTGGGTCTCTTGAGATGGGCCAGATGCAACCCGACGGCAAGACTTGCGTGCCCCCGGCCCGATCGGGAAGTGGTGGGGGGAGCGGCAACGGCGGCAATTCAGGCGGAGCTACCGCTACTCCGAATGGCGGTAGTGGTACGCCGTGCGCCATCGCGGGCGATCCTGGTGTCTATGATAATGGCGTTTGCCGAAGGACGCAACCCCTACCCGGCGACCCATGCTATCGCGGTGGCGGTGGCTCGTATTTCTCGAACGCACTCCCAGATGGCATCTTTGCAGCAGATGGCACGACCTGCATGATCACGAACGACTCGTGTTCAGCCAACGGTATTCAGGGTCGCTACAGCCCAAGCTATATCTGTACCGTCCCTCCTCCGGCAACAGGAATCCAGCCCACCAACGACGGAGAGCCGTGTCAGCGCAATGGCATGTGGGGCGGGAGGTGGAACGCCACCACGACCACTTGCAACCTCCCTGGCGACCCTTGTGGATCCGGCATCCTCGCAGCCAACGCCTACGACTGTATCACCAAGCCTCCTTCTGGTGGTCCCTGCACCACGGCTCAAGGATTTAACGGCACGTACAATGACGCTGGGATGTGTGCTGCCACAATCCCTCCCGGAGTGCGAACACCATGTCTCTCAGTGACCAAGATGGCAGGAACCATCGCGCGTGGCAATGCCCGCACAGCCTGCCAAATCCCACCGACCCGAGACATTCCCGAAGGCTTCCTCGAGGAAATCCAGGTTGGGAGCTACTGCGCCAACGGCTTAGATGCAGGTATCTTCACCGACATTATTGAGTGCGCCATCCAGCAGCGCAACGGTGGGATTAACGACATTCCGGGAGACGCGCTGGGCAACCCCCACAATGAGGTCTCGGCTATCACGCAAGTTCCGGAATCGAAGGGTACGCCCGGGTGGGTCGCCGGAGTGGCCACGGCAGCGGCAGTCGTCGTCGCAGCGATCGTGTTCTTCTTCCTCGGCCGGAAATGCGGATGGTTCGCATCGTGCTCCCGTAGGGAGCGATCGACTGCCACCTCAGGCTACGGGACAGGTGGGGGCATACTCGACGAGGATCCAGACGAGCCGCAGCGGGGTCCTGGCGTCGCCTACCGTGACTATGGTCCCACCGTCACGACCGAAACGCCCTACACTGACAGTGACTATACTCCGACGTATACTGGGATGAGCCAAACAGGAACCACCCAGTCTGGCGGTCACACTGTGGCTAGCTTCCTTGGGATGCCCACATCTACCGGAACAGCCTACTCAGGTGTCACATCGGAGACGACGCTCGCAAGCGCGAGCTACGTAAGCTCTACCAGCGGCTCATTCAACGGTCATAGCACATATGGAGCGTACGCGTGGGACGGGCAGAGTCGTCCTGGGCTGGAGACCCGCACGACGACGGGCTCGGTCTCGGCGCACATGAGCTCCCCTCCTTACTCCCCGCCAGGCTCGCCGCCAACAGCGCCACAGCAACCTCTCCTCTCAAACTATTCTGCCGCCCCAACCAACCCCAGACTCAGCAAGGCCCGCGAAGCTGAGGCGGCACCGCCGTACACCGATCCGTTCCAGTAGTGTTTCCGTCTCTCCATGTCGTAACATAATAGTAAAGTACAGCAGATAAGCTAGGTAGATACGCGAGTGTACAAGTATGGCATGTCATGAATCGCGACAGTTCTCTGTAGCATGTCCCAGAGAGCAGAAGCTTACGTTGTCTAAAGCACGCAGCAGGCAAGGCCAGTACTGTACAGTTGCGAAGACCGGCCACTGTGAGGTTTATCGGAGCCGAACGTGGCGGAAAAAACCCACCTCACACAAAATGAGCACACACACCTCTGTGTGTACATACTTGTGCTGGTTGAACGGCATAGCTCGTCTGTCCCACTGGGCACCACTGATCCTGAGCGACAGGGCTTGGCGTCGCCGTTGCTTCCGCAGCTTAGCCACTTAAGCTGCGTTGCCGAAGCAACCTGCCGCGCCTTGCCCTTGGCAAGGATCAGTGATACTGAGTGCGACGACGAGTTTCTTTCTGCGTGCTGACCGCGGTATCCGAACACCTGGCTCTCTACACTTCTCTAAAGCTTCTCACAGTCCATTGCCCGGAGGATACATTCCCACCTTGCGGAGAGCCAGTCGCTCGCTCAGCTATCGCTTTCTCTCGCTGCAGCGGGAGAGCCTTATCTGCCAGCGCCGTGGCTGTGCCTAGATTATACTGTAAGTCTCCGAAAGCTCGTGGATAGTAAGCAGAAACCTCAGATCAATCACACCTCAGTGCCGTTGGCATATTAAAGAAGGCTCGGAACGCTGGGAGTGAGGATTTGATGGCAATTATACACAATCATTCCAACACAACGTACTGTAGCTGAACGGTTACGACCGTCTGCATCGGCACCGCTAGTCCTGAGCTCGTGGGTGGTCCTAGTTGGTCCTTGAACCTATTCAAGGATACCCAAGCACCGTCTGGCAAGGACCAGCGATACCGACGTAGGTGGCGATGCCTTTTTGTTTTCCTTTTGCTTCTATTCCCGCAAAAGTCTGCAGCGGCATACAGCACATGAGGCGGTGTTTCTATCTCTCCCATAAGAAGTAGTGCTGCTGCTTGAACGGCACAGCGCCTCCCAGTCGGCACCCGTGTTCCCCTAGCCCGGGATGGCGTTCGGTGAGGACCTCGTTCTAAAGTTGTGAGGTCCACTTTCGTCCCAAGGCGGGGAACATGAATACCGACTGCGAGGCGCTTCTTTTTTGCGCCCTTTTGTGGTCCCCAATCCTGCATTGTACACATGGCATGGCCGGATGCTTACAAGTTTACAACATGTCGAAGTAGTGTCACCCTAATGATCTCACAAATTGCCACACTCTCACAAATCGTTCTCCTCATGTCCATGAACGATCTGAGGATTTGAGCGGGTAGGCGCTAAACTGCCGGGGAGGAGGATCCCGCCAGCAAGGAACTTGGGCGACAACCTATTCCATCAACTTGCGAAGCGGTGAAGGCAGTGACGCTGCCTCCTTCCTTCTGTTTCTTTTTGCCTTCGCCCGCACAAAAGCTCCAGTGGCACACAAGACAAAAAGGCCAAATCTCAACTACCCATCAATACTATCACTGTTTGTACGGTGCAGCGTCTCCCAGTTGGCACTCATGTTCCCTCGCCCAGGGGACAGCACTAGGGATTCGAGACGTCGGACGTGAATCAGACGTTTATTCGGAGAATCCGACGGTCCGCTGACTCCCCGCCGGTGGGTAACATGGATACCGACTGTGAGGCGCTTCTTTTTGCACCATAGCCTGGTGCACACAGCTCCAATGTATGCCAAGCGGTTCAAAAGCTGCAAAATCGGTCCTTGTCAACATTCACCGTGATTGAGCGGTTACAGCGGGTGTCTATATCGGCATCTTTGATCCTGCGCGTCAACTACAGCCATGCCCCCACGGGGGCATGGTTGCAGTTGAGTCAAGGATCAGGCATCCCGATACAGACTCTGCTGACTTTTTGTTTTTCTTTTTGGCTGCCAGTTTCGCGTGATCCAAGGGGACAAAGGACAACATCGCAAACTATATACATACAAACACCTCCTCTTGCCTGAGGGGGGCAAGGGTTCTCAGTGTCGGCACCCGTGATCCTGGGTATTGAGCGTTGCAAGTGTGGATGCTTGCAACGCTCAACGAAGGGTTCATGGATACCGACATTGAGGCTTCATTGCGCCCCTAACCTTCTTTTTGTTCCGCCCTAGCTGTGCATGATTCCCCTCCTACGTGATAATCTCAATCATTGTAACTCCTCCCGCTTGAGCGGCAGATGGCGCCGGAGTGTAGGCGTCCATGAGCCTGGGTATGCCCCCTGGCCACGGGTGATGAGTGGCAGCAAGGCCGCCCGGCAGAATGCCGCACGGCCGCAACGCCATGCATCCAAAGGAACATGGATACCGACAAGCTGGCGCTCTACCTTTTGCGCCTCTACAATTCCGCGTCCTTGACTGCCACCTCGCACGCTCTGGTTGTGTGCACAGCGGGTCAAAAGGCGTACAAATGGGTTCCTACAAAAGACTCAGCGTAGCCGAGTCGTCGAAGGCGCATGTCTGTCTTGGCACGTCTGATCCTACCATTGGTTGCAAGGAAGCGTAAGCGCACTTTGCAACCTGACGAGGATCAGGCATACTGAGATAGATAACGCCGACCTTTATGTGCTCTTCGATGACTTCACTCAAACAGGTCGATGAATAGGGGCGTCGGACACCGACAGTTTGACTATTAAAGCGAACAACGACGTGTGCCGAACATGTTCCCGCTCGGATCCCTCAGCCACAAACTGTATAAGTACGATATCCAGTTCCCGATACTTCAACGTCTCTCATTTCCCATCGGGCCCTCACAAGCTCCCGATTCACTTTGACTGCAGAGCCATATCCGACAATGAGCGACGGCGGATCGGTGTACGACGAGCTGTCCGACTGCGAAGGCAACGAAATTGGGGATAACAAGGGTTGTGAGTTCCTAACGTCGTGCGGATCGGGTGCGCTGGGGGGCGAACAGGGAGCATCTGAGGTGGGGACTGACCGCAGATGACTGCGTTTGGCGGCAAACGGGGGCCAAGGAGCAGGGGCGGTGGGTGTGGGAATGTGTGTTCTGTGGTGCCGAAGTGACTTAGCTCTCGAAGGAAGGTGAGAGAACCGGACAATCAGAAATAGTATGGGACGCGAATGCAACAACAGCAACCGGGCCGAGACAGTGAAGAACGCGACAGTGAACGAGTACGCCATAGTTCATCGGCAGCTTTAATTTGACGCTCCTCATACTCCTCTAACGTGCTAGTCCTCAGAGCTTGTACCACTGCTTGCAGTACGGACACTGCCAATTGCCCTCAGAATCGAACACATTGTTAACGCAGTACTCTGTGGTCAGCGCTGCTTGTCGGGCTGCTCACCTCCCTCGTTGCCTTCCCCGTCGCAGATGGGTTTGTCGGTGCGATGGTTGGCGGGCGGGTATGACATGGTGGGGCTCTTGTCGCAAGGAGGGGAGGTGAGAGTGGCGCTGAGAAAGTGTACAATCGGAAAGGCGTGAGAGTGGTGGGAGACAGGATGAGTATTTAGGCAGTCGAGTACTGATCATTTCCTGCTGTCCAGATAATAGAGCATGGGGCTACGGCCTGAAGGGCGAGGTGAGGCGGGGCGAACAAGGAGGGGCGAAGGGCGAGTACGAGGTGCGAGGTGAGACGGCTCTCAAACGTGTGGAAAGTGAGCAGCACCTGCAGAGCGAAGGCAGAAAATCGGGTTCTCCAGTACACCGATGCTCAGCGAACGGTGATTATAGTGCATTACAGTAAATTACGCCCCTTAAGCCGTACCACTCGACGTACGGTACCCTAATCGTCGAACACATTGTACCAGCGCCCGCAGAACACGCACTCCCAATCACCGTCGCGGACGATGTTGACTGGGACGCAAAGCTCTGCTGTTAGGCGTCCCTCCGCGTCCAGACCTCCGTCATTCTCTTCGTCGTCGCAGACTGGGGCGTACAGGTGGGGAGCTGGCATCTTGGGTAGGTGGTAGGTTAGGTTGGGTGGAATGGGAGGATAGGTGGGAGTGCGGGTGGGTGAGAAGGGTGAGAACGTGCGAGTCACTGGGATGGCATTAATAGGTGGGCGAGGAGGAGTTGCGAGGATAGGTGATGAGCTGTGAGGCGCGACGACGGGGTTGGCCTACGATAAGATGTGTGGATGCAAGGCGCGAGGCGGAGGGTGCGAGGTAAGACTTCGTGCGCGGCTGGAGCCAGGCAATATCGGGCGGCTGCTCGGCTCGGCTGGCCCACCAACATGCTAGTAGCATACCACACAGCCGTCTAATAACTGACCCACACGCAGAGACACCAGTCGCAGCGCCAAGTGCCGGCCGGCCCTATACTACGGCCCATGCAGTGTCCTTGGGTTAGTCGGCGCCGTGGGTAGACTCACCAGACTTGTTACGGGGATTGCAGCACCGCTTGGTGCTGGATACGATCATGACGATTGGAGAGTAGGATGTGGTGAGTAGTTGGGAGGGCTGCAGATTGGAATGGGTTAGTATGCACATCCAGGTGATGGTCAGTGTCATTGTTCGGTCAGTATCATTGTTCTTGGCCAGAAGGTAAGAAGCTGCTGCCTCGTGTTGTCAGGAGACTTGGCAACCCCTGTCTTGGGAACTCAAATGATGCATCGCTCACGAGTAACACCATCCCCATCCTCGCCTCGCTCTTTCGTGCCTCCTCTCGCACTCTGTATGCTTCATGGTATCGGCGATGAGTAAGGACAGACGCGCCCATATTGGTCACACTGCCAGAGTGATGGGGCCTGGTCGATCGACTCTCCCTCGCAGAGCACTGCGGTGCTTACGTCCAGTGCTCTTGCATGCCAGCTCACCGGCATAGTCCTCTGAGCTGTCACACTGGCCATTCCAGAGGCGAGAATGTCTTGTCCTCAGACGGAGTGGGCTCAACGATGCTGTCGGGCGGGGTGACATGCGGAGAGCTGTAAGCCATGCCGCATGGCAGCAGTGACGTCGGTTCGAGGCTATGACGGTCGTTACATCGAGTGGCGCGCTTTGCACGCGAGCAGAGGTCACGCCTGGAAGAACAGTCGCCCAAGCGCGAGTGAGACACCGGTCGGTGCGAAATCCAGCGCGATGTCACGGTCGTTTCGCTTCTGACCGGTGACGACGGGTCACGAGTGTGCGGTTAGGAAGGAGCGGGTGTCGGCACAGGGAGGGAAGCGAAGGCTTTGGAATGACGAGGTCGCTACCGAGAAAGGAGTGGGGTCGTGATCGTTCGTCGGCCATTGTGCATGCACTGCTTCTTGCTTGTTGTTGGTCGCTGAGATGGAAGGTTACCATGTCCCGATTGGTGGCGGAGGAGTAATGGCGGATTAGAGCGGGACGTGGGTGCTGTCCTCTCTCGTCGCTGCCTTGCTGACGCCGATTCTGCCGTGCCCGCCGACGTTGTTGCCGTTCGTCTCTCTCTTGGTGTATCCGCCAGATACGCCAACATCATACCGCCGCTGGCAATACTGGCATGTCCACGACGCGTCGGTGGCAAGAGGTCCGACGCAGCAGCCTGGTGTGAGCTCCGGCACCTTAGGGTGTAACTCACTGCCATAGTGCATGATGGAGTCGCACACCGGTCGTCCGCGAGGGACGATGTTCAGAGGAAGGGCGAGAGTGGGCGGGGTCGTCATGGTGCGAGTGAGTGAGTGCGATGGGAGGAGTATGGGTGGAAGGTGAAATGCAAGGGAGGAGGGGAGATGAGAGCGTGTTTTGGGCGTTTCATGGAGGTGCAAGTCTTCACCGCCACCCAACCCGATCGGAATGTGAGAGCCCGGGGTCTCCGCCTCCACTCTGCTTCCGATGTTTGCGCTAACGGTTATTAGGGCGACTTGGCAATCATCGGGTTATAGCGCAAGGTTGGAAAATGTAATCGGAACGAACAATTCAAGGCACGGATTTGTTAGACAGGCGATCCGCACTAGCGGAGCAGCTGATGTTAAGAGCTGGGCGGGAGGCAGCGGGCTTCAGCCAGGCCGAGATGGAGGGAATGGGCAGACCATATGGAATATGGGCGATCTGGGCCGATGATCGACTGCCCTGTGGATGCTCTGTTCCTGGTGATGCAGTCAGAGGCACACGGGCACTCCGTGTGCGAGTGGAGGGCTCGAGATGAGGATAAACCTCGCCAGGCTGAGAACTCCGACGCGGGGATTGATGGCGACGCGTTGGAAAAGCCCGTTGGCCATCCCACGCATAGTCGTGATCTGCGCACACCAGCACCCGATGTCTCCTCCGCCGGCGGTCTTGGACGGCATAAGTGGTGCATACACGTAGGGTTTATGAAGCAGGCAGGTGACAGAACAGTGAAGGCGAAAGGGCACTACAGAGGCACACCACAGTAGAAGCAAGTAAACACGCCGTCTTCATCCCAGCTTCCAGCGCAACGTGCTGAGAGTCAACTATTGTTCCTCTGCAGGACTTACAGCCGGCGTTGACGCCTGTTGACGTCCCCGGACAGGTGCGGCTGTACTTCATGCTGTTGAAGAGGTTCTGTTGGTAAGAAACGGTAGGTCAGGAGATGAGGCTTGGGAAGTGAGAAGGGATGATGGTGAGAAGACGGGAACGGCCCGAGAGTTGAGGCTTATAAGTGGCATCGACGGGGGATCTTGGGAACATGAACGGACCTGGCCGACACACAAGGCTCGAGAAGCAGCTCATTTGTAGGGCTGATGAGCAGCTGTAACAACAGTGGGGATAGACTCCTCCCTCTCCGTCCCACATTACACCTAGTCCAATTACGCAGGCATACTGTACATCCTCGAACATCAAGACAACAGAAGACCGAATACGGAGACAAGGACGAGAACTACACGGGCCAGCAGACTACGCCCCAATGGGGCGGCGGCACCAGAAGCACACCATCCGACCCCAGGACCCGTCCCACATGGGACTGCACGAGCCTTCCGTCAGTGCTGGCGACGAACGGTTACCGACCTCCTGCGTTCAGGCCGCGCACGTCCCCTCGGCACACGCGGGCAGCGGGCATGTTGTGTTCGAGACGGCGGGTGCGGGTGTGTCGGAGATGTGGTGTGCGGTTACGATCGAGGTGGAAAGCCTACGGCCTGTCTGTTGTGGGTGACTTGCACAAGAGGCGTGTGGGCAGGTGGGACTTTGCCACTACTGTAGACGACCTCGCCTCTCTTGTACGCGGACACTCGCTCCACTCTGCCGTTACCACCGCGCGCACGTGTACTGCCTATGTGCCCACGGAAGCCAGGTCGCGGAGAAGCAGGGAGATAGCGGAGAGTCCCGCAAGATAAGCCTTCAGCACACAGGTGATCCGTAGGAGCCATCCATATGCTACCACTTCGTGATCGCAGGTGTCGTACTCACACGAAGCCGCCTCTACCATCCGAGCCACCCATCATGGAGCATCGCCTACTTCCGTTGCCACTCGTTCACCTTCTTGAGAACCACGTGATCCCTCATGCTTCGATCCCCCACATGCCGGCCAGGCTGAATACCTGCGCTCTGCGTCAGAGGCAGGGGACCGCAGCAGTCATACACTGCGGAAGCAGTAGCAGCACACAATGCCTATCGCAGGATGGAAGGTGGCGACACAAGGACCTGGTATCAGTCGCTGGCTGGCGGGGACAGGACACTCACGGCCACGGTTGATACCCAGTATGGTGCCGGAGCAGGGAGGCCAGGGGGACCATGGGCATTTGGGGAGCATATCGTTGGACTGGGGTTAGGTGGTGGTGGGGAGGTGCGAGGGTGAGAAGAGGTCAGGCCGGTGCGAGGTGAGGTGGGAATCGGGTTGAGGGGCGGGTCGGTCTGCTTTTGAGGGTGAGATGTTATCCCAGTAAGGACAAGTGCGAGGTGCGGTGAGAGGCCGTGCTCGCGTTTAGTGCATGAAGGGCAGACACGAGGGAGTGGTGAGCGGGCATACGAGGGAGAGGCTGTGGAACTGCACAACGACAGGTGGTGGCTGTCAGTACCGCACATTCTGACTTCGTCGTTGATGAAGTGAGAGGACAGGTCAGTTCGCCGCGGCACCTAAGGTTGTCGCCATGACTGCGGTGGCGGCCGACATGGATCAAGCACAAGTGTACAACAACGACAATACTGAACTCGCCTCCACACCAATGCCTACTTTCCTCTCCTCCTCCAGCGCACTCCAGTGTGCACCTGTAAACAACGCTTGGAGACGGAGAGGCATGCCTAAGTCCACAAACACCCAGCCGCGTGCGAATTGAGCATCTGTCCCCTTTGAAGAAACCGACCCCGGCGTGACCCCCGTTGCTCCTTTCCTCGTCCTCCCTCCGACCACCAACCTCCTCCTTCCATCTGGCTACCCAGCAGCAGCCGAGTCCACAGACCGCCGTGCACCCCGCGCAGCCCATATCCGTTCCCTCTCAGCGCGCTCCGCCTCGAGCTCAGGGCAACTCGTGAACTCCCACACATCGTACGTCTCATCGCGCATCTTGTTGAACGCGAGCTTATCCCTCCGCAGAGCCGCCTGCTGGGAGTAGAGCTCATGGATCGCCCGCTCCAGGACCTCCTGCCTCTCCTTCAACCGCTCCCTCGCGGCAATATCGCCTTGAGACATGCTAAGGGCATGCATCTCCGCGGAGACGGCTTTGAGCCGGAACGTCGCGTCGCGCAGCCGGGTGGCGATCAGCTCCTCCCGATCTTGAAGGGCCTCGTACCGTGCCTTAAGCTCTTCTTCGCGGTCGGCCAGATGCTTCATGTGTTCGAGGATGGCGTCGCGTTTGGCGCGGATCGCGGCAGAGGAGGTGCGGAGGAAGGGCAGGTCCTCGCTCCACGCGAGGGGTGGGCAGGGTGGTCTCGAAAACGGGGAGACGTTGTCTGGGGTGGTCGCGGGATCGGGGGACTGGGTTGGAGGCGGTGTTGGGAGGGCGGAGGCTGCGTCGCGCAGCGGTGGCATGGCGCGTGATGCTGTGCGTTGGATGATCGGCGCGGGGGCACCCGCTGGAGGGAGACGCGGCGCAGGGAGGCAGGCTTGTGCGGTCTCGGTCCCGGTGATGCGGGTAGGAGAAGTGGAAGGCAGGAGAATAGGTGGAGCAGGGAGCAGCGAAGCGGCTGGTGTCAGTAATGAAGGACTGGATGGAACGTCCGATGAGAGAATGTTGTTGACAGCGGCACAATCGGAGTCGACCGGCGATGGGGGCTCGTGCGTCGGTGGAATGACAGGCGCGTCCGCTTTGCCTGCCAACATGGAGGCATGTGATACTGACGCGCCCCATGGCTCAATCGTTCGCTCACCCTTCTCCGCGTTCGGCGAGGCAGGAATTGGGAGGGGCGTTGTGTCTGGTTCTTGACGACGGCTAAGTGCGTCTCTCAACCGACTCGACTCGGCTGCGCTGGACGGTCGCCTGCTATGGCCCGGGGCTGACGACGCCGCCTGGGAGTTCTCGATTGGCGCGACACTTCCATGGGCTGCGGTGTTACCACTGGCCGGGGCTGGGGTGTGTACATCACCCGGACCTTGACCCAGTAAACCCCCGCTCGTAGTCGTCAATCCGCATCAATGACTGCCGGTCCGCGAGAGGGGGGCGAAGGGGAAGTTTGCCGCTGCCGCTTGCGGCGGCAGGCGTCCTCTTGTACATGTCGCGTGGGGGTCGGTTGCTCTGCTTGCGCTTGCCCGCCTGGTAGTTTAGAGGCAGCATGGCTTGCAGCATGGCTCGCACCTCCCGATGGGAGGGATGCCGTTCTTCCTGCTTTCGCCTGGGCTAACTTGAGATCAAGTAGTGTCTCATGGAGATCCTGGAGGTCCCAGCTATCCCCTTCCGCATCCTTTGCGGCTGGGTCCCACCACGGTGTGGCATCGAAGTACACTTCCATATACTGCGAGCGTTGATACGCAGCCGACGCCAGCTGAGGATCGACGGCTTTAGTTTTCATGAGAGCAGCTGGTGGCGCGCCGCACACATAAGACGCATCGACTGGCGCGCCCGTTCTCGATGACAGGTAGGCATTTGACTCGTCGCTTATCCTTCACGCATGTGGTGCAGAGCCCTATGTATCTTCGTCGGTAAGCGCTGTTGGCGGGTTGACATACGCTCTAGCAGGTAAGGAATACATGGGCGTAGCCGTGCTGTCGTAGTCATACCAGACAACAACAGAGACCGTGGCATGACGTAGGAAATTAGGCGGGGGGTGCAAACAGTTAGGAGGCGGGATCAAATCCAGACCTCCACCGCAGTACGGCACTTCCAAGCGAGCTTAGGCACTGCTCTATGCTAATTGTTGCTGACGGCTCCAGTTGAGCTGTCTCTATGCACCTTTGTAGATCTAGGCGGCTCAGACCGCGATGTACGACGTCTGCTTCCTCCATGTTCCGGAAGCGGTCGACGCTCGGGCCCCACCAGTGGCGGCGTCAGCCATGCCGACAAGCCCCGGCATGTTCCAACTGAGATGTGGCCATAGCTTAGAGACGGCGTTCGGTGTGAGTGGCGACGATCTACATATCGCCTCCTTGGCATTGTCCTTGGCCCGAAAATGAGAGTTATACTTGTACACATCGCAGATGGTAAATAGCCTTGGCTAGACAAGGTTTGCGGCATCCCCTCTTGTTGCGGAAGGAATGAGACGCGCATAACGCGAGAGTAACGGTTTAGAATACCAACTGAGTAGCTCCCGATGAATGTCTCCTTCAGTTTGCGCCTGTTCAATGGGGTTTCGCGCCGGCATCAGCGGGAAGAGAGAACACTTGGAGTTCGATAAGCGGAGGACACAAAGCTCGCTTGACGGTGGAACTACACGCGCACAACTCCGCTGCCAGCGTACCGCTCCATCAAGATTCCGCTGCTTTTCCATTATCCCGAACGGGCGGAGCTCGGCAGTCAGTTTGCTGTCGTGCTGCATTGCTTGCCGCCTAGGGCAGCGAAGACGCGCCCGAAACGCTAATCAGGCAGCGCACGGATGATTGAGGGGGTATGTACTCTCAGCAGCAGTACCTCAATAATACGCGCTCTCGAACGCACGTGTGTTAATGGCAAGGCGAGCTCGGCAGGTTGTCCAAGCTTGGCACGCCCTGCTTTATGGACCAATCTCGCAATTACTTGCTGAGGGTAAAAGTGGAGAGGAGAAAGATCGGAGGCCCGGTTGGACGCGGCTCCACCGAAGTAATCAGGTTAATCAAGCAATCAGGCACCAAAGCCTGCCAAGGCCCGCCGCTTTCGTGCTTTTCAACCCCACTTGTTGCCGCTTTTGCGCCCTTGGAGGTTTAGAGGGCCTCCAGACCTTCAGGCACTCCACCGTACAACCCAAACTAGCGGCCCCGACCGACACCTCCAATCTAGACGCCAAGGCTTGGCATTAACGGCAGAAGCCACTATCCACAAACGTGTTTGAACTGCAACGAATGAGAAGTTTCCTCAACCTCGCCAGACATGGAAAATCTCGTTCTTCGAGCGGCAAGGCGTCGATTCAGCATGCATCCGGGCGGCTGGTCGTGTGATATGGTCGTGTGAGGTGGTCGTGTGAGTGCTCGTGTGAGCAGGTCGTGTGACTCTAAAGGCTCGAGCTGAGACTCGGATTGCTCAACTCATCCCCTCTCTCCAAAAGAAAACCAGCTCACCACACCACTGCTGGTGCTCGCAAACATGGCCAAGCTTCACCAGTATGACTACATCTTCGTCATCGGCTTGCTCTTCGCCGCCCTCGACGCCTACAACATTGGTGCCAACGATGTCGCAAAGTGAGTCACACTCGAGGTGGTCACACGAGCACCTCACCGCCACATACCGTCGTACCCGATGATACAGTCGCTAACCCCAGCTCCTTCGCGACCTCCGTGGCGGCTCGTTCGTTGACGATGATGCAGGCCACTTGTCTGGCTGCTGTCTGCGAGTTCTTGGGCGCTGTCCTCGTGGGCGCCAAGGTCACTGGCACTATCAAGAACGGCATCATCCAGCTCTCGATCTTCAGGGTGAGTGCAACCCCATCCAACTTGAACCCATCCGACTTGTGCTGACAAGCAGCAAAACCCCGGCATTGAGATGCTCGGCTTCACCTGTGCTCTCGTTGCGTCGGCTACCTGGCTCATGATCGCCACTAAGAACTCGTGGCCCGTTTCGACCACCTACTCGATCGTCGCCGCCCTCGCTGGTATTGGTGTCGCTGTCGCCGGCCCCGAGGGTGTTCAATGGGGCTGGAACGGCGGTAAGGGCCTGGCGACCATCTTCGCTGGCTTCGGTATCGCGCCCGCCATCTCTGCTGGTTTCGGTGCTATCGTCTTCATCATCACCAAGGTCCTCGTCCTCGACCGCAAGGACAGCCTCCGCAAGGCGATGTACCTCTCGCCCGTGTACTTCTTCACGGTCATCGCCGTGCTCACCATGAGCATCGTCTACAAGGGCGCGCCCAGCCTCAACCTCGACGAGCTCAGCGAGGTCACCGTTGCCCTCGCCATCGTCCTCACCAGTTTGGTCGTTGCCATCCTATCGATCGTCTTCTGGCTTCCTTACGTCCACGCCAAGGTCGTCAAGAAGGACTACACTCTCCGTTGGTGGCACATTGTCATGGGTCCCGTTCTTTGGAAGCGTCCTGCTCCCGAGGTCCCTCTCGAGGGTGCCCTCGCCGCCGTCCCCGACTACCGCGTCCACGGCCGTGCCGACGCTGAGCCCGCCGCTACCGACGCCGCCCAGACCACCCCTGCTGGCGAGACCCCTATCGCCGAGTCTGCTTCGCACTCTTCGGAGGAGAAGGTCAAGGATGTCGAGGCCGGTGTCCCGGAGCCTGCCCCTGCTGCTCCCCGCGCTGCCGTTCCCCTTGCCGAGGTCGACGACAAGGACGAGATTGTCGGTCTCTGGATCCTTCCCCGCAACCTTCTCATCTACGGCAAGCGTATCGTCCGTACCGTGCTCAAGGGTTCTACCTACGATGTCCACGCTGCGCAGATGTCCGACGCCAAGGAGGCTGAGCGTCTCCGCGCCATCCACGAGATCGGTCAGCAGTACGACAACGACACCGAGCACCTCTACACCTACCTCCAGGTCCTTACTGCTTGCGTCAACTCCTTTGCCCACGGCTCGAACGACGTTGCCAACGCCATCGGTCCCTTCGCCGCCATCTACTGGTGCTGGAGCGAGGGCCGCCACCTCGAGAAGAACACCCCCACTCCTACTTGGATTCTCGCCTTTGGTGGTGCCATGATTGTCATTGGTCTCGCGACTTACGGCTACAAGATCATGGCCGCTCTCGGCAACCGCCTCACCCTCCACTCCCCCTCGCGCGGCTTCAGCATGCAGTTCGGTGCCTCGCTCACCGTCCTCATCGCCAGTCAGTACGGTATCCCCGTCTCTAGCACCATGTGCCTCGCTGGTGCTACTGCTGGTGTCGGTCTCATCTCTGGCGGCCCTAAGGCTGTCAACTGGCGCGCGTTCGGCTGGATCGTCCTCGGCTGGGTCCTCACTGTCCCGGTCGCTGGTACCGCCGCCGGCTGCCTTATGGGCCTCTTCATCAACGCGCCCCACTGGTAATTGGGCTGCATTAAAACAACATAGATAATTACACTGTACCTCTACAATTTGCATATGATTCCCTGGGTCCTGTATTGAAGCGCGGATTTGCATATCAGTCTCTGGGTCCTATTTGAAGCATGGATTGAGCATGACGGACAGTTAGCTTCAAGGGGATATCCTGGATTGTATAGAACAAGAGGCACCGCCACAATGGCGATCGAGACTACGCCACGTGCAAAGAGAACGACCTCACGTGCTAAATTATCCCACGGTCGATTCCAAGCCACTTCCTCGGAGATCGTCGAATGTCCATGAACCTCCACCGCCGTCTCGACGCGACTGGACAACATCCGACTTTTCCGAAGCCTCCATGAATGCATCTCTATCATCAGCACCAATCTGCTATGCTCCGTCACCTCGCGCAGGCTGGGCCCTCGCGCCTCTCCGCCTACGCCGCTGCGCTCCCGCGCGCCGCTGCTCCCGTGTTCGCTCTCCAGGCGGCCCCGCCATCGAGGACGTTCAACACCTCGGCAACCGTCGCCTCGGGACACTCGCGTTGGTCGAAGATTCGGCACCGCAAGGGTGCGGCGGATGCTGCGAAGAGCAAGGCGTGGTCTGGGTTCATGACTGTGAGTGGTAGAGCTAGCTAGATGTCTACATTATAATAGCTGACGCTTCCTTCTTACATCATTACAACTGGCGCTCTCCAATTGGCATTCCCGACTGCACCTTCACCTGGCCTTCCCCCGTATCCATCCTTCTACCTTGGTCATGTCCTGTTTATCTTCGACTTTGCTCAATGCCTTACGTTGGGCTCCTGATCGATTCTACGCCTATGCCAACCACAGGCCATCCATGTTGCCCTGCGCAAGGGGACAGACCCAGACCTCAACACCGATCTTGCGACTGCCCTCGCCAAAGCGAAGGGCGCGGGTGTGCCCAAGGAGAATGTCGAGCGCGCATTTGCTAGGGTGAGTAGTGAGGCAATGTGGGAGTCATGTGGCTCGAGATGTTCTCCCAGCTCAACGACCACTTCCCCACATTACAAGGGCAGCTTTGGTCAGATGCGGAGCTGACGCCAGGCGCAAAAGATGGCAGATGGGACAGGCAAGGCGGTGACCTTCGAGGCAGTAGCTGCAGGAGGAAAGGTGGCCATTATTGTGTGAGTGCGCCATGTAATTGATCCGTTGGCCGCTACGCACCAACGTACGATGCTAACCTCAGCGAATGCGTCACGGATAACCCGGCACGTACAGCTGGCCGCGTCAAGGAGCTTCTGGCCAAGGGAGGCGGTCGCGTATCCGCCGTCGGCTTCTTGTTTGAGCGCAAAGGTGTTGTGCGCGTGGCTCCCGTCGAGGGGCAAGAAGGAGCGACGTTCGATGCTCTCTTCGAGGCGGCCCTCGAGGGCGGTGCGGAGGACGTCAGGGAGGTGGAGAGCGAAGACGGGACGCTGTGGGAGGTGAGTCACAGGTGGAGCCTTTGCCGGGCTATAGACGTGCGAGCAGCAAGCTGACTGTTCAGGTTGTGTCGGGGCCGACTGATCTTGGAAACCTAACGACACTCCTCACCTCCCCTCCGCATGACACCCTCTACACGCTGCAGACGTCCGAGCTCGCCTATCTCCCTAACGACCCAGTGCCAGTCACTGAGGATGGTGAGGGAGCTAGCGTGTCCGAGGACAAGGTGGAGACCGTCATGAAGGGCATCTCCGCCCTTGAGGAGGAGGCAGATGTTGTCCGCGTATGGACCAACCTCGAGTAGTAGTCGCATCAGGACCTCCAGGACAGCGGCCATACAGCGGTCCCCATAGTTATATCAATCATACTTCTCCATAGATAACAGAGATCTTCTTGGGCGCATCAGACTTCTTACAATGCATGCATTACCCAATCGATGCAACATCTTGGGGCCGTGCTGTCCGCGGCCGTCGGCAAAGCGCTCGAGCCAAGTGGAGGTCTCGGAAAGGGCCAATACTAGTAACCGGATTTCGCGGTTGTCACTTGCCGTCCCTGCCAACAGCGACCCCAAAGTCGGGATCGATTGCGCGCATCTTTCCATCTTTCACAACAACCGACATACCATCTTTATGCGCTCAATGGCCTCCTCGCTAGTGTCGACCGTGACCAACACGCTGGCCGTGAACCCGATCGGGCGCGTCCGCGGCCTCGAGGCGTTCAGCTCGGGGCATCTCTGGACGCCGTATGGCGCCCGCGGCGTGTTCGGTGGCCAGGTCGTCGCGCAGTCGCTCATGGCTGCTATTAACACTGTCGAGGACAACAAGGACTTGCACTCGCAGCACGTACGTCGTGGACTCCGGGAGAGAGGCGGAAGCTGACGCGATCACAGTGCTACTTCCTCCTCCCGTTTGTTCAGTCTGTTGCGCGGAACTGACCTCAAGTGCCAACTCGAAGGTTCCTATCACATTCACTGTTGAGCGGCTGCGTGATGGTGAGTGCGGAGGCTTGGGCAGACTCTGGGAAGAGCACAGCTGACGGCTAGGTGCCAGCTATGCTACTCGGTGAGTACGAGAAGGAACAGCGGTCTCAACACCGGAGATTGCGCCTTGCGGTCGTCGAGGGTAGCTGCCGCCATAGTCTTGGCTTCCAGCATGCGCCCAGCCCTTGGTGGCCTACCGTCTCCGGGTCATGACAAGCCTGCAGAAAGCACTTCTCGCCCCATGCTAACGCCAGCCTCGTCCACGCCCTCCAAGACTCGCGCACCGTCTTCATCCTGATGGCCTCCTTCTCGGCCCCGCCCCGCCCCCTCCCCGCCCCGATTGAGAGCTCCTCCGAACCAGGAGTATGGGATCCCGACGCCGAACATGCTGACGACGACAAGAAGTATGACGACAAGAAAGACGAGCCGGGAATCACCGAGACGCTCAAGTTCGACAAATTTGCCAACAAGTTCCAGTCGCCCGACAACGCGACCTCGCAGCTGCCGCATATCCAAAAGCAGGCGCGGCAGTTCCAGCCCTCGTTCCAGAAGTCGTTCCCGCCCGACATTACACCGTTCGCGCAGTGCAAGGACGAGGTCGAGACGTGGGAGAGCTTCTTGCAGCGCGCCAAGGAGAGGGGCGTCGACTTGGGGAAGAAGGCCCGTGGAGTGCAGAACTACATCAAGGTGGGTTATGGGCATTGGCACCGTATGATCTCCGCGGATGGCGGGAAGGATGTTCGACAGCGGCTCCTTCAGACTTTGCATGATCGTCTGCAGAGATGCCGCGTGGCTATTGAACTACCCAGACATTCGTCGCCGCGTCCAGCTCGCTGACAGACAGGAACGCCAGGAGTCGCCTATCACCATCTCGATCGCCCGCCCTCAGAGCGACAAGTACCCTACCTCTCGCGCTATCTGGATGCGCTCGCGTCTCCAGCCCGACGAGAAGCTCACGCCCAACATGGTTCGGGTGAGTTTCGAATGCAATCAGCCACCACTGACATCAGGCTCTGATCGCATTTGCCACCGACTTCCAGTTCATCGGCACTGGCGCTCGTGCCGTCGGTCTGTCCGGCACTTCCAAGCCGCGTCTGGGCATGATGGTGAGTGGAGCGGCGTGGAGTGCAGCGAAGCACGAACTTGAGAACTGTGAACTATCGCTGACCGGGAGGCTTCGCTCGACCACTGCCTGCACTTCTACCCCCTCCCCGAGAACTTTGACCCGACAGCGCCTCTGCTTCACGTCATGGAGTCTGTCAAGGTCGACGTCGCGTCCGGACGCGGGTTTGTGCGTGGATGCGTGTACACTGAGGACGGCCACCTCATTGCATCTACGTCGCAGGAGGGTGTCATTCGCGCCGACATTAGCGGCAAGAAGCCGAGGCGCGAGCATGAGCGCCAGCAGGACAGCGACAAGGCCAAGCTTTAGATTGGTAGTAGCTTATACGTTTGCGACATTGGGAGATGTAATATAGAAGGCAGAAGCACTCTCGACGATGGATAGATGCATTAGGATTGGAGGGATTCGAGTTCGTAATGAGTGATTAGGTGGTGGAGCCGTGCCTCGGGATGGGTGCCACTTGGGAAATTGACGGCAATAAGCTTTTGGCAGAGAATTCGCTTGAGCGTATGGGTGACTTCCTGGGTGGCAGGGTGGCTCGCGTTGGCCGCCAACCTCCACCCCACAGGCCTGTATTCCCAGGGTGACCCAAGTAGTGGCTCACTCAGCCCTAGTGCACCACGCAGGCAGGCCATGACCACCCCCACCCTTACACACGACTGCAAAATGACGACGGAACTACCAACATCCATCAGTCAGAGCCAACAACACTCGTCCATCTAACCGTCTTTCAACAACCACCACTCCTCTACCTGTATATTACATCCATTTCCCCTTTCTCTCCCCTCGGCACGACCAGCTCCCACTACTCAAGGAGCATCTCATGCCCGACATCGCCGCATCCTTCGACCCGTTGACCGCCCCATCTCCTTCCCCTCATCTTCACGCGACATTGTTCATCCAGGACCATTAAACCTACCCAATACCCCGCAACTTTCTTCCAAAGCATCGCATCGCTTCAGTCGCATCTAGGCTCAGGCCATTTCGGCCTCACTTTTTTCGTCATCATCACTTGCTAGAGTCTGCGCTTTTGGGACTACCCAAGCAGACCGGCAATCTTTCCCCGGCAGCGACTCAGTTGCTGCCCACCGCGTGCGCGCCCTAGCCCGACGGCAGGCGCACATACCACCCAACCCCAATCATGTTGTGGAAGTTTGGCTTTGCGACGGGGTCGACACTCGACAAGCTTCTCTCACGAGAAACAGCTCCGTCGGTCGAGGAGCTGCTCGACGAGCAAGACATCCTCGCTGAATGCAAGGCGCAGAACTCCAAGTGCGTTTGCCAACCTCCCCTCCCGTCCCCTCTTATCTTCCCTACCCCACATTCCTTGTTGGTCGCGCGAGTCGCGCCAATGCCCTTGAACTAGTCTTACCCATTCAGACTCGTCACCTATCTATCGCGCGAGGAGAGCATCAAGAGCCTACTCGGCTGGGTCTCGGCTGGTCTTGACGAGCTCGACGCCCAGGCCGAGAGCGCAGAGGACACGGCGTACCACAATGCCCTGAAGTCTGAGGACCTGTTCCCTCCATTCAAGGGAACCACTGGTCCACTAGTCCCCGGCGGCGACGATAGCGATGAGTCCAAGGACGCTTCGTCTTCCGAAGAGGGGCCATTGGCGCCGGGACTCGGCATTGGTCTCGGACAGGGCTTTGAAGCTCCAGAGGAGACTGAGAGTGCGGACACGCAACGCGCAAAGTGAGTCAGCACAGCACCGGGAACGTCTAACGCCCTCAGATACCCTCAGATTGCAACCGAGATCCTCACATCCGAGTTGTGGACGATTCCCGAGACGATCATGAACCACAAGGACACGCTCCTGGAGCCGTTCTGGGACGCCGTCTTGCCTCCAGTGGAGAAGAAGCGCGACGTCGCATCTCAGCATGAGCGCGAGCGCGCACGGCTGGCGTTCTGGTCGGATGAGGACGAGGAGCGCGAGCGCAAGCGCGAGGTCATTCGCGGGCTTTGGATGCGCGTCAACGCCAGTCTCTTGCAGAAGCGCACGACGGAGATGGTCCGCTTCATCCAGTCCCTCCCCAACGTTGTCGAGCGCATGGTCGCACAGATCGAGAGCCCTGCTGTCCAGGACTTGCTTGCGCGTATCATCCAGACAGAGGAGGCCGGAGTCAGCGACGTCATGTCGTGGTTTAGCGAGCAGCGCCTCATTCCGCGCCTCCTCGAGCTACTTTCTCCGGAGCATCCTCCATCGACACACCAGATTGTCGCAGATCTCCTCAAGGGGATCATCTCGGTATCCGCCCCGAACTCGTCATTCAACCCCCAGGGAGGAAACGCCATGGAGCAACAGGGTGGTCTGCAAGGCTCTGCCACTCGGGATAACCGCCTCGTCCGCGAGCTCACCAACAAGGAGAGCATCGCGGTCCTCGTTCGCTACCTCACCGACAACGTCGAGGTTACCGACAGGGATTGGAAGGGATTGGAAACGGAGGATGGGAGCACACACCGCTCAGATCCTTTCATCGTCCACCCTTTGCCATCTGTCGCCTCCACGATCTCGTCTTTGTGCTACGTGTGCAACGTCATTGTCGAGGTGATTAGGAGGAATAACTCCGACTTGGCGGAACCCTATCTCTTCAACACTCTGCGCAACCGTCTCATGAGCATACAAAGCGAGCAAGTGCAGGCCGATATCGCACCCGACGCTATGCCAGATGAGTCTGCCGAGGACGCTGGCAGATCAAAGATGGAGGATGTGCTGCCCGAGCTCTCGGACAAGCTCGCAATCGTTCATCTCGGTAATCTCGTCGGCGCGTTGACCGAGCGCTTCGGCCAGCTGCAGAAGCTGCTCACCGGCCCCAGGTCAGCGGATCGCGTCAAGTCGGCCCTCACCCCTCATCCTCTTACGATGGAGCGCTTCCGCGTAATCGAGCTGTACGCCGAGCTCTTGCACAGTTCCAACATGGCGACTTTGAATCGCGCCCCTGGGACTGGACCAGAGTACTCGTCGGATGGAGCTCTTACCGGCGGCTTGGACGGCCTCGACAAGCTCGGTCAGGCGCTTCAGGCGTCTGAGGAGGCTATCGATGACGACGACACGCCGGGCGCCGACACGGCTTCTCAGGAGGCTCATGTCACCCAGGCCCGCGAGTTGCCCGTTAGCTCTGGCTCCACCGACTACTCTCTCACGGAGTCGGACGACGTTCCTCTGTCCGACGACGAGGAGAAGCCGAGCAACACACCAACAGCCATCAAGATGCCGGCTCCAGATGCCGACGTACCCCCGCCAGCATCACCCGAGGATGCGGAGCGTCTCAGGAACGTCATGGGCATCGAGTCGGATGATCAGAAGACCCCGCCAACGGCTGTGACCACGACTGCGGATGCGGACGCTGCCCTGTCCACTGGCGAGCGCCTCAAGCAGCAGTTCATCCGCTACGATGTCCTTCCCACTTTGCTCGACCTGTTCTTCGAACATGCCAACAACAACTTCTTGCATCACCTTGTGTACGACATCTTGCAGCAGATCCTCAACGGCCAGCTTGGCCGCGGCTACAACCGCGAGCTCGTCGTCGATCTTTTCGACCGGTCCCAGCTCGTCAACAGGGTACTCAACGCTCAGAAGTTGAACGATGCCCAGGTCAACGCGACGCCTCCCAAGCCTCGGTTATCATACATGGGTCACATCAGCCTCATAGCCGAGGAGCTAGTTAAGTTCTTCGCGCGTTGCCCAACCGACCTGTACGAGATCATCCGCCCGACATACTCGCCGGACGCCTGGGACGCTTTCGTCGAGGGTTCGCTGCGCGAGACACGCGCCCGTGACTCGCAGCCCTTGGCTGGCGGCAAGCCTATGACTGGCCTCGGCAGTGGCCTCTCCACCAACTCGGAGCGTTCAGATAGCGACAGCGAGAGTGACGACGACACTGGCGCGGCCGGTATTGGGGAGCCATTGTCTCGCACTATTGCCAAGCAGGCGGTCGACTCGTTCCACGACGCGAATGCCGACGACGACGGGGGTATGGAGCAGTTCTGGCGTCCAAGCAACGCTAGATCTGCTGGCATGGACTCGTCGGACGACGACGACGACGATGCCGACTGGCTTCGTCCCAGCGCAAGTACTCGGCGCGATGACGACGACGACGACTTTGGCGTGAGTATCGCAGGTGCCATGTGTGATCCCTGCTGACAGTGTAGGCCTTCCAGGCTACCAGCGGCGGCGACTTTGACGACGACGAAGCGTGGGGCTCATACACCTCTGTGGGCGGCAGCGCCAAGGCGTCGGAGAACCCCTTCGGCGACGACGCGTTTGCGCCATCAGGCTCGTCGTTCCAGTCGGCCGAGCCATTAACGCCACGGGACTGGGCCGAGGCCTTCGACAGAGAGTTCGAGACGCAGCCCGCGTGGGCCGAAGATGCCGAGGAGGTGACCGCGATCGTCATGCCGAGCGCGGCTGACGACGGTGACAGCGATGTCGTCGGCACGCCTACGAGCTCGTGGTCGTTCCCTGGGGACGAGGAGGACCTGGGCGAGGACTTACCGCCCGCCAGCGAGGCGACCACGTCGGCCCTGCAGGCTGCCAAGGAGGCCAGCATATCGCGTGCGAAGGCGCAAGCTGAGCTCGCGGCTGTGGAGGCGCATACCGAGGCGCTCACACTGCATCAGGAGCGCGAGGGCGGCCACATGTCACCCGAGGAGAAGGAGATGTCGACCCTCGGCACAGTCGACGAGCCGCTTGGGCCCGGGACTGCGCCTGAGACCCATCTCAGAGCCGACGGGCTGGTGGAGCGCACCATGCCCGACGGTACTGTCGTGCGCGTGCCCGAGGACGACATTGCACGGGGGATCGACGAGGCGATGGAGCGCCGCGTCGACGACCCGGACACGCCTGTTGCCCCTGCCAAGAGCGACGACCAGGAGGCTCCTGCCGCCGGCGCCCAAGGTGGTGGAGCCGCCGGCGGCGGCACGGCTTAGGAGCAGGCCTGAGACGCGACGCGACGATCTGCATCCCAAACCCATCCGCGAGCTGAACCCGCGCCCCAGCGGTGCCAGAGATCACACTATAGAGTCATGGACCAGTCGATCAAACCGATCACCGTGCTGCGTCACTTGCCATACCCTACCGAACGCACGATACCCGACCAGACGCTACCCGACCAGACCGGACCGACAGACATCAGCACGGACACCTGCATGCCGCCCAGCACAAGATACCCATCATCACTTGGCATCGGGATGTACTAGCACTTGAGCACTTGCATGTACGAGTGGAGACGTGTAGTAGGCTTGGAGCGAGAGTGGCAGAGGGACTAACCGGGTTTGCTGACTCGGTGTCTGATGACAGACTCGCGGGCAATCCGAATGGCTTCTATCTGCGCCCCTAGCCCAACATTCACAAGGTGATGCACACTGAGCCTGTGAGAAAGGGACTGCCCCTTGGGTAGGGACACGAGCCACGCCTGGGGCCTGGGCATGGCTTGGGCCTGGACCATGGGATTGGGCGCAAGGATGGTGGGAGGTGGTCGTGAAACTGGGCCGATGGCCATGGAGGGAACGGGTACGGAGATTGCAGGGGACGGGGTGGAAGCGGAAACAGGTGCGTGGTCATGGAAGCGAAGTGTGTGGGAGCCCTCAACTATGGATTAGAACACTCCTAATCAGCAACGAGATTCCTAATGCCCAATACTAATCAAATCGCACCCGCCATCGTCCTCCACTGCAGGTCCTCCTGTACTTCGAGTCACCGTCGTCCACATTTCTCCTGTCTCCTTCCGAGTTCGGACAATGTCTATCCAACAGCAGCGACTGAGCACCTCTCCAGCTCCCCACGACGGCGCGTCTCGATACACGGCACCACACTCTAACGGCAATTGGAGGCAGGGCGGCGCACGGGCCCCCGACAAGATCTACGATACTGTAGGGACGAGGGATCCACACAGCCACAGAACGCCCACACAGACGCCCACGACGAGTCCAAGCGCCGCGTCCTTCTCGGACGGTAGCCGAACAGCTCGCCAGCCCTCGTGCTTCTTTGCCTTGGGACAAACAGTCAAACAATCTCCTCTCACACCAACATTAGTCTCTATGGTTGTTGCTGGCGTTTGGCGTCCCAGCACGAATGCCCGCCTACTTACTCGCACGACCCTCACACCTTGCTCGCGCTGGCTCGCACTCGCTCGCGCTCGCTCACCAGTCGCACCAGGGCGCCGCGAAGACCCACGGACCGCGTCTCATGCGCCCAGCGCTTCCCATACCAGGAATAGATCGGCTGCGAGGAAGGAATGTCTTGTGGAATGTGCTGGAGTGCTCGTTGGATCGTTGGGATCAGCAAGCTCAGAGGATCAGAGGGGCCAGAACCAACACCCAGAAGATCAGAAGCGGCAAAGCGATCAGCGATCGCCGGCTCCTCTAGCCTCGTCCGAGGGCATACGACGGACGATGCAGCTCGATATCGCGGGGCATGCCGTCCGCGCACGGGGACGAGGGCACAAAGGGCCCACGGCTGCTTCTCTGCGGCACCTCGCACTCGCCCCGCGACGTGGCCGCCCACACTTGCAGGGTAGAAAGCATACTCGCATCGTTGAAGAATCTGTCCACATCTCGAACTGAGTTACCAGCACACCACCCTCATTTACATTTACAAACACACTCGCTTCGCTCTCTGGACCTGTCCATTCGCCGGCCACACTCGCGCTCGTCGCCCTTCGTCCTCCGACCTTCCTCCATCTCCATCACCATCCTCATCTATCTTTCTCCCTCCGTTCTACACACCTCCCGCCTCCTCAATCTCGCCTCCCGACCCTCACGTACTTCCTCCTTCGAGCCGCTCATTCTCCCACCTCTGAACGGCTCTGACCTCCTGGACACTCTCTTCATCAACCTTCATCTTCAATCTGAGCCTCTCCTTCTTCAAAACAGACCAACATGCGTCTCCTTCCCCTCCTCACCCTCTTCCTTCCCCTCGTCTTCGCCACCTTTGACCGCGACGGCCACGGCCACGGAGGTGGCGACCATGCTGGCGGCCCTGGCGGCGGTCGTGGCGATGGTCATGGCCATGGCCATGGCGGCGGTGACCACGGCGGTGGCCATGGCGGCGGTGGCGGTGGGCGCGACCGCTGCCGCACCGTCACTGTGACCTCCGCGACGAACGTGTGAGTTCCCCTGAGCCACAGCTTCGTCCTTCCGCGGAAAGGCACCTGACACCAGCTACACGACGATTACCGACCCGCCCAAGACCACCACCAAGCTGGTGTATGGCTTCTGCACCGACACGGTCTCTGAGACTATCACCAAGGGTAAGTCTCGTGGCGTGCTCGGGCACGAGCATGAGGCTGCGCAGAGGACAACGCCCAGCCCAGACGCCATGCTGACGCCACAGCTACTACTATGCGCGGCAAGGAGACCATCGTGAGTCGAGGCGCTCATGAGGGCGTCCGTCGGGTGGAGGGAAGGATGCCTTACGGCGCACTCAGGCCCCGGTGCCGCCCTGGAAACATGCTTCCGGGGGACGTTCTACTGTACTTGCCCGCACACCCGCACGCACGCGAGAGCAGGCGGCCAGAACCTCCATCAGCATGTCTCCACGCAATATTCTCTTCGCGCTAGCAAGGCTAGGGACGAGCGCTGACCACAGACCGTGACGAGCACGCCGACCGCGTTCGTCACAGCTCCACCCACCAAGACCACGAAGACGATCACCGCCACCGTCACCACCACCGAGAAGCCCGACCGCGGACACGACAAGCGCGACCCGTACGCTGGCCTTACCAACGCTCAGCGTCTTCAGCGTGGCCTTCCCCTGAAGCCCCAGGTCGCCAAGCGCGGCGGCGGCCACCATGGCGGCGGTGACCATGGCGGCGGCCCCAACGGCGGCCGCCCTTCCTGCGTGCCTACCACCACGACTGTCTGGGCCACCATCTCCAAGACCGAGCGCCCATGCGCGACTGTAACCGAGACGTCGACGTACTGCCGCACCACCACGAAGAAGTGTAAGCCAACCTGATGTCGTTCAGCAGCAACACTGACGCACAGTCGTGTCGTACCTCCCCACGACCAAGGTCCGCACCAAGACCGCGACGGTGACCGCGCCCCCGACGACGATCACCAAGCCGCCGACCAAGACGTACACCGTCAAGACGACCGTGACGGAGACGGTGACCAAGCCGTGCAAGCGGGACGCGAACGGTGTCCCCATCGAGGACAATTAGTCGGCCTAGCCGACAGAATGCCGCCGCGTAACGTGTCGCGGCACTGGACACTTTGCACTGTGTGGTGAGAGCTCATCAAGTAATAGCTAGCTGCATGCCTACCGTGGACACTTGAGCCTAAGCCTGTCATATGCATGCCGACAGGCGCTGGACTATACTGCGGGTGTGGAGGGGTGGGAGGTGCTTGGGGTAAGTTGCATGAAGTGGGACCAGGACGAAGTGAGTTTTTGCTGGCCAAGAACATGTCGCAGCCGATGCTGAGCGATAGGCCAGCAATTTCAACAACCCGCCTTGGAACATGTTCATCTCTAGTCCTGTCCGCCAGCTGTTGGTGAGCATGTGTCTCACGGACCAAACATTGCATCACATGGGGAAAAAGGCAATGCGAAGGCGACCTACCCCGTTCGTCGGGGCAGACTAGCGCAAGACCAAACTCGGACAGCACCACCCATCCTCCCGCGACAAATATCCGTCTCTCCATCCTAGACCTTAGCTCACCGAGAGCCCACATGCCCTGATAAGCGCACTGGGCGCACTGGGCTAATAGTAACTTAGCGCGCCACCGCTAGTTAGTGAACCGAAACAACTGAATTGACCGACATGATGAATTGAGGTGTAGCTCCACCTGTGCCGTAACTGCGTTGATCGTTTGCTAGCGACGAGTGTTTGTGTGGCGTTGATCGGCGCCGCGGACGGAGGTCGAGGTGTCCAATTATCCACCTCTGCTGGGTCGTATGCCCTGTAGATCGCCTATTGGGTCCGGAGACTTATAGGATTCGTGGCGATCGCAGATGGAGACCGTGTAGTGGATTGTGGCTGCTAGACGTAGATCCTGGATCGAGCGGCCATGGCCGCTCTGCGTGAGGGCTGCTCGACGATCTAGCGACGAGGTTTGTGTCGCAGCGAAGCCTGGTAGTTGCGCTCCAGACTGAAAGGGAGCCGGGCGCCAGTAGCCAAGTCGAAGCAGGAGTGTTTAACGATGTGACGGAAATGGCTCGACCAAACAAGTCAAGCGAGCACCCTCAACGTTTCACTCCTTCACACCTCACACCGGCACTTAACGTCCTGTCGCAGCTGCAGTACAAGTTCCATCTACTCGAGCACGAGCCTCGACCGATAACGTCAGCTGAGCGTGACCCGGCCAGATGTGATTGCGAGGACTAGGCACCGAGGCCATCGCGACAGCCCTTACTATCTGCTTCCGACTCCAGCGCAGCTTCCAGCAATCCTGCCAGTGCGGAGCTGGATTCTGGCCAGACCCGCAGGCAGGAACATGTATGTCTGGAATCTCCACCACCGAGCATTCGCGACGCGGACTGATGACCGAGGTTGGGTTGCGCATGCGTACGGTCTTGGCACGCCCTGATTTTCCACTGTGGCGCCTTGATCTCGCCCCTTTTTTGGACGAGGTTCTGGAGAGATTGTACCGTTGCGTCCAGATTGGCCGGCGGAGCTTGTGTGCAAACGCCCTCACACTGCTTCGACATCCAGCGCAAACCGTGCTACCCAAGCGCTCATCCCAGACCAACGGAAGTGGGGTGGGGCTCGGTCTGGAGATGATTGTTGCCCTGGTCCCATGTCGTACCTGGCATCGTAAACTAATGCTGCCAGCGTCCAACGGCCGCTTTCAAAGGTCAGCACGCCGCCTTCCGAACGCGTCGTACACAGAGCGTGTATCGCACCATATTTGCTCAACGGGGACGCGTGGCCATAGACCTCTATGGACGGGGTTAAGCGCATGCTTGGATCAGGCTTGACGGCACGCTCGGGCTCGACTCGGCACGGGCACGTCTGACCACATCACGTACGTGAGCGCATGAAGCACAGTCGTCATTACCCTACACCACCACACTGCTTTCTAGGCATGCCATAGCCCTCCATCGGAAGCACGTCGAGAAGAGAGTATTTCCGCTCGAGCCGAGGAGATGCTTATGCAGATCATCGACCTCCACAGTCGGCAACGCATCCAGCGACTTACCCCACGCTGCTACTCCGTATCCCCAGAATACTAATGAGCGCCGCAGCCGATCTCTTACGTTGTGCCGTGGCGTTTCATTAGCGACATTACAGACATTAGCCTGCATTAGCCCTCTACCCTGTGGCGCGAGCTTGTGCGTCAGTCTCGTTTCGTCTGATTTCGAGTGTCAAACCCCGCCGCGACGATGAGCTGGACAGAGAAGCGCAATATTGGCCTGTGCGAGGATACGCCACCGTCGAGATGATGCAAGCTGCAGCCCTTGGTGGGCCCAGCAAACCTGCCAGAGTTCGAGAGGCGTCCGTGGCTCCTGCATCTACACGAAGACGACCAGGGCCGGGTGAATTGGGCGAGCCGATGCCGGCAGGCGAACATGCTCTGTGGCTCACATATTTGTGCCTCGCTGATCTTTCTGGGGCAGCGAGTGTGCTTAAGCGGGGGTTTGGGCAGCTTGGGCGTTGGGGAGGTGGGCTCGCCGTGCCCTGTAATTGAGACAAGCTCGGCCGTCGAGCTTCTTATGTCGAGCTGGGCAACGTCTCAGCAAGCCGCAAGACACAAATTGCAGGTCACAGGCTGCACAAGCCCCGCGGAGGACCTACACCCGGTGCCTCTCCCATATTACCCCACTCCTCGCCTCCCATCATCAGCCAGCAGAGCAGAGGCAGAGGCAGAACAGAGGACCACCGGGCTCAAACTTTGTGCGCGCCTGTTCTTGGCACCTTTCACCCGCAGACGACCCCGGACGCCCCAGACTTCACAGACTCGCATTCCTGGATTCTCGGGTGTCTCAGCACAGGGTAAGGCCGTGGGTCCGTGGGCATGGGTCCGTGACAGAGTTACACCTTTCCCAACGGCGCTGTTGGATCCTGGTTGCTTTGGCTTTATTACTCGACGTGGGTGCTGCGCGTCCGTGCTCAGAAGTAGGGCTGAATGTAAATCTGCACAACACGCGTTGGCGCGTCGGCCAAGACGACCACAGACCAAGTCCAATTCTGGGGTGTGCGAGTGTGCACAATTGTGTCGCAGCGTCGGGGGCGCACCTGACCGCGACAACACGAGAATGCTGCTCGATCAGACACCATTGCCAGCCCACTGGCAGTCTAAGAGCCGCAGTCTGACGACAATGCTAAATTACTCGTCGTCATTGTCGATCCATGTTCCACTACTGCATGCCGGCTGTTGGATGTATGTATGCCCATGCCCATGTCAGTGCCCGAGGCATGCCGCGTTCCGCTACTCAATAGCTTGCGTTTGGAACGGCAAGCGGGAGGACGAGGACGGATGGTGCGAATGAGGCGCGTCCCGTGCCGGCGAACCACTGTGAGTGCGGTGACTGCAACAGGAGGATTGGACGGCAGCGAAGGGAGGGCAAGCAGGCGAGAGGCACGATACAGAGCTCGGGGTGGGTTTGAGTTTACCTATACTGTATGCATGCGTTTGAGCCTCAGCTAAGAGTTGAAGCACGTACGCCTCGACGCTTCATGCAGGGTCCTGGGCTGAGACTGCCGCTCGACTATGGCCAAAATGTACGGCTGGGACAAGTGCTAGTTGTGGCAGTTGTGCGGAACACGGGAGAGTCCCGCTTTTCCCGCCATCGCGCTGACACCAAACCACCGCTAGAGCAGCTGGAACAGCTACATGACTCGCTATTCGCTCCTTACTCCGTTCCACGGATGCACCACCGCGGGAGGCTCGGCGGGCGTACGCGCTTTCCCCGTGCATGTCCAGTGGGCGCGCGTCCATATCATCTTTGCAAGTCGGAGCGCAGAAGAGAGCGAGAGAGGGGAAACTTAGGGAGATGGCTCAGGAACCGGAGCAACTCTGTAAGCCTCAGCCACCGAAGCCACCCGCGCGCCTCCCAGTCAGCCCTTGCGCGATCGTCGTCGATCTCTCATCACCTCTCTCACCTCACATTTCATCCACAACCAGCGAAGAACAGGTCACGCCGGTAGGGCGAGAGGGGGTGGTGACCAGCTAGCTCGTGTCAGATTACAGCTTTGGCCAAGCTCAGACTGACCCCCACTCTTGGTATATACTCTGACGCCTGACATCTTCGCGTCTCAATTCCTTTCCCCTTCCTCACTCATTTTGCTATCTCTCGTCAGCCATCGTCGACGGTTGACCATCGACAACCGACATCACCCCACCATCCCCATCCTTCCAGCCGACCCTCCTCTCGTACAGCAGCAGCAGGCACAACGCGTCGACTCCCACCGCCTGGACCACCCAGCACCTAGCACCACTTCGTCATTGCCGGCAAGCTCGGGGCTTGCGAATTCGTGCCAAACCCGTTTCGACACCCCCGCCCCCTTGCTTGCATCGCGTCGTTCCTATCCGCTGCCGTTGCCGTTGCCGTTGCCGTCACCCACCCTTGGGCCTAACCGAGTCCTGCAATTTCATCCACCCCTTCCCCTCTGGCTTTCTGCCCCTCGCAGCCGGCCATCGCAATATTGCCATATCGCAATGGCGTCCTCGGCCACAGCTCATATCCAACATTACCAGGCGCCAGTCGCCATGACGCCCTCTTCTTCATCTTCCTCATACTCATACTCATACTCTCTCAACTCGCCCACCAGCAGCACGACCACCCTCCCACCAGCATCGTCGTCTTCATCGCTATCCTCGTCGTCCCAATCGTCACTGTCACAGCCAACTCCTCGCAAGCGACAAATACGCGCCTCAGCCCCGCCACCACCACGCCGCCCACGCACCAACTCCGCCACACTCGCCCCTCCGCCCCTCCCTCACCACACCAACTTTGACTCCCTTCCCAACGCGAGCCCCACGGTTCTGAGCTCGCCTGATCCAGCGCACGCAGTACGCACTGCACGCCGTTCCGTCCAGTTCTCCAAGCAGCCCGGCGCAAACGTCAACTGGGCTCGCCCACTAGCTCCAAATCACGAGCACGCCCCTGCCGTCCCGCCTCTGCCACCGTCGTCGTTTTCAATGCGTCCAAGCACCTCTTCAGGCGGCGACAGCTCGCGTAGAACTTCGGGTTCCGCGTCCATCTCCTCGTCATCATGTGAGGACGAACTCCCCATGACTCCTGGCCTCCCTCCTGGCGCCGGCACGCCAGAGGTCCGCCCCTGGGCTGTCCCCTCCGGTCTCAAGGGGCTCGGTATGAGCGGCGTCTCGGTCCCCGCTATCAACACCGCCCCAGGGCCAATGCACCCCGAGCTCTTTGCCCGTGGATCAGAGGACTCGCTCGCCTCTGAAGCCGGCAGCCTCGGCGGCGAGTCGACTCAGACCGCCTCCTCGTCTTCGCCGACGACTCCCACGCGCCTCCTCTTCGTGTCTGAGAGCCTCGATGCTCTCTCCAAGCCGAGCACACTCGACGAGCTCACCCGTCTCCGTGCCGCTGCCAAGCAGCTCGACTTCGAGTCCCAGCGTTTGCGCCGGCTCAAGGGCAAGGACCCAGCGTCGATCAAGAACCTCCCCCGCAAGGCCGTTCCCACCATCACCGACGCCGAGCTGCGTGCGCGGCCCAAGCCGCGCCGCCCGGCCGTCCGGCACTCGCTGCTGACGCCCTCGCCGCGCGACGGCGGGTACTCGTTCATGGTCGACCCTCCTCTCCCCGTGTCGGATGCGAGCAACCTCCCCCGCGACCACCCGTTCAGCAACCCCGCGATCGTCGCTAAGCCGACCACGCTGGCCGAGGCGCGCTCCAACGCTGCCGCCAAGGCGGCCAAGGCGAACGCGGCGATGAGCGCGTTCGACAACCTCGTCATCTCGCCGCCCCAGCCGGCGTCGGCGCGCCGGCACGCCTTCTACTCGCAGGGCAAGGCGGCGCAGAGCGTCATCGAGTTCTCGCCCCGCAAGGACACGGGCAGCCCACCTGGCAGCACGTCAGGCTGGACGCCGCCGCCGTTCCTCCGCGCGCGCCACGCGTCCAATACCGCGCCCTCGCTCGGCGACGTCGCCCCGAGCTCGAGCTCGAAGCCCAGGTGCAGCGCCAAGCCCCGCGTCGCGACCACCCCCGCCTCCCCCACCGTCCCCGGCCCGCCCGTTATGGCCCTTCCCGCGCCCGTGCCCGTCATGCCCGCGCAGACGGCGTCGCTCCCCATGCCCTCCGTGCCACACACGCCCATGGCACAGCCGGAGCGCAAGGCGTCGCACAGCTTCCTGAACAAGCACAAGAAGATCTCGCGCTTGTTCGGCAAGGCTGCGGCGTAGGCGCCCCTCACGCACTGGCTGGCTGGCGCCGGCGCCCGCTCCCGACCTCTGAATAGAACATTACGCGAACACTTCGGCGTGTCTCGTCTCCACTGTAGTCCAGCAAAATCCACTCGCAGAGTGCTGTTGTATCATGCATGCTATTCCATGGGCATTGTTGCTGGCGTGTTGTTGTGTTGTGTTGTGTTGTGTTGTGCCAGGGGTGGCGAGTGGCGTCGTACTGTGGCGTCGCGGTACGCGGATGGGTGGCATGGGTGGGCTGTTGTGAGAACCGGTCCGCGAGCGTTAGGCGTGACAGGTCCTACCGATCTGACGGGCGTCTGGTCGAGTCTGGCGATCTGGCGTCGCGCGCGCTCTAGTTCTCTGCAGCTTGCAGGCTTGTGCACTCGTCCCACTCTTATTTCGACGACATTCTACACCAGTCTGCTGATCGATGTCATCATCCTCTGCCCCCATCTCCGACAAGAACAATAGCAGCAGTCTCTGGCCGACTTAGCAAACGAGTCACACACTGGCCTAGCCGGCCAGCTGGACCTCCTGGACTCCTCCGCCGGTATCGTATCGTCGCAACGTTCCCGGTTCCTGACCTCATTCGCAACCCAACAACCCACTTCGCTCGTTTCGCCCAGCGTGCGTCCCGGCACAACGGTCCAAATTCCAGTTCGCAAGTCGCATGACGAGAAGTTACGTGATGCCATCAGCGACGTAATGTCCGCTGAATGTCGATCTTCTCCAGGTGGGCGGATGGTCATGTGATCGCGGCTTCGGACTTGGGACTTGGTCGTTGCGAGGAGAGGAGAGGTGAGGCACTGGGCTGGTGTGGGCTAGCGTGGGCTAGCATGGTGGTATCATGGCAGAATATGGCGCGACCTGTGACGGTGGCATGACCATTACATACCATGCCCGTGCCATGCCCATGTCCAAGCCCATGGCCGTGAACATGGCCACACCATGCCCGATCGTCTCACCATCTTGGGCGGACGGACAGCAAGCACGCCGGATTCCGGATGTCTCGGCTGACCTCGCTTGAGCTAAACTGTTTAGCAGTGCCCAGTCATTGCGCGTCATACCGAGGATACTGACACCGCGCTCGCTCCTTGGTTCTGCGGTGTTAGATTGACACGAGGCGTGGGGTAGGCTTGCTGTAGGACGAGCGAAGACTCTGGGTTGACGAGAGTGCAGTGTGACGTCCGGGCAATGGCGGTAAGCAAGTGCATCGAGGGCCAGATGATCACACTCCCGATGACGGGTGGAGAGCTCGCGCGCTGCCTCGTCCGTATCTCAGGTCTGGCTCGTCCTCATCAGGTTCCACGGACTCACTCGCATACATGTACGTTGCATCAGTCGTGTTCACTGTGTGTTGCGGCAGTGTGGTGTGATTGAGCTTCCGACGCGGCAACGGCGCTGCCACTTTGGTCGAACTCTTCGGTCCCCCTACATCTCTTCCATGGCAGTAGGATGCTGCAAAGTACCAGTCAAACTGCCCCGCTGCGGTAAGACTACATGCATTCCAGTGTCCATACAAACTAGGTAACAACTACTATCGAGACATCCTGTGCCTCGAGCTCGCCGGCGCTAGCGCCGGCGTATTAATGGCTGCTAAGTACGCAAGCCTAACTCCTCTCAACATACTGTTTAAAACGCAACGCCCACCTCGTGAGACCGGGCGTCCTCGCGCCCGACAACGTACGGGTGCGCAAACGTGGTAATGTCGACGACCTGCGCACTCAGCGCCTCGTCGTCACTCATCTCCGACATCATCGACAGACTCGACATCGAGCCGTGCGGCGTGTGGCGGACGGTGCTCGCGACCGAGCAGTACGAGTCGCGCTCGCGGATACGCCCGAGCTTGGGCGTGCCGTATAACGCAACGCGGTGCGGGTGCGCCGACATGGCCGACATGCGGTGAGGACGAACGACGTGGACCTCATCGGGGACGTTGTCGTCATCGGCTGGCGACACAGCAATCTCGGGAGCCCCCTTGGATTCGGTCGTCTTGAAGCTCATGTCCATGCCGAGGCCGAGACCGAGACCAAGACCAATACCCGGGTTGTCAGGAAGGTCGCCCATGCCAGCGCCGTTGTCCTCGATGGACAGGTTGTCGAAGAGAGCGTCCATCTTGCGGTCCGACTCAGGTGACGAAGTCATCGAGCTTTGCGAGTACGATGACGAAGTGCAGCCAGACGCAGACGACGGCATGCTACCGTGCGAGACGAGCGACGGCAGCGATGGGTACGAGCTGAAGGGCGGGGTAGGAGGCAGAGGGCCACGGGGAGGCGCAGCCATGGTCTGCCGCCTAGGAGGCTCAGGCGAAGACAGAGACTCCTCCTCGCCATGACCAAACGGAATCGGGCCTCTTGGCGGCGAGTTCGAGTACGCCTTCCGCACAGACGGGTGGTAGTTGCCCACTAACACAGGAGACGCCGAGACAGGGCGAGGCGAAGTAAAGTCGATTGTCGGCTCCGAGGCGTCCATGGCAGCGCGAGCGTGGGCAAGGCGCTGAGCAGCGGCATTGGCGGTCATCGCCATATCCTCGCCGAGGGGAGGGAGGTCGCACGCCAGGGCGGCGAGCTCGGCCAGCGACTGCGAAATAGACCGGCCATCGTCATGCGCCTGGTAGAGCGACTGCGTAAGACGCTTGGGCGACTTGGGGAAGCGCGGCGGGGGAGCCGGGACCGACTGCAGAGCAGAGTTGGCAGAGTCATCCTGCGAACGGCCGACCTGGAGTGTTGGAGACTCCTCGGCCGTGTGCGCCTCGTCGGACTCGGCGTCGCTCTCAACGTCATCCAGAGACAAAGTGTTGAGCTTGATCGGGGAGCCGACGCCAACATTGGCACCGTCCTGAAGCTTTGGCGACGGCCGGCTGAACTCATCCATGTCGAAGTCGAGTCTGCGTCCTGCCAGGTGCTCCTCGCGCTCCTCCTCTTCCTCGTCGACTTCAGGCATGTCCTCCAGCGTACGCTCCATAGAAGCGCTGCGGCGACCGTGCGAAGAACTGCTCCGGCGGTGTCCAGACTGGGGCTCGACCTCGGCGTCCTCCTCTGCCGCCTTTTGAGGCGTCGCTGGGATGACATTGAACATCGGCACGTCGTCGGCGAAGGCTGCTGAAGGAAGGAGCGACGAGTTCTGGCCGGGAGGAGTGGCGGGCGTAGGAGTGGTTGACTGACGCCCGGAGGCCCTCTGGGCCGGAGGGAAGACGAAAGCGTGCGAGCCATTGTGTACAGGGCTGTGACCGCCGTGGCTACTGCTAGACCCAGCATATGGCTGGAAGCCTTGGCCGGATGACCCCGGCGACAAGGGCGAGATCGGCCCCGGCGAAGTCATACCGTTCCGACCATGGCCGTGAGACGACATCGAGTTGAAGGTCGAAATCGATGCAATCGAGGCTCTAGTGCTCCGGGTAGACCTAGTCGTAGGACGCGAACTGACACGGCGGCGCGAGCTGGATGCATTCGACATCGCGCTCGCCGGACGGCTCTGCGGCTGGACAGGTGCGCGCACCGTGCTGGTCGTGCTTGCACTCGCGCTCGAAGTTGGGCGCGACGAACGGTAGCTAAGGGTACGCGCCGAGGCACGAGCACCAGGCCCGGAAGGGGTGTAGGGACGACAAGCCGCGTCGGCAGGGGATTCCGGTACGGCACCAGGGAAGGATCTGCCTGGTGACACTGTTGCCGCAGAGCTGGTGGAGGCTGTTGAAAGGCGTGACGACGCGCCCGACTTTGCCGACATGTAGGATGAAGGTGTGCTAGACTCGCCGGGCGTGTTCGACGAGCGCGAGTTGACGGACGAAGCACGCGACTGGCTCATCGGTGTAGAGGGAAGGGCAGCCTGCGGTGACAGAGCATTGTTGCCCGAGTTAGACGGCGTGCCCGGCACATAGTAAGAGCCTGGTGGGAAGTAAGAGCCCGCAACTGGGGAAGAACCTCCGGGGACCAAAGCTGGGGAAGGTGGCAGGCTCGAGTTGCGCGGCCCAGGGGAGCGACCACTGCGGGCGGAGAGCGAAGGCGAGGGGGTTGGCAGAGGGGGAGTCGGCGCAGCGGCAGACGACGACGAGGACGCGGTCGAGTCTGGGCGACGCTGGGAGGAAGAAAACGCGCTTGGAGGCGGGTAGTACAACTGCTGGTTGTTGGGGCGGGGCGAGCGTCCGGCGCCGTTTCCACCAAAGGTTACCTTGGCCACCTCGTGCTCATCTTCACTACCTGAACGCGACTCGGGTCGACGGCGGAGGATGGATTTTGTCGACTTTTGGCGATCGACAGAGGGAAGGAAGGGAGAGTAGGTCGTGTCCGGGGAAGGGGAGGGCGCGAGCTTGCGCCAAAACTTGAGGCTGGGTGTAGAGGGAGTGTTGGGCGAGTTGTTGGCTAGTTGTGGGGAAAGGACTTCTGGAGGAGGGAAGGCATCGTCGCCGCCGCCACCACCGTCTGTGCGCTCCGAAGGGGCCGTGCGCGCGGTGACAGTGGCATTCGCGTCGCCACCTCCTGAGCTCTTGTTAGAGAGCTTACGGAGACGCGAACGCGAAGCCTTGTGCTGAAGGGTTTGAAGGAGAGGCATTCTCTACAAGCGCCGACGCGAGTAGAGAGGAGACGGACAAGAGACGCGATGAAGAGGATGTAGTAGTGGGAGATGGATGAAGGTCGCAAGAGTAGGTAGGGTAATAAGAAAGAACTGTAGTGATCGAGGATCAACGATCAACGAGTGTCGTCGGATAGGCGTCCGTGCGGGGTGGGGTTAAGGGCGTGACGCGTGACCTGACGGGTGCTGCCGAGACTGCCGGATGGTTGGCGTGAGCAGGACAAGTGACTCGCGTTGACGGTTGGATGGGATGAGGATGAACGAGTGTGGGGTGTTGGCTAACGACAAAGAGAGAGAGAGAGAGTGAGTGAGTGAGAAGATACAAGATGAAGTGAGGAGAAGGGGTGTGGGAAGGATGTAGCCAGACGATTGAGGAAGAAGAAGCAGGCGGCGTTGGTGGTGGTGGGTAGTAGGGGTAGTCTCCCCTTCTATGACCCTAGGGAACTGAACGCGTTTAGACTTTTGATCCGGAGAGAATTGAGTGCCCAGTGGTCGATGGCTGGAAGGAAAAAGCAAGTCGCGTCGTTGTCGACGACTTCTCTCTTCGCTCTCCCTCTGCTCTTCTGGCTGCAATCCAGGACTAAGGCGACCCGAAGAGGCTTGAGAATTAAGTCTGGGTACGCGTTCTTCTGGCTTGGGCCTTTGGAGGGCCTTCCAGATTTGAGTGGCTGAAAAAGCAAGTCGCGTCCGGAGTCTAGAACTAGGGCAATTGGGACGTACGTCGCTCTAAAGCGCTAGAGCAGACAGACGTTGTCATGGCATAGAGAGACCCGAGGAGACCGAGTAGACGTTAGAGGAGGTACAGGGGTGGTCAGTGAATAGAGTTTGAATTGGTATCCTGTAAGGAGCATTCGTATGCTTCCTCTCCTCGCCTGCCTTTCCTTACGTTGTAGATGTGGACGCGTTTATTGACCTTTGACCTGTTCATTATTAGGCTCCCACTTATTCTAAAACAACTAACCCCACCCCTCATTTCAATACATTTTGGATTCATTAACCCCACCCAGCTTCTCTAGTCTATTAGTTTTAGTCTGCTATTACACGTTCACTACAATACTCCTAACATCTGCCAGGGTGACCTCGGGGCCTTCGGAAGTGAGGTCGGGATCTGCCTCGCTCCTTCTACCCTCTAGTATCAGGGTTTTGAACTAACGACGCGTCGCACTCGTGCCTTCACCCGCAGTTCCTCGTTTGTCCCCTGTTCCCCTCGGATCATCCGCGCCAACGACCATTACCTGGGAACGAGCCCAATCCGCTCCCACCAACAAGAATCCACCCATAGCGCAACTGTACATGCCATTTCCAGGCCGTTCACTCTCCCGTGTCTTCCCCCGGACCGGACTCCGGAACGCGCCAAGCTCGATGGGGAAGGTCGGTACAGGCGCAGTACCTGTAAAAGTTATGCGCGCGAGCATGAGCCAACCACCGACGGCGCGACGAGGTGCACGGACGTATCCTGAAAGTATCACTTGCACCTCGGCTCCACCTTCAGAAACAGGCTTGTGCGTCGTTTCCCTCGTTCCCAAGCCACACTCCCCAGACGGTGGCGATCTAGGGATTCGGTGCCGTGGCCGTGCGCTCCCCACAAGCTACAAGGGCATCGAGGTCACCAAGGACATACATACCTCTCTTGGATCCGGACTGGGGATGGTGGGCACGGCGCGACACGACCCATCGTCAACGCGTCGACAACTACCGCCCACCCCCAAACTCCATCCCCGTTACTAGGACGTCACGCGTCAGATCGTCAGACAAGACATAGTAAGGCACACGTCGCAGTCTGCAGGGCTGCTTGGACCTCGGACACAGATTCTAGTCAGTGTTGGTCGCTGCTCGTTGAGCTAGTCGCGAACCAGAACCGGATGTGTCACGGTCACTTGGTTACTGGTGGAGCGGGACGCGTCACACCGGATTCTGGAGCCGGCCGTGTCTGCCTGCCGGATCCCGGTGGTTGTTGGTTATCCTTGTACTCGGTCATTCCCCGACCCAATTGCCCGTAGGAGGCGGTAGGATGATTTCGCCAGCTCGCTGTTGTTCTCAACTGCATGCACGTGCTCTGATGCTTTAGATGTGCAGCCCCAAAGATCACAGGCCACTAGCATAAGCGCGCCAAACGTCGTGTGAGAAGTTCCGAGGAGGCGTCCGGAATGGACCAGTTCTGGAGAATGGCGCACGCCAGAACGCCAACTACGCCAGTCTAAACGCCAGTCTAAGACGCCAATTTACGCGCGGCTAGTATTGATAACGCCTCCACCATTATTCTGTTGTTCTCTGGTTTCCCAGATCCCAGCAATGTTCTACGTCTAGACGCGTCGCTTCTATAGCCGTCGCAGGTCCATCCGCGCGTGATGAAAGCGCGTCTTCTCCACATGACCGTCTGCGCCCACCATGCGACAACATCTAGCTAGACCTTCTCAGTCCGTCACAACTCCATGTTCACGTGCCCATATGCCCATTCCCATGCACGCATCACACTCGTCACGTCGTGATCTCAACCAGCGTTAAACGTGACCCACAGACCCAAACATCTTGTTCATGCCTGCGAAGTCGTCCGCGTCGGACCTACCCGCCTTCCAGAAGTAGTCGACGCGTGCCACCCCAAACCATCCGGTCAAACCGGGCGACAAATGAGGCCCTCCTGCATTCGTTGAACGTGGTGGGGGATACAGCGGAAATCGTCGAGACGACCCAGACCAGGCCTGGAGTGAAGTAAATTTAAGATGCGCCAAACACGCCCCCAGTAAGGTTTACCGGTCAAGCTTCCTTCAGGGGGTTACGCCAAAGTTGGGCGAGGGCGGGATGGGGCTACACCGGCACTGGGTATATGGGCGATGGTCGACCGGTCGAGTCGCAACCAGACGCTGTGGCCAAACATCCAACACGGACTATAAGCGCAGAGCTAAGAGACCGGGGAGGCTTGGAACTGGGCACGACCGATATCCACGAGTTAGGTTCGGCTTAGGCCACTTCTGGCTTCCTTGGCACCCACACATCCTCACTGTCCGAACATTTGCTGGATACAGCATGCGCAATGCTATGCTGTTGGTCGCACTCAAAACATGCTCAACACCCAATACCGCACCCAAACCATGGAACGCCCAACGCCCCACGCACCACGAGCAATATTGCACACTGGCATGATGATTATGATGGCCACAACGAACGGTGCTAGTGTACGACGAGGCGTGCCTCGGTTGGTTGGCCGCTCAGCGGACCAGACTTGTGTTCTCCGCTCTTCGACTTCGAGCCCAGCTCCAGATGGCTCGCTCAGCTCGGCCCCTGCTCTTCAACCGCTCCCCTTCGTAGATCGCCTCTCTTCCGCATCCCACTCGTTCAGCTCACCCTCTCCTCAGCTCCTCTCACTCCCAGCTAAGCCGCCGGGCAAGCCTCGCCTACTTGTCCTTCTTTCTCGGCTTTTGCCTCCCCTCGCGCTTCGCCACTGCGCGCGCGAGCTTGAGCCCGCACGCATTACACAAGTCCTTGACGCCGTTCTCGCCCTTGCGCCATTCGGGGCTCTCGCGCGTCCCGCATCCTCGGCACTTCTCGACATCGCCCGGCGGGCGCACAAGTGGGCGGGTGGACCCGCCGCCCCGTGACGGTGGGGGCGGGGGCGGTGGGGTGTGGTTGTGGTGGACGGGGGGCTCGGCCAGGCGCGCGACGTGGTAGCCGGCGTTGGCGTCGGGGTAGGGCTGGTGGCCTCCAGGCGGCCCAGCTGGTGCCCCGCTGTAACCGTGGGTGGGAGGAGGGTAGTCGGGCGCGGGAGGGTAGTGGCCTCCGGGGCCCGGTGCTGGAGGAGGATAGCCGCTCCGTTCGTACTCGCCCGGTTGGCGCCAGTCTTGGCCTGGCGGGTGGCCTCCCTGCACGCCGATAGGCGACTGCTGCTGTGCTGGGGGAGGTGGCAGGGCCTGCGATTGCGGTGTATTCCATGCTTCGTGGGTTGGGGCAGCGGTGCTGTTGGGCAGCTCGTACAGCTTGGTCGTCTGGAAGCACGCGAAGATGATCTGGTCGTAGGGGATGAACACGGACGTGACATGCCGGTACACGCCTTCAGTGCGGATCGAGTGCTCGGCGCCAAACCGCGTCGTGCAGTTTGTCCGTAATTCGCCAGGCTTGGCGGCTAACGCGCTCGGGTCCATGTCGACACCACGCATCAGGTCGGCATACTCGTCCGCGTCGTACATGCCATCAAACTGTTCTGACGGCGTGTCGACCGGTCTTGCTGGTGGCCACGAGAAGACCATCGTCGTGGGCGGATGCGCCCCGTTGTGCTGCACCGAGTGTACTTGGAACACACGTGTTGGAGGATACCGTGTTCGCTGCGGTGGTGTGACGTTGGCGTTGATGCTCTGGATGAGAGTCCTGACATGGTCGTCGGTCATGCCAACGGAGCCGCAGAAGTTGGACCATCCTTCATGCCGGCGATTTGGGTCGTTGTTCGCCTGGGGGTCGAAGTCCTTGATAGCATGGAAGAAGGCGAGCAGCAAACCGTCCGCAACCTAATCACGGATAAGCACACGAACATGGTCGGTGATCTAGAAGTGACTCACCCAATTGAGGACAAGGTCGATGATTAGGTAGTCCTGGTCCTCTGTCACAGTCCCAATCTCTGGCGGCAGTTTGATTTCGCTAGGTTGTGCTCCGAGCATCTGTCGAATGCGAGATAGCCGTGAGAAACGCATCCTGCGAGCGTGTTAGCAATGCGTCGGTCGACATGACGACGTGGGAAGCGGTCGGCAACGTCCGTCTGTCAAACGCCAGTGTGATCGGCGAAAAGGTACAGGTGATCGAGCGATAAGAACACCATAAGAGATCGGCTCCGCTCGTTGTCGCTCAATCCCACAACTTGTATGCACGATGGATGATAATCGGTACTCACCGTGTGACGCTTCCTTGCAGGTCGTCGGACTGGATGGCGCTTGCCAGGTCATTGCGTGCCTCTGTCAAAGTCAGCTTCGCCGCGTGTCAAGAGCCTTGTGCCGACATGAGGGGCGGAGTGCGAATGAGACAAGCAGGCGGAGCGAGTAGAGTGAGAGAGGCTGCGAGATGGCCACTGTCCGCGTATTCAGCCGGCAATTACGCAGGCTCTAGGCGCCCCCGCGACGTCTTCCCCGCCCACAAGCATCCCCAGCGGCACACCCCTCTCTGCGCAGCACTCACGTTCTCGCTCGCTGGGGTGGATTAGATCGATGAGCCCGCGGTTGAGGAAAGTAGCGGTCTGCGGCCCAAGGTGGGTGCTCAACACTGGGTCGACGTAGACGAACTTGAGCTCCAGCTGCGTGCTTCCTCCCGGCCCTGTCGAGCTGTATTGCGGGACCAGCAGTGCCCAGTAGCAACGGACGCCGCCGACACCCTGTGGGACGTTGACCAAGTCGCAGAGAGATAGGATGCGTCGGGGCCGAGGTTGTTGGAAGTATATGCCGCGCGTCGCCGGCAAGAGTAAAGTCGAACGTGGGTGCCGATAGGTTTGGGACAGCGTGCCATTGGGCGGCGGGCGTCGAGGCGGCGGACGGCCGGGGTAGCCGTTCATCAGAGGCGGGTCGTGGAGAAGATAGAGATTAGAGCGTGCGTTTGTCGTAGTGTGGACGTTGATGTTGTGGACAAGGACGACATTGGGACGACCAAGTGAGGAGACGACGGACGAGGGATTGCGCGGCGGCCAGCGGCGAGGTTGTCAAACGATGTTGTGTGCGCGAGCGCGGCGCGGACAGGTGACGGCGAGGTAGACACGAGGCAAGGGTACGGACGTGTGTGATGGATAGCAGATAGGGAGTGGCGGCACGGGCGCGAGGAAGGGTAAAGTCGCAAAGGTTAAGTAAGGTGTAAGCATGGGATGGAAGGTGACAAAGGTGAGGGAGAGACGTACGGGCAAGCTGACGGCGGACATTGTTGAGTGCGCCTTGCGCTTGTATTGGTTGTCCGCGTGGAAAGAGGCCTGTGCTGGCGGATGAAGAGTTTGAGGATGGATGCTATTCCCGCTCTCGCACAAGGATGATGGACGACGGGGATGTGGATGGATGGATGTGGATTAGTGGTGAGTAGTGTGTGTGGGGGGTGGAAAGAGAAAGGGGAACGGGGGAGGATCGTGATCGGCGGGGCACAAGTTGCGATCGAGCAAAAAGGCTCATCGGGAGACGGCCGCCTCTCTTTACCTTTGCCTTTGCCGCCTGGGGGGATCTTGAACTTGGGTAGGCCCTCTGTGCTTTCGTCACCCTCCCTTCCACACAAGTTAAGCCGAAGTTAGGCTGAAGCCACCTAAGCGCCTCACCTTCACCCCCGGTCGGTTAACCCGGCATGCATTCTGGTCAGTGGCCATTCACCCTAAACCAAAGTGACTGAACAGACTACCCGTATTACAAAATTCTCGTAATACAAATAATGCATAAAGGAATACACTCTGGCGCAGGTATGCATCCTCCAATCATCTGCATCCCGACTTTGGGGCCTCCCCTCGCTACGATTTGCACACTCCATGAGCGACAATGGGCAGGTGACGTCCATGGTGGGCAAGCATAACCATGTTGTAACTGACAGTCAAGAAGGTGGGGTAGGTGGGCAGAGAAGCAGAAGAGGAGCAGAGAAGTCGGCACAGTCGGCCACCGAGGCATCGGACGGGCATGCCGACTCGGCGGTAATGCATGTACGACTCTTCCTTATGTCGGGGGACCTGTGAGTCACTTGCTCGAGTGGGGAGGCAGTCGGTAGTAGCTTTCCCCCCACTCTAGGTGCCAGTCGGCATGATGTGAAGCGGAGCTGCTCGAGGACGGGGGGGCGGTGTTCAAAAGCTGGATTTACTCGATTGATGTGGCGGTTTCTCACGTGAACGGACATTACCAGGCACAAGCCCTCCGTCCGCGGGAACGGCCTCTCGCCGCCCCGCCACTGTAGAAGTTTGGCAGAGCTGAGGGGGGGCAAGTTCGGTCTACAAGGCACGTGCACTGGAAGGCTTTGTTGTCTGCTTACCTGCTTGCCGCTGAGTGAGTATTAGGAACCTCGCGATCGAGTAGTCGCAAGGCTGCTCGACTAGTTGGGCACACCAAGGGGTACGATATGCATGAGACACTTTAGTTAACCCCTGCATACTAGCACTAGTATTCAAAAGAAGTTGGAGAGAGCAGCTTGGAACTGAACGTGGTCCAGCCGACATGACGTTCCTCGGTTGACGATTGGAGCACGTGACTCGTCTCTTACCATGGGGTCTCCACAAGCCCAACGACAATAACAGTCCCTCGCCTCCTTGGCCTTGGCACACTAACTTTGAGACGCATATCACGCAACACTCTCCTACACATTCCACCTCATACCCAGCATCGCATCTCCCTATCTTCCTCTCCGTAATCCTTCCCCTCTCGACGGCTCGAAGCCATGCGCTCGGCCCGCTACACGTCGTCGCCATCACCCCGCGCCGCCACCTCGAGCGATGCCTCCCCTATCCCATCCGAGGCGGTGTCTGAGATGAACATCTCTACAACGACAGGAGAAGACAATGGCGAAGAAGAGCTCTCCACGACGCCCACAGGGCCAAGCTACCCGATCCAAGCTCGCGCCTCAGCGGCTCCGCGCTCCGTATCCTCGCAGGAGGATGGGAAGGGCAAGCGGCCGCGACTCGCCCATCGCATCAGTGTCGGTAGTGGGCCGTTCGGCGTCAACATCCCGTCCGGACCGTCGTCTGCCTCGCCATATGCGAGGAGGAGACCGTCGTTCGCACCCGCGTCCCTTCCCTCACAAGGTTGGGCTGGCGATAGTATCTTCAACAACGTGCGTTCCGATGCCAGCATCGCCCCGACCGTGTCCCCACAACACGACTATCTCGCCAACTGGGAGTCACTACAAGACCTCGTCATGCCCACGCCGGAGGGAAGCTCCCGCTATCGCTCACCCAGCTCGAGGCGACGGGATCCTTCACCTGGTGTAAGCAGCCTGCGAGCAAAATCAGCCTATGGCGCATTAGGGACAACACCGGGACGGGGAACGTTTGGACGAGCGGCGGGGCGAGATATCAATCGCGTCCCTAGTGTCACGGAGACGGACGAGGAAGACGAGGAAGCAGGGGTATCGTCGTACTCTGCAGTTCTGAGCTCGTCACCTCCCAATTTGGACGCCTTTGGTGCCGCGCCAAGCTTCGGGACCGCGGGCGAGCAAATGGCATCCCCGGACGTTGAGCGTCCATCAGTGTGTACTCCTGCGCGGCCAGTCACGCCAAGTCCCGCACCGACATCTCAAGGAAATCCGCCTGGTGGTGCAACCCCCTCGACTCCCGCTGCAGCAGGCTCAGCTAAGAAGACTGGTATGTTCCACTCTGATACGCGGCGCTAACTATAGAACCATCCCGATGGACGCCACCACCGTACATGTCCTCGATTCTCAAGTGTGGATTAGCTTACTTGATTGCGGAGCTATTCACCTTCGTGCCACAGTTGTCGCGTCTTCTCTCAATGCGCACGGTGACGGACGTCCATGGGCGTGTAACACCGGTGCCAGCGTACTCGGCACACATGGTGGCAACTATTGTCGTCTACGTATGTTCAGCTGGCCTGAGAGGCTGTCAGCTGACGTTCAGTTCAATCCTGCTCGCACAATGGGGAACATGATCCTGTCCACACGGTACTGCGCCATACTTGCAACATTGGCGGCGCTCGTTTCCGCTGTCTCGTTCGCCATCCTCCACTTCTTCGACTACCTCTCACCCACCCATGGGAACAGCTGGGATTGGATCAGTCAGATAGGCGACTGGATCGTGTGCTTCATGTGTATCGGCGGAGCGATGGGCACGTTGGCCTGGCTCAAACAGTGGGTCAACAACCCAAGTTTCAACACTGGTGAGTGGAAAGCTTATGACAATGCTGATTCCCAGGTTGCTCGATGGCTGCAGTGACGCTCTTCACCGTTGTCGTCAAGGAAGGCGGCATGATCAAGCTCAAAGAGGTGTTGTTCATTGTGATGATTGGAGGTGAGCTAAAGCGATTCCCGCAGCTGACGCCAGCTACCATCACCAACGTAGTCTGCTTCACTGTGATGCCTGTGTCTGCCACAACGCGCTTGCAGGGATCGATGTCCAAGTCACTCGATGGCTTCTCGACTTTGCTGGATATTCTCTGCTCAACGTTCCTTCTTGAGCAACCATCAGCCAAGGAGAACCGCATGCCCCTCGCTGATGCCGTCAAGGCGCACGGCGCGGCATTCAAGTCTCTCCAAGCGAATCTGGCGGAGGCCAAGCATGAACGAGTGATCGACCCGCGGATGCGTGGCCCCAAACTTGAGCTATACGACGCTGCTCTGGGCAGTATGGCTCGTTTGGCTCAACACCTTGCCGCCATGCGTTCCAGCACCCGCCTGCAGGAAGCTCTTCTCCGAGCAAATCGCGAGGGCAGAATCGACCTCGACAAAGCGGAGAAAAGGAACCACCACATCCCCGAGTCTGTTATCTACGAGCTGGGCGATCTTCCGACTATCACGATTGAGGGGGAGGAGGATGTCGAGGAGAGCGTCAAGGTGTTCCTTCAGCTCCAGCGCATGACGGGAGACGACATGGATAACCTCGTGGTGAGTACCCTCACTACTTTACCACTCTGATATCAGGCACAATGCGACGAAGCACTCGATGCTATTGAGGAGGTCATCTCTGCCCGCAGCAAAAGGGATGTCGACGCAGCCGACGTTTCAGGTACGCGTGAGGCGGTTGCCAATGCCTTGCGAGACTTCAGCCGGTCTGCCAGCCGAGCCATCAAACGCATCTACGCGGGGCCGCGTCGACGCAAGGGCATCTACAAGTCGGACAGCGGCAGCAGCAGCAGCGATGGGGAGCATGAGGACTCTGACGACGATCTCGTGGAAGACGATGGCCCCAACGAGGTCGTCTTCCTGGTCTATTTGTGAGTCGCTGGCGTCTGCATAGGCGTATGCTAACATCGCAGCTTCCTGTTCACGCTTGAAGAGTTTGCGCGCGAGCTTCTCTTCCTGCTCAGTACAGTCAACGACGTGAGCAAACCCAAACTTTCTGAGCTGACAATCAGATCATGGAATCTCCTCCAGTCTCAGCTATGGACCAGTTGCGCTCTTTCGCGCGACCGTGGCGCAGACGCCAGCGAAAGCGGACAAACTTCTTGTATAAACAATTCCGTACGTGACGTTACGCCCCCATCCGCTGACATTCAGAAAAGCTGGTGCCGGTAGACCCCAGCAAGCTCCAGCCTCCTCTGTTTCCCAAGACGCAGCGCGACGAGCGCGGTACGCTGCTGACTCCCGGGCGCAGTGGGATGTCCTTCCGTCTGCGCCTGTACCAGTTCACTTGGGAGCTTGGTTCACGTCTCAGCGAGCCAGATATGCGGTACGCTATCAAGACAGGCCTGGGCGGCGCTATCCTCGCCGCTCCTGCGTTCGTCCCGCGCACCCGCCACTTCTTCCTAGACTACAGGGGCGAGTGGGCGCTGATCGCCTATTTCGCGACCATGAGCGTGACCGTGGGGCAGACGAACTTCCTGTGAGTTTATGTAGCTGGGCCAATGCTAACTCGACAGGTCGTTCTTCCGCATCATCGGCACAATGTAAGTTGTAAACAACTTCCATTCAGGCGCAGCCGACTAACCTACAGCCTTGGAGGCGCCGTCGCTGTCGCCGCGTTCCTTCTGTTCCCGGATAACCCCATCGTCCTCCCGATCTTCGGCTTCTTCTTCTCCTTGCCTTGCTTCTACATCATCACCCAGATGCCCAACTATGCCCAGGTCGGCCGTTTCATTCTCCTGACTTATGTAGGTCCTGCATCCGTGACAGCGCTGACACCAGAACCTCACATGCCTGTACACCTATAATATGCGCGAGAACGACGTCTCGCCCGTCTCCATCGCTCTCAAGCGCACGACATCCATCGTCGCCGGCGTCGTCTGGGCTGCAGTCGTCACGCGATGGTGGTGGCCCTTCACGGCGCGCCGCGAGCTCCGTATGGGCCTCGGAGAGTGAGTCCCGAGTCCCGCACGACGCTGTCGCTGACCGCAGACTCTTCCTCGACCTATCCTACCTGTATTCGAAGCTCGTGAAAGCCTATACCCAGGGTATCGAGCCGTCCTCACCCGCTCCCGAGTCCTCGTCGTCGGACACCGACGGCGCCGAGCCGCCCAGCGAGCAGACCGCGCTTCTCCCGCGCAGCACCACGGGCGCATCCGTCGCGCCGCCCACACAGCACCACCTCAGCTCCGGCGTCCTCCAGTTCATGGCCATGTACGTACCTGTCTCACACCTACCCCCCAACGGCTGACACCAGGGAACTGCATTTACAGGACCAGCTAGCGCAGCTGCGCGGCCTGCTGGGGCACGCGAAGAATGAGCCCCGTCTCAAGGGCCCCTTCCCATTCGACTTCTACCATGAAGTCCTGCTGAGTTGCGAGCGCATGCTGGACAGGCTGCATAGTATGCGCTGTGTGACGACGCGGTCCGAGTGGTGAGTCCAGCGGATGGGGTATGGCTAACCTACAGGGATCAGAGTATTCGGCAGGCCTACGTCCTCCCCGTCAACCGCCAGCAGCGCGAGATGGCCGGCAGCTGCATTCTCTACGTGAGTCCCTGTCCTTAGCCTGGCTGACGCTCGCAGTTCTACACCCTCTCCGCCGGCTTCCGCCTGCGCATCCCGATGCCGCCGTACCTCCCGCCCGCCGAGCCCGCGCGCGAGCGCCTAGTCGACGCGATCCGCGACCTCGACGTCGTCAAGCGCCGCTCCGTGCGCGGCGGCGGCCGCCACCTCCTGTTCTTCGCGTACGCCCTCGCGATGCAGGAGGTGATCGCCGAGCTCGACTACCTCGGCGGCCTGTTGCAGGATGCGTTCGGCGTCATCTCGCAGTCTGGCCAGCGCGACTTCGAGGAGCTGTTCAGTGTCGGGCCCGGCGTGGGGGACGAGGGCGTGCATGAGCCGCACCTCGTGCTGGATCCGCGGGACTCGTCGTTCCATTTCCGCACAGACGCGTAGCGTAAGCAGCTAGATGAAGACGACATGACATTGTACACTACGGCATAGCTATGCACTTGTACGATTGGGCATGTTGAGGATGGATACTGTAGGTAGGATTATGAACAATGGACCGTGGGATATACAATGTGAATGCTTGTGGCGCGCGCAACGGATGCAGTGAGGAACGACTGGATGTGATGTATTGTGAACGACGGGGAAGGGTATATTAGACAAGATGGACTCAGGCAAGGTAGCACTGGACGGACATGGAGTCCATCGAACATGGGGAGGGCTAGAGCTCGGCCCACGCGGTGGACTGGGCACGCTCACGTCCGAGTCTGCCCCACAGCTCGCAGAGGTTGACGAACTCAGTGGAGCGCAGGCGCCCTTGCGCAGCCTCTGACTGGATGTTGCGCCATAACTCTCCGAGCACGCCGTCAAACGTCTCGCGGCGGCGGGCAGCGGCCGGGCGAGGCGGAATAGCCATAGTGCTGGGTCGGGCTGGAGGTGGACCGGTACTCATCTCGGGGCCAGTGCTGAGACCAGAGAGAACGAAACCCAGCGTCGACGAGCGGGTCGGGTTGCCGGTGGCGCCGGCTCTATGGGAGCGGGCTGGTGCTGGGGCTTGGGCTGCCGGCCGGTGCTCTGCAGTGTTGTGGGCGTACGCGCGGTGCTTGGGCCCATCGCCGTGAGCGTGGATGGGATCGACGCGCTCGCCGAAGAATGCCGAGAGCTTCCGTGTACGCTTGCGTGCGAGGGCGTGTGCGCTCTGCTGCGGGGTGAGAGGCTCCGGGGTAGTGGGCGAGTCAGGCGCCACACGGCTGAGAGCGTTGAGGCCAGTGACCCGTGATAACGAGTGGAACAAGGCCATGGGCGAGCGCGGGGAGCGGGGCGACAGTGGGCGCCTGGGCGACGTCGGGGAGCGCGCTCCGTCAACTCCTGCGCCAGTCGCCGCGGAGGTCACTCTGCCAGCAGTAGCCGCATACGTCACGTTGGTGGGCGACATGCACCGTCCCACCTGACCAAACTGGCCAAACTGCCCTTCAATCGAGGACAGCGAGGCGCGCCGCCCATGAGCCGGAACGGGAGTAGTTGTACGTGAGGAACGTGACTCATCCAGATCGGCGATCTCGTCGATGATACTCGCGAGGCGGCCCTGGTCATTCTCGACAAGCCAGATCAGACTCTGGATCGACTGTCGATAGCCTGCGAAGGCTGGCGTAGGCGTAACCTCGGCTAAGTCCGGAACCAGTGGATCGTCGGAGGTCAAGCCGGCAGCGTGGCCTTTCGATGACGAGCCTGCACACGATGCTCTCGCGTTTGCGCCGCCAACACATGTCGACCTTGTGACGCTGCTGCCGTACGGACCATTGTTCTCTTTATCTCTCGCGCTCGGCGTGAGGTCAGTGATGACCGACTCGGCGATGATCCCATCGTCTTTGTCGCCGTCGCGCCGACGGATTGGCAAGAACAGATCCCGCGGAGGAGCCTGACCAAATACCTGCTCCAGCTTGGACGCGCGCTTACGCGCCACCGCCTTCTCCGAGCGAGTCATCGTGTTCTCGTCGTTGAACGCGGGTGCTGCTAAAGGAGGGCTAAGAGGGGCGATATCGAACGACAGCTTACGCTCCATTGTAGTGCCGCCCGCGAAGCTTGAGCGGCCGTGCTGTACTACATGGACAGTCCGGAGCAGACGTGCAGCAAGACGTCCGCGACCTGCTTCCGTCGCCGAGACGCCTGAAGCGCCAGAGTGGATGGACAGGCTCGACTCAGATGCGTTGCGGTGAGCGCCAGGGAGCTGAGGCGTGCAGCGAGGCATGAGGTCGTCGTCGCCATTCCGCAGTGCATGCGGCGGCACGGTAGTGCCTAGAAGACGTTGAAGCTGTGCGTCAGCAATGAGTCTTTGATGATCCACCGAACAGAACGAAGAGGGAGCATCCTGTGTACGTACCTTAGCAAGCTGCTGTCGACGCTGGCGTCGCGAGGCCTCCTCAGGGGTCTCTATGGTAGACACGGTCTTGCTCGAAAGTGGCGTGTCCGGAGTGAGGGGCTGAGGGTGCTGCTCGTCGCGATTCACGCTGTGTCTCATCATCGGGTGACTGCGGACTTGCGTCTCGATGGTGTGCACCTCGCGCGTGAGGCTCACGACCAACTTGGCCGGCGCCGCGACGTCACGACCTCCAATGAGACTGCGAACCCGGGACAGGGCGAGTCCAGAGCGAGAACGCTGGTGCGCGAGTCTCTGGACAGGCTGTGCCGGTGACTCCGCCTCCTCCTCGAGTTCTTCCTTCGGCACGCGGTCGCACCGCGGTACGACGTCGGCGCGCTCCCACTCCGGCGGAGCTGTCGTTACGGGCGTCGTCGGCCACACATTCTCCTCAAGCTTGGTCATGATGTTGGTCGTGGACAGACTAGGCTCGATGACGAACTGTTCAATGTGCTTCTCCGGAAGCGGCTCGCCGAGGACGCGTTCCAATTTGCGCGTGCGTCGCACCAGTTGCGCCTTGCGTTCGGGGCTCAAGTCGCTTCGGCTCCCCAGCGACTGTGACACACCGCTCCTATCCCGCGCATCGGGGGCCGCGAAAACCAGTGGAGCCGGGCTGGAGACGTGCTTGGAGCTCGTAATCGTCGCCGAGGGAAGCAGAGCAGTAGCCGATGTCACAGACTCGCTGTCGCCGCATGAAACGCGAGGCTGCGATCCGTCTCTAGATGCCACAGAGGAGAGGGAGAGCTGGTGCGAGTGGCGTTTGGCTTTGTCTGTAGGCTGCGTGGGTGGCAGGCTTCACGTCAGCACTGCGCAGAGGATTGGATCTCACCTTATCTCCTCAACCCGTTCAGGAAGGGGGACGTAACCTTGCTCGCTGAGCTGGTTCTTCAGCTCCTCGCGCTTGGTAATCGAGTCAGACTCGCGGCCAGGTTGGCGATCGTGGCTCAACTCAAGCGCATCATCGGCGCTGATGTCTTGTCCAGAAACGGCAACTTCGTCCTTGGCGTTGGGCATCGACGCTGCTGCGTCCACCTTGAGGGAGGTCGTCCTGGGATTGATAGTGGGCGGAGGAGATTGGGCGCTCGGAAGGCCAGCGCTCGACTGGGCGGGGAAGAACTGGACTTCGAACGCTGAGAAGTCCATCACCTGGCCGAGAGTGTAGGGGAGTTCACAGCCCGAGACGCGACGCTGTGCCACGTCCACTTTCACCTCGCAGTCGATGGACGCGACAAGCGGATCGACATTCCCTTTGCGAGCCATGTCGTTCGCTGCGCCCGTCACCACACGCTCCTCGTCTTCGGGAGTCTCCTCGACGCCCCGGGGTAAAGGTGTGCCCACGCTTGGGGGCGACTTGATCGGAATGGTCGAGATAGCATTGTTACCAGACACATACCGATCGGCACGCGCAGGGTCTGTATGCCCTGAGTCTCTCCGTCGCTGTGCTGCCGCGCCAGGGGTGGATGGTGACGATGTTGCGGGCGTGCGGCGTCGCGCAGAAGGAGGTGACCCGGAAGTGGATGAAGATGGAGTGTCGACGAGAAGGTCATGATCGCGACCATCCCGAGCAGCGCCAAATGTGCCTGTGCTACTGCGTCTGGCGATGAGTGGTTGGCACTCGCGCGCGGATCCGTCGTAGGAACGTCGGGGAGGCGTACATGGTGGCGGCGTGTCTGGGGAAGGATGTATCCTTGGTGAAGGAAGCGTAGGTGTCGAGTGTCGAAGAGTGCTGAACGATGACAAGGCGGACGACGCTAGCGGAAGCACTGGCGGGCGGGTGGAGCGGATGATGCCCGTCCGGAGTGGTGCGACGGTCGTTCCCATGACGGATATGGTAGTCTTGGAATTGCTGTTGACAGACACAAGAGCGATTTCCGTCTCCTCCGTTTGTGGAAGGCAGTGATTGTCGAGGTGGGGCCCTATGCTAGATTGGAGACTTGGTGATTTGAAGACAATGGCGGAACGAGCGGAAGGCGAGGAAGGTGGTGAAGGTGCCCAATCACCCATTAGCCCCGTGTACTCGAGGTCGAGAGGCGTGAAGTGCGCTAGCTCGGGTAGCCGTGGCGAGGAGGGAGAAGGACGAGAGTCGACGGATAGACTGGATGAAGTGGATACTGGAGAGTCTGGATAGAGAGAGGAAGGTTGCGAATCGTTGGCGTTGTTCGCTGTCGACATGGGAATCACTTGAGGTGGCGGGTTGGGTACGCGACCTGTGCGGAGGAAGATCCTGTCGGGCACGCAGAGCAACGACCAGCGTTGCCGTGCAGACTGCCTGTAGTAGTTTTACAATGCGAGAGCTTGATCTGTCCAAGACAACGAATGGAGGATGTTGAGAGCGTAGGCTATTGTAGAGCCTGTGGGAGGGTGGGATGAATGGAAAGGAGAAGAGGATGAAGAGAGTGAAAGAGAGTGTGAGGAATGGATCTAAAGTGCTGTCTCCTCAACGCTCACAAAGTAATAGCGGAGGCAGGCAGTAGGTTGAGAGGATCAGTACTGTCGAGTGTCACCCTTGGTCATCCGTGGCGGTGGCGTATTGTTCTCTTCCCTCACAACTTGTCGCTGTTAACTGGCCACCCTCTTGGCCCGTTCATATCGCAGCCAGTGAAACCGTTCACTTGTCTAGGACCTTGAGGATCTCGAGCGCCGTTAATACCGGGGCACGGTGGAGTCTAGTGGTCGCTCGGGTGTTGCGCATGGCCCAGTCGCACCATGAAACGACGCCCAATGCTCCGTATGCCCCTCGCAACCGGCATAGAGGTACCTCCACCTCACCCCTCCGTAGCAGTGTCGTGTCGCTCACTACTGGCCATTGTGAGAGCACGAGACATAAGGGTCTCTGCTACTCTCCTAGCCGATGGCGCTGGGTGAGGTCCGAGCGCCGACGCCTCCCAGGGGAGCAATGGCTTTGGGATCCACTCGAAACGCAATGAATCGGCCAAGGATCCACCCGAAGAGAGGAGATCGCCTAGGGCTCAGAAGACCCAAGCCATGTTTCGTGTCGTTCCGCTCTTGACAGGAGGTAATCAGACGAGTGACTCATCTTGTTGGAACGTTGGCATTTGAGGGTGAGAGGAGGGGGCGAATGGGGTTTCGGTGAGTCGCCGTAACGGCAATGAGATCGGTGCGAAGTGTGAAGGCATGGTAGGGTGTATCGACATAGGGAACATCCAGGTGGCCACCAACGAGCGAGCACTCAGCTTCTCCATCGGTCTTAGAAGTGGATAAACGGAAGATGTAGGATTGGAGAAGCAGAGTGACGGATGGGCGGTCAGATCCGAGTTCTAAGTGTGCGAACCAGGACATGGTGAGGACGAAGTGGAGGTAGTGGACGGAGTTTGATGGATCTCCGCCCTCCTCAAGAATTTCCATGTTGTGACCTTCTGGTGGCCTAGCCTACTGCAACCTCCACTATCGATCTACCCACCTTCCACACCACTACACGCCATGTCCGCACTCGATTTCATCGGGACTATCGACTCGGACGACGAGGGGCCGCAGATCGAGCAGCGCGCCGAGTCGTCCAAGCGCGCGTCGGCAGCTGCTACCCCCGCTGCCGACGAGTTTGACGCCGACTTCGCCTTCGACCTTGATGGCGCGGGACCCGGCACCCTGGACCTCTGGGGCGGCGACGAGGTCAAGGGCGCTGAGGGCCCTGTGACTGTCGACGACATTATCGAGCGCAGGACAGGCAAGGCGCTGAGGTCGTACCGGGAGCGCAAGAGGAGGAGGGCGGAGGGCAGCGACGAGGAGGATGAGCTGTCCGGGAGCGAGGCAAGCGATGAGGCAAGCGAGGATGAGGGCGACGAGGAGGAGGAGGAGGAGGATGTTCAGGTTCGCGTCGACGATGAGGAGTCGGGAGAGGACGAGGGGATGGAAGTCGACGGTGACGAAGAGGAGGATGAGGAGGACGAGGATGAGGACGAGGACGAGGACGAGGCGGATGGAGCCGACGACGCCGGATCATCTTCCGAGGAGGAGGTGGAGACCGCAGCCGAGAAGGCCCGCAAGGACGCTTTCTTCTCTGCCGACCCCACCGCCGACCAGACCGACCTCCCGACCTCGTTCTCCTCCATGAACCTCTCGCGGCCATTGCTCCGTGCCCTCACTTCGCTCGGTTTCACCCAGCCGACTCCTATCCAGTCTCGCGCCGTTCCCCTCGCCCTTCTCGGCCGCGATATCCTCGGTTCGGCCGTCACTGGTTCCGGAAAGACTGCGGCGTTCATGATCCCCATCCTCGAGCGTCTGTCCTACCGCGACCGCGGACGCGGCGGACAAGCCTGCCGTGTCCTTGTGCTCTGTCCCACGCGTGAGCTGGCCGTGCAGTGCGAGCAGGTCGGCAAAGCGCTTGCCGAGCGTGGCGGCCTCGACGTCCGCTTCGCTCTTCTTGTTGGTGGTCTCTCGCTCTCCGTCCAGGCCCATGCTCTCCGCACCCTTCCCGACATCCTTATCGCCACCCCTGGTCGTCTCATCGACCACCTGACCAACACGCCCTCGTTCACCCTCTCGGCCCTCGACATCCTCGTCATCGACGAGGCTGACCGCATGCTCGAGGCCGGTTTCACCGACGAGCTCGAGGAGATCGTCCGCCAGTGCCCTCGCGGACGGCAAACCATGCTCTTCTCCGCGACCATGGACGACTCAGTCGATGAGCTCGTCAAGCTCTCCCTCGACAAGCCAGTGCGCGTCTTCGTCGACAAGGAGCGCAACACGGCCGCGGGCCTCACCCAGGAGTTCGTGCGTATTCGCGACGACAACCTGCGCTCGCCTGCTCTGCTCGCCCTCTGCCGCCGCACTGTCCGCGAGCGGTGTATCATCTTCTTCCGTTCCAAGGCCCTCGCGCACCAGATGCGCGTCGTCTTTGGTCTCTGTGGCCTCAAGGCCGCGGAGCTGCACGGCAACCTCACGCAGGAGCAGCGTCTCGTCGCCCTCAAGGAGTTCAAGGAGGGACACGTCGACTACCTTCTCGCTACCGACCTTGCGTCGCGTGGTCTCGACATCAAGGGTGTCGAGACAGTCATCAACTACGACATGCCGAGCCAGCTGGCCCAGTACACCCACCGTGTGGGTCGTACTGCCCGTGCTGGGCGGAAGGGTCGCTCAGTGACCCTCGTCGGCGAGGCCGACCGCAAGATGCTCAAGGCGGTTATCAAGCAGTCGCGCGAGGACCAGATTCGCCACCGCCTGATCCCGACTGAGGCCGTTGCTGCCCAGGCCGAGCACCTCGAGTCGCTCAAGGACGAGGTCGCTGAGGTCCTCAAGGAGGAGAAGGAGGAGAAGATGATCCGCCAGGCCGACATGGAGCTGAAGAAGGGCCAGAACATGGTCGAGCACGAGGCTGAGATCTTCTCGCGCCCAGCAAGGACGTGGTTCCAGAGCGAGAAAGAGAAGGCCGTGTCCAAGGGTGAGTGCTGGACGAGCCATGGGCTGCGCATCACTATCTCTGAGAGACCAGGCTGACATCGCAGAGGCGGGTAAGGCGGCACACACTGGCGAGGCCAAGGCTGCTGCTCGCGCCGCCGCCAAGGTCGACGCCAACGGCAAGAAGGAGAAGCACGGCAAGTACGACGGTCTTTCGCGCAAGCAGAAGCGCCGCAAGATGGCCAACGACGAGGAGGCCCGCGAGAACGGCCAGGCCGAGCGCATCTCTGCCGCCATCCGCAGCGCAAAGAAGTCCAGCCGCCCCGTCAAGATCACCGAGCCCCTCAAGCGCAAGGCCTCTGCCAGCGGGAAGAAGGACAGGAAGAAGGTCAGCAAGATCAAGCTTGGTGGCAAGGGGAGCGCGTTCGAGCACGAGGGCATGCGCGCCAAGCCTGTCAAGGTCGCGCTGGACAAGAAGAAGAGCGGAGGCAAGGGCAAGGCCAAGGCCAAGGTTGGCAAGCGGTAATGCCTTGGAGGAATGGAGTAGGGCTTTGGTTGTTGTTAGAGGTGTTCATCTGCATTGCTTCACATGATCTTAAGACACAGGCTCAGGTGGAGAGGTGATATCTGCATCGAAGTGTAGTCCAGCTACCTTCTGTCTTTTGCTTCTAACCTTTAGACTCCCCTCAGTCCACGTCGTAGGGGCGGCGGCAGTACGCACATGCCCACTCGTCGAGGCCGATGCTGCGCCATGCGCACTGGTCTGTTGTCAACACCGCGATTCAGAGAGAGTACTAACCTCCTGCACCGTTTCCGGACGCGTCGCCAGGACAAGGGGTCATGGGGGTTGTAAGGTGGTAGGTATGAGAGTGAAAAGTTGGGTAGGTGACGCCTGTTTGTTGGCGAAGAGGGATGAAGCGGGGATGATAAGGGGGTGGAGGTGGGGAACAATTATCGCTGGGTGGGCTCGATGCTTGTACCGACAGTGAGATAAGAGTGAGTCGGGGCAAGCGGCGACAGCAGCGTGCGAAGGTGCGGAAGCGATGGGTGGCGAGCAGAGAGACGAACGTGCCAGACGTTGTCGATAATGTGTTTGTGTAAGTAAAGAACGACAAGTGAAGTGTGTTAATTCACAAGCACTCGAGCTGCAATGGTAACAGACGGCGATAGCGAACGGGCCACAATGCAGTGCTCTTGGCGGCGGCGCCACTGACACACGACGCGGTTGACTGTTTCATAGGTCGCCGTCGGATCGTCGGACTGTCGGTCATGTTTAGACTGATTGCCCAACGGCCCAACGGCCCAGCGGCCCAGTGAGTGGGCTCGGTATCCCATTCCTCACTGCCCTCCCTGATCTGAAGCTTCGGTCTGGGGGCAGGAGGGGAAAGAGCGCCGTATCTCGCTTATCCCGATCATCCGCCCTGCATTCCGCAGACCCAATCTCCAATCTCATAGCCTGTAGACGGGGCTACCGTGCGGCCAGTGGTTTGGCGACACGCGGGCCTCCGTTCAATGGGATGCCCACCTCCAATCTCGAGATTTCGAGGTCATGACTCGGCGGCTCGGAGCCGCTGGAGAGCGGCCACTGGGCGACGTAGACACTGCAGGCGGTAACTGGGCGCATGCAGCCGTTGTACAAGCTGGAGACAGTGCCAAGGATAGCATGGCTGAGGCAAGTGCCACTGGGTGCCCACTTCCGAGAGGCTGGAATTACCCAAAGAGGCAGCGATCTTTGCGCCCTGGAGCGCCTGAAGTAAACGCCTATCATTCAGATACGAGCGTCGACGCGGCTTGTCGGCATCCCATCCGTCGGAGCTCCATATGTTTACGACCAGCATCCTGACGTTGTCATTGGTAGATCCCTCGCGCCGCTGTTGTAGTGGCTTCGAGTCAAATGAGAGATTACCAATCCGGTGGGCTCTCTATTTGTGATGGCTACTGCTGGCTTAAGCAAGATTAGAACGTGGTTGGTTGCTGATATCGGATCGGTGAATTCCGGGGATGCTTTGTCTGATCTGCCTGCCGACTGCGCCGGCGTGACTCGTGTAAAGATAGTAACACCCTCTAGATGAATGCCTCGCCCGGAAGCGGCGGGCCGTCATGATCGCTCAGTCTTGACTGTTGAAGGCGGCCTCACGTATTACTGCACTTACCTCCAAGCTTGCACTTGGACCTCGGGCAAGGGCTGTACCAGCCAGTATCCAAACTCAAGTATGTTCCAGATGTTGATGTCGACTCCCTCACCGCTTGACAAGATGGATCGGGATCGGCGAGGCTTGAGGCGGGTTTGCTAAGGCAGATACATCACGACCTTACTTTGCCGACGCTGAATGATCTGGCAGATGGAGAGCCGGCTCCCGCTCCCGCACTGCCGACGTCACCTCACTACTGATTTCCCGCGGCTGCTTTCTCATGTCCAACCAACTGTCCATCCCATCATCAAAAACACCACCACATCAATCGCGTATGCCGGCACATACTCCGGACACGCGCCCAGCCCTGCTGGCGGCGTTGATCTCCGCCGTCCTCTGGTGCGTGTCACATGTCACTCCCGCCTTCTCTGACCACCACCTCCACCGGGCCGCATGGCCGTCGTGGTCGCGCGTTGACAAACAAGCACACTCGCCACACTGTCGCCGCCGTACACGTCCATGTCGCTTCTGACTCTCACTCCACCGGGCTCGGACAGTTGGGCGGTCCGCTTTGGCGTGTTCGGGTATTGCACCGCGGATGGGTGTAAGCGGCACTGGCCATATCGGTCACCACTGCTGGATGGGGCGCAGCGATATCTCACGCTTCTTCCTATGGGTAGGTCTAGAGCTACCAGCAGGTCCTAGTATGGACATCCTGGGGTACTGGGATGCCTGAGAAGGTCTGACTCGTAGCGGCTGTCATCGAAGCCATCATGGTCGTACTACTTCTGACAGGGCGGAGGGGATCAGGCCGCATCTTAGCTGTACGTCGCTCCCAGTTGCTACTCAACACCATGCCCTTAACTTGGAGACTGACGTGCAGAAACTAGGGGCTCTCGTAGGGGTTGGATCTGTGTGGGCACTGTATCGGCTGCGCTCGGGTGCCAAGTGGCCGCTCGAGGGTGTGTCGGGCGGCGCAGGGGATCTGAGTGGAGTTGCGGGCGGGTTGGGCGCGGTTGCGGCTTGGGCGTTGTTGAGCTGACCCCTGTGTGTCGTGGCCTCGAGAGTTTAGATAAGATAACGACGATGCAGGTACAGTACGGTAGCTCCTGCTGAGCAAGTCGCTCTGTTTCCTGAGACTGCCCTTCAAGGGAAGTCAGGCGGTAGGAACAATGCGATTAGGATACATGACCGGTCTAGTCTATGACATTGGCGGCTACACTACATGCTCCACTCCGGCCTCAGGCGTCCTTCTGCACGATCTGGGCGATGATCGACTCGAACGAATCGGCGCCGATCGCGCCGCTGGTCTGGTACTTGTCCTGGAAGATGAAGTTTGGCACCCCGCTAATGCCCCTGTTCCGGGCCTCCGCGTACGCCTTCTTGGTCTCGGCATCCAGGTCCGACCCCTTGACCCAAGCCTCACCCTCCTCCTGGCTCTTGAACAGGCCGTGCTTGACGCCGACAGCCGCGACGACGGCCGGGTCGCTGGGCGCCTTGCCGTCGATCTGGTACGCGCGCATCAGGTCCATCCCGACCTCCCACGACACCCCGTCGCCCTTGGTGTCCTTGGCGAGCTTCTCGAGGCGGTGCGAGCGGTGCGTGTTGGACAGCATCGTGTCGGCCGCGTACTGGAGCCCGACGTCGGCGAACTGCTGCGCGAGGTTGGCGCGGATGACGAGGCCGCGGCCGCCGGAGCCGTAGCGCGCGTCCATGTCGGCGTTACGAGGGACGGGGGTGTCGGACATCTCGCCGCGGAGCTGGTAGGGGTGCAGGCGGTGCTCGAGCTTGACGGGCGCAGAGGGGTGGGCGGCGTTGTACTTGTCCACACCGAGCTGGAGCTGGGTGATGCCCAGGATGCAGAAGGGGCAGACAGTGTCGGACTGTATGTCAGATAGAGTTCCATTGGTTTATGTAGAGCAAGAGAGCACTCACGGTCACGTCGACCTTGATCGTCTTGGCGGCGGCCATTTTGGTAGTGGTTGAAAGGTGGCGGTTAATCTGTGTGGAAAGGCGAGAGAGTTGAGGAGGTCGTAGCGACATACGGCGTGAGATGGAAGATGTAAGCCAAGAACACTAAGATAGCATCTCCTTTTATGTCTGACGTTCATCGTTGTTCAGCGACAACAAAGACGATGCTGAGGTGATCCTCGCGGCGAAGAGATGCTTGACATAACATTTGTGTATGTAAGAAGAGGTACTTTGGTCAGCATTCCGCATCCACCGTGGCCACCATTGGTTACCCCACCCCAGCTTAAGGGCCACCTTGGGCATGCTGGGTCAGCAAGTCCACGACCACGTGGCATGACCCTTACATCCTCATCCTGCATCCTCGTCGTCCCTCCGTTCATGGTCTGCTCTGCTCATCAATCAGTTCGAGCTCGCTGTGAGAGCGCAAGCCGGTCATGCCAGGCCGAAGCGGTTCTCGTATTCGATACATCCACACGCGCTTTATTGGCACTATTTCCTGCCACCCACGCTATTATACTTCGTCTCTTCTCCGCCTGTGGCGAACGCCGCGACTTAGGCGCCGACACGTCACAAGATTCTACACACTCCCGAACCGCTTCCATGTCTTCTTCTCACGCGCAGAGACACGCTTCACCTCGGTAACAGGGAGGACGGGGATCTTGTGCTCATGCGGTACGGCGTCGCCGAGCAGATATCTGCCGTCAGCGGGCCGCCGCACCGACCACCACACAAGAGGGGACAACTCACGCGAGGAACGACAACCATGTCGCCTGGCCGAACAGAACCATGCCGTATCCCGTCTGCCTAGCGAGGGCCGGCCCCAACTGAGTGCGAGCCGCAGACCACTGGGTCACGGAGGTGGTGAACGCGGCGACCGCGAGCGGCAGCGCCATGCCCTGGCGTTAGCGGATGTGCTCGACCTCCTTGGGACAGGTGGACTTGGAGGGCAAGGGATACGTACCGAGGCGCGGGGATACCATCTCCTCTTCCCAGAGCTCCGATCAGCAGCGACAGCGACGCAGGAGATCAGGTGTGCGACCGCGGCTGAGGTCAGCTCCGTCTGCACGAAATCGTGTGCCTACCGAGGGGGACGAAGACGGACAAGTACTGCAGCCAGGTATCGGCCGGGCCGTAGGTGCACCCCACCCCGCCGGCGCAGCTTGCCATCGACCCTGCGGCGCTGAGATTAGCCTAAGAGCCTGTGTGGACTCACAAGAGCGCGGCGGAGAGGAGGGAGCCGCCGAGCGCAAGGACGGCTGGAGCAGACATGCGAGGTGGCGGAGCGGGCGGCATGGCGCTATGGACGCGGTGGGAGTGGTAGTAGAGGAACATGGTGGGTATGGCAGCTATCTCTCATGCGAGCAGCCTTTATCACGTACCTCGCCGAACGGGTCATGAGCGTTCATGGGGCGGATGCAGAAGTCCGCGGAAGCCTCGGAGCAGACGGCTGCGGAGATGACGCCGAGCGGGAGACCAAGCTTGTGCGGACTCTGGGGAAGGATGGACTCAATCGAAGGTCGCTGGTTCGCTCATCTGCGCGTCCCGTATGACGGTGACCCTTCCATGACGATTGGAAACGAAGTTTAGGATGTGGTTTAGTCTTCGTTGGGTGCCCGAAACGTTGGGCATACCGCACATATCTCAGGGACCGTTCCCGAAACCAAAGTATATGACCAGACGCGTGCACATTGCTGCGTGCACATTGCTCGATATTTGCTCCGACGTGGGATTGGGATGATAGCCGATCTGGGTGGAGCAATTTCCTTAATGATAGCCTAAGAGTCCCGAGACATATAATATTCAGCAAACCAAGTCACCCGCCCACTGTGAAGCATGCCCACCTCAGTCTTCTCCGGACAAGACCGTCCAAACGACCACGGACAAGAGTACATTTTAGTGTCTAGGTACATAGTGATACAACGATCTACTCCTGCTTAGCCGCCGCCTTCTTGCTCTTGCTCTTGAGCATCTTGGCCTGCATCTCCTGGAGCTCGTTGTCGAGGTCCATCTCGCCCTCGATGTCCTCGTGCACGAAAGGCTCGCGCTCAAGGAGAGGCTTGATGAGACGCTTGAAGTACGGGTGCTCCTTGGGCAGCGGGTTCTGTGCGCGCACCTGCTCAAAGTACGTCTCGTACACCGACCCGTCCCACTTCCCGAGGGGCGAGTTGATGATGTGGTCCGAGAGCGCAAATGAGTCGATGAGCGGAATGGCGTACTTGCGCACCTCGGCGCACAGCTGGTCAACCTGGCGCTGCACCTCGTCCGTGTTCTCGGGCGAGAGGAAGCCGTACTTCAGGAACACGCCCTCGTTCTGCTCGAGCTGCCAGAGGCCGTAGAGCTTCGCGACGGTGGTGAGCGTCGACGACTCGGCGCTAGATGGCATCTCGCTGACAGCCGCCTTGAACATCTTAAAGATGTAGCCGAAGGTGTGCAGCTTGGCAGCGATGAAGCGCGACGACGAGCAGGCCTCGTGTGCCTCGTCCTTGCTCTTGCCGTTCTTGCGCCAGCCAGCGTACTCGTAAGCAGCCTTCTTGGCAGCGTTGGCAGCGACACAGTCCCAGCCACGCTCGATGTCGTCGAGCGAGAGGGAGCCATCCGACTTGGCGGTGAGGGTCGCCTCGTTGGAGAGATAGGCGACTCCGGAGGGAAGCTGAGCACCTTGAGTTGCGCCGATGTACGACGAGACGAGGGCGCGGCCAGCCTGCAGAGCGAGAATGGTGTTGTCACCTGGGAACGTCAGCTGGGCTCTTGCATATGGAGTTCGCTCCGGAATGCTCTGGAATGTTCGGCAGTAATATTTACTCACCCTCCCATGTGCACTGCACGGCAAAGTCGTTGTACTGAGCCGGAAGGTTCGAGTACGCAGAGTAGCCATGGCCACCGCAAGCCTGGCGACACTTCTCGATGGTGTCGAGAGTGGCCCAGGTGCAGAACGCCTTGAGACCAGCCGAAGTCGCGTGCGTCTCCTTGAGCTTGGCGAGGGTCTGCATGAGGTTGGGGTCGGTAGGCTTCAGGCGGTCGAGCGACTGCGTCATATCCTCGTACATGGCCTGGAGCTTCGTCGCCGTGAAGCCGATAGCGACGGCCTGAGCGACGAGGGGCATGAGACGGCGCTGGTGGATGGGGTAGTCGAGGATCTGGGTCTCGAGCTTGTTGCCACCCGAAGAGAACTGGCGGCGCATGGCAGCGTAGCGAACGGCAATGGTGAGCGCCTTCTTGGCCGAGTTGGACGAGTCAGCCACCATGGAGGTACGGCCGCCAAGGAGGGCACCGTAGGCGAGCTGGGCGAGAGGGGGCTTGGTGACCTTGCCATCGCGAGACACTTGCGTGTTCTTCATGAGCATGTGCGCGCGAGGCACGCGGACGTAGGTGAACTGGATCCAGCCGTTGTCGATACCTGAGGGTTAGTCGCCGCTGGTGACAAGTCAAAGCTCACCGTCACGACCCATCTAGTAGCGTCAGCTCAGATTCCGTACGAGTAGACCATCGACTTACCTTCTTGCCAATGTCACCGATGCTGACGCCCGGCATAGTCTGGAACGTCTTGGTATCCCTGAGCTGGGTGATGAAGGTCTGCACACCGTGGTCCTTGCCGTCGACGATGAGGCGGGCGAAGACAGCCGCGTGGGTTGCGGTGGAGGCAGCTCCACCAATCCACCACTTGGTGGCGCGGAGGTGGGGCGTGTGGATGACGAAAGTGTCGTCCTCGCGGTCGAATGTGGCAGTGGTCTCGAGACCAGCGACGTTAGAGCCGTGTCCAAGCTCGGTCATGGCGAAGCAGCCGATGACGCCGTTGAGGCCAAGAACGCCCTTCTCGATCCAGTAGCCTGGGCGTTAGCGAGGAGCTCGTATGATAGACTGGCAAGGTGGCAAGCCCAAGCAACTCACTCATCTGGTTGGAGGTGGCACCGCTGCGAAGAGCGCCGAGGAAGAGACCGTAGTGGACACCGAAGCGGGTCCAGAAGGCGGGGTCAGCGATACCGACGAGCGCCATGCGCTGAGTGAAGACGTCGATGCTCTCCGAGGTAACGAAGCCGGTCATCGCGTCGAACTGCACCTGTAAGCGGCTGACCTCTTGACAAGTAAGCTTCAGCACTCACCTTCTCCATCGTCCGCTCGCGAATCTCATCCTTCGAGATGTCGTGGATGTCGTTGTTCTTGAACGCGGGGTTGCGGGCAATCTGAAATCAGCAGATGTTTAGGAGATTGGGACGAGATATGCGAAGAGACGAGTCACAGCGAGATGTAGCGGGTACCCCTCCTTCCTTGCCATACTGGTCGCCGTCTGCAGAGCAGCTCGACCTTTGTAGGTCTACTCTGCGGCGACGCCCTCACAAGGCTCTCGTACGCGTCACTTACCTCAGCCATGAACTTCTCTTTCAGCAGGAGGGCCTCCTCGGATCCGTGGATCGCGATGGCCATCTTGCGGACGTTGAAGGGAGCATCGCGGCGCTCCTGTAACAGTTAGCATTGTCAGTGCAGGCAAGCAGCGGACGCGTCGCGTGCGCCGGCGTTGGGATGCTCACGAGCGCCAGCGTCTCCATCTGTCCCGTTAGCTCTCTACCCAGCTCCCAACCTCGGCAGGCTCACAGTGGTAGGCTTGGGCCTAGGAAACGCCATTGTTGTTCGTGTTCGTGTTCTTAGTAGTCTGGGTGATGGAGTGTAGTGCCAGCGTTGTCTCGTGTAGATATAGCGAAGTTGGCAGTGCTACGACAAGGCGATGCTTGCCCGAAAATAAAGGGAGACAACAAGCTAACCGGGTCGCGCTACGTGTCGATAGCCGGCAGGCTGAACCGGGAACCGATGTGACTCGCCGTCCTGAGGTCGGTGTACGGGAGGGAGCGTGCGTGCTCTACCAGGAGTGAGCCAGAGCCTTGGCAAGCAACCGCTGGGTGGACGGATATCTGGCATCTGCTTGGTCGATCAGCGAAACCGGGTTGGTGACCTCATCGCCGGCCGGTCGGGAAGTGCAGCTCTAGGGCCGATCAGTAGGTGCAGGTGGCCACAACGCGGCCTCGTGTCCCCGTGCCGCCGGTTACTGAACCTGCTGGCCAGCTGCTCGGCGCTGCTTCAATTCACACTCCCCCCGTAGGTTAACTGGTCGATCCGATGATCGTGGACCGCGGGTGGGTCAGACACGTGGACGGTTCCAAATTACCTAGTCTCTAGTCCCTGATCCTTACCGCATTTGTATTGCAGGACTAGTAGGGTGTTTGCATTTGCTCTGAATTTCCCTGCATTGGGTCAATACCCGGATCGTAATTTCCCCCACGTGGTCTACCATAGCTCGTATAGTGTAGGTGGTTATCACATGTCGTTGTGGCTTCAGCTTCATAATCCGACATAACCGCTGTTCGACTCAGCGTGCGAGCACTCATCTTTTTGCGACTCTTCACCCCCAAGTCTCTGGCTGTATGGTGGCCCTTCAAGGACGGGCATAATCCGCAGCCTTCTAGCCCGAGATGGGCAGGAGCTTGACTGAGAGCACTCATGGACCAGCAGCGACGGACTAAGTGACGAACTCCTTGGTAATGGACTGCGACCCGGCCAGATGGTCGACCACCGCCATTCTAGGACAGCTACAAGCGAGTCCAATGGACGTTCAGCGTTAGGCAGACTCGGGGCCGCTTGCATTAAGAGTTGGGTGATTGGGTTGTTTGCCTTGGTTCAGTGGCTGCTATGGAGCACATACTCGGCACCCGGTTTGCCATCCATCGGACATCATCCATCGGACATCCTGACGCGACCAGCCCGATTTCCGAACCCAGTCGCGGACACGTTCACTCGGTTAACGTCGTCCATTTAGGCCGGAGCTCCTTCTCTGATATGTTCTTTGGGCATCATTGAAAACGTCTGGCTGCCGGATCGAGTCCTGAAGAATCACATGCCTGGCCAAGCCACCGAGAGCTCGGGCACCAATTGTCCTGCATCGAATCTCTTCCTGGCAGCCCCTCCCAGTACCTCTAACCAGTTGATAGCCCTGCCGTGGCGACGTCCCTGCTCCTTCGGGACTCATATGCATCCGACTATTCTTCGCTGGGTTGAGTCGTCGAGGTTGCAGCAGTGAGCGCCGACGCCACAAGTCAGGCGAATCTGGGTCCGCTGGCACATGCTCGAAAACACTCAGCGATTTCTCTCTAACCTCCCTTCCCCTACAATGCCTCTCCTCTTGTCGAGGAATGGACACTCCGTGCTCTTCTTCGACGCCAAAGTCCGCTACACCCACCCTCATCTCGTACCATCGATGCCCGGATAACGGTCTTAAATGCATGGAGGAATGGCGAGCATTAATGTGCGACTCCAGCGCCGCCCAGCTGGTGGTGGTGGCTTGTGGCGCTCGGCGACAGGGTGGCGAAGGAATGTGGTGGTACACTGACTAATCTGAGCGGGCGCCTGGAGGTCGACAGAACATGGTCGCAACAAGCTCCCCCTTCGAGGCCGCCGTCCGCATTTGCGACGGTGTATTTCGTCCTACGAAGAGTGCGGTGGCCATCGTTTACATGCATGCATTGCACACGATCGCATCGACTCCGCCGCGGCTGGCGTCGCCAACGCCCCGTCTGGACCCGTTCGCTCCCGACCCCCTCGTTGATGGGAGTACTTAGGCCAGCTGGAGGGGATGTTCTTCGTCCGTATCATCGATGGTAGAACTACCCGCCACTCTTGACGAAAAGCTCGACCTCGTCACGCGCTACATACGCGACATACGGCGTGTCGGGCGCAAGCTCGGCGAGGGCGGCGTGCCCTTCCCGGAACTGCAGGCTCTGTACGAGCTCGCGGAAGTTTTCCAGTCCGTGAGTAGGCGCAGGTTCGTGGCTGGCCACTAAGCACGAGCGCTAAGCTTCCTTTGGGCAAGGAGTTTCGCTGCTCAGTCAAACTCTTGGATCGTCGCTTTGAGTTGGCTGACAGCAGCACGAGGCCGACGAGGACCTCTTCGGCATTCGCCACCAGCTCTGGACGACCGTCAAGCACACGTATCGTGTCATCGCGCCGTGCGGACTAGGCGGCGACGGGCCGCGGTGGTCCACAGTCCAGGACCTTCTAAACGAGGCCGATCTCCTTGCCAAGGTGCGCCCTATAATTATCGTCAATCCGTACAGCACACTGACTGGGCAGGAAGTAGGCAACTCCAAACGCGCGGTAAAGCGCCTTCGCTCGCGCCACCATCCGCACGAGACCGTCGACGGCGGCGTGGTGCTCACCCACACCACCCACTCCCATACCCACTGGCACACTCACACCCATTCGCATCCCCCTCCGCGCCCCTACCCGTCCCCGAACGACTCGGTCTCCCCTCATCCCCAGCTCGCCTCTATGGCTCCCCGACCGGCTCTATTCAGGTCATCACATTCATGGCCGTCCTCCAGCACAGACTTGTCACTCAGTACCTCCAGCGCGAGTCGCATGTCACCTCAAGCCGGGCCTATTGACCAGATGGAGGTTTCACCACCTGCGACTCGCCTGGGCGACCGCGATACTTGGTCGTCGAAACGGAACTACTCGGACCACTCATCGTCGTCTAAGCGGCAGCGTATTGAGCTGCCACTGCCTACCTCTGAACGGCCCAGTCCCATGGTATCAGCGGCACCGAGCGGTGAAAGAGTGAACACGGCGCACACAACGCTACCAGGCCCTTCGCCACTTCTCGATGCCCATTTGCCACGGCACAACCCATGGGCGCGAGACAACACTCCGAGCCTCCCACCCGCCCCTCTACGAGCACGAGCCTCGACCTCAACCTCAAGTTCGGCGTTCAGAGCCACCCCGTACGACCGCTCGCCCCCGCCCTATCCAACTCTTCCCCTTCCTCTCGAGTCACCCCATGCCCTCGCCCTCCCTCGCCCTCGCCTCGCCTCTCCACCCTTCCCCTCATCACACCGTTTGTCCATCTCCAACCTCAGCGAGACCTCCAACTCCCGCAGCCAAAACCGGACAAGCCAGCAACAAAGCGAGCGCCAAACCGATAGTTGGAGCCAGTCGCCCCTCCCAGCTCCTCGGGCACGCGCGGCCATGGTCCTGCCGAAAGTGGACGAGGCGTATTCCCAAGCCTTCCCCGCCGATCGCAGAGTATATGAGCCCTCGCCTCCATCTCCGGCGAGGGACAGCGGGGATGTCCAGGGAGCGCGCAGGAGGGGGCCGGAGTATCGCCTAGACGGCGTGGCCGATCCCCGATCGCCAAGGGCGTACGACCGGGACAGAGAGGAGCGCGAGGTGGAGCGCCACTTTAGGTCCTCACCGTACCAGGAGCTCAGCGCCAAGGTTGTCGGCGTCGAGCGGCAGTGAGGGTAGATAGAACGCGGGCGAACGGCGCGGGCGCCGTACATGCTTTGCCTGCTATAGAGCTTCCCAGTAAAAGAGTCCATTTGCCCGTTTGCCATAGAGCCAGCATGGCGGACTGCTAAGTGTGATATGTGATGTATTCTTCCATCAGGCCAGTCAACTGTCATGTCAGTTGGAAATCCTCCAAGTCAAGGAGGTTGAGATGAACGACTTCAGTACCCACTACGGCTGCCTCTACACATCCATGCCTCCTACGCGCACCTCCTCCTAGAAGGTCAGTCCATCGTCCCACGTCGGTCAGCCGCGGTCGCCGAAGCAAGTTGCGGCCGGCGCGGATTGTTCAAGCATGTTCTCTGAGGGACCGGGTGCCGGCCGTGCCACATACCGCGCCACACGCCACCACACATGGCTTGCCCACGTGACTCCCATCGTAGGCCTGCGGAGCCTCTCGAATTGTCCACCGCAGTATCCACGCACGCCGTGGAGACAGACAGCAGGGTGGGTGCTGTGAGGTGGTGTGGCACTCAGAGATGGCTTGGCCGCTGTGTCCTGCCTTGCCCCTTTGCTTCATGACGTCGGAATTGGTGCCCACGGACTAGCTGTGCCTGTATTGTGGCCACTGCTGCTCTTGATTCTGTTTCAGTGCCGCGGCGCTCTACTATGAACGCCATACCTCGTCCTGTTATTGGCACCGAGCACGACACAAGGCTCGTGTTGACAGAACTTCAGATCCGTGCCTCGTGTGGGAGATCCCACCTGCTCGGGGGCTTAGAGTCATGATTAGACAATGCCTAAGCTGATCATACCCAGATCGACGCGAGATCTACAGGACAAGGAGTATGCGTGAAGACGGGCACTTAGCGGTATGTAGATCTGCCACTCGAAGACAAGCGGGGTGTGCAATATGATCCTCGTAGTTTGGATTGTCTTTTCGCGCTGCCACATCGAACACTATCCGCAGTGCTGACTGCATAAAGCACTCCCTTCTCCACCGGGGCTATCTCATCAGCAGCCGCGCCAATGCCTCTCCACCGTGCGTCGACTCCTCGCACTCATCACCCGATTCAGCGCCAGCCAGCACCTAAACGCGACAAGTCGCGTGTCGGCCACGGCAAAATGTTTCAGTGAGCGCAAAGCTAACATCGCAACAAGCCGGTTCTTGTAGCTCAGTGGCTAGAGCGTGCGATTGCAACTTGACTTGTTCAAACCGTATATCGCGAGGTCCCTGGTTCAATCCCGGGCAAGAACTTACCTTTTTGATCCCTACGTATTGCTCAGGATCGCGGAAACGTCGCGCACGACGACGGCGAGGGGAGCGGTGATGGTTGGCTGACGAGAGGAGCGGGAGAGGGATGCCAGGTTCGCCCTGCAGGTGGGAATTTCGATTTGCTTCCGCCTCGAGCTTCCGAAGTGGAGGTCTATGGCTGTCTTGGCCGGGGTCTGGAGAGGCGCCTTGCGAGAGGTTGAAGCCTGAATAAGGTAACAGGAGGTGAAGCATATGTGGTCGCGCGGCGGACGGACGCGGTCAGCGATGGAGAGATTGTCGTAGTCAGAGGAGGAGAGCACGAGAAGCCGTAGCCATCCTCCAACTGTTAGCTTAACTGGCCGATCCGAGTCGCTCTGCCGCCTCCACCTCCACCTTGGTGCCTGGATTGAGTCGGAACACGGCCGGCGGCCCACTCACCCACACCCAGATACACAACCACATCCGGCGACCCAACTATCTCCCACAACACCACAATGCCAGAGTCCGTCACCTCGGACGAGCACCGGCCCAACAAGCGTTCACGGCAGAACGTGAGCCAGGCATGTGTGAATTGCCGCCAACGGTAAGTTTCCCTTGGGTTCGACGACGTCACCGAGGTGGCCAGGAGGGTTCTTCTTCGGCCGCTTGAGTTCCGCGACGGTATCGTAGACTCTGACGTTGGGCTCGGCTCAATGCTACCTCTCACCCTTCATCTAGCCCTGCGTGTATAACCCTGCAGATCGCCGCTCAACAGCCAGCTAACAGCCAGGAAGAAGAAGTGCGACGGTAACCAGCCGTGTGCAACATGTCTCGCGTACAAGGTGGGGAGGCCTCCCACTGTGTCCTGGGCTCGAGTTGCTGATGCCAGGACGAATGCGTGTGGGGAGGCAAGGACGATTGGCGGAAACCGCTGTCGCGGTCCGAGACAAATGCGCTGCGCGGGCGCGTCGAGGAACTCGAGAAGCTCGTTGAGGATTATCGGACGCGCTTGGAACTCATGTCCATCCAGCGGCCGACGGTGTCGAGTGTCGAAAGCGCAGTGCGGTCGCCTGCTGTCGGGCCGAAGCTTGCGCCGCCACGGAACGCTGATGATGTCGAAGATGTGGTGAGTTGGCTGTCCAAGGCTTCAACACATTGGAGAGTGTGCGCCCTCGCGCTCTCCGCCCGTTGTCGGGCAATCGCCCTCTCCCCCGCGATCCCTCAGCTTGATTTCTTTACAAGCTCTCTTCGCCTGTCCCGCTTCTGCACCACTGGACTCGCGCTAACCTCAGATCCATGATGACGACGGCACATTACGATTCTTTGGGCCGACCAGTGCTTTCCACCGCGCGAAGCCCACCCATCCACCATCCCGCGAACCTCTGGGCAACCGCGGCGAGGACAAGCGCTGGGGTCGCTTCCTCCCCGACGTGTACATCACGCGCGATGCGCACGACACCGCCGTCGACCGCTTCTTCCGCTACTTCTCCGCCTTCGGGCAGCGCTGCACTCCGCACCTCTTCTACCGCGATATGGAAATAGCACTAGGCATCAACGAGGAGGACATCCCCCTCCTGGCGCCCAACTACTCGCCGCTGCTGCACAACGTCATCCTCTGCCTCGGCCTCGCGTACGCAGACGAAGGCTACCTCCGCGCCGTGACGACGCGCCGCGCATTCCACGAGGAGGCGAACCGGCGCCTGGAGAAGGAGATTGGCAACCCGAGCCTCGCGACCGTGCAGGGTCTCGCGCTGCGGAGCTCGTTCTCGAGTACCGAGGGCGACTACTCTGTGGGCTGGATCAATAATGGGCTGGCGACACGTATGTGCTATGCCCTCGGGCTCCATGTGGATACAGCGCCGCTGGTGGAGCGCGGCAAGATCTCGCTTGAGCAGAATGTCCAGCGATGCGTGACGTACTGGTCTTGTTATGTCCAGGAGGAGATGTGGGCGATCTACATGGGCCGTACGCCGCTCATGAGCCAGTGGCACAGCGTGCCGTACCCTTCTGTCGATGAGGTGACGGACAACTGGGAGTGGACGTGGCCAGACAACCGCGCGCCCCCACAGAAGATGTACCTCTCGACAGCGTTTGTGTACACCACAACATTGATGCGGATCGCGACTGAGATCACGACGACTATGTGAGTCGGCGCTGGGCGATAGCCTGGCAGCTATATTAAGCTGCAAAGGCTGAGGCTGACTCCAGCTACACCGGACGATATCAGAAGTCGGACCTGGTGCACGACGGCACCGTCAAACGGTTCAGCGACGAGCTCACCGCCTGGATGCAGAGTCTCCCTCCGCCATTGCAACTGAGCTCGAACGACAACGACCTTGCGTTACCCCACGTCGTCCTCCTGCATCTTGGATGTTCATGGATTGCCATCTTGTTGTTCCAGCCCTTCTCCCAAGTCGCAGTCACGACGCAGTCGACTGAGGACCTCGATTTTGGCAAGTACGCCATGACTGTGAGTACTGCTGTGCCCCTTCTTGCTCTCCTCCCTCAAGGCTTTGCTCACGCCCAGCGCTGCCACCGCGCCGCCCTGAAAATCAACCGCCTCGCCGCCCTCTACCGCAAGCAACACAAGCTGAGATACGTCCCCCCCACCACCGCCCAATGCATCTACACGGCGGGCACCTCCTTCCTCCTCGCGGCCGCCCAAGCTTCCAACCCCACACACGCGTCCGCAGCCCTCGCACACTGCAACGAGATGCTGGCGATGCTCCGCGAGATCAGCGAGACATGGCACGCTGCCGCGCAGAAGGCGCTCATCCTCGAGGAGCTCGTGGCCGAGTACCAGAGCTCGACGGACGCGCCGCAGCCCGCGCCGGCGCTGTGGACTGTGCCGCTGCAGCAGGATCACCCGAATCCGTCGCCGACGACGCTGGACCATCCGTGGTCGGCGGATGCGACGCTCGACGACTTTATCCAGTCCCTGTTCTCGCAGAGCACGCTGCCGCTGGGTAGCGATGTGGATCTTATGGCGCTGCTGCAGGATCTGCAGTGAGTGCACGCTGGACTACGTGTTGGGAAGGGTACAAGGGAGACTGCGGCTCTGATGAGTTGTGAGGATGCCGACTGCGGCGTGGGACTGGTCGTCTATATTCGAAGGAAGTTGTACTTGGCAGAGTTGTATGGTGCGGAAGCTTGTTATGGCATGGTGACTACTTCTTCTTGCCTCTCCCTCGATGGGGTGTGGTGGCGTATCGGAACCTTGACTGGCGAGTACTGTACCCTGCATCTGTCTCGCCGTGTGGTCTGTCAAGGTCCCACGGGTGACTGTCCACGACTGTCCTCGGGCGAGCCGCCAGGCCTCGCGCCACACACCGTGTGCATGCCTGTTCAGCGCTCACAGCCACGCTCGCCATATACCCTCGCCCGCTCTAACTCAAGCAGTGCATATGGTACTGAGTGTACAACAATAAGCAAACACGTCCATGCCGACTTCTCTCTAGGCCCCAGTGGAGCTTGTTCGGACTTGGGCTCGGGCTTGCGCTCTCGCTACGCGTCTGTCTTCTCTGCGTCTCCTCTCCGACCTGGCGCCGCCCGGCCATCTGGACCTCCTCGCTCGTCCACGCACTACAACCCGCCCAGCTTGCGGGTCATCTCATCCGCGTCGACACTGTAGTTGAGGTTGTCCGTCGAGGGCCATGGCGACGAGAGCTTGTCGTCCACGTTATCGTAGCTGCTGCTCTCCCGCTCGTCATCGTCGTCCTCGTCGTCCACAGGGGGTCCACCGCCTGGTCCCTGCTTCCTCCCTCCCGACAGTGGTACGCGCCGTGCTCCCCTTCCAGCGTCGACCTCGTCCGCCTCGTCCTCCGAATCGTCCTTTTCCCTGTTGGCCCGCGCGCCATTGCGCTCAGCCTGCGCCCAACGCTGCCACCACTTGGCGACGACTGTGCGTGTGCGCTCGTCGCAGCCCAGGTACTGGATGTTGCGGATCAGGCCGCGCCACTTGACTTCGCCGGACGAGAGCTGCGCCTCGAGCTTGGCAACGTCGCCAAAGTACATCCAATGGACGAGGGCGTCGAACGATTCCGGGTCGGGCAAGGGCACAAAGACCGGACGCGGGCCGTGCAGACTTGTGTACGGGAGGAGCTTGCACCCCTTGACCTCGGGCGAGCCGTCTTTGAAGCCTCCCGTGAGGATTGTGCGGAACAGAGCACTCTGTGGAACGAGGTAGTCGCGATGCAAGGCGTAGAAGCGAACAGGGATGTGGGGAGTCGCAGGCGGGGCAGAACCGGGTGGTCCTTGCTGGGCTGCCTCGGCTTGAGACTGTTGAGCCTGAGCTTGGGCTGCGGCCTGCGCAGCAGCTGGCGCCTGGACACCACCAGTGCCATTACCGTTGCTGTTGCCATTGGCACTACCGTTGGGAGTCACTGGAGTACTGTCGCGCGCATCAGATGACGCCGACATTGACCCGGAAGTTAGGGGCTCGCTTGCCCGGCGCGAACTTTGGGCTTGAGGTGGCCTGCTGGGGACAACTGCGTGGCGTCAGCCACCAATTCAGGGAGAGATCGAATAGTCTTTGTTGTCGGCGGTGTTGCATTCATAAATGCAATCCGATGAGTTCAAAAATCGAGCCTTCCCAGTCGTGGCCCGGACCCCGCACATGCATGTCGCAGGTCGAAAGCCAGTCCGAGCTCCACATCAACTTGGGGAGGTCGCTGTCTCAGACATGGGCACGCCTTCTTGCCCATGTGTGCGCACCGTAGACTAGGACATGGAGAACTCACCTATGCGCACGTCTGCTGTACGCGGATTCGAGAGCGCCAGTGGCGCGTACTCGTGCAGACGTTCGAGAATGAAGGCTCGTGTGGGCTGGTTGTATGCGCCGGGCGCCGCGGCGGCGCCAGTCGGCTGAGGTGGTGCGCCACCTCTGCGCGGTGGTGTTGGCCCACTGGGAGTGTACGGACGGATTGGCGCGCGCATCGGGCCGTGCTGAGATTTGCGGCGATGCGACGCACCGGCCCTCCTCGAGCTGATTCCATTTCCATTGTTCATGCCGTTCCCTGCCGCAGTGGCCGCTCCACCCGAACCAGGTGGTGGCGAGGAAGATGAAGGGCGTTCGTACATGGCTTCGAGGGCCTGCGCCTGCAGCGCCGCGCTCACTGGCGCGTGCCCCACCTGCGGCATGCTCGACATGACGGCGGGAGGCGAGTGGCTATGGTTCCGCGAACTCGAGCCGGACGAGTACGCAGATGTCGACGGTGTGTCGCTGTTTTGGGAGGACGATGTGGAAGACGACGTCGTCGCCGTGAAGGAAGCGGAGGGGTTGGCCGGGGTGAGGATGGGTGTGTGCGCCGGGGTCAGGCTCGCAGCCGACAACTGGCGCCGCCGGGGGAAGCAGGGCGGAGACTGGCGCGCAGAGTTGGAGAGGGAGCCGTGGGGCGACGACGCGCGCCCGGACCACTGTTGGTCGGGATGGGCTGGGGTGTGGGTGCGGGCGTGTGCGTCGGGGAGAGAAAGTGGTTGGTCGTCGGTGATGGGGGAATGTTGCGTGTGGGCGTGGATGTGCTGATTGCTGATGTGATGATTAAGTTGCTGGTGATGATGTTGGTGCGATGCAGAATGGTGTTGGTGTTGGTGGTGATGTTGCGATGGAGACACTGAAACTGAGCAATTACTACTGCTTAGTTCGTTGAGACTCTTGTTGGGTGAAGATGGGTTGCAGAGCATGTCTTGCACCTGCATCTGATCAAATCACCCAATGTAACTCGTGCGTAGAGTCAAAAGGTGGCTAGTCCCTCTCTCTCGATCTAACGGGGGGAGCGGAGGAGGAGGGGAGGGGAGGTTTGCGGCAGAAGCTGGCAGCAAGGCGGAGTGTGCCGGGTGGTCTCTCAGGCGTGAGGGCAGCAGCCGTTTGGCTCGGGTGTGGCTATACGGTACGAGGTACGTAAGACTTATTGGTTGGTCGGTTTCGTCTAGCCGGGGAAAGTGGAAGGGGAGGCGCGCGGGGTGTCGGGCTGATTGAAATTGGGACAAATTGGTGGTGGTCAAGATTAAGATGAGGTACCAGGACGTGGGGCAAGTTGGGTTCGAGTCGGCGTTGGGTCGAAGGGGCGGACGACAGGAGATACGACGACGGGGGCACGAGTGAGGGAGAAAGGTGGACGAGGAGTCGACTTCTCTATAGCCTTTGTGTAGCTAGCTTTGTGTCACTGTGAAGCTCCCCCACTGGCCATTTCGCTCCCTACTGGCGAAAGGCGTCCTGCGGCTGTCGATGGGTAAAACTGTGTCGCGTGATGTGGTGATAGAGCGCTGTTGTCGAGGGAAATCAAAGTTGAACAAATAGTAGAAAGAAGGTGGAGTAAGAGGAAATGGACAGATGGGAGGAGGGTTGGCCGCGCGTTTGTCGGCTAGGTGGCGATTAGCGTGCCGCAGTCGTCGATGGTCGGACTGGACGAGAAGGCAGGAAGGACAAGAACTGACTGAACAAGGCCAGAACGAAGGGAGGAACTGATAAAACCTGCTGCTGTGCGCACTGCTCCACTTTCACACACGACTATGACTTTGTGCACACCCCGGCTATGGCTTATGGGCTACTGTTTCCTTGTTGGCTCTGGCTCCAAGACCCCGGCGCTGTTGGCGTTGGCGGCGGCGCAGGGTGAAAATGGGGAGAGGGGGGGAAGGTTGAGAGGGAATGAGGGGGACGTGAGGGGCATGAGATGGGGACTGGCATCGAGAGTGAGTAACCAAGCGAGCACAGGCGCTGGCTCGACCGTTCCGCATGCAATCGCACATGGATTACCGTCCAGCGGTCCCACACACCTGTCCCCTCCTGCAAGTCCTGCATCCTTCATTCGTATCCTTGCCCCCCCTTGACTCTGCTCCTACTGCACCTGGCGCTAAGAAACGGGGTGTAGCTGGGACATCGAGATATGAGTGGGTAGTGTAACACCTCATCAAGCCGCGCTTGTCAACGAAGCACGATGGTTGAACATCCTGATCGAGTTCCTACTGGGCGTCATCCAGGGTCATAGGGATGGCATGCGGGTACGCCAGATGAGCCAGAGGACAAAAGACAACTGATGCTCGAGCATGTCATGACTCCTGATCCCTTCTACCTGGACGCAGAGCCTGGCGGTTTTGCCGAAATAGTTCCGACCGTCTGCTGCGACGGTATGCCCTTTAGCTGGGTATCGGAAAACCGGAGGCCTCAACTTGTTTTTCTCGGCCATCTGATTCGCATGAACCTATCTACTACTCAACGGCGCACATCCAAGCGACCGGGAGTGATGCGGATGCGAATGCGGATGCGGATCCATGTAGATTCTGACGTCTAGCTTCTGTCAGCTGACGATGATGTGATCGTGCATTGGTATTGCCGGGACTGAGGCTGAGCGACGCAGACCCAAGAACCCCTCCGTGAGGGAGAGAGGGCATGGCATGTCAGTGAGTGGTCAGGGATGCGCGAGCCAGACTTGTCTCGAGAACAAAAGAAAAATGGGCACCTAAGGGACAAATCAACCATCCACTTTCCATTGTCCTCCAAACTTGGCTCGCTTGGCCCTTGGCCGTTCCGCCTGGGTCGTCTTCTCGTGGGTCGATTCTGCTCGATCTGCTCGTGTCAGGCGCTTGCGCTTGCGTGCTTGTATAGCGTGGTGCGTGTGCAAGATTGTAAAGCAATAGCCAACGAAGAATCAAATTGGGAAGGATGAAAGGTAATGGGCGTGGGTGCGTGTCTGAGCGTGCCTGGTCCACCTCGGCTGCAATCCAGCATTCCCACCATTCTTCCTTGTAAGTTTGTTCAAGGACGCTCAGACCAAGGCATTCTGATCGTTGTTCACCGCGTTCGACGTCGACGCCGTCGCTATTGTTGTCCTTGTCGACATGGCCAACAATGATATAACAGAAGGGGAGCGCTCGACCCCTCTAATGCTTCCTGTTTGTACTCCCTTCTCCTTCGGATACTTTCCCTCGGGTGTACCTGTAGATTGTAATGGCCGACTGGCGGCGGGGACTTTAACGCCATGGCGGGCGCCACATGCAACTCATCACGTCGAGCGTGTGTACCAGCCTCCACATTGCCACACTGCCTCTTCCAGGCCCAGCTACTGACCCACATCTACGTTCGTCCGGCCGCCATGACCCGCGACCGCTCAAGAAGGTGGCCAGCTTAAACCCGGGGAATGCCTATGTCTCTTCCTCACCCTCCACCCCGCATGCCCCAGCTTCTCACTCATTCACGGACCACTCGCACGCTTGTGCCATTGAGTAAGGGTGAGTCTCCATTATGCACGTTGGAATGTAGTTCTGGACGCTCGGTCCAGTCCAGTCCATAGCTCAAAGGGCACAAAAGTAGAGTACACAAGCCACGCGCTTGGTTCTGGAGACGGGAAGGAATGAATTCCATTGAATTACAGTGCTCGGCTCTGTCTCAACACGACAGTCTCTGCAGCCGAGACAGATGACAGAGGAGGCGGTCACGGTGGCATGAAGTCTGATCGAGGCTGGACTCTCCATGTTCGCGTATGTGCCGTCGAGAAGCACAATTGTGCACAGCACTGGGAACTTTACGCCTCTTCCATGCTAGTCTTCCGCACTGAGCGTCGCTCTGAACGCCTCAACGCCGAATCGCGAATCGCGCTTCTGCTTGATAGGATAGCCTCCTCGCAGCCTTGGTCAGCTGAGAAGAGAACAAAAGAAACAAAACAGCAGCGGAAAGCAAACGACATGTCGCATGACGGAGGAGTACACAAGCATACTCGTCACAAGGCACCGGTCGATACCACCATACCGCCCTCCTCCCTCTCTCCCGCCCATAACCGCGGCGAGTTACTGACCACCCACTGGCGTCGCACGCCAAACAGCGTTCCTCTTGCTCGATTCATCTTCCACTTCGAGCTACCACTTCCCACTTCCCATGCCCGTGCCCGTGCCTGCGTGCTGTAGATGGCACGTCGGGGGTGCTCGGCGGCGGCCGGCGCCGCTTCTGGATGTAGATGGGCCCCGCGATATGCGGACGCTGATCGCGGAGGTAGAGGAGATGGCACGCGATCTTCCGCACGACTCCGCACAGCGTTGTGCCTTAGTTGTCGTTGTGAATCGTTGACTGATCACAATCGTACATTGGTGACACAACATTTACCTACACCAGCCATGAACCGACCAGAGCCATACTGATGCTACGCGGGAAGGCGTTCGCGAGTGGCATGTTGAAGGCGGAATCGGACCTCATCTCAGGGCTGGCCACACTGGTCAATAGTCATTAGTGGCCTCGCCCGGCGACTGACAACGGAAACCACGGCATGATCTACATGATGCCACTAACCGTGTGCAGACGTATAAGCCTACAGGTTTATACACCTTATATTATAGTGCTGACATCAGCCTCGCGTCAAGTCGGACAGGGCGGTTCGCTTGAACGCTTCAATACCCAGGACGGACTGCGCAGCCCACCAGGACTATTCAGCGAGGCGATCCAGGATCCCAGGACGCGTCGCCACACTAGTCAACAGCAATGAATGCGGAAGGGCAGTCTCCTCGCCCCACAACCTGGGGCATGACGTGTCAGTGACGGACGGTGAGTCTCATGTGGCATGTTGGGACGGCACGACCTGGTCTGGCCCATGACTCGCCCTTGGTGCGAGGTGCAGAGGAGTGCAGAGTACGCGCACTAGTAAGCGACGGGGCGAGCGTCCTCGTGCGCCAAGGGTCTTCGCCCTTCGCGGCATCCACATTCCTGTACCAAATGGGGATGTAGATACGTTGTCACGTCCTCCGCTTCGGGGATCTGCCAAAAGGTATGACTGGCCCCACGCGTTGCCCTTTTGCCAGCCCACTCTGCCAGAGCGGAGAGGCAATTGAGGGCCGAGGGATTGGGTATCCGCGATTCCGCCGCGGGCCCTGCATTGCTGACCTCATAGCCCGAGCTGGCTTGCTCGCTTTGCTTCGATTGCGGGCGCCACCGCGCGTGGCGCAGTGGCTTACGCCACCCCGCCACGGACACTCCCTGACTCCTTCGTCGCCCCAGCGTTCTTCCTTGCCTCGGATCGAGGTCCAGTACCCAGCTTGTAACAGGGCCTGTCACCAGTCTGTTACTGGGCCAACCACTCAGCCACGGTCTCACTGTCTCACCCAGCCCAGCGTCAATGCTCGTGTTACTATGAAAACTGAGTGGCTAATTGCGCGCACCCAGATCCATCAGCGCTCAGATCTGATCAGATACATCCTTCTAGCCCTATATGCATTTTGTAGTGCTTAACGCCCTTTGGAAGCTAGCCTTGCCTCGGTTCACTCCGAGGCATGAGCCCAACGTCCAGCCTCGCCAAGCCCAGGCAGGCGCTTGGGCATTGGCTCGACATCGGCTCGACATTTGCGCTTATCTCCCGCCTACGCCGCGCCCGCGGTGGTCCGCCCAATGGCGCGCGACACACCACCCTGCAGCTCAGGCAGCGCCTTGCCCTGCCCAGCGGGCGGGGCCTCCATCCACCCCGCGCGAATCAGCCAGGCAAGGTACAGGCCACACAGGTCCTCGGTGATACCCGCAGTCGGGGCCTCACCGGCGCCGCTGGCCAGCGCCTGGGCATTGGCGTCGTCGAGCTCGACCGCCTTGGTCGAGGTCGGGAGGTCGTCGAGGACGAAGTGGAGGAGGGGGAAGAGAGCGTTGTCCTGCGTCTCGAGGACGTGCTGCTCGAGCTTGGTTCGCCATTGGATGTACTCGGTGCGCTTGACGGGGTAGCCGTAGGTAGCGAGAGCGCCGAGGAAGTCGTTGAAGCGCATACGCGGGTGGCCCGTGACGTGGAGAACCTGGAACGCCGACGAGGGCGAGACGGACTGAGTCGAGAGGGAGGCGAGGAGCGCGACGTGGTCCACGGGGCACATGTTGATCGTGTTGTTGATGTCGGGCGTGAGGCCGAGCTGGAGGCATCCCTTGACCATGCGCCAGAGGAAGTCGTCAGTGTTCGTGACGGCCGACTTGGTGTCGCCGAGCACGTAACCGGGGCGGAGGGTCCAGCCGGACAGGCCGCGCTTGCCAGCCTCCATGATGAGCTTCTCGGCGACCCACTTGGACTGGCCGTAGCCGGTGTCCAGACCAGTGCGCGAGTCCTCGAGGTCGTCCTCCTCGCTCAGACCTGCCTTGCCGGCGCTGAGGAGCTCGTCACTCTTCTGGACGAAGCGCTCATTGTCGAGCGTCGCCGTCGAGGAGATGAAGCTGAACAGCTTGGGCTTGGTCTGCGCACAGAGCTCGAGACAGGTGAGCGTCGAGATGACGTTGGCATCGCGCATCTTGGCGTAGGGGTAAACCCAGTGGACGACGGCACCGTTGTGCAGCACCGCGTCGGCCTCGGAGGCCACGCGGTCCCACTCGCCCTGTGAGAGGCCGAAGTGCTCAGACGCGAGGTCGCCAATGACGGCCTCAACGCGGCCCTCCTTGACCCAGTTCTCGTCCCAAACGCCACGGCCCTCGCCAGAGTCGCGGAGACGCGCAAGACCCTCCTCTGGGGTCTTGGCACGCACAAGGCAGATGACCTTGGCAGTGCGGCGCGAGAGCAGGTCACGCAGGATGAAGGCACCGAGGAAACCAGTGGCACCGGTGAGGAAGACGGTGAGCTTCTTGGTGCTGAAGTCGGCAGGGAGGGGCGCGAACTTCGCGGGGAGCTGAGCGGAGAGCTTCTCAACGTCCTCAGCGTAGGCGACCTCAGGAGCGGCCTCCTTGGCAGGAGCGTCCTCAGCAACAGTGACGCCGCCAGACGACAGGTCCTCGATGGCAGCGGCCTGGGCCTCGATCGTGGGCTTCTCGAACACGAGGCCGAGAGGGGCGTTGACAACGAACGCCTTGCGGATCTCGAAGATGAGACGCGTAGCAAGGATGGAGTGTCCACCAAGGTCGAAGAAGTTCTCGTCGATGCCAATCGAGGCAGGAGGCGACGGGAGCAGCTTGAGCCAGATGTCGTGGATGGTCTTCTGGACAGGAGTGAGCTTAGTCGACGACTTGGCCGCGGACGACTTGGCGACGAGCGCAGTGTCGGGGAAGGGAAGAGCCGGCTTGTCGATCTTGCCGTTGGGGTTGAGCGGCAGCTTGCGAAGCGGGAAGTAGACGGCCGGCACGGCGTACGAGGGCAGCTTCTTCTTGAGGTGCTCACGGATGTCGCGAATAAGGCGACGGTAGCGGCGCACACCGCGGATCATCTCCGACTTGAGGTCGAGGTCCTCGTCCTGGTCGCCCTCGCTGGCGCTCGCCATGCCAGCGAGCTCAGGCACATCGTTGGGCACAAAGTAGGACACGAGCACCTTCTCCTCGTCCTTGTCACGACGGACGAGGGTGACGTTCTCGCGCACGAGCGGGTGGCGCGAGAGGTGAGTGTCGATCTCACCGAGCTCGATACGGAAACCACGGATCTTGATCTGGTCGTCGGCACGGCCAGTGCACTCCACTCTACCGTCCGGAAGGTAGCGACCAAGGTCACCCGAGCGGTACATGCGGTCGCGGACGCCGAACCAGTACTTGGCAGCCTCAGGGTTGGTCTTGACAAGAGTGTCCTCGCGCTCGATGCCCTCGGTGAACCAGTTGGTGACGAACTTCTCGGCGGTAGCAGCAGGGTCGAGGTATCCCTCCGAGAGACCACCCGAACGGACGTAGATCTCGCCCATCTCACCAACAGCGCAAGGGATGTTGCGGTCGGTGCGGTTGACGACGAGGAGCTGAACATCAATCATGCCCTGACCAGCGGGGATAAGGTCCTTCTGAGTAGAGAGGAACGTCATGTCCTTGTTGACCGAAGGGATGGCGAAGTAGGAGACGGCACGCTGGGTCTCGGTAGTACCGTACATGTTGATGATGCAGACGTTCTTGGCGAGCGACTGGAGACGGTGGCAGTCACGCTTGGTGAGAACGTCGCCGACGAAGAATGCGTTCTCAAGCGAGGGAATCTGGCGAGTAGCCTGAGCAGAGAGGAGCTGACCCATGGCAGGAGTCAAGTGGGTGACAGTCACCTTGTTGTCGTCCATCCACTCGGCAAGGCGGCCCGGGGTGCCAATGTCGTCCGCGGTAGGGACGAACAACGAGGCGCCGAGGAAGAGCGGCGTGAAAATGTCACGCTGGATGGGGTCGTGCGCGATACCACTAAGCATGGTGTAACGAGACTCAGCGCTGAGGCCGAAGGTCTGCGCCATCCATGGGAAGAAGTGGGTGAGGGAGTAGTGCCTTCCCTTGACACCCTTGGGGATGCCGGTCGAGCCCGAGGTGAACGACAGAGTGGCGTTCGAGTCGGGGCCGAGAACGACGCCAGCGGGAGTCTGAGCATACTGCTGGAAGGGGGCGAGGATGTCCTCGCTGGTGCCAGCGGGCGAGCCAGTGAGGCCGTTCTCCGTGACGGCGATGGCGGGGATCTGGACACGGAGATCAAGCTTCTCCTTGATGTAGTCCGAGACAAGGGGGGCAAGGACACCAGCGCTCGAGATAACGAGAAGAGCACGGGGCATGGAGACCTGGAGGTAGACGACCTGGCGGTTAGGAGGGTAGGCGGGGTCTAGAATTAGCCGATGCTACAGAGAATCTTTCGGTACTCACCGACAACCGAGAAGACACCACCGGCCTTGAGAATACCCATCACACACACGACAAGCTCGACACTACGCGCAGCGTAGACCATGACAACCTCGCCGCGCTGAAGGCCATTCTTGAGGAGCGAGTGGGCGAGAACGTTACTGGCCTCGTCGATCTGGCGGTAGGTGAATGTCCTCCTTCCCTTCGAAGGGCCGTCGTTGATGTCCTGTCCCTCCTCCTGCTCGCACTGGACCACACAGGTGCGGTCAGGGTGGGCCTTGGCGTTGGCCGAGAAGATGTCGGGGATGGCGCCGACGAAACCGCACCAGTCGAGGTCCGAGGATGGGTCTGGGAGGACAGAGGCCTGAGACTCGGTACGCAGAGGAAGCGAGCCGATAGGGTGGGTCGGGTCGTTGCTCGAAGCCGACTTGAGGAGGTGGAGGAGCGAGTCGATGGTGCTCTGGATGCGGCTCTGGGTGAAGAGCAGCTGGTTGTACACCAACCTCAGGTAGAGCTTGGGCATAGCCATGCGGGTAGCCTGGACGTCCGAGTGCTCGGCAAGCAGGAAGAGAGTAATGTCGGTAGAGAGACCGGCAGTGGGGTCGCTCTCGACCTGGGTCGAGTCGAAGAAGCGGACACGGTACAATGGCCCCTCAGGCTTGAGGTGGTCAATGAGCTGCGAGAGCGGCACAACATCGTCCGCAGCCTCAGCCTCGCGCTCCATGACCTGGCGCAGGACGTCAAAGAAGGTCATCTCAGGCGTGATGTCCAGCTTGAGGAGGATAGGCGTGGTGGTGCCTGGCACCGAGGTGCAGATGACCATCGAGGGGTCCGGAGTGTACCGGAAGAGGAGGATCACGAAGGCCGTGAGAAGGAGGTGGTAAGGCGTGGGGAGGCCGGACGAGGGGAAGAGCTCGGAGAACTCATAGGTCAGGTGCATGAGGGCCGGCGCGAGCGAGGGCGGCAGCGAGACCTTCTGCGCCGACTCGACCAACCTTGCCGGCGCTGCTGGTCAGTACTGGTTCCGCTCGCGTGCTCACTGGGCCGGGGGTAGTCGGTGGGGAGGGCAAGGCTCGGGAGAGTACCGAGGCGCTTGGCCCATCTTTGGAGCTTGGCCTGGGAGTCGGGTTGATCTCCCATCGTGTTGTGAGTTATGTGGGGTTGGAGAAAGCAATGCGGAGCAATGAGCGACCGATTGACTTTTATTAGACCGGTCGAGCCCAATTCCTGGCTATCGTTCATTCGACTCGGATGCTAGCGAAGTGGACAGTCGTTATCACTGGTCAACCGCTTATCTCCGGGATTTCAAAACACGTAATATGTCGCGTGGGTAATATGTCGCGTGGCCTCCAGGTGCGCGTCATCTCCACTCGTGGGTGACAACCTCCACCACAGACGCGCTGTCGTATTTACGATTCTTTGAAAGTTGCAGTTGTACTCCTGCTGAAAGAACACGACACGCAGTACACATCATGCCCAGACGAACGAAGAACGCCAGGAAGCCGTCTCCGGAAGGTGGCTGGCGCGTACTGTCCGAAGAGGACCCAGACGCCTACCCTCTGGCCGTCGTCTTTGATCTCGAGTATGTCCATTTTCTAGGTAGTAAGGAGCTCATGCCAGTTACACGTTGTGGGACCTCTGGATCGACGTAAGCTTGGGGCAACGAGCATAAGCTTACGGCAGACCCACATTACGCCACCACTGAAGCGTAACGGCGACGAGCAGAACCACCTCACAGACAGGTACGGCCGTCATCGTTCTCGACTGACGCCAGGCGCGGCAGCTCCCTAGGCTTCTACCGCGAAGTGCCGGCCCTCCTCTCCGAGCTCAAGAGCAGAAGGATACACATCGCCGCTGCATCGCGAACAGGCGCGACTGATCTGTGAGCTGGCACTTTGACTTGAGACTGACGACAGCGCACGCGAGGCGTTGAGCCTGCTCATCATCCCTGACGTCGACGGCAAGCCCGTGCGCGCACAGACCTACTTCAACACTGTACGTCTGCTGGCCTGAACGGATCGTAGCTGACAGCAGATGGAAATCTACCCAGGCATGTCGCGCTTTTGAGACTGGTACTGACGCGTAGGCTCCAAGCTGCGCCATTTCCGTGAGATTCACCGCAACCGGCATCCCATACGATCGAATGGTGCGTATCCCTAGCTGGTATGGCAGCCACGCTGACTCAGCAGCTGTTCTTTGATGACGAACACCGCAACTTCGAGGTCGAGCAGCTGGGGGTGACCATGCAGTTCATCACCAACGGCACCAACCGCGCCGTCTTCAATGAGGGCCTCGAGAAGTGGCGCCGGCGGCAGGGGATCAAGGTCGAGCATGCATAGATGAGAATCTTCTTGTAACTTCCTTGTAGAATTGTAGACTGGGTATGACATCTCTACCCTCTAGAAGTTGCCAATGTGGTTTGCTGCGGGTATAGGTCGCGTGAGGTTGTTGTTGATTAGATTGCCAGGGCGCAGTGAGGAATGATCTCCGCGTCCGCCGGCAGTTGTCGCGTCCTGTCTGACTTCACATACAACTAGGTCTGTGCGCATTTCACTTCCTCCACATCCCCCATCCTCTATCTTGTATCTGTCTCCATATTCTCTCCTCCTCTTCATTTCATCGGGGTGCAATGCCCGCCCTCAAGCCCATCGACGAGTTCCACGACGGGCTCAACGAGCTCTGCGGCATCTTCCCCGTCCACAAGTCTTCGCGCTACATGGAACTTGTACCTTCCTCAGCCTCCTCATCCACGTCAACCACCGTCACGTCAACCGCGTCGACTCCAGCAACAACTCCCGCCGAGACACCGGAGGCGTCAATCCTCTCAGACGCCAAGCTCGTATCGCCACGCAACGTGCAGCGCAACCTGACATGGGAGGAGATGTGGGCTGCCTGGCCGGTTCTTACGGCTCAGCAGGTTGCGAGCGCCCAGAGATGCCGTCACCCCCTCGAGGTCATGCCCTGGACGTGAGCTTCTTGATCGTCCTACTAGCTGACAGCAGCGAGAACAAAGAGCTGTACGGGAATGTCATCAACTTGTGAGTGCTCTCAATGACCATCATCCCCTGCCTCTCTCAACGACGCGCTCTCTCTTCGACCCTTCCTCATCACTTTCGCACACCAGGCGCACTTTGACTCCCTGGCAATTCGTCTAATCGGTCCTGACTCACACTAGTGACGCGCCCCTCGTCGTCTACCCTCCCCGCCGCACATCCTATACGCTCCTGTCACCGTGGACGCTCGCCAAGCTTCAAGTCGATCGCGGAATGCATCTCCATATCATTCGGTCCATCTACGAGCTCTCGTTCGGCTCCGCGTGCGAGACCAAGTGGCGTGCTGTGTGGAAGATGCTGCAGTCGTGGCAACCGTCCTGGGATACTCGCGTCGCTCGCATCAAGGCTGCCTCGCGCCGCGCCAACGAGTAGGTTCCTATTGTTCACGTGCCATTTACAGAAACTCACATATAGGCACATGAGGGCCCGCGAGGTCGTCGCCGCCCTTGTGCAATACGCCAACGCGTGGATGTATACGCTGCCTTGGTTCCCTGAGGCCGGTTCACCCCACGACAGTATCTTCAAGGCAGCTCCCAACTGGTGAGTCGTCAGCCCAACTTCTAGGCTTACGGACACAGGGCCACTGGGATCCTGGCACTCATCGCCAACACCGCGGCTTACGCTTGTACCTTTACTCCCGAGAGCGCGAAATCTTACGAGCGCATCGCCCAGATCGGATACACCGCCGCCAAGGCCGTTCTCTGGCGTGCGGACCAGCATACTGTCGGTCAGGTTCAGATGGCTTGTGAGTGTAAAGGCGGTGTGCTGAAACTGACTTGGTCCAGGTGACGCCGCTGTGCTCCTCGATGCCTGCCTCACCACCAAAAGTCCCGGACGCACGGAGCTCGTCATCATGTGGCGCGACCAGAGTGCGATGCTCAAGGACAGCCCCAACAACATAGATTTCCACGAGGTTCCTGACCACCTGCGCACCCCCTTCTTCCAGTATAACGCTCGCAACGAGCACTACACCTCGTGGTGATAGGTCACTTAGCGCTCAGCAATAGAATTAGAAACAAAGCCACTCATACCCTGTCAGCTCCTAGCCAGCACAATCAGCATACGCGCATCCTCCTCCTCGCATCCCCACACCCCCACTCTTGTTGTTGGTCTTCCGATATCGTTAAATACTGTCATCCTGCAGCTCACGGTCGATGAAGAATAGTGCACTTGTGCTGCTCGGCCTAGCCTGCCTATACAGCTCTACTCGGGCCCACCCATGTATTACGCCTCAATCTCGGTGTCGCGCTTCTTGAGCACGAGCTTCTCGCCCTTGATGCGCTGCCAGACGTCGGCAACATCGTCTTTACGTCAGCCACAGCCTAACGTTGGCGTACTCACCAACGACAGTCTCGAAGTGCGAAGTCGCGTCATAGGACTTGGTGATGCTGCGCGCGTCAGTGAATGGCAAGGTCCATGCACTCACAAGATGTTGTCGGCCGAGCCGTCGGCGGTGGGGGCGTAGAGGGGGAGGATAGAGACGAACTTGTCCTCGACCTTGCCGAGGAGCTGGAGACCAGGGAGGATCTCGCGCTCGGGCACAGAGGTCTCGACAATGGTCGAGACGATGGCGATGTAGACGCCCTCGGCAGCGACGTTGTGCGACGACGAGACGGCGGCGATGTAGATGTCTGCCTGTCAGCTAACGTTGATTCTCGGCAGCTGCTCACCGTTCTTGCGTCCAACCTGGTTCTGGGGGATGATGATCTGGCACGAGTCGGCGTTCTCGGTGCCGGGGATGGGGTGCTTGAGGATGCAGATAGCGCGGACGACCTTGCCGGTCTCGACGACACGGATCTTGCCGCCGCTTCCGTCCTCGTCACCTGCACCGAAGTACGATGGGTCGCCAATGACGCGCTTCGCCTTGACGGTCTCGCCGTCCGAAGTCACGCTCACGAACTTGCCGTCCTCGTCGACGTTGACGGCGTCGACCTTCTTCGAGAGCATGTAAGTGCCGCCGTAGACGGCCGAGAGACGCGAGAAGGCCTGGGGAAGCTCGCCGAGACCGTAGAGGGGGTAGAGGTAGGGCGACTTGCCGTAGCGGGCCATCGACTCGGCGTAGAGGCGAATGCGCTCCATGGTCGGCTTGGCCGGCTTGGTCTTGTAGCTGGGAGGTTAGCTCGGGCTAACGCCAGGATTCCTTACTCGTCATCGAGCCAGAGCGCCATAGCGTGGCCAATGAAGTCCTGGGTACCAGCCTCGAGGCCGTACTTGGTGAAAAGGTCCTGCATGGACTGGATGTCTGCGTCAAAGCCTTGACGACGTCAGCGCTGATCCTACCGCACTCGAGCGCGCGCCATGCGCGCAAAGCCACCGCCCGGACCTACCCTCGTGCGTAGCCGGGTCGTCGGGGTTCCACCTCTGGAGGTAGCCAAAGAACTTGCGGGCGCGGTTCTTCTCGAAGAGACCCATGAGAGACGAGCGGATCGCCTCCGACTCGTTCGAGGGGACCTTTGCGATGCGGCCATCGCGGTAGACGTACGACCCAGCGATCTGCTTGAAGTCGAGGTAGCGGGTGACGTCGGTGTGCACCAGGATCTTGGTGAGCTCGCCCGATGCAAGGATGAACTTGGGGATGAGGTCGACGGCGTACGAACGGTCCTTGCCGAGGTTGAGCTCCTCGGGAGGAGCGGTGCCACGGAACTTCTGGTACAGCTGCAATATGTCAGTCTCGAACTGGGAGGCAAGCGCAAGCGCGCTACGCACCTGGGTGAGGTTCAAGGATGCGCTCTCGCCGCCGTAGTAGTCGTTGCGGTCCATGTGGAGCACCTTCTGGCCGTCGACCGAGAGGAGGCCCGAGAGAATGCACTCGGTAAGGCCAGTGCCCTGTGCGCACGCAGTCAGCACCCGGTCTACGTGTCGCGCGCATTGTGTGCATGACTTACCAGAACAATGACCTGGGGGTGTTAGCTCTGCGGCAAGCGTGACGGCGGGACGGGAGGGAAAGAGGCTGCGGTGGCACCGGGGTGCCGCCAGTGGCAATGCGATGGGGATGTGTACTCACGTCATACTCCTCGTCCATGGTGGATTCTTGTAGATGCCGGGGGGGGGTAGGTTGATGTGAGAGGTGCGACTGCGCCGTCGAAGCGGTCAAGTGTGTATGAAGAAAAGAATGGAGCAAGAGAAGAAGGTGTTCTTCACTGCAACTGAAAGAGTGTTAAGAATGAGAAGGAGAGTTGAAGAGGAGCGATTGAATGAAGAGCAGATGGGGTTGACACGACGAGTGCGCGCGGCGCGCGCCACGGTCCCTCCGGCACTGGCCGTACGCCCTTGACACCTTAGGACGCTCCTCTTGTGTGTGTCGAGGCCACGTGGTTGAATGATGCAACATGTATGGAGACCCCTCATCTTGGTGCCTGACGACTCGAATCCCAGCTCCCTGGACGCGTGCATGATAATCCCGGGCTTGTGGCAGCTGAGCGGTTGGGCTCACCGGGAGTTGTTACAGGCCTCGCCAACAAGCAAGCACTCGCGACGCTCACGGCCGTGGCCAGCGTCCAAACCATCCTTCGACACACCCATCGCCATCATCATCGAGACACTCTTCACACCTCACACATTGTTTGGTGCTACTCAACCGATTAATCGACCTTACGCCGCATCCTTCTCGTCTCTGGCTAAGAAAATCGTCGCCATTCAAGCTTGAAAGGGAGCATCGACCTCCCATCGGTCCACAATACGTAACGCTTCGCAACATTACTCGATACCCTTCCTCCACTGGTTATCGACTCACTACCCTGCCTCATATTCCTACCTCCTATACCTCGAATACATCGAAAGCAACATGCCCTACGAGTACGACCACATGACGGGTCAGCATCTGATGGAGGGCGATGAGGACGAGCTTGAGCTGTGTAAGTTGCAGTCCTACCGTTGTCCCGCGCGCCAAGGCTGACAGACTAGATTCGCCTTCAGAAGGCTCATCGGAGGAGACTGACTCGCTTCCTTGGATTGTGAGCACAGCATGCGACAACTGGCGGCTGATGATCATCAGACGTGGTTTACGACCCATATCCCAGGCCATGACTACTTCTGCGAGGTCCACGAGGATTTCATCGAGGACGACTTCAACCTCACTGGTAAGCATATGACCGTCTGAAGCTCGCTTACGCAATAGGGTTGCAGTCGCTCGTCCCCTTCTGGAAGGAGGCCCTGGAGATGATTCTCGACGTGGAGCCAGGTGAGCTGAGCGGCACAGCGACGCGGTTTCCGAATGGCTACTAACTCGATGCAGAGGAGGACTCCGCCAAGATTCCCGACGTGTCCATTGTCGAGTCATCAGCCGAGCTGTTGTATGGCCTTGTCCACCAGCGCTTCATTCTTACCAAGCCAGGATTGTCGATGATGGTGAGCTGATCTTGCGTAGGGGCGTGACTAACCGACAGTTGGAGAAGTACGAGCAGGGCGACTTTGGATTGTGTCCTCGCGTCTTCTGCCACTCTACACATGTTCTTCCATGCGGCCGCTCTGACATGCCCGGCATCGACACTGTCAAGCTGTACTGCCCGAACTGCGGAGACATCTACAGCCCGCCAAGCAGCAAGTACTCGCAGGTTGACGGTGAGTTGTAGCAGAGGCTTCGAATCGACTCTAACAACCAGGCGCCTTCTTTGGAACGTCGTTCGCCCCTCTCTTCTTCCAGACCTACCCCGAGCTTCTCTCTGCACCATTCGCGCCTGCCGACCCTGCAACAGCCAGCTCGGCGTCGACTCCCAGCAATCGCTCGTCTACTGCATCGCCATCTAGAATCGCCGAGTCGATCGTGAACCCCAACCCTTACGGCGGCCAGCGTCCTGCACTCAACAAGGTGTATGCCCCGCGCATATTCGGCTTCAAGGTGTCGGAGCGCGCTCGCAGCGGTCCTCGCATGCGCTGGCTCCGCGAGCGGCCAGAGCGATACGAGGAGTTGGACGACGTGGACTGGAAGGGGCGGTGGAAGAAGGGCAAGGGTAGCACCACGGCCGAGGACGAGGCAGAAGGGATCAAGACGGAGGGCCGTAACGGCCGTTTGTTCGACGACGAGACCGATGACGAGGAGGAGGAGGAGGAAGAGGAGGAGGAGGACGCACCGACACCAGCTGTCGGTACGCCAGGGCAGCGTGTTCGCTGAGGTGCTGAGACAAGAGGACATGGTGTAACAATCTCTGTCTGACTGTCAGAGATACTCGTAGCTGTTTGGTTATAGATGCGCTTGTTAGCATATGGGAGCGAGCTTTTCACGCTCTCTGTCTGGGTTTCTGTCCGCAATGTGATGTCTACATATGCTGTCAACAGAACGAGGCGGTGGTGGCAACAAGTGACGTAACGGAAGCTATTTTTCGGGCCAAAAGTTGGAAGTTCACCGTAACGTCGTTTGGCAACAACACACCTTCCATCACCGACCATGCTCCGCCTTGCACGATTGGCGCCGGCGGCCCGCCATGGTATTCAGGGGGCACGATACTCTACGGAGGGCCCAATACACGGGAAGAAAGAGAAGGCGCGGGTGCTGCGCGACGCTGTCGCTGGCGCTGGCCCACGGACCAAGTCATTGAGCCTGTCGCAGCTCGACAACGTGCTGGAGGGCAAGGTCCGGCGCACGCCGTGGAAGCAGCGGGACAGCGGCGGCGACTCTCCTAGGCCTAGGCGCGATGACGAGGGCTCGCGCAGCTTTAGGCGCAACGACGAAGGCGGTTCACGCAGCTCCAGACGCGACGAGCAGGGTTCGCGCGGGTTCCGGCGCAACGACGACCGCGACAGCCGCGACAGGGGGTCGTTCGCCCGTGGTGCCGCTGCTGGAGGTGCTTCGGTGTTCAACTCGCGTGGCAAGGGACCATCGCATCGGCTCGGAGAGGGGTGGAACGACCGCACGGCCGGCCGGACAGAAGCGACCTCGACGAACCCGTTCACACAATCCATCAAGGTCAAGAAGTTCCTCGACAGGCACCCCGAGCGCCTGACGCGGCCGCAGGTCGATGAGCTCGTGGCCATGGTCACGGGCGTCAGTGTGGAGATGTCGACGGCGCCGGTATGGAACTTGGTGCTGTCGCGCATCGGCCGGGACGGCTATTATAAGGCCATGTGGAAGGCGTTCAACACCGTGAGTACATGCGCAATAGAACGTCTCCGTTCCGAGTTAGGAGAGAAGGCTAACTGGCAGATGAAGAAGCGCGGGACCACGCCGTCGTCGCGGACGTTCACGGTCATGCTGAATGCGTACGCTGGCGTCGCGCACTCCGGGATCGTCAACGAGACCTTCGCCCCCGCCCACAAGCCGGAGAACCTCACCCTCGAGCGCGTGAGGCGGATCTACGACTTGAGCCAGTCGCACATCCGCGCCGTGATGTCGCGTAAGGGCGGATCAAGGGACGACCTCGGCGTCGCCTACCCCGAGATGGACGAGGAGGACGGTGGAGCGGAGGCGGACAAGGAGGGTGAGATCAACATCTTCGCGACCAACGCCTACCTCAAGTTCCTGGGCCGCTATGGAATGTGGCAGGAGATGGAGGCGGTGTACCTCGGCATGGACAAGGAAGGGGCGCTCGCACCGGACCAGGTCACGTACTACATTATGCTGTCGACTGCGAACTCGATCGACCACTACCGCCGTTCGTCTGGGGCGGACAAGGTCGAGCTGCCCGCGATTGATATCGGTTCTGTCGGCCGCGGATACTGGGACGCAGCCGTGCGCCGTCTCTGCACCAAGGCCACGGTGCGGGGCATTGACAACGGTCTGGCCCTGGCTGCGATCCAGTGCTTCGCGGCAGGCAGTCCCGCCGACCAGCGCGTGGCGGAGGACCTCATCCCGCGCCTTTGGAACCTCCCAGCACCAGGCCAACCAGCATCCGCCTCAGGATCCAAGGGGACCTACCGCCTCCTTCCCAAGACATGGACCGACGTCCTGCCCACCCTCAATCTGGATGTGCGCGGCGCCACATCACTCCTCTCGACCCTGCGCCGCATGGGCAACAAGTCGCTCGTGGCGCACTACTCCCGTCTGTTCATGGACGCGCCCCTCCTCCGTCGCAATGCCGACCTCGCATTCCTCCGCGTTCTTGCGCACAATCTCGGCTTCGCGAGCGATGCGGAGGGTGCCCAGAACGTCATCGACATGTTCCAGCCCCCGTCCGGCACGGACGGGTGGCCCGCCGACGTCTACCTCGGTATCCTCAATGCGGCGCGGTGGAACGCCGACTGGGACGTCGCCCTGCCCACCTTCCGGCGCATGGTCGCGCTCCCCGCTAACGTCGAGAACGGGACCGTCAAGCCCGGCGAGGGCGTGTACAAGTGGACGTCTCCGAACGGGCGCAAGGAGGACTGCCGGGGCAAGAAGTGGGTCGAGCCGCGCCCGCACCGTGTCAGCCCGGCCGCCATGTCCGGTCTCTTCAAGACCGCGCTCGCGGCGCTCAAGGGCACCGGCATCAAACCTCTCCGCCAGGCTATGGCGATTTACGAGTACTACGGCCCGGCGCACTTCTTCTCCGTGCGTACGAGCGCCGGCGATGTGGACATGAACGCTGGCGAGGCGAAGCACTGGGATCTCGCACGGAGGGATTGGATGATGATGGGTGAGGCGGTCGAGTTGGCGCGGGATCTCGAGCTCGCCACTGATCGTCTGCTCGAGTCGCCGAAAGAGAAGGGCGATGTGGAGCGGCACGAGAAGATGAAGAGGGATGCGCAACGTATCGGCCGCATCTGGGGGAAGGCGATCGACGAGAGGCAAGGAGAGAAGGGGGCCAAGCCGAAGCCTCGGTTCTTGAGGAGTCTCTAGGCATGGATCGAGGAGGGACGCACGTACACACAGTTCTCATAGACAAAGCATTTGTACCATCATACACTCATGCATTCTCAGCTCATTCTTCTGTCATGCCGGGTGCGTCAGTCAGAACCAAATGCCTGTATCGCCGTTCGTTAGAGAACCGCATGCTCATGCATAAATGCTTTTCTTCTATTCCCTGAACTACACCAAGCGGCGGTTGCCCGAGTGGACCTCCTCGGCCCACTTCTCCTTCTCGGGCTTGGGCAACGGCACGGCGTTGGTCTCCACGATGACGGCGGACGGTGTCTCGCTTCCGGCAACGACGACGACAGCGCCCTCGGCGGGCACGGGCCCAGGCGGCGCGGGCGCCTCGATGCGCTTCGTCTCTCCCTGGGGCGTCTCGACGACGACCGAGGGCGCCGCAACAGCAGGGGCGGCGGCATGGTCGGCGGGGTGGACAAGGCCGAGCACAGCATCGGCAGGCAGGCCCGTCCCGTCCGCACTGAGGGTCGCCGCGTTCATAGCCGCGAGATGCGCGAGCGCCTCGTCGGCCTCGGCAGCCAGCTGGCTGATCTCCGTCTTCTGCTGGATCTCGCTCAGGACGTTGCCCAGCTCGGCAGCCTCGGCGCGCAGCCGCGCACCTTCAGACGCAACGCGGCTCTCGTCCCAGCCCATGTTGGCGCCGACGTAGTCGGTGCCGACCTGCCCGGCCCAGCTTGATCCGGGGTCGAGGCGGGCGGTGATCTCATCCTTGAGCAGGCGGGGAGTGCCCACGCCACGGTAGCCGAAGGCAGTGTACACCTGGACCGTGGACGCGCCGGCGCGGCACATGGCGAGCGCGTCCGCTCCGTCCCAGATACCACCGGCGCCGATGATCGGCACGCTGGGAGGGAGGAGGGGGCGGAGCGTCTTGAGGGCGTTGAGCGCGTACGGGAAGAGCGGGCGGCCGGAGAGACCACCAGTCTCAGAAGCGTTGTCTGGCGTCAGCTGATCCGGCAAAGACACACTCAGCGGTCATGCTGCTCGTACTCACCCGATTCAAGACCAAGGCCCTCACGCCTGATGGTCGTGTTGGACACGATCACACCGTCGACACCAGTCTTGCGAACGGCGCTAGCGACATCCTCAAGCTCCTCCTCGCTCAAGTCACAGGTGACCTTGACAGCGATTTTAGGGAGGCCGTTGACAGCGATCTGGTTGCGCTCAGCGACGACGTCGCCAAGAAGACGCTCGAGGGGCTCGCGGCTCTGGAGGGCACGCAGTCCCGGGGTGTTGGGAGACGAGATGTTGATGACCACCACATCGGCGTAGGGACCAAGAGTGCGCACGCCGCGGATGTAGTCCTCATCCGAGTCAGCGGGGCTCGTTTTGTTCTTGCCCAGGTTGACGCCGAGGAGGTGTCCCGGACGAAGAGAGCGTGGGAGATCAGCTGGCGGGAGTGGGTTAGCCGGCAAGGGCGAGGGGAAGAGGCTGGGGTTCGCCTTGGAGAACTCGACGAGACGCTTGCGCAGCTGGGACAGCGCCTGCCCATGGCCCTGCGAGTTGAAGCCGTACCGGTTGATCGCGGCGTCGTCCTCCTCGAGCCTGAAGAAGCGCGGCTGCGGGTTTCCTGGCTGGGGCTGGGGCGTGACAGAGCCGACCTCGACGTAGCCAAAGCCAATGTCGAAGAGGCCGTCAATGCACCGCGCATCCTTGTCGAATCCGGCAGCAATGCCCACAGGGTTGTCGAGCGGCATGCCCATAAGCTCGGCGTGCAGCTCAGGACCATCCGCCCTCATGTCCTTTGGCCGCGCCCATGACGGCGCGGACAAGACAGCGACAGCGAGCTTGTGGCCCTGCTCGGGGTCGGCGACGGCGCGCACCACGGGCATGACGACGTGCTCGTGCGCGATCGAGCGCGAGTCGTAGTAGTAGATGGCGGCGACGAGGCCGACCGTGCCGATCACGAGACTCGAGCCGATCCATCGGCCGGTCGTGCCTCTCGCATGCGTCGAGTTGGCGCGCGCTCCAGAGACAACGGAGGGAGGAATGCGCGCATGGCTAGCGGCACGCAGGGGCGCCGCGAGGGGGCGCGAGAATGTCCCTGGGAGCCTGCGGAACATGGTTGTTACCGACCGACAGAGGATGGTGATGGAGAGAACGAGTTTGCAGCTGAAACAGCCGTCATGAGCTCAACCAACCCGGAGATCGACGGACATCGTGCCGATGCCCGGAACCAAGTCTGATCTGCCCCACTCTGTTACCCCACCCCAATTCACGGCAACTTGGCATGTGAATGCGGGTCGCCGTTGTCATTCCTCCCTTCATCCTAATCCCCCGCCACCATGTCGTATCGCGACAAGCCAGAAGACATCGTCGCGGCCGAGGAGTATGAGCTCAACACCCGCTCACATGCGGACCAGGAGCCCCTCCTTCCCCGCTACGAGGAGGCCGCGCGCCGCACCCCATCGCCGTCCTTGGCGACGACCAAGCACCGCGAGACGCGTCGCCGCCGCTTCCCGTTCCTCTGCCTTGGCGTCACGGTCGGCTTCATCCTCCTCATAATGTGCGGCAGCGCCGTTTACTACAAGAAGAACGGCGGTGACTTGAGCGGACTCGAGGACAAGATCCCCGGTCCCGTCAAGTCCTGGGCGGACAAGGTGCTAGGCGACGACGGCAGCTTCCACCACGAGGACCCCAACTTCCCGACCGAGTGAGTAGTGATAGGTCTTCATCGACCGCGTATCGCGTACTGACAGCGCAGTGTTGGATATGCTGGCCCCACGCCGACCGGCTCAGAGTGAGTACATTTGGCCGGACGCGTCGCGATGCAGTAAGTGACTGACCCTCTAGAGCTGCTCTTGTGGCAACAGCTCCTGCGTTCCCACTGTACTCTGGTGTATCGCCACTTGTTCCCCCTCAGAACGAGAAGGACGGGTTCAACATGATGAACTACTGGGGCAACTTGAGCCCTTACCACTCCGTTAAGAGCCACGGTCTCAAGGAGGCTAGCCAGGCCATCCCCAAGCACTGCGAAGTCGACGAGATGCACTGGCTGCAGCGCCATGGTGCGCGTTACCCCACGTCCAACCCCGAGGGTCCGGCTGGCCTCGCTACGCGTCTCAAGGAGGCGGGCGACTGGAAGGCGAATGGCCCACTGTCCTTCCTCAACGACTGGGACTACAAGCTTGGCGCGGAGCTGCTTACGCCGTTTGGACGCAGCCAGTTGTGTACGTGGAGCTGTCAACCCCTAGCATACCGCTGACGATCAGACAACCTTGGAGTCGCCGCGCGTGTCAAGTATGGCTTCCTTCTTGACAAGATGAAGGATCGCCTTCCTGTCTTCCGTACCGAGAGCCAGGACCGCATGCTGCGTTCTGCCCAGAACTTCGCCGCTGGTGAGCTAGGTGATTGCGATACTTCAGCTGACGTCAGGCTTCTTTGGCATTCCCACCGAGGAGCAGTATCACCTCGAGGTCATGATCGAGTGGCCGGGCTACAACAGCTCGCTGGCGCCATACCACTCGTGCCCCAACGATCTCAAGGTGTACCCCAACGTTCGTACCAAGCTGGCGCAGTGGGACAGCATCTTCCTCAAGCACGCCCGCAAGCGTCTCCAGAAGCACATGGACGGCTACAAGCTCACGCTCCATGACGTGATTAACATGGTGAGTTGTGAGCCGGGTCGGTCGTAACTAACTCGCCGCAGATGGACATGTGCCCGTACGAGACTGTTGCGCTTGGCCACTCCGCGTTCTGCAACCTCTTCACTGAGAAGGAGTGGCGCGGATACCAGTACCGCAACGACATTTATTGGTGGTACGCGGCATCGTTTGGTAGCCCTGTCGCGCGGGCCGAGGGCCTTGGCTGGATGCAGGAGCTCACTGCGCGCCTCACGCACACACCCCTCACCCAGTTCAACTCGTCGACCAACTCGACGCTCCACGACGAACTCCACTTCCCTCTCAACGAGCCGCTCTACGTCGACTTCACCCACGACACGACGTTTGCCCAGAGTACGTCAAGGTCCTGCTTCCTTAGCTAACTCCAGTCCTCCCTACCCTCAACCTCACGACGTTCGGTTCTCAGGGACCTCCTCCCCTCGACCACATCCCGAAGAACTGGCCCTTCACCTCGTCTAAGATCTGCCCCTTCGCTACCAACCTCCAGGTCCAGGTCTTGTCGTGCGGTAAGCGCGACAGCGTCACGGATAAGGAAGAGGACGGCAAGACGTGGTGGCCGTTCAAGCCTGCTCCAGAGAGCGATGACGAGGAGAAGGAGACCAAGTTCGACGACCGGCGCAAGCGCGATGACGACGAGTCGGAGCCCGAGCCCGAGGTCGATGAGCCACCATCAGGCGACGCGTCGGATCGCTCGCGCTTCGTCCGCATCATCCTCAACGATGCGCCTGTGCCCTTGACAGGCATCAACGGGTGCAAGAAGGATGCCGACGGGCTGTGTGACTTCGACGCGTTCGTGTCGTCGATGCACACGCTCATCGGCGAGACGGACCACGCGCATGCGTGCCGTGACGACTTCGACTTCGACGTTGAGGTGTCAGACGGTCGGCCGCTTTAGATGGGACATCGAAGCTAGCATCTCCCTGCCCCTTTCACAACGTAACCACCCACCCACTAGCTCTTGGGATACGGATAATGTACAATGCACTGTTGGAATAGTACCCGCCGCTACCTGCTGCAGCGAAGTTTCTGACTACTTGCAGTTCGTCCGCGTCCAATCCACCAACGCCTTCATCTCCTCCCACTGCCTCCTCCGCGCGTCCTCCGTCTCCCCAGCTTCGCAGGCGTCCACGAACGCCTTGGCATCCCGCGGCGACGGGCAAAGCGGATGCTTCCCCAACCGACTGTACCAGCTGTCGTTAGCGGCCGTCTCACCGGAGGCACGCACTACTTCGAGTTCCAGTAATCGCCCTCGCGGCGATGCAATGTCGCATGCATCAGGTCGGCCGTCGGGTCGCCCTCGCTCGCCTGCGCGATGTCGTGGCACGCGTAGATGTCGTCGTTGGCCAGGTGGAGGGCTGGTCTGTGAGTGCGCGCAGGCGAATGGTTGAGGAAGCGGTGAGCGTAACCGGGGAAGGAGGTGGGAGGTGGGCAAGCACAGACTCACCGGCTACGACATAACGATGCTCGTCGAGCTTGGCGATGCGCGCCTTGAGCTCGGGCTTCCACGGGGCTTTGGGCTCGAGAGGCGGCAGAGGGCGGGCGTAGAGGATGGACACGATCTCGTCTGTGGTGCTCATTGCGCGGTGGTGTAGGAGGCGCGGGCGCGGGTGGGCTAGGAGATGGGTGGTGGAGTGTCGCAGAAGAGTAGGCGGAGGGAGGCGAGGGGGCATGCACTACTTGATATGTTGATGTTAGTGTGGAGAATAGTAAGATACGAGCTGTCGCCTGGGAATACGAGTTGATAATGACGCAGGAGGGAGGAGCCCGGGCCGGTGCCTCCGGCCCGTCGATGGTGAGTAGCGAACGACAGCACAGCGAGATCTCAGCACATCAACTACTCCAGACTTTCGCCTCTACCTCGACTACAAGTGCGACGCGTACAGCCCTCGCGCATCGCTACCGCTAGCACTATGCATATGCATCATCATCGCAGCCCACGAAATCCTCCCGCCCAACTGCCCTATCACACACTGTCCACTACGAGAAGTCGGCAGCATCCAACTCGCCGAGAAGCATGTTCGAGTCCTTGGACCCGGTAAGAATAATGGGTTCCCTGCGCGTTAGCTTTGCATAGTACCATGATAGCAAACCACTCACCGAGGATGGAGGTCGACACCCGTCACCGCGCCCTTGTGGCCAGGGAGCTTGTACAGGATCTTGCTCGTCTCCACATCCCACACCGTGACGGTACGGTCGCCGCCGCCCGCCGCTATCCGTTGCCCGCCGTCGTGCTTGGACCATGCGCAGCGGATGAGCGTTTGCTCGAAGCCGGAGGGCGCACCCGTCAGGCTGCGGTACACGCGCATGGGGTCGGAGGAGAAGGGGCGGACGTCGTAGATGATGAGCGCAGAGTCGAGGGAGTAGGTCGCGAGATAGTGCCCGTTTGGCGAGAGCGCCAGAGACGCGATCTTCGTGTCAGCAATGCCAGGAAGCTTCGCCATGCCATGCCATGCCATGCCATGCCATGCCATGCCATGCCATGCGGCACTGGATACTCACCGTGTCGGTATGCCCCTTCAACGAGTACAGCATCTTCTCCGTCCGCAGGTCCCACACCTGACGTCAGCTTATGCGATATATGTTGACCTCACCTTGACCTCGTTGTCGACACCGCCCACGAAACACTGGTTCCCGTCCGCACTCCACTCCACCGCCGTCACTGGGCAGTCGCGCTCATCGTCAAACTCAGCCACTGGGTCTTTTGTGCCCAGCGACAGGTCCCAGACACGCGCAATCCCGTCATCACCACCAGTCAACACCAGCTCGCGTCCACCCGAGATTGCCACAGCAATCGAGTTGAGCGGGCCGAAGTGCGCCGCGTACTTGGCTACCCGCTCGCCGTTCTTCAGGTCGGTCGCGATGAGATATCCGTCCGCACCGCCCGAATAGAGGACCTCCGAGTCGAGGGAGAAGGCAATGTCGAGCACGGCCTGCTTGTGGACATTAGGGATGAGGCCGTAGTTGTCGTGTGGAGGGTAGGTCTTCCACAGCGCTGCGTGTCAGCTACATGGCTCAAGACGGCCAGCTGGCATAGAGACGTACAGATTCCGCGGTCGATCGAGCACGCTGCCAGTGTTTGTCCTGATGGGTCGAACTTGCACGCGGTGATCTCGCCCTGTACGTCAGTTGATGACACCAACGCCTCCAGCTGCTCAAGCCAACTTACACCATGCGCTCCGGACAAAGCGACGATCGGCGCCTCCAATCCACTCGTCCGCTTGATCGTGCGCACCAGCGCGTTCTTGCGCTGTCCCTCACCCGACGAAGCGACAGTAAGAGTCATGGTGTTCTCATGCGCGTCGTCCTCTACGCGCGCGCGCTTCGACACAGCCATACCCGGCCCCGCCGGTGGAGGAGACTTGCGTACGGACATGATGGGCGAGGAAGGGTGGAGATGGGGAGAAGGCGAGGAAAACGGTGGAGGAGGGCAGTGAAGGAGTGGACGAGCGCGTGCCGAGGCTAGGACGCCGCTTTTCGAAGAATCAGATCGCGGTGCGGCGATGCGGAACGAGTAAGACGAGGATGCGGTGAGGAGCAGGCAGTGAGCAAAGAGCGTTAGAAGTCGAGCGAGCGGCGAACAGTTGTTGCTCCTAGAGTGCTAGTGGTTGTGCCGATTACGTGTCAATGATAGTGACCTCGAGTGAGCGGAATCTAATTCGATCGAAGTGGTTGTTTGGGTGGGAAGCCCCTCCCTTCCCCCCAGATCCCCAGACACATGACGGGCATTAGAAGTCCAGCGGCCAACGTCGGCATGCCCGATCTCGTCTTGTAATCATCACAAATCCTATCCCACCATCAATAACAACAACACTCACACCATAGCCAGTCGCACCGCGGCCGGACGTGGCCACTCTCCCAGTATTCACGCACCCGGCCGGATACGCATCTCCGCCCCGGCGCAGCGTGAACATGGCCACGCCCACGCGACGGGCCGCGTCGCGCTCTGCCCCTTCCTCGACGCGTTCGCGTAGCACCAAAGCCACCAGTCGCGCATTACAAGGCTCACCGACGCCGCGAAAGGATGAAGACTTCCCAATAGATCCCGCTTTATTGGAGGAAGAGAATGGTCTGCAGGACGACATCGATGCCGAGGGCGAGGTCGATGATGGCGTCGGCTACTACGTCCCCGTACGTCACGCGTCCGACACCTCGAACAGTTGCAATGTGCTGACAGACTTTCAGACTGAGGGATACTACTACACGCCCGCCATGTTCAATGCCGACCCTACGCCAGACCCGTTCGCCACTGCGAGCGCGCCACCCGCTGTGGAGACTCCCTTCCCTCCTGTCGCCGATACATTCCTCGACATGGGTCTCGCGTCATCTTCGACGCGCCTCTCATTACCACCTACAGAATATGATATCGGATCACTCCACGGCTCGCTTGCACCCTCGCCACTATCAACGATGTCGGCAGGTAACGGTGCGGTCCCTGTCAAGCGCAAGAGAGGCAGACCGCCAAAGAACCGAGATGCACAGCTCAACGGTGGCGGCAACCAAACACCTCGACCCAAGCCAAATGGCAAGGTTGTCGTCAAGGAGGCGCCATCCGCTCGCCAGCCGAACGGAAAGCCCGCTGTCGCGCGCGAGGAGATCTGCGGCTTCTGCCGTCTGCCGGACTACAAGAACGAGAACGGCGCAAAGGAGAAGCTCGTCAGCTGCACCATGTGCGGCCGTAGTGGGCACCCGATATGCCTTGGCTTCACCGATCCCCAGATCAAGAAGAAGATCATGAGCTATTCGTGGTGCTGCATCGAGTGCAAGCCGTGCGAGACATGTCGCCAACAAGGCGATGATGTGAGTTACGCTATTTCGGCGGGCCGAACTGACATTCAGAACCGATTGCTCTTCTGCGACGGCTGCGACAGGGGATGGCATAGTTATTGCCTTGTGCCGTGAGTATGCTTAGCGTTCTCAAATGCTGACAACGAACAGTCCATTAGCGGGACCGCCCAAAGGCGTCTGGTACTGTGATACCTGCGCCGTCGATTTCAACCAACCCAACAACAAATCCTCCACCTCCACCACTGCGTCCGCTAAGAGCTCAACCCCGGCCAAAACAACAACAGCATCGAGGAAAGGCAAGGAGCGCGCGGCTGTCCACACGCCTGGTCTTGAGGTTCAGGCTCCGACACCTCGAGACCGGAAACGCCAAGCGGCGTCGACTGCTTCGCGGGATGACACTCCTCTCAGCGAGCCTGCGCCTAAGCTGCGATTGAAAGCCAACGGCCACCCGAAGGAACGAGACAAAGGGCGACGGTCGCAAGCGCACCCGCGAGAAACGTCTGTTCCAGAGTCTGCAACATCACCGTCTGGAGTTGTTCTCAAGCTGCGCGTGCCTAGTGCTTCTCGTCGAGACGTCGAGATCGAGGAGGAACCCGAGGAGCAGGTGCCGTACGGCGGTGTGATCGAGGGCGACGACGCCGACATGTCTAGGACGTCCATCACGGAGGCGGACAAGGTCCTGTTCGAGAAGAGCCGCAAGGCAGCCGAGGCGAGGCTAGGCGGTCCTCCTCAACCACTGTGGGATCCGCAATCAACCATGGCGTCGTCCCCAGGTCCGTCTCGCCCATCAACGCCTGGGCCGTCCAAGTCATTCGCGAAGGCGCCTGGCACACCCGGGCAGGCCACTCCGTCCATGTCGACGCCTGGATTCGCAACGCCAACGCCCTTATCCTCCGCCCGACCGCTGCGGGACCGAGTTTTATTGCAGCAGAGCGCGTCTACGAGCAATGTTCCCACCGCAACCACTCTGGCCAAGGCGAACAGCAACTCGATGGCGTCGAGTGGGCATCCTGAGAAGATCAACAAGATCCGCTTCGGGATATACGACATCGACACATGGTACCAGGCGCCCTACCCCGAGGAATACGCACAGGTTCCGGACGGCCGTCTATGGCTCTGCGAGTTCTGTCTCAAGTACATGAAGAGTGGCTTCGTGGCTGGCCGGCATAGGGTGAGCTCACATGGACCTATTGCGAAGCTGACGTGCAGATGAAGTGCAAAGCGCGACATCCTCCAGGGGATGAGATTTATCGCGAGGGTGCCGTCTCTGTGTTTGAAGTCGATGGCCGCAAGAACAAGGTGGGTCGTCGGGGTGTAGCTGCGCGGCTAACATGGCAGATCTATTGTCAAAATCTATGTCTTCTTGCGAAAATGTTCCTCGACCACAAAACACTATACTACGATGTCGAACCATTTCTCTTCTACGTTATGACGGAGGTCGACGACATGGGAGCTCGATTTGTCGGGTACTTCTCCAAGGAGAAGCGTAGCCCAGACAACAACGTGAGCTGTATCATGACACTGCCAGTGCGACAGCGCAAGGGTTGGGGACAGCTCCTCATCGACTTCAGTATGTTGAGCGTTGGGCTTGCTTGATGGGGCTGACGTCAGGTTACCTTCTGTCCAAGAAGGAGGGCCGCCTGGGTTCGCCAGAGCGTCCGCTCTCCGGGCTAGGGTTGCTCAGTTACCAGAGCTATTGGCGGAATACAGTGTTCCAGTACTTGCGGACAGCCACCGGACGCGTCCGTCTAAAGGGTACGTTTGGTGAGGGAGCGACCATTGACATTCGCAGACATTTCAGCCGCTACGTCAATGACCCCGGCCGACATCTACGTTACTCTGCGGAACAACCACATGATCAATGTACTTGAGGTTGCGCCGCAGACGCCACTGGCACGGCCAAAACGAGGTCGTGGACGACCACCAAAGAACCCTCGTCCCGCACCATTGCCTGAAGAGCCGCATCTGGATGGGAAGGAGAACAACGTGGTGCTACCGAAACGATACGAGATTGTGCCCAACCATGAGGTCATCGAGGCGGTGTTGCGCAAGTTCGAGTCCAAGGGGTATCTCAAGCTGCGACCTGACCGTCTCAAGTATACACCATTCCTCACGACGCGAGACCCAGCTCTGCAGCGCTCGCTTCCGGCCATGACAACGACGGCTGATGATGTCGACGATGATGATGACGGAGGAGAATCAGACACGCTGTCGTCCAACAAGGAAGAGATCATATCGACCCCAGCGGACCCTAGTGAGGGCGAGGATACGCCCGACAAGATCGCGGCTGGCGAGGACAAGGCGACACTGCAACTTGTCGCGGCCCTGGCCTCACCGGCTCGTGCACTGAGAAAGCGGTCGATTAACAGCAACCCGAGCCCGGAGCATCCAGCCAAGGCGTTACGCAGCAGTATATCAGCGAGCCCAGCGAACGGGCGTCGGCGCAGTCGGCGAGGCGGGACGATGGAGGAGAGTCAGTCGCCGCGCAAGGCGGGAGCCGTGCCTGCGCCACGGTCTAGGCGCCGTATAATCGAGAGCGACGACGATGAAGAGTGGGGAGAGGAAGATGCGCAGGGAGAGGAGGAAGACTATGACGATATGGATTAGTAGTAGTGTCTGTACAGCAGCTAGCTCGTCATGCAGTTCATGTGTGGCATTCATTGCGGCGGCAAAGGCGTGTGATATAAGGAGACACGAACATCACAATCGTCTTCGTCCACTCCTATCCATTGTCCGGTGTCGGCACTGGGACATGGCATGTATCGCTGGGGTTGTCTACAGTTGTATCGTCGTTAGATTGTGAATCCACCACCTCCACCAACCTCCACCGACGATGACGGAATCAAATGCCGATTTCTGACTACACCGTAGGATCAACAATTTGCCGCTCAACTCAACCTCCATCGACCTTCCTCACCCTCCTCACTTTGCTCATCCACATACACCCAACAACATGTCCCTAGTCCTCCCCGGCACGCCCATCCCCCTCCCCTCCTCCTCCCGCATCACCTTCGGCCCCGGCATCGCCCCCGCGCCCTCGCGCGCGACCCCCGAAACCTCTGAGCTCGGGTACGCCGCGACGCGCGCCGGCCTCCTGACGTCGGCGAAGGGCAAGGCCGCCGACAAGGGCGAGAGCCTGTGGGTCGAGGGCGTGAGCAAGCGCTACATCGCGGCGCAGCGGGACATTGTGCTCGGCACGATTGTCGCGCGGCATGCGGAGGGATATCGCGTCGATCTGGGGGGCGCGCATTCGGCGCAGCTCGATGCGCTCGCGTTCGAGGGCGCGACGAAGAGGAGTAAGCCGAATCTCAAGGTGAGTTGCGGGCGAAGATGGGGAGCGGAAGGAAGAGGGAGAGGAGGGAGAAGGGAGACGGAGTGGGATTCGTGTTGCAAGGAGGGGAAGGAAGGAGGCAGGGAGTGAGGCAGGGGGGCGCATGAAGGCCTTCAAAGCGGTTGGATGGGATGGGAGACAAGAACAGAGGAAGGATCAGATTCTGGCTCTAGAGGCTGGACAATGAGAACTCGCAACAGGACGTGCTGCCTGGCATGCGCCCTGGCGCCAGCTGTGGCAGGACAGACGCCGATGCGCTTGGTGTAATCGAATCGCCTCTTTCTACAACGGAGGTGGACGTAACAGGCTCGCTCCTCCCATCTGCTTCGCACAACGATCCCTATGCTGACATCAGGTCGGCACCCTAGTCTACGCCCGCGTCTCGCTCGCGAACCGCGACATGGAGCCCGAGCTCGAGTGCGTCGATCCTGCGACGGGGCGGTCCGAGGGCTTCGGCGAACTCAAGGGCGGGTTGATGGTGGGCTGCTCGCTGCGGCTGTGCCGCAAGTGAGTGTTGTGTTTTGTGTGCTCGCGGGTGTGGTTGAGGGCGACGTTCGGATGGACTTTCCGCGCAGAAGGCTGCGTTTCTTCTCTTCAGCCAGCCTCGGTGGGCGGCTGTTGCTGGCGTCTCGGCTGGGCAAGAGAGAGCTTCCACCTAAGGGCTGTCCAATCGCTTCCACCCTCATCGTCTGCTGGAGAATGGACAATCCCAGTTCGTCATTGTCGAGCTGCCTCCCTCGAGCTTCCGAGATGGATTGGGAGGCCCGCCATGTTCTGATTTTCTCGATGGTAGCGCTCCTGGCTGCTCACCTCGGCTGAACCACTCATTGACTCTTCGCTCACACGCAGGCTCCTCAACCCCAAGTTCCCTCTCCTTCAGCTCCTCGCCGCGCACATCCCCTTCGAGACCGCCATCGGCTTGAACGGTCGCGTGTGGTTCAAAGCGTCTACGGTCGAGGGCACGATCGCTCTGCAGCGCATTATCGAGGCTGTCGACTCTGGCGACCTCGACGCAGGGGATAAGGCTGCTGTCGACAAGGCCGTGAAGCGCTTCCTTGCGTGAGCGTAGAGTGCGCGAAGGTACAAGCACGTCGAGTGGGCGAGGTGGGGTCGGCAGGCACGGGTCGCGCGAGTGGCGCTGGGGTCATGACGACTTGGTCGCGTCGACAGCCGGACATTCGGCAGAGTCTGAGCGCTGGGCGTAGCAAGCACGCCAGTCCTTTGTCAGCCAGCGCGTCGCGCTCCGAATTGCTATCGTTATCGCGCGATAACGCGCGTCGTGGCTGGTAGCTTGGCGCGCGAAGTCTGGTCGACAACGCATGACGCTCGTCCACGTGCCCGGCTTGTGGTGTATATGCTTTCATGCTTGAGCTGTAGAATAGATGCCGAGCACCGAGCACGCTAGAGAACAGGCGTGTTCGGAATGTACGATGTAAGGTACGCCATCGCGGCCCTCATATAGGTCCCGTCAACTTCACTTCCGCGCTGCCGGCGGCAATGATCTCAAGGGCCAAGGCCAGAGGCCAAGCGTCTTACTGACGCAAGGCCCGCCTTGTCGTTCGTAAAGACATGGAATCGAGCACGCCACTGTTTTTGTGTTTTCACTCCAGCATGCCGTCACCACCACTGACTGCTCCACCGTACGCGGTGGTGGGCATGCTGTTCTTCTGGAATCCGGATGCACATTAGGATGCTGATGATGCGGCACGCGGCGGGATGCACTTGCACACGATCAATAGCAGGCTTGACGTCGACGTAGTCAGCATGTGGGCATATGGGCTTGGAGCTGGAATACACAGACGATGTCGCCATGGCCAGTGGAGATGGCGACTGGCAGTCAGGATCGGCCGACAGAGTGTGGCGCTCAGGATAATGGCGCTCAGTTCCACCCGACTTCCAACAGAACATCGACACAACACTGACGCACGACTGGGACTGGAAATTATAGTACATGGCTGTTCTACAATGGACGGCCTCTAGGCCGACCTCTAAACTGTAGTGTGGGGCGAAAATGCAGTGTGGGATGAATGCGAATGCGAAGAGCGTAGAGTAGATGTCAAGCGAGGCAGCGAACTGATCGTGACCCAACATCAATCAAGACAGAGGCAGACGTCTAATCCTCGTTGTTGTCAATCCCCTCCTTCTCGCACCACTCGAGCCACGAGCCGACGTAGTTGCGCGTGTTGAGGTAGCCGTGGCGGTTGGCAACCTCGTTCGCGACGGCCGAGCGCTTGCCGGAGCGGCAGAAGAAGATGATGTTCTGCTTGGGCACGGGCTTGCCGAAGGCGAACTCGTTCTGGAAGGCGCCGGGGTTGTAGCCCGTCGAGAGGACCTCGTCGATGCGCGACAGAGGAAGGTTGACAGCCGAGGGGATGGTGCCGAGCGCGACCTCATCGGGCTCACGGACGTCGATGAGGAGGATGTTCTGGGGGTCAGCGTTGCTCTCACGATAAAACTGGTCGGCTTGGCCTTGCTGGGCTTGGGCTGCGCCCTCGCCCGACCAAGTCCAGCTCACGCAACTCACATCGCTGGGCTGCTCGGAGAGCTTCTTGACCTCGTCGTAGCTGATGATCGGGTCGCTGGCCCATGGGTCGCGCGCCTCCGGGAAGAGGCCCGGGGCGGGGCCTGGCGCCATAGGCTGGTGGGAGACGGCGGCGGCAGCCATAGCTGGGCGCGAGGCGTCGGAGCGGACGATAGAGCTAGTGGAAAAGCTGTGCGACGTCGAGCGCGAGGGCGTCAAGTTAAAACGACGAGAGGCGAGCATTGATGAAGATGCAAGGACGCGCTTTCCGGCGCTGCTGCCTGAAGATGAGGCAGAGGCGCGGAGGGAGCGGACGAGGGTGGTGCGCAGAGGGGCCGACATGGTTGCTGGTTCTCGATGAGGTACGAAGGGGGTAGTGTACGTGTGGTGGAGGTCGTACGGTGTGTGGTAGGTTGGTAGGTACGGCGGTTAGGCGGTTACGGCGGTGATGGAGATGGCTAGACGTGCGCTGCAGTGGCGAGTGACAAGAGTCAATGACAAAAGTGGGTAGGAATGAGAGATGTGAGAGGATTAGGCTGGGTTTTGTGCGATGCCGCAAGCTGGTTGCTGACTGAGCGAAAGAGCAGAGGAAGTCATGTTGTAACAATTTCAAGCGTTAGTAGAGCAATGACGTGCTCAATCATCACCCAAAACTATAGACTCCTCCACCACACGTCGAATTGGATCGCCATCGATTTTTGGGTGGCGAGCTGACTGATGGCCCATAACTATTCCGAAGGGCATTATTAAGGGGCCTTGGTCAGCGGAAGCGTGGGATTCGCGTGGGATTCGCGTGTCAGTCGTACACGTGGATCTCACGAGATCTGGAACCGAGATCTGGGCCGCGTCGTTTGCATTCCGTGCTGACGTTTGCGCATTCCGTACCTCAACCCAGGACATACAAAGGGTGGCCGTTCGAACCCCCTCCCCTCCTCTGAGCAGGTCGGATATTTATGACAACCAACCAACATCCACCGCCACAACAATGACCTGTGTCAACATCGTAGTGCGCCTCAGGAACCTTCGCGCGCAATTCCAATCAACTTCTCGAATGAGATGCTCTAGAGATAAGAACGTTGTGCATCTTGGCGATATCCCAAAGTTCGACCTCGCTACTACCACGGTTGCATCCGGTTATCAGCTCGACTATCAGGTAGTTCAGTTTAACAGATGAAATCACCGACATGCTGATGTCACTGTGTCACCCAGTGTCCATCCCCCACCATCCGTTCTCCCCCACTTTGTGACGCGCTATGCCGAGCTCATTAAGTCACGGATACAAGCATACACGCATTGGAGTGGCCGTGACGTGTACTGGGAGCGAGTGTCAGTGAGGCGTAGCGTGAGTACTGTAGTGGCCTCGCCGTTTCGACTCATCTCACAACACCCCGTATGTTGCTTAGCGGGGAGTGCGCCAGGCCACTTGACCGCATTACCGTGGCTATACGTCAGTCAGTACACACATGAGTTGCAGTATGGTGCGACCCGTAGAGATTGCACTGATTTGGCACTAGTGCTCTGCCACACACCGGCCCGTAGTCAGTAACGCTTGGGACGTAGTGGGGTGTTGTCCCTCTATTGTACCGCATAGTCAGAAGCCACTGGCGCAGGGCAGCACCTTGCACGCGGTCACATACAACACTCGACGAGTGGAGGAACCTGAGAGCGCTCGCTACCTTGACAAGCGCGTCACATGACAGACCGTCTTGGAGCAAGAATAGAAAACAGACACCCCGACGCCAGAGGAGATGATTCAGCAAACCTTGACGTGAGCAGACGATGATCAGCAGCCGGCATGACAGTCACGAGACGACGCCTCGCGCCCCCACCTCGGACACCAGCTCGGAAGCTACACAAGCAATGAAGGAGTGACGACGGCTATCGCCCGGGGATATCACCCGGCTACTATACTGCGCGACTCCATACATCCAATCGACGTTCTAACGCACATTCCTCACGGCCATCGCGGCTGACCGCCCCCGTCTCGGTCACCCGGCAACCACAACTCGACCGAGCTGCACAGCCGCCGTCAATGAGTTTACGACGATATCCGCGCCGTTCCGCACTCTAGCAAAGAAAACGATCGGGGTCGGCCCGAAAACTATTCCGGATGACCGACAGACAGGTGACCTGCCTCTCCGAACGTCAAGCGCCGTTTGGGATGGACTCTAGAGCATTGAACGCCGCAACTTTGTACTGCCTCAGTGACTGCGCAGTTATGCCAGCCGCAAGAGGTGCCTACTCCCCCATTTTTTCACAGCGCGCGGATGTGGGTGTGGATTTCCAGACGGCTGCTGAGGGGCATCAAGGGAATGCCGAGGGCACGAGTAGACACGTAACGCACAGCACTTCTCCTCGCTGGACACACGTGCGAGATGATCCCAACAGCGCTGGCTTCGACAATAGTCTCTCTTCTCTCTAGTATTGTCGAGCCAGCGAAACGGGCTGAGTTGGCCGTGATTGCTCCCCGACATTCAACATCCATTGTGTACACATCTATTCCCGCGCGCATGAAAAATTGTATCCGGACGGGCCGGTCTTGTAATGACTGGCAATTCAAGCTTGTTTGTTCCTGCATGCCTTACATCGCTGACTACTGTGCCGGGATGCCGATATGTTGTCGGCGGGGCGACGTGCGACGCAGACGATGATCATTAACGCCAAGAGACGGCGATCCTCTGAAATCACATGATTGGGGCATAGAGTCGGGAAACACGCCTCGCAAACACCGGCGTCGACCGCTCTGCTCCGGCCTGGGTTGGGATACGATGCTTGGAGGCTTGAAATTATGAACAGAGTACTGGGGATGCGAGTGCAAGCTGGGAAGTCACAGGCACTTGGGATCACTAAGCAAAAGTGGCAGGGACGAAAGGGCAACAAGAGCATGGCAAGGCGGCACGGCGGCGTGGCTGGAATGGCGTGGCGTGGATGGCCAGACCTCCGACTCAACCGCCGGTTATGGTCGCGCTTGGCCGTCTTCGAGTCTACAAGGCAAACTGGAACCAGTTCAGGCTCAACTGTAGAGATCTCAAGCCACCGCCCACAGGCGCCCGGGCCTCCTTGGCCAGTTCTCGGCCACTAATCCTGCTCCTCCACTGGCCCACTAGTCCGAAGCGCCTCCCTCCACATTCTCCACAGACATCCGAGTGGCCTCCACCGCCGCAACAACCCTGGTCGGGTGCCGCTACACATCCATATCCGCCGAGGCCGAAAGCTTGGCGTGATTTTCAGCGTTGAGTAGTTGAGAGCAGCAACTTGGGTCTGCTTTTCTGGGTCGACAGCTGCGGAGTGCCGAACAGCAAGGCGGGTCACCGCCGTCGCAGTTGTAGGCCGAAAGAGTGCGACAAGGATCGACAGATCGACAGAACGTGTCGTACGTCGGGCCGGGAATGGTTACATTGGGAAGGTACAAAGAGACGGACATGGAGGATGAAGTCCGGGAAATGCCTGAAGGACGCCTGAGAGACGGAAGGGATGAGACACGGAGATGAAGACAGGCACCAAGTAAGCTTGCATCACTCTGGGGTGGCGGGTCCCACACAGTGAAAGGCGGAGGAGAGGAGAGGACAACTACGGCAACTTCGGCGGAGGGAGAACCCTGGGCCTCTCTTTTACTTCGGCGCTTACGCCTGTGACTCTGTCTGCTGCGCATGCATGCATGCATACCTTGGGTTGCGTAAACACCGGCGAGTGTAACGTTCTGGACGACGAGGGAACGAAGATCAGCGATCTGCAAGGAACTGAAGGAGTTTGTAGGTAGGTGTGATGGTTGGACGTACTACTTAGGACGCGTTGGAATGGGAAAGTGACACGGCCCAGTTGATGAACCGTGTCAAGATCTGTTATAAGCCCTCGGTCTTTTCCGCCGCGACTGCCACCCGTCCCTCCTTAACCCATCCATTCCTCGAGTCTCCTCCTCCTCTCTCCTACATCCCAAAGTCCAAGTCAACCAAAACCAAACTCTTGACTTTGCTCTCTACTCGTCGAGCGATGGCTCTCAGCCGAACATTTCAGTTAAACAAACCCGTTCCACCACGCTTCTATCGCTAAACGCTTCCTCAACGACGTCGATCACCCTCACCAATCCGATTCGCCCTCCCTTCCCCGCACCGAGATCCGCTATAACCCCGCATCACATCACCTACCGACGCTACCACCAGAATGCCGCGGTTCGCCAATACCAACGCCGGCGTCGGTGTCGGTCTTGACGACCTCAAACCCACTCTCTCCGCCCTCAACCTCACCTCCACGCCTGCCTCGATCCAAACTGCATCCCGTCCAGCCTCCGTGTCGTCTGCTGCCCCACCAATAGACGAGCCTCCAACTGGTACGGAAGGCCACAGGCCGCGCAGGAGGTGGACCCAGGAGGAAGACGCCAAGCTCATCGCTGCTGTCAACAAGTTTGGAAGCCAGCGAGGACCAGGATCTCAATGGTCCAAGATCTCCGCAGGCCTCCCGGGTCGGACGAACAAGGTGAGTTCTTCGGGAGCGAGAGAATGTGCGAGAGAGATGTAAAAACGCCTCGCAGAGCGTGCGAGCGTGGGAGGGGGGGGGACACAAGGAAGGTGCGAGGCGAGGACATCGCACACTGCACCAGTGGGCCTGTGCGTCTTCGTTTCGCATACACATCCGCGTCGGCATTCGTGTCTTCCTCGTTGTTTCGGGTCACTTGGTGGCGGCTGGCTGTGGCGTCCACAGCTGGCAGTCAGCTGTATTTCCGGATGGTGGCGACTCGGGAACTCAAAACCAATTCGCTAACAGCGTCCAGGACTGCAGGAAACGATGGTTCCACAGCCTCGACCCCCGCGTTCGCAAGGGCCGCTGGTCTTCAGACGAGGACGAGCTTCTGCGCAAGCTGTACGCCGAATTGGGACCACAGTGGAAGGCAATTGGTGCGTATCTCTGCATTCCGATCCGGCCCCCCTCCCGGCCTCCATATCCCCAAACTGCGTTTTCCAGTCCTCTCCGAAGTCGTACAAACGCACAGACCACTTGCTGACACTATTTCCGTATCTCAACATCCTCGCACCCGACCAACCTTTTCCTATCTCTGTTTCACCCGACACCACCCGCCACCCACCCGCCACCCGCCACCCATCGCCTATCGTTTATCATCCACCTCCACCTCCACCTATCCACCCCAAACCACCGCCACTGTGACAACTGCGTTCCGATAATCAGCCCTACGCATTCCGGGCCGTAAAGACGACCAAGTCTCCAAACGTTGGCGCGACGTCCTCGCCCCAGAACTAACCTCCAAGAAACCATGGAGCGACGAAGAGGATGCCCTCCTCCTCGCCCTCCTCGAGGAGAAGGGCCCCAAGTGGACCGCTATTGCTGAACAGCTCCCTGGCCGGAGTCCGATTGCGTGCCGCAACCGTAGCAGGAAATACCGCAAACAGCCGCCGGCACCTGGCACTGCACACACGGACGTGTCGACCCCTGCCGGGCGCTCTGACTCGAGTGGCCAGCGCTCGTCACCTGAACAAGAGCGCGAGGACCCGGCGTGGGCTGACGTGGACAGGCTGTTGGCCCAGCATACGGCCGCCGCCGCTCAGCAGCATCCACATCCACATCCACATTCTCACTCGCATTCGCATTCGCAATCGCACACGAACCACAAGCCTCCAAATCCCAATCCATATCATCAGCACAGCCAGCGACACCAGCACCAACAGCACCAACACCAGCAGCAGCAGCATCACCCACACCAGCCGCAACAAAGCCATCCCCAAACGCATCAAAATCCCCAAAACCACCACAACCACCACCAGCATCCGCAGTCGCTCCATCACTCGAATGGCCACCCGCCACACACGGGCAACCCGGAATGGCGCCTACCTGATGTGGGTGTGAACCCGGTCCAATCTATCGACCTGGCGTTCAACTTCGAGGTGACCAATGCCCCTTCATTACCTGCTGGACTGGGCGCCGCCGGCGGCGTCACTGGTGAGTTTTCCCTACGTGCCATCCTCGAATCCCGCTAACGTCATAGGCTCTGAGGCTGCCGAAGCCGGCTTCCTCGAGGGCTGGCTCGCAACTGTCAGCTCCATGCCCACGTCGGCCAGCGGCACATCCACAGCCTCGAGCGTGACAGCCACGAGCTCCGCACTCCCTCATGTCCCCAGCACGGAGAGTCTCACAACCCTGTCGGCAAATGACACGCCCCTGCAGGTCTTGTACGGCCACTCGGAGACACCTGTCAACAACATGTGGTCGCTCCTCCTCGCCCTCGATCGCGGCGAGCAGAGCGTGACCGTCAACGCACAGCTACTGCGTCAGCTCATCGCCGATGGGCCCGGCAAGCTCAAGCAGCAGAACTTGAGCATGGAGCTCTCGTAGCGTGACGTTGACGCGGGTTGCGGGCTAGCCGTCGCGCCCCTCGCGCCTAGCAGCGCGCAGCAGGGAACGGGAACGGGATGGCGAGCAGTTGTGAGCGGTTGGCAGCGCCGAGGTCAGCGGTTACATGCAACCGTCGGGCGGCAGGGCGATCTCGGACCCCGCTCCCCCACTCTGCTCTCCGCTGTCACGGAGACGCTACAGGAACACGAACATAATTCGGCGCGTTGACCGACGCCCCTCCCCACTACCCACCCCTCGGACAGTCCGTCATGTAATGTATCATCAATGTATGAAGTACCATCGGCGAACGTGCACAGTGGGCGCGGCCTCAACAGTGCGGGGCCGCGGTATGGTGGATGGGATGGAGCAGGCCAAGTCCAAGGTGGGCACGTTCTTGGAAGCCTGCGATCGGAATGAGTGTGCGGACAACGGCGGAGTTTAGCACTTCGCAGCCGGCGGCATCCCCAAACTGGCTCGACCGGTCGGGCACAAGCTTAAGTTGTGAGGAATTGCTGAATGCTCGGAGCCGGAAGTGCAGGCGCGGCAGCCAAGGAAAATGCTTCGGGGAGTTCCCGAGGGCAGAGGAGTACGCAATAGAGTTTGCCCAGTACTCGTATGCCGGGCTGCCGGGTCGACTCGACTCGACGCTACATGCAGCAAGTAGACTCCAAGTAGACTCCGGCATGCCGCGGAAGCGCAGGGATGTGCGAGGGGATGTCAGAGCTGCGCAGCAGGGCGGCCGCCGACGTGCATCTCCGCTATCGGACTTGCATGTGCAAGTAGGAGGCAGAGGCCGTCAAGAGCGGTGGGCAGCAAGCGAAGCGACGGCGACGACGACGACCACGACGCCTGCCACACCGTAACTGATCAGCAACTGGAATCGCGACGGGCGCGGCCCCTCGCCGTAACTCGTAACTATTCGTAAGACGCTGGCGTCGTGGCTGACGACAGCATCTGCGTCCCGGAAGCACCCCGGAAGTCAAAGGCAAGCGAGGCAGGCTCGATATCCTCGCTATCGGGCTATGCGCGGCAGTCCCTCGTCGCGGATGCGCGGATGGATGGGTATGGATCGGTATGGAGACTACATCCCCCCGTAGTTGCGGATAGGCAGCAGCTCGGATATCCCCCTCTCTCCGTTGTCCTCTCCGGCCTCTCCCCGCGCTCCTCACCGCCCCCACCCGGGACCCCCACCCGATCTCCGCGCTCAAGAGGTGATGGAGGATCGCGGGGGAGGGATGAGGACTGCGGGATCGCCCGAGAGTCTCCAGCTCTGACTTCGATGTCTCAACTCGGGAGGCTGGCAGTGGCAGAAAGGGGTCTGTTAGTGCAGAATGATACAGAAAAGGGAGAGAGGCGCGAGTGAGGTTCGGAGCAGCCACAAATGGCGGTACGTTCCGACCCCCTTTCTTTCGGCATGGCAAGCACACTAGAAGGGAGCTGACGTGTCGTGCGTGGCTGTTCGTCATGACGTGCCGTGGCGATCTCCCGCTCGGATTGGGCACGCTCCCGAGATCTCAGCATCAGGCCGGAAAGAAAGCAGGGATCGGGCACTGTGGATGCCACGGACGGCGTCGGGCGTCGGGCGTCGGGAGCATTTGCAACACCGGTGTTTACGCTTCGTCTTTCCTCACTATTCCTCACCTTGGAGGTGTGGGCGGAGAGGTGCGGCGAGGTCGATTCGGGCGTGCGGGGGCTATAGGCCTCCTAACAGTGTAATGCTTCGGGCCCGGGTAAGAAGGCTCACCCCGTTGGGCTGGATTAGAGATCCCCAACGAAGATGGATGCCCATGCCAAGGTTCATTCCGATGGCCTGATCGACGCCGTGTGCCTTGTAGCTTGTGTTGGCCGCGGCCAACTCTACTTTGAGATCTCACGCCTTCAAGAGCTCTCACGCCTCGAAGGCGCACTCGTCCCCGGTTGTACTCGCAACGGGCCGAGTACTTGGAACCTCGGAGGCATTGGAGGGTTTGCTTGGAAACAGAAGTGGAAACGCGACGACATATGGCTATGTACAGCTGCATGCATGCCTAGACAACTAACCCGGCACTGCCCAAGGGCAATGCTAGGCGACTACCCGGTGACAAGCTCTTCTACTACTCTGCCACGTGCTGAACAAGAATCGACGAGACACGCGTAAGGCTAACCAGCGCCGCTCGCTTCTCTCGCAACGCCTCCTGCCTACTCCATCGTCTCGGTCTCGTCGATGAGCTCCTCGAACACCTCCTCGACCTTCTCGGCGGCACCCTCCTTGTCCCAAGGACGGACGATGATCTTGCCGCGGGCCTCGCGCTCGGCACGGAGACGCGAGTTGTTGCGCGCACGCCACGCGTCCCACTCGGAGATCGCGCGCTGGCGGGCAGCAAGCACCTCGGCGGTACCGGCGTTGATGGCGGCGGCGTCCTCCTCCTCGAAGACACGCGAGTACTCCTTGAGGTCGCGGCGGATCTTGCGGCGGTCGGCCTTGGAGAGAAGAGTAGGGGGGCGGGGGCGCCAGAGGAACTGCTTGAACTTGTCCTGGCCCTGGTGGCCGAGGTTCTGGCCCTTGAAGTCCCAGAGCATGAAGCCAGGCTCGGGGGTCGAGTTCCAGCTCGAGGCCCACGACGCGAGGTAGCGTCCGGAGGGGTCCCAGGCAATGTCGGTGATACCGTAGTGCTCGCCGGTGGCGAGCGACTGGACGAGGTCGCCGCGGTTCTCAACATCCTTGACCTTGCCGGGCGTGTCGTCGAGAGTGAAGTCGACGTCGAGGAACTCGATGTCGAACTTGGTAGGCGAGCCGACGGTCGCGAGGACAACGTTGCGGCCACGGGGCGACCAGATGAGCGTGTTGCACACCTTGCCCTCGAGGACCTTGAATGGGGTGAAGTCGCCCTTCTTCGGGTCGGGCTCGTAGAACGAGACGTTGTACTTGATGACAACGCCGGGAATGTTCTGGCCAAAGTTGGGGTCCGAAGTGGAGACAATGGCGAAACGCTGTCCACTCGGCTCCCATGCGAACGAGGTCACGTACTCCTTGTGCTCGATGACCTCGACGGGGAAGTCCTTCTCGCGAAGACGGAAAAGCTCGAGGTTGCAGAAGGTGGCCTTCTTGTTCTTGGCCTTGCGCGCGTGGCGGTCGACCTTGACGCAGAGGTAGTCGCCCTGGTTCTGGAACGCAAACTTGCAGTCGGTGACGTTGAAGAGGTTCTTGGCACGGAGAACGTTGCGGCTGGGGATGCCCATAAGGTTGACACGCGCGGGCTGGTTCTGAGCCTCAGGGGTCCAGTACGCGAGCATGCACTCGCGCTTGGGCTGCTTGTCCGCCTTGCGGTCCTCCCAGTCCTTGTCGCCCATGGGGCACCACTCAAAGTCCTGCACACCCTCGATCTTGATCGACTTGCGGTCAAGGAGACCCATGTTGGGGAGCTCGTAGACCTGGATAGCCTCGCCGGGGATGCAGCGGGCGACGTACGCGTCGTCGGGCGACCACTTGAAGACGGGCCACTTGCGCTCGCGGGGACCGTTCTCGTCCGGCTTGTCGCCGGGGAAAGTACGGAGCATGCGGGCAGTCTTGACGTCCCAGACAACGAACTGCGAGCCCTCGTCCTCGGGGCCGAAAGTGTCGCGAACAGCCTTCTCGACCTTGGACGAGGGGTTGGCGACGTTGAGGGGCTCGGGCGACCAGGTGACGAGGTAGTTCTCGCAGGGCGAGAACTGGATGAGACGAACATCGGGGTGGGTGACACGAAGCATGTTGTCGAGCTTGGGGCCCGACCAGAGAGCGACACCGGGAAGGTGGATCGACGCGAGGTACGTGCCCAGGGGCGACCACTGGACGTAGTACTGGCCCCAGAGGGGGTTGGTGAGGGGCTTGCCGTCCGGAAGCTTGACGGGCTCCTCCTGGAAGTTGCGGCCGTTCCAGAACATGCTGACGAGGTTGTCGCGGAAAGTGAGGTACTGGTCGCGGCCGGCCGCGTCGCCGAGCCACGAGCGCGCGTGGTCCTTCTCGGTGAACGGACGCTCCTTCCAGCCGGCGGGGAGCTCCTCGTCGCCAATCGACATGTTGGCGTAGCGCTCAATGTCGCCGAAGCGGTTCACGTAGAGGGTGCTCTTACCGAACTTGGCGCCGTCGAGGGAGGTAAGCGCGTGCTCGGCCTGCTGGGCATCGGGGTACGAAAGGAAGATGAAACCCTTCGAGGTCTCAGCCTTGTCGTCCCAGGGCATGTCAACACGGTCCTCGTCGATGGGCGCGCCGGCCTTCTGGAACAGCTGGCAGAGACGGAGAATCAGCTTCTCGCGCTTCGCCTCGTCGACGATGGGCACGTTGTCGACAACGAGAACATTCTCAAAGCCCTTCTGCGTGTCGACGGAGAACCTGCAAGTTAGCCGTTGCCTCCTTGTCCACATCCCAGAGCCTCACGGCGCCACTCACTGCTGCTCAATGTCGGCGTAGCCCTCGTTGAGCTCGGCCTCGATCTCGTAGCGCTCCTCTTCGCTAAAGCCTGACAAATCCAGGTCTGCGCTCATTATGGTGTTTATGGGTATCGGTATGGGTGGTCGAGGACAAAAGGGTCGAAGACGTTGCAAAAGCGTGGACCGCGAAAAGTCACCACGCCACATGCGGAGATTTGCGGCGGTATGGGCCTGATTAGGATAAGCTTGTTTCTAATGTTCCTAAGAACTTGGGCGATTGCATTAGGACTCGCCGTCGGTTCTTATCCAAATAGTGGATAAGATATTGTTTGCCTACGATTAGAGGGCTAGATTACCATACCTGGATCTTCCGCCATTACTTCACCATGCAATACACTCCTGCCCATCGCGCGCATGCATGCGCTAGCTCGGCTATTGTACTTAAAAGGCTACAACTGGCGTCGGCTCTATGTTGTATTGCATATCATGCAGAAGCGTCCTTAGATCAGTGACAGAACGCGCTCTGGCTCTAACACTTTTTACTATATCTCGACGATGATGTGATACTCTAAAGGTGACGATGTCCAGCCGAAGTCGCCAGGTGGACTCCTGCCTCAGTGGAGGCGGCCACTCCCAATCCCATTCTCCTGCCCGTACCACAACAGTCTCTGCGCCTCACTCGACGTCGCGCAGCACGAACGGGAACTCCATGCTCCCCACCTTCTCCCCCGCCGTATTCCGAACCACGACCGTCCGCCACGCGTCCAGCGCTGCGCGCTGCTCGGCCGTCCCGATCTGGAGCCGCTCCACAATCTCCGCTACGGCGTGGTACACCATCTCGAGGTTGCCGTCCTCGATCTTGACGCCGACGCCTAGGGCAGGGCGCCCGGACGCCGGGTCCGCACGGATTGCGATACCGTAGCACGCCTCGGCGCCGACCTTGCCGACGACCATGCCCGGGAAGGCCTCGGCTAGGACGGTGCAGAAGCGGCCTTCGCCGCCGACCATGTGGGGGTGCGCGGACATGCCGGCGAACACGCGGGCCATGGTTTCTGTGCGCGACTGTGACGGGCTGGATTTGGCCCTCGTCGCCCCGTTCGCGGTGCCGTTCGTGGGTGTAGAGGTCGCTGAGGGTCCATTCCACCCTCCGTTTGTGGATACGCTCGCTCTGCTCGCGTCGCCGAACGCCGCGTCGCCCACCTCGTCCGCGGCGACCGCGAACGCGAGATACATCTCCGCGAGGCCGGTGAGCGGCATCGCCGGGGCGGGGAGATTACACCCGTCGACGGCCCACGGCACCTCGCCCACGAGATCCTCCACCACCTCCTTCACGCGCTGCTGCACAGTATGCTCTGGGAGGTGGTACGTCGCCGTGTCGGCGCCCAGCGCCCGGGCCGCCGCGAGCATGCCCCCATGTTTCCCCGAGCACCCGTTGTGCAGCCCGGTCGGCGTGATCCCGTCCCTGATCCAGCCGTCGTTAATCGCCTTGGTGATCGAGGGATGGCCGCCGCACTTGAGGTCTGAGGGCTTGTTGGCGCCGCGCTCGAGGATGGCGGTCGCGCGCTGCAGGTGCCGCGGCTCGGCCGAGTGGGACGCGGACATGAGCGATATGTCGGCGGGCGAGGGGTCGAAGTCCGGGGGCAGGGTGGAAGTGGGCGAGGGGGCGGCGAGCGATTCGAGGATGGCGACGGTTTGGGCGGGTTTCGCGGCTGAGCGGATGAGCGTGAGCCGCGAGGGGTCGCCAGTAGCGTAGAGCGGGCCGGAGGGCGTGACGATGGACGCGTGCACCGCGTGCCGGTTCTCGATGAGGCCGCCCCGCGTGGTCACGATGTAGTCGCCCTCGGGCGGTGGGATGGAGATGGCCATGGCTCTGCGGTGAGGAGAGTGAGGGAGAGGGTTGCGAGAGATACAGATAGCCAGAAGAACGGTGAGGCGTGAGGCGTGAGGCGGTAATGTCAGTGTGGAAATAGCTGGTACGCTCGCTCGACTCGTTCATATATTTGTCAACAGGAGATCAGAATGGAAATAGCATGTGGACCGAGTCGCGAACGCGGTTCGGCATTGGCCGATCACCCGTTTATCCATCTCGGTGATTTCCTCGCACCGAGGCCAGAAATAGTAAGGACGCTTAGCAACCTTCTACAAGAACGGTAGCACGTCGCTGCATGTGATGGTGAACGACTTCAGCAGTACGAGTGCCGTATGTAGAGACTGGAAGGCCAACTGGCTCCCATGCAACCAGAGCTTTGACTGGCAGCCGGCCCAAGACAGACCTCCTGCCTGTCGTCGTATGACCTCAAGAGCTGGCTGAGAGGGGGGTTGAGCAGCATGGCGCATCGAAAGAAAACAGAGTGGTCTGTGAGACCTTCTTCCTGAATGAGTAAAGGTTCTCCTGGAATCCAGGAAGAGGCAGACTTGATAGCAAACGGACGTCACGGCCCATTTGACGTTCAGACCATAGCCTACTCTAAGATTGTTGCACGTCGAGGAGGTCTCTCAGAGTCTGCGGCGGTATGTTGGTGCTGCGCTCGCCAGCCAGACTCGTTTCCTGGGGGGCGGAGAGAGCAACTTCCTTCGGCCTGAACTTGGCCCCCAACAGCCACTATTGAGCATCGTATGCGCTCGCGCTCATCTCCATATCCTGAGACTCATCCGTCCCCTTCCTCGACGGCGGCCGTTGTCGCCTCAGACTTTTCCCTTCATAGGCCGCCTCAGGCATCGGGCACCCGGCCCATGACATGGAACAAGCATGGCATCTTCCCGGGCCGAGGTCAATGGCCGATTCGCGCCAACACCAACCCTCCGCTAGTCCCCGCGGCCGCCGTCACACCAATTCCTCTACGTCGTCCCATTGTCTTTGACGCCACCAGTCGTGCCGAGTCGTGATGTATGCATGCAATCATGTAGTCTTCATAAAGTTGGCCGCCTTGATGTTCGCCCGGTTCCTGCGTGTCAGCTGGTTCATTGTGCTGCTAGCAGGATGCGGCGTGACGCGCTCTTCGACCCAAGTCTCCGAGGAAACGCCCGCTCCGGAGCACAGGGCCGCAGAGCACCACAGTCGTCGTCACCAGACAGCCGGGCTATGCCAGGACACGCCGCGGCCTGCGTCTCCAAGTCTCTTCTCAGCAACGCTGCTGCTCATCTGGACGCAATTGCGCGCTCCCGTCGTCCCCTCTTCTCCTCCGCTCCTTGTGCAGCCCACCTCCCAGCTTCGCACGCCCGCCCTTTCGCCGCGTCACTCACTTCTCACGCATGACCTTGCGCTCCGCCATGAAGTTACGCTCGCCGTCGGCCGCTGCTGGCACGCCCTTGGGCTGGTCGATGAGCGTCCACAGCCACTTGGGGTACTGCTCGTCGGGGAGCGCGACTGGGTCCGGCACGTCCTTGAACACCGACAGGCCCTCCATCTTCTGTCCGGCGGAGAGGGACGAGACGACTGTGTGTGAGCGCAAGTCGCCGTGAGAGTGAGCGGCGCGGTGGGAAATGGGATCGGCGCGTAGAGGCTCAGCGTAGTTAAGTGAGCTCGGCCGAATCTGCACGGCGGCTGCAGCGTTCCAAGGAAGACGCGTGCTTCCAAGCTACTCGTCTGGCCCATTCTGCGAACCTCTGCGGAGCCGTCTCCCATATCCTAGACCGAAACGCAGGGCCGCACACAAAGTGGAGGCAAAGGCTCTCAGAAGACGCACCAGCTTTCCCCTTGGCAGCTTTTGGTGGGGCGGCCGCTGCCCGCAAAGCCGAGGTCGAGAAGGACGCGACAGCGCGTGTCGCTGGTGCTGGTGCGCGGCGGAGGGCGGCGAGCATGGTGGTGTACTGTGGTGTTGTTGAGGACGAGCAGCGATTTCAACATGGACTTTTCTTGCCCAAGTCCGAAGCTCGAAGTCTGACGGCGACCACGTGACGGGATTTGGTTCCGCCGATCGGCTTCGTCCACCGGTCCACTGTCGAGATTGTTGACTTCTTGAGCTCTGGACTGGGTGTTATTGCGTCTACCGCTTGTTCGCCAGCTTTTGACGTTCACGACTGGCCGCTCGACGCATACACGCAACATGCACGTAAGTACCTCTCTCCCCTCCAACTCCCTTCTCTCCCGCTCCCTCTGCCTTCGCCCCTACTTCACCTCCCTTCCGGTCTATGAACCCTCCTCGCAGCGCTGACATCAGATCGCCGTCCAGGGATGCTCCCACGGCTCCCTCTCCGCCATCTACGACACAGTCGCGGAATACGAGACGCGGAAGGACACCAAAGTAGACCTCCTCCTCCTCTGCGGCGACTTCCAGGCGCTGCGCAACACGCATGACTTTGCCAGTCTCGCCGTGCCGCAGAAGTACCAGGGATTGGGGACGTTCCACCAGTACTACTCCGGCGAGCGCGTTGCGCCTGTCCTCACGATCGTCATCGGGGGCAACCATGAGGCGAGCAACTATATGTGGGAGCTGTATCACGGCGGCTGGCTTGCGCCCAACATTTACTATCTCGGATGCGCGGGGAGCGTGATGGTGAACGGGCTGAGGATAGCGGGCGCCAGTGGGATCTTCAAGCCGCATGACTATCACAAGGGTGGGTACGGTTGTGGGGAAAGGGAGGGGTCTGGGGCAGGGGTGCATGCAACTTTAGTGTGGGGGGAGGATACAGCCATTGTTGTGACGGACCACAGCAAGTGGTAACAAGGATGACAGGCTGACCGCAGGCCACTTCGAGCGAGTACCCTACAACCACTCGGAGCTCCGCAGCATCTACCATATCCGCGAGTACGACGTGACGAAGCTGTCGCACCTCCCCGCCAACGAGCCAACCATCTTCCTCAGCCACGACTGGCCAATCGGGATCGCTCACCACGGCAACACTGGCTCCCTCCTCAAGCGCAAGCCCTTCTTCCGCAGCGAGGTGAGCTTGATGGTGCGAATGTAAGCTGACAGCAGGTTGAGAAGAACACGCTCGGCTCGCCACCGCTGTTCGAGCTCCTGAACAAGCTGCAGCCCGAGTACTGGTTCGCCGCCCACCTGCACGTCAAGTTCGCGGCGATGTACGAGCACAAGCCTGGGGGCGGGGCTGTGGTGCCCGTGAGGGAGGAGGAGGCTGCCGCGCCAGAGTGCGCGTCCGAGTTGAGCTCTGGGGAAAACGGCGAGGCGACCGCCGAGGGGAATCCAGACGAGATTGCCATCTCGGATGACGACTTCGATGCGCCCGCGTCGCCTACGAAGCCTGTGCCTAATCCCGACGAGATCACTATATCGGACGATGAGGGGAATCCGGACGAGATTGCCATCTCGGACGACGAAGTGGACGCGGCCGTTGCGGGCGCCAAGAGCCCAGCACCAGGCCCGGCGGAGGATAACAGCAACCCAGCACCTGCACCAGCACCAGCACCAGCTCCTGCATCGTCGACCTCCGCTGGACCTTCGTCAACGTCAGCGCCAGACTCGGCACAACAACCCTCCCCACCTTCTGAGACGAAAACAACCCGCTTCCTTGCGCTGGACAAGTGCGGCCCCGGCAAGGACTTTATCCAAGTACGTCTCCTCCTCCATCCGCCGCCTCTCCACCCGCTGACCTCAGTTCCTCGACATCCCAGCCCCCCTCATCCACTCCCCACCCCGCCTAACCTACGACCCGACTTGGCTGGCAATCACTCGCGCATTGCATCCCTACCTCTCGCTCGAGCTGCACTCCTCCCTCCCACCACGAGTGGAGCAGGACGCGCTAGTCGCAGACGAGCTCGTGCGGATCAAGGAGGAGGGTGTCCTCGTCCCCGAGGAACTGAGAGAGGACGACCTGTTGGCCGAGATGGACGCGGAGTTCGCCGAGCTCGAGGCAGAGTCGAGGGGCGGAGAGGCGGCGCAACCACAAAGCGGAGCCGGCACCGGTGACGGCGGCGGAAAGGCTGCGGAGAATGGAGCGCAGGACGGAGAAGGGCAACCCGAAGGTGCCGGGACAAGACCCGCGTCGAGCGCCGAGGAACTGCCCCGCTTCGCTCCGCTGGTGTGGGAGGACGCAGGGGATATTGAGGTCGGGCGCGTGCAGCAGTTCTGGCCGACGGCACCGCCGCACCCTGGCGGCGAGCCGCGGCAGTGGTACACCAATCCCCAGACTGAGGCATTCTGCGGCATGCTGGGGATAGAGACCAAGGTGAACCCGCGACCTGTGGAGCGATAGCTAGGACCTGGTATGCGATTGTGTGCAGTACGAGGGTAAGAGGGATGACGAGGTGAGGCTGGAGCTGGAGCTGCCAAACGGCATCACCGCTCTGCATCAACGCTCTCAGGACCACATGCATCACATAGGCATGGCCTATGACTGAAGGGGAGCCGAAGAGCGCATCTAAAAAGCCTACAGGCAATGGAGGCAAAAGAAGAATCTACGCAGCCCCTCGCGGGGGTCGAACCCGCGACCGTCGGATTTCTACTATCCTAGGATTTCTAAAAGTCCGAAGCTCTAAACCAACTGAGCTAGAGGGGCTTTTGCTTCCGGAGGACGATTTTCTCGCTCTCGATAGGGGCGGAATAGAGATTGCGCCGGTGTTTGGCAACGCTCGGTCAGCTGTCGTCTTGCGGGTCTCGCTGCCATTGTATCCCTGTGTTAAGCATGAGCGAAGGATGGAGGTGGGTGATGTCTTGTGTCCGAAGGTTGTAGGGTTCGGAAGTGCAAGGGCTTTGGGGGCTTCCGGGCTTTGGAGGTTTGGGAGGGAGGACCAGAGGTGTCACAAAGTCGGGTGGGGAAAGCGCTGGGATCGGTGTCGATAAGTTCCTATCTTCGAAAGAGCAACGCCAGAGTGTCGCTGTATGGTGTCTTTTGCGAGGAGCGGATACCAGACCGATAAGGTCATAGGGCCACGGTAGAGGGAATCCCTGGGTGGCAGAGCAGCTTGTGTGGGCATGTAAGGGGGTTATGGCGCGAGGAAGGCTCGCTTGATTGTCGAATCGATTTCGGAATCGTGGGAAGCGGTTGCGGGGAGATCGGCAGAGGTTCGTCGCCGACTTGGAGAGAGGGTATAGTGTGGGAGCAGCAGTGGATGAGGAAGGTGATGTTTACCAGTTTGTTGTGGAACCATCGTCGCACGCAGTGTCGGTCAGACCAGTCGCGTCAGTTCGCTGCAGCTGTGGCCCTCGGTTATGGTATGACAGCCCACCAGGGGATGGGCGCGTTTGGGTAGATAGAGAGAGGGATTGGACAGAGAGGGAAAGAGAGAAACATGGGGAACACTGGGCCTACCCGAGACATGAATGTCGGCGAGCTGGGTTGAGGATCACTATCCAGGTAGATGAGAAGATGGAAGTGGGGGGAAGTTAAGTGTCAAATGTCAAAGAGTAATATCAAAGAACAGAGAATGGAGAGAAGGTGTGCGATTCCAGCCTAATCCGTGTGTGTCGAGGTCGTGTGATACGAAGGGGCGAGGACGGCAGATCCGAGTTGCAAGATCGGCAACGGGCACTGCCACTCGGCTGCGCCCGTTCCCACTAGGCCACTAAGCCCATTCTTGCTCCATGCCACCTAACCGCAGACCGCTTGGGAGGAAGGCTAGTGATATGGAAAGGATAGATATGGTCTCACATGGCGTGAACAGGCTAGACTAGACCAAAGGTTGCGAACGCGTCGCCGGACTCATCGACGTGGTACTCTTTGCTCCAGGCTACCGACCGGCCTCCGCCACGCAAGGAGAGACAGCAGGCTGTGTTCCGCAGAACGGCTGACTGCTGGGGAGTCTGGAATCGTCACCGTACGCTCGATAGATATGCCTCATACATTCACATTAGCTCAACATTACTGCCATGATAATATTGCCACAGCGGAGCCTATTCAACAGCCACGTTTCGTGTTACAGTTTATGAAAGTCGCAGGGCCCAATTGGCTGATGACGCTCAATAGTGCTACAACACTGAAGCCGAGTAGTAGCCTGTGCTGCCTTGCTTGTCTCCCTTTGCATGTTGCAGCCGTTGCGCGTTGAATGGCAAGACCGCGGCTGAGCTTACACATTGTTTATCGAGGTACGCTCTGCGTGCCGCGTTATCGCGGTCATGAGATTATGGGCTTTGGCTGGGCTACCCGCTGGCACCTGGCGACTGCTTTTGGGGTGTGTCTACCGAGGGCGGAAGCAATCTGAGGGCTCACCCCCCGCCCAGAGTTTTGGTGACGGTAGGCCAGCGCGCCTGGCCCAAAGACCCAACTGTGGATGGCCTTGGACCCTGTGCGGGTGCCCATCCATCAAGCCGTTCATCAACAACCCCTTGCATTCACAACACTCCACCACCAACCTACCCACTCTCACCCACTCATCACCACGCACACTACTCGACACTACTGCACATCACCGTATCGCTCCGCCGACATTTCTTATCGATCCAAGTTACTTGTTTTCCATCTTATCCATCACCACTCTATCCGCGAGCAATGTCGGTAAGTCTCTGAGACCGTGTTTGTTTGTTTTCGCCGCTCACCAACACACCGTCCTCTTTGCCTGGCAACGGGGGAGGGCGACAGCGCAAACGATGTCGCCGCCGATCAGACGCTCACCCCCAGCTCGACAACACGCGCCGCCCCGACTTGAAGCGCAAGCTCGTTGTCGTCGGTGATGGCGGTGAGTCCCTATGGCCCATCAGCGGCAACAATAACAGGATGTCTGCTGACGACAGGCTGCGGCAAGACATGCCTTCTGACCGTGTACGCCGAGAACCGCTTCCCGGAGGTGAGCACGAGATCAGCTCATTGTATGTGACTGGCTGACGCTGGCAGGAATACGTGCCGACCGTGTTCGAGAACCTCGTCACGATGGTGCCGCATCCTACGGACCCTGGCAAGATGATCGAGATGGCGCTCTGGGATACCGCTGGACAGGAGGACTTTGACCGCCTGCGCCCGCTGTCATACAATGACACGGATGTCATTCTCGTCGTGTTCGCCTGCAACCACCGACCAAGTCTTGAGAACGTGCACGACAAGGTGAGTCCGGCGGCAGGGCCCACCCCCAGCTGCTGCCACCGAGTCTGTCAGGTGTTCGCCCCTCGAGTGCGGACCTGGAGATCTAGCCCTCATATACACCGCCCGCGTTGCTCTTCGAGCCGCGGAGCACAACCCTTTGACCACCTGCTCACGCACAGTGGTTCCCTGAGATGTCGCACTTCTGCGAAGGCGTCCCCCTGCTCCTCGTCTGCACCAAGACGGACTTACGAAACGACCCGACGACCAAGAGCCTCATGGCCGCACAAGGCGTGACCCCCGTGACGCCCGCCGAGGGTGAGAAGGTCGCCAAGGAGATCGGCGCGCGGCGCTATCTCGAGTGCTCGGCGAAGCAGGGGACGGGCGTCAAGGAGGTGTTCGACACCGCCATTCGCGAGAGCCTGAAAAAGGGCGGTTTGCCGCGTATCGTGAAGAAGAACGGCAAGAAGTGTGTCGTTCTGTAGGTGCGGAGAGGGAGATACACGCAGATTTCTTGGCCGCCGCGGATATGGCGGCCGGCGCGGCATTGGGGAGGTCGGCCGAGTTGGAGGAGGCAGGCAGCGGAAGGAGGCGCCTAGGGCGACATGGCTGTTGTTCATTTAGCATATATGGCATACCGGTTTGACTATAGACGAATGGGTCTGCGGTGCTAGCAGATGCTGCTGCGGGAGTTGTACGCTTCGTCCTGCTGGCCCAATGGTCTCGTGCTCTTCTCAATGGAGACAGAAGATGTGGGTGGAGAAGTCAGGCGCGTTGCGTCGAATTTGCTTCCGCTCCCACTGAACTTCACCTTGATCCAACGTCAGCACTCGTCGAACTTCACAACAAACCATCACCAAACCAACCCGCCCCCGTCGTGCACGCATCCGCATCCCGGCGGCATATCCACAGCGACCCCGCGATCCGCGACTGACGCGCCAGCACGCCTGGCGCCATGTCGGCTCTCGACGGCTTCCGTGACCGTGAGTGCTCAATGGTTGCGAGTCGGGGCTCGCGTGTCCGTCTCGCGCACCCCTCTCCGCAGCTAAATGCTGTAGGGACTAGCTGACAGACAGAGCTCGTTCAGGTCGTCCTTTTCGATGGACGCGTTATTGTCGTGAGTATTGAGCGTCATGCGCGGTCCTGCCCCCCGGGCATTCATCGAGCAGGCAGTTCATGGTTGTCATGTTGATGGGCGTCTTGCCTTGACGGCCCTTCTGTCCCTCCTCCTCATTCAGCCTGCCTCCTACCTCCTTACTCCATCTCTGTCTTACATTATTATCGCCATGCGTTGTACTGTCCCTACCTGAGCACCACTAACCCCAGGGCAAGCTCAAGGGCAGCGACAACTTCTGCAACATCATCCTCTCGGACAGTGTTGAGCGCGAGTACGCACCGGACCGCGGCGTCGAGATGGTCCCTCTCGGTCTGTACATGATCAAGGGAGATAACATGTGAGTGCGGTCTGTCGGTACAGTCAACGGCGGAGGTGTGGGGGTGCACGCACTCAGATGTCGACAACCACATCTTCATCTGTGCACAACTACCTCCTCTCCCAACTGTCGTGCCCCCGCGACTGCTACATAGAACGAATCGTACAGAAGCTCACGCCAGCGCGTTCGTGGGCGAGGTCGACGAGGACAAGGACGCTTCGCTCGACTACTCCGAGATCAAGGCAGAGCCGCTCGGCGAAGTGCATTTCTAGCCCAGCCCATCCTCCAGGAAGTGTTCCACCAGCCGGAGCACTGCGAGAGGCTGCATGCCAAGGCGCCTACTGGACAACTGGCATCGAGAGAGGGAATGTAGAAACGCGGCGATCTGGACGAGACAGGATCGCGCGCGACGCGTAGACGCCCGGGCAAGATGAAGAGCTCAATTGCAGGGCGATGTATCGGGTACTGCGAAGTGCATGTGGGGGAAGGTAGTGGCTGATGCGCGTGCGACTGATAGCTGTGATTCGTAGGCATGAGAAGAGAGGCATGAGAAGCTATATCCAAGTACCGTAGAGGCGAGGAGCGCGAGTGGAGGTGCAGGCGAGTGCTTCGATGGCAACCCCAGCGATAGTTCTGAAATCTACCGTTATCCTGGAACACGGTGCTTCTCAGAGGTCATGTACACTATTCAGCCTACGAAGACAATGCATGCACAAGGTCTTCCAGTGATGCCTTCTATGGAGTCAGGTCTCCCTTACCATAGATACCGGAAAGAAGGAACAGCACCTCCACCGGCCAAACCGATTTTTCCAAATACTCCCGCTCCTCCTCCTCCGCCATCCAACATTATCGACCGCGAACTCGACATCGAGCAGCTCGTCCAACACACCAACAACCATGTCCGCAACACGAGGAAAGGTGAGCTCCCCGCCGCCGGGAGGGAGCAAGCGCGCGGGACGCGGCAGGAAGGGCGCAAGTGGAGCGGCAGCACTGCGACAGACGCCGGAGGGGACGACCTCGTCTTCAACGTCCGATACGAGCGGCGACCGTGGTCTTCCGACATGCTACTGTCCCGACTGGAGATAGGGAGAGAGAGTCGATGCTGTCGTGCAAAGCGTACTCCTACGCCGTGCAGTCCAGCATCTTCGAGCAGCTCGCCATCGCTCTCGTGGGCTTGTCGCCGCACATTCATCCTCACCTCCATCAGTCTTCTCCTCCGTCTCGTCCACCTCATTCCATCTCCGACATCGATCCTGCGCGCCTACATACGCCTCCCCGCCCGCTCTCCCTCCACGCCATGTCTTCTCGTGGCATCCCGGTCAAGCGCACCCCTGCTGCCTCCCCTTCCTCCGCCCGTCCTTCCCGTTCTGGACTCGTCTGAGACACACACTGACGCCAGACCGCGCTCGCGCTCTCGCGCGTCTGGCACCACACCAACGCCCAGGACCGGGTGCTGGGTAACCTCGCAAGCCGGATTGCGTGGGTGCTCATGGGGAAGCACAAGCCGACGTACGACCCTGCTGGTGAGTGCGGGCTTGGAGCTGGGTGATTGCGTTCAGTGTCGGAGGTGATGATGGGAGGAGGGATTGTCACATGGGAGGGCGAACAGGAGAAGGCGGATAACGAGACGGAGGATGCCTCTATGGAGCTTGGTCTCTAGTGCAACGACCAGAAGGCGTTAAGTTGTGCAGATATTCACCAGGAGCACGCTTGCGTCGCAGAGCAAAGGCGCCTCTCCATGGCCTCCCGTGATCGCCTCCTCTATTCTGTCCTCCATCCTCCGTCTCGTCCCTACCTCATGCTCAACCACCTCCCTTTCTCCACCTCCTTGTCGTTGAAACCTGTTGGCTTCTTTGCGCTCCTCAGCTGACATCAGTCGACGCCGGAGACTACGTCGTCGTGTCCAACGCCCTCGGCGTCCGCTTGACGGGTAACAAGTCGACCGACAAGACCTACTTCCACCACTCCGGGTTCATGGGCGGCCTGAAGGAGGTGCCCATCACCCGTATGCGCGACCGCCGGCCCGAGGAGGTGAGTTTGTCCTTCGGATGAGGGTCCGGGCCGCCTGAGGTACGAGGTATTGCGATGCGCGATCCCACGAGGCGGCCTCGCTTTACGCTTGGGTGTCGCTGGTTGGAACCGGTGGGCTAAGCCGCTGGTGTCGCCAGCTCGATATCCTCGCCGTGTCTACCTCAATCTGGACCCACATCTTCCCATGCCCCGTGCACCCTCACATGGCCTCGCGGCCTCGCCTCGCTCGCCGCTCGTCCGCTGACCCCAGATCATCCGCCGCGCCGTCTCGGGCATGTTGCCAAAGAACACGTTCCGCGACCGCCGTCTCGAGCGTCTCCGGATCTACCCCGAGGAGGCGCCCGCGAACGTCATGGGCAACGTCCTGACGACGTGGCGCGACGCCGCGCCGCCCGCGAAGCAGTAATCCCATCCGACGATCAGACCCGACGTAGACATAGGCGGGCTGGGCTGGGCCTGCCGTCATCCACTCATGCATACCCATTGGCTAGACTTGTGTGCTGTACTGACGGAGTGGAGATCGATGGGGATGTTGTACGAAGGCTGAGGGCGCCTCGCTGTGTCAAGGCGTGCCGCAGGATGGTGGATGTGTTTGACGTTGCCAGGCCAGGCGACTACCGTCTGCCGGTTGCTGCGTTGCTTTGCGGTGCTCTGCCTCTGTCCTGCCTCTACCACTCCCTCTAGCTTTGCTCCCAACCTTTGTAAACCCATGGTCATGGGCCGCGACACCCTCCGTCGTAAATCTGTCTACACAACCTGCCAGCTGTTCGCTGCTCGACGTCGGTAGATGGGAGCGACGATCTGGCTGGCCGAGATTCCAAGCGCCTCCCGAGGACGTCACCTAGTTCCAGCTCCTCAAAGCGAGTCGAGCTGATGCCAGGTGGCTATGTCGAGTAGTCAACCTGTACGACGGCAGACCAGCGCCAAGGACTCTCCGCTGTTATCAGGGTAAGTGCTCAGGCCGAGCGATGGCGCGTCACCCCAATCACCCAAACCCCTCTCCTGGCCCACAACATCTTCACTTCAATATTCTGCATCTCATTCCTTCTCAGCTACTGATGGGAGAAAGGCGAATGGCGGCGCGCTTAGGTGGAGATGCCACTGCACGTTAGCTTCAACACCACGATGTCACAAGCAAACTCACATGACACCGCAGGCGGCACGGCCACCGGCGTTACCAGTCTTGAAGGTCTCCTCGTTGTCACCCTTGCCGAGGTCGTCGGTGCCGGCGTGGACACTGTCCATCAGTACTCTGCCTCATCCTTGCTCAAGGGCAAACTCACACAAGCGAGCGGCCGAGGATGGAGTAGGGGCCAACAAGCGAGATCTCCGAGTCTGCACGTCAGCTAACGTTCTTCCATTCCTGCTAGATGGCTCACCCTGGATGTTGATGTTGGCGACGCCCTGGCCGTCGGTCTTGACGTTGCCGAGGTCACCGATGTGGCGCTCAGAGTCGGTGGGGGCACCGTGCTTCTTGCCGTGGGGGTTGAAGTGGGCGCCGGCCGAGGTGCAGCCGTTCGAGAGGTCACCGAACTGGTGGATGTGGAAGCCGCGCTGGGCGTCGGCGTCCATGCCCTGGATCTGGCTGTCAGCGGGGTCGCTAGCGAGGGGGAAGCATGTGCTTTGGGAGAAAGGAGGTTGAGGGAGGCAAAGTACGGGAGAGCGAGGAAGGTTGCGTGTGATGGTGTCGAGGGCCAACTAGCAAGCCTGGCAGGAAAAGAAGGAGAAGCCACTCCAGGCGCTGTGAACGTCCTTCACGCACGCAGCAGCTCGACGAACCAGCGACGGGGAAGGATGTCGACTCCGACAGCCGGGATGGGAACAGTTTGGGGGCCAGGGAACAAGGTACTCACGGTGCCGGTGACGGTGACGGGTCCACCCTTGTCGTCCTGGGTGAAGGTGATGGTGCCGGCGACCTTGGAGTCACCCTTGAGAACAGCGATAGCCTACTCGCGTGAATGGATGGTGACGGATGGATGGTATGGAGCGGTATGGTGGAATAGCGGCATATACAGTTGGATTGCGGCATTTAGACGACGGTGAATGGCGTCAGCGCAAGTCACTCACGGCCCAGACAGGTGGGCAGCGACCTCCTCCTCCTCGCCCCGCTAGTTAGAGGAGTGAGGAGGGTGTGAGAGGTAGGGAGAAGCGACGTACCTTGACCATTTTGGTTGTTGTCGTTGTTGTGTTTGGTAGTGGCGAGGAAGAGAGAAGAGATGAGTTGAAGAGTGATGAGGAGGTGGGAAAGTGGAATAGAAATGGCTTAGGACGGGGGACTAGTTCGAGTAGAGAGACCTAGGAGGAGAGGGGGCAAGGAAGGCCGAGGAAGGTAGACACTCCAGTCAGAGCCTGGCACCCCCTGTCCTTGGGTGGGGATGGGATGGATACCGTCGCGTCATTCGATGGAATCCGGACTTGTCACAACCGATCCCTGGCTATACTGGGGGTGAGATCATTTGATCCCGCTTAGGCGTCATTATTCCTTATTCATCCCCGGCCACCCGACCCGTTCATCACCGAACCCGACACCAGAGGGCGGTATGGACCGGATAAACCTATTAGGGCCACTACTCGCTACCTCGTGCGGAACTCAGCGGCGAGATAGACGGTAATGCAGATAGCAGATAGCAGATAGGCACGATTTATAGGACAATAGGTATGTATAGCGGTTGCTCTTGCTCTCGCTAGGCTATACGAGTCGCTCCTCCTCCTCCTCTTCCATCCCCTTGCGACGACGAATCGCACCAAACATGCCCTGCAGCTCCTGCACCATCTCCCCAGAGACGGCTCGCAGTCGCTCAGCCTCCAACTGACGTTGAATCTCACCTGCCCGGCTCGGATCCTTGGATCCCTCGAGCTGGGCCATCGTCATGCCGCGAGCTCGCGCCTCACGCGACAGTTGAATGCGCTCCTCGCGACTCAGAGTCGATCGTTGCCGAGCGGACGATGCAGCTGGGATGAACGCCTCGAATACCTCGTCTGTGCCCGGGGGTGGCAGAGCATCGTCGTGCGCATCCTCCTCTTCTTCAACCAGTCGCTCGATCTCCTCTGGACCGGGTCCAGGCTCCGGATCGTCCCACGCCCGCACAAACTCGGGCAGCTGAGCGGGCATGGGTGTCTCCTCCCGCTCGCGTTCGTCCTCTTCAGCCTCGAGACGCAGGCGGTTGCGATCCACATGTCGGAGCATGTTGCCAATGTCGTTTCGCATGTCGGCCCAGACAACGGAGAAGTCAGTCTCCCCTTGGGCGACAAGAGCGCGCACTTCGTCGGTTCGAGCCCAAACACGTGCAAGCAGCCGTTGCAAGTCGTCCATGCTGGAGAGTAATGCCTGCTCGGCACTGTCGCGAGGAGCAAAGTCGTTACCAGGGATAAGACTTGGGACGGCTCGTGTCGGGGAGGGAGATGGTGACAATCCCTGTGACGCAGCTGCAGCGATGGCCTGGACGGCCGCATTGTCGCGCTCAGCGTCGGCTCGTAATACCTCGAGACGTGTGAGAGCGTCGGACATGGTGTCCATCACGCCCCGCAGGACGAGGTCCACTTCATCCCAGTACCCGCTCTCCTCAGACTCCCCGAAACGAAGGCCGAGTAAGCAGCATGCCATACGTCGGCGCTTGAGATGTACGCCCAGGCAGGATGCCCTAAGGCCGCCGAGGGTGAGGGGCGATATCGATGGAATCCGGGACGGCGCTCCAGGATGAATTGGTGGCCGTCCATAACCGAGTGATGCAGCGTCGCGATGGGCAGCATCCGGGAAGAGTAACGATGTCCGCTTCGACCCCGGTGTGCTGGGTCTAGTCCGATCCGAGACCAGAGAAAGGCGTTTTAATCCAGGGCTGTCAGGATGGGCAGTGTGGTTGCCTGGTGATGTGCGCAGTGAGGCGGGAGATGGTTGTACTCTAGCCTTCTCCGAGTGAGGGAGTGAGCGAGCACGAGTGAGGCTGGTGCTCGTAGCCAGAGCCACGTCCTCACGCCCAAAGTCAAGGACGGGTATGGTGCCATGGAATGGAGTTTGCAACGACCGTCTCTTATCGCTGGACATGGACGCAGTGGCACGGGCGACAGCGAGGGATTGGGCCTTCTCCTGGCTTGACACTGGCGGAGAGGGTATGTAGGGAATCTCGTTTAAGGAGCGCCGGAAGGGCGAGTGACTGGGGCGAGATGCGTTCATGATCGGGAAAGGAGGGGTGGGAGGCTGACGCGACCATTCGGGCATCTCTAACCGCGCCACAGTCTGGACGAGGGGAGAAGCACGCTTGGGTGTAAAGGGTAGCCCTTTCGACATTAGGGGTGGAGAGAGCGCACTGACATAGAGCCTGTCGTCGGGAAGTGATGCAGGCATGCTGCTGCTCTCAGTTGATGTCGCCGACATGACACCGCTGTCGCTGCCATCGTCCCCCTCAACCGATCGTACATCGGACTCTGGGCGGTAGGGCCGAGAACGCGCATTCCAATCTGTGCTCCAGCTAGTGCGGCTGAATCGAGGTGATGCGCGCGGTGGCAGTTTCGTGAACTTGTCGTTCATGTCGAGCGGGGAGGGCGCCAAAGCGCGGATCGGCGTCCCGCGTTCGCGCGGCGATAACAACGAACCGCGGATGGACTCGGGTGACACCATCGCCGCAGTGGACGATGACGCCCGTGGGCGAATGTGCTTCTGTGCCGCAGACGGACTCGCATCCTCATCGTCGCTGCTAGAAGCCCGCCGCCGCCTTTGACTACCGGTGAGCTGGACATCGTACATGTCGGCCAGAACGGTCAACTCGTTGCGATCGCACATGCCGGTGAGCGACGAGGTGGCAGAAGCAAGGCTGTCCGTCATGTCCTCGAATAACCTGTGCAATGCGATGCGCAGTTCATGAGCCTGGTCGGTATCGTCGGGCCGGGGGGCGAGGAGCGCCAGTGCGGCAAGAACCGACTGATCGAGAGCCTTGGACTCGTCAAGAAGCGCTTCCAGACCGCGCATCACACGGGCACGACCGGTTGAGTCTGCCTCCGGGCGCTCGGATGCTATTGATTTGCGAGGCTCCGAGTCTGGCACAGCTGTGCCCTCCTCGACCGCTGGAACAGAGCTCGACTGCATTGCCTGAATATTAGCTAAGGGAACATGCACCGAGACGCTCACTGTCTTTCGAGCATATAGCCCCACGCCCGTTGCCAGGCCTGCCAATGGCACCACGCTGTTAGCTGGGCCAAGCATGTATGTCAAGCTGGCAACCAGCACGGCGAGTGCGGCGATGATATCCCATCTCCACAATTCTCCGCCTGCGCCCGCAGCAGTTTCCGCGGGCGCTTTGGCATGTGAAGACGAGGAAGCAGATTGTGAGATTGAACGTTCATCACTGTCGGCGCCGATGAGTGGAGATCCCTGGATCGCTAATTGCGTCTTCTCCAGCAGGCCGCTTGTGGCAACGAGGTACTTGAAGCGCTCCGCGAACTCGTCGCGTACGGTGGAGGGGATGCGAGTAGGACTCTGATCCTGGCGGAGGCGGCTGGGTCCAGCTTCAGGCGTTCTCACGTCGCGCAAGCTGTCGGGATCACTAGACATTGACTGTTGGGGTTCTGGTGTTCGTCGACGGTCGGTGGCGGTGCTGTGGGGGGAGACGCCGTCGCGAGAGCGTATTCGCTTCCGCCTCAAGGTGGCGTCATCGTCCGATGCCATGGCTAGCGGAGAGCCAAGGACGTCGAAAGACCGTTCAGCCTCTGCGGATTGTAAGTGGGTGGACGATGGGGCCAAAAGGGGGTAGGGTATCGGTGAAGGGCTATGCGATGGCACGAGCGCCGCCGCGTGGACCAGCAGCTTACCAGCCAAGTAGTCGCCGAGGGGTGAAGAGTCGTGCTCGAGCGTGGGTGATGCGGGCGGCGATGGTAATGGTGAGAGGGAGGTCATGCCGATGTCGAGGCCGATATCATGACCAATTGTAGGAGACAGAGTTGTTGAATGTAGAGAGGAGGAGGTGAGATGGCGGAATGACAAGATGGGTATGATGGATGGTTGGAAGGGCGCGTGATGGTGGAATCAATAACAACAAAGCGTTATACTGGTTAAGGGACTCGGCATCACTCAAACTGTAACGCTATCCATACCAACGCCAAGGGGACGCGCCGACACATGGATTTACGTAAAGAACCTCCACTCCCGCGTTCAACCTCCAAGTCGTGTGTTTGCCGGCCGAGAAGGGTACGAAATGACGGCACTACTAACCCGCCTTCCTCTTCCTCCTCTTGACAATTCTCTTCTTGACGTGGATCGACCTCTTGTGAATATCGCCCACAACGACAACGCATGTCCCACAGAGGCCTCGTAGTGGGCCTTCGTCTGCGCTTTGCGCCTAGCGCACCGTTCGCAACTGGCCTCACCCAGCGTGCCTCGGTTGTTGGTGAGTTCCACTGCGGAAATGTCCGGATGGTGCGATGGGCTGATGTCCGAAAAGCACCTGCGCGTCGCCTGCATACGTCGTCCCCATGGTCTTTGCGCCATGCAGCACCAGCAAAGCCTTGCTTCCCGATCACTAGCACTGGCTTGCAATGGGGTATTCGTCTGAATTCGTCGTCGGCTCGGCCACAGAAAGATGCAGAGGTCAAGGTGGCTCCCAAGTCGGAGTCTGAGGCTTCAACTGAGGTCGCCGTGGTTCGCAAGTCGCCTCTGGCACGCCTGACTTCGGCCTTCGCCCTCAGCAAAAGCGAAGAGACGCACGCCGACGATGACAAGGCGGAGTCATCTGTTGGAAAGCTTGTGGAGCTCGCCATCCCGGAGCGCAAGACGCTTACCACGGCAATTGGTCTTCTCGTCATCTCGTCCTCAGTCTCGATGCTTGTCCCTCTCACCATTGGCAAACTCATCGACTTCTTCTCGTCTAGTGCTGTACGTCCTTCTGGCCCTTGAGATCCCCTCCTAACACTAGTCCACGTTCATGGGCATGTCGTTCCCCGTCGCCGCGACGGTCTTGACGCTGGCGTTCTTCGTCGGCGCTTCCGCCAATGCGGGCCGCGTGTTCCTCATGCGTACCGCCGGCCAACGCATCATCGCTCGCATCAGGAACAAGGCCTATCTCTCGACTTTGCGCCAGGAGCCCGAGTTTGCCGACCGCTCCGCTGGCGATATCGTCTCAAGGCTGAACGCCGACGCAAACATCCTCGGCGACTCTGTCACGTCCAATCTCTCCGACGGCCTGCGTGCGATTATTTCGGCTACGGTCGGCGTGTGCGCTATGTTCTGGATCTCGAGCAAGCTTACCCTCGTTATGCTCTGCGTCGTGCCTCCCATCTCCCTGGGCGCCGTCTTCTATGGTCGTTACCTCCGCAAGTTGTCCAACCTCACCCAGGAGGGCTTGGGCGCCATGTCCAAGACAGCTGAGGAAAAGCTCAATGCGTTCAAGACTGTCACGGCTTACAATGCTCAGGAGATGGAAGGCAAGGTGTTCTCGGAGAAGGTCCAGCACGTCTTCTCGCTCGCTCGCAAGGAGGCCGGCGCGTCGGCAATTTTCTTCGGCATGACCGGTTTGACCGGCAATCTCGCCATGCTCTGTCTTCTGACATACGGCGGCCACCTCGTGTCGACAGGCGCGATCACTGTCGGCGACTTAACGTCTCTCCTGATCTACAGCGGCTACGTCGGTAGCTCCGTGTCAGGCTTGACAAGCTTCTTCAGCGGCATTATGAAGGGTGAGTGCGAATGTGTCGAGCTCTTGCTGACGTCAGGTGTCGGTGCAGGCCAGCGTGTCTTCTACCTCCTCGATCGTCAGTCAGCTATCCCTCTTGACACCGGCAAGACCCTGAGCCCCAACCGCGAGGGCCCGATCGTCTTCGAGGACGTCCGGTTCACGTACCCTTCGCGCAAGGAGATCGAGGTGCTCAAGGGCATTAACCTCTCGATTGAGCCTGGCACAAGTGTCGCGCTCGTCGGCACCTCTGGCAGCGGCAAGTCGTCGATCCTCACTCTGCTCGACCGGTTCTACGACCCCACACACGGCCGCATCACGTACGACGGCACGGACATCAAGACATTCACTCCCGAGTCATGGCGCGACCGCATCGGCGTCGTCTTCCAAGATCCGATCCTGTTCGCCGGAAGCGTGCACGACAACATTGCCTACGGGACACCGGGCGTCACCCGCCCTCAGGTGGAGGAGGCAGCACGCGCCGCCAACTGTGACTTCATCTGGGATCTGCCACAAGGCTTCGACACGCCCATTGGCAAGTCGAGCCTGTCTGGTGGCCAGCGGCAGCGCATCAGCATCGCGCGCGCGCTAGTGCGCCGCCCATCCATCCTTCTGCTGGACGAGGCGACGTCGGCGCTCGACTCCAAGTCGGAGGACGCGGTCAACCAGGCCATCGATCGCATCATCCACGCACAGCACATCACCGTCGTCCTTGCTGCCCACCGGCTGAGCAGCATTGCGCGTGCCGAGCGTGTCGTGGTGTTGGAGAACGGCGTCGTGTCCGAGGAGGGGCGGTACGACGTGCTGAGCAGGACGGAGGGCAGCCGGTTCCGCAAGCTCATGGCGGCGCAGCTGCTGTTGGAGCAGGGCGGAGAAGGAGTGGAGGAAGAGGAGAGCAACGAGGGCGAGCAGAAGCTGATCGCGCACTAGACACATAATCATAGCATGGACCACTACACAAGGCTGTGGAGTGGGGCGTTGGTCGCTGTTCATTGGGATCTTGTCTGACATCGACTGACTGCAGGCCATCGGTGGTGGACATCGCTGCATCTGCGTGACGTCACCTCGCACCGACAACCGTTCTCAACGTCCTCCAGTCCGTTGCTCAACGCCCTGTACTCATCCCAAGCGCCCGAGCTTCTAGTCGAGCGCCGATGACGGCCGCAATACCGAACGCGGCAGCATCCATCCCGCTCTGGGCAGGAAGTGTACGAACAGGCATGGGCTCCTTTGGTAGCCTCGTGCTTCAACGCCTCGCAAGCAGCCGAACAAGGACAGACAACGAGCAGACCCCCAAGACTAATGGCAGGGATCTGGGCTGCTACGTTCCCGAACAGGACCATGAGGATTAAAGGCCCCCGTTGCCTCCACATCTCCGATCCGATCGCGGCGGCGAGCGGCGAGCGCCATAGCGAGGGATGCCTTGTTGGGCGGCCCAAGCTCCGACCTCACTCCACTCAATGTTTGAGCCGGCAGGGGCCGTACACCCATGTCGATGCGCACGGCGAGGCTGGAGCTGGATCTGGTAGTAGTAATCATGAGTAGTGAGCAAGCGGCGCGCCGTAGACATGTATTAGTTCGCATCTCATTACACAGACAGTGGTATGGTACAGTGATATACAGTGGCGGGCCAGCCGAGTTGTATGCGTCGCGAGCAGATGCTGATCTTGCAGTCGAGTCAATCACATGGCGTCCGGATGCCCGTTGGGACTATGCCCGCGGCGGCGGCTGGGTGCGCGCCGATACAGGCGGTCCCAGTACCGCTGGTCCTCGAGCTCCCACCACTCGCATCCCATCTCGTTGAGCCATGCCTCGCGGACGTCCTGGCTCGCGTAATCCCTCGCGACGCCAAACTGCACCGTCTCCTGCGCCTTGCGCATGCGCCCCGCCATTCTGGTGAGCGAGCCGGTGTCCTGCGCGTGGCTCACGAGCCGCGCCCACTGGTCGTCGGTGAGCGCGTCCGCGTCGCGGCTGCAATGCCGCGCGACGACGAGCTGCACCTCCGCCGGCAGCTCGAGGAGGGGGAAGAAGGGGGCTGCGGACGAGCCGTCGTCGTTCGTGTCCTCGAGCACGCGGGCGGCGATCTCGGCCTCGGTCGGCGCGCGCGCGTTGACGATCATGCGCAGCGGCGCGATGGCCCGACTCGCCGCGTTCCGGACACGCCGGCCCAGCTCGGCATTCCGGCTCTGCAGGGCCGGCACGCGGTGCGTGATCTGGTTGCTCATGCTGCGCGGGTCGTCGCGGGACATCGACTCGTCACTCTCCCAGACGCCGTGCGTTTCGCGCCACACGTCCTCGTTCTCCGAGTCGCTCAGGCCTAGTCCAGAGCCGTCGGGGGAGGAGGCACGCGCGGGGGCCGCGTTGTTCGCGAACAGGCCGATGCGGTACACTGAGTAGTTTGCCGATTCGAGGGCGTCGAGGATGGCTGTGACGCCCATTCGCCCGAGAGCGTTGGCGTTTAGCTCGAGCACGCCGAGTTTCTGGCTGCGAGGGCTGCGCAGGAACTCGACGATGGCAGGGACGCAGGATGGGGGGAGGTCGCACGTGCTCAGGTGGAGCTCGCGGAGGTGGGGAGTGTTGAGCTTGGCGAACAGAGTTTGGACGGCGGCGGGGACGAGGGGGTTGGAGGTGAGGCTGAGCTGTCTCAGGTTGGAGGAGTTGATCCGTTCGACGACGGCGTCGGCGATGTGCTCGAGCTGCTGTTAGTCATTTGTTCGCACAGAGAGGTGATGTTCGTCTCGGGGAGCAGAGTGGTGGAGGCTGGCCGCTGGCTGAGGGCGTAATAGCTCGCCAGCCAGAATCTTGGCGTCGATGACGACAGCCGCCCCTCCTGCCACCACCTCCAGCAGGGTTCGCGGACGCTCCAGACAGCGACGCCCAGCAGCCGGGCATCACACCACATCGACCGCAGTGCAACGCCCAGGGCAGCACGCATGAGAACGCCTCCGCTTCTCCCCCCTCTCCCGCCTCGCCAACGGCAGGTGCCGTCGCACAACAACCACCCCTTTGAACCATTCACTCACAGTCACACGGTTCGCCTGCAGAAGCAGCGAGCGCATCGCCTGGTCCTTGCTGACATAGTACGCTGCGCTCGCCATCCCGTCGTCCCCGATATCGTTGCGGGCGAGGTTGATCTCGGTCATGCCCCAGATGTCGGCATCAGGGAGCGCCGAGAAACGGCGGCGGACGGACGCGAGGCCGTCGAAGAGCGCGACGGCGCCCTTCGTCCCGATCGAGTTATGTGAGGCGTCGAGGCGGTGGATCTGTGCCGTGATCTGGAGGAGGATGCGGTGGGCTATTGTCAGCGCTGTGTCGCGCAACCTTGGGGAGGTCGGCGAGGGTCCGGGGAGGACGGGTGGGAGACGGGTAGTGGCGCTGGGCGCTCGCTCGTCCCCTCGTCACTCGACACGCCAGACTTGTGGACGAGATGAGGCGAGGCACCCTTGTGAGCATGAGAGGACTCACCACCTGAGATGCCGTCGTAGTCCTCGTCCGAGATCGACACGAGGTCGCTACTCAGTGGGAAGCTCTTGAATGTCATTGTGGATGAGGTGAGGTGAAGTGATCGTGAGGTAGTGGTGGCGTGCGGGGAGCGATGCGGGGTGGTGTGGGGTGCTGGGTGGGTGGCGCCGAAGCGATTATTGCCGCTGTATCCTTGTGACCATGTGCACTTGATGCGTCGGGGATGGGGATGGCGATAACAGCGCTGCAGACGTCGATGATAACGGAGGGGCGGAGGGCAAAAGAGGGGGGAAGGAAGAGAGACGTGGCGACGTATATAAATGGGTGCAATGGCGTGGGCCGCGATGGCGTAGGGATGGCGATTCGAGTTCGAGTTGTTAGCCTGGACAAAGTGCGTGTGCCGGTGGCGTGCACGGCTCGGCGCCTTGTGTCATGGTGCGACCGGCCGGCTCTCTCTGAACTACGGCAAGCGCGGGCGCGGCAAGCGAACACGTCCAAATTGCTGCTGGGTGGGTTGTGGACGTCGCCGCCAAGCGCGCCCTTGTCTCGCCTACATCGTGTTGTGACATCAGCGCACGAGACGGTGGACGGACGGGGCTACGGTGGTCGGAACGGAGCTGCGCTACCACGTGGTCCCGACAATACGCGGCGGTATTCACTCTTACATCCGATTAACCTGGGTTAACCGTACCATGTGATCAACTTGATATCTCAAACGGCCCTCCGCAAACCTCAACTCTCTCACGCTCTCCCCACCGGGCAGTAGACCACGGCAACTTGCCCACTCGCGATCCGACGAGGCGTACCGGCGATCGGCTACATTCCTAAGTTGACAAGAGCAGGCAGTCACGAACGACTCGATTGTAGATCTACGAGCCGCGCTTATCGCTCTACCCGTACCCGTATCCATACCCGGCCCGACACTCGCTTTCACATCACCAGATCACGCGCCGGCGCCACCTACCCATCGGCACGCGCGTCCATCAGCGCACCTCGTCAAGTCACGCCAACGAAACTTCCATTCCTCAACTCTCTCTCCCTCTCTCCGGGCCCCGGTGCCCGCCCACACTCCCTCCCCCCCTCCCCTTCCAAAATGCCGCCCCAAGTACCACTGGCCCAACCCCGCGCCGCCGGCAAGCGCGAGCCCGAAGTCGTCACCCTCCCCGTCGCCGTCCCCCTCGTCTTTGCGCTCATCCTCTTCGCCGGCGTCTTCTTCATCCTCCTCGACCCCGTCGAGACGATCACGGCGCTCACGACGGTGCGCGACTGGCCGCCGAGCGCACGGCGCGCGCTCGCGTGCGCGGCCGTCCTGCCGCTGCTCGCGCTGGGCATGCTCGCCGCGCGGCGCGTCACCCTCGTCCGGCCCGGGGGCGCGTTGGCTGCACCGCCGCCGGAGCGCAAGCTGGGGGACACAGCTAGCCTGGGTGTATTCCTGGGGTCGGGGGGACATACTGCCGAGATGCGGGCTATGCTCGCCGCCGTCGATCGGAGGCGGTACAGCCCCAGGATATATGTGTACTGCAAGGGCGACGAGATGAGCTTGGAGGCGGTCGCGGATATCGAGGGCGCCGAGGAGACGGGCAAGGAGGCAGGAGAAGGGAAGGGCGTGCGGTCCCCGGCATACTCGTTTGTATGCCTCCCGCGCGCGCGACGGGTCGGACAAGGGCGGCTGTCGACGCTCATCTCCACGACGAACACTTTCCTACATGCCCTCGTCCAGCTGTTCCTCGTCCCGCTTACCGAGGACCCGTTCAAGCCGTGGGCTGACGTCCTCCTCCTCAACGGGCCAGGGACGGCCGTCGTCCTCGTCGCCGTCATGTACATCCGCCGCGTGAGTTGCCTCAGTACCCCTACAGAAGCAAGCGCTGACGACAGATCCTCGGCCTCTCGTACACCCGCATCATCTACGTCGAGTCGTTTGCGCGCGTCAACTCGCTGTCGTTGTCGGGCAAGCTCTTGCGCAACTTTGTCGACACGTTCGTCGTTCAGTGGCCCACTGCTGGAGGAGATGACCTCACGCCCATCAATGAGGCTGCGCCTGAGCAGCCCAAGGGGGTGAGCCAAGAACCAACTACCGATGAGCTCCAACGTGCTCTCGAAGAGAGGAATACAGGGACAGTGTACAGGGGATGGCTCGTCTAGTCGGCATGTACGATTACTCTGCAGCAGATTGGCACTGTACAGAATGCATCCACGCGCTGACCACTGACGCCTAGCACATCTCCACTGCTCTCACTGTGCTGACTTGGACATAATGGCACTCTATCGCCCGCCACTGAAGCGTTGCAGCATCATCCTGTCATTAGTCAAGATGACGGTCGAGGTGACGCACTTGTAACGAGAGGCCATCTGGAATCAGCTCACAATCAACTGCTAAGCTACTCACCTGATTGTACACTCCCTGGGAGTTTGCAACGCGGCTCGTCATATCGAGGGCCATCTCACACCAGCTGCGGGCTTGCTCCAAGTCCCGCTCGCTGCTGGTCAGCAGCCGCAAACAGAGAATTACTCACTTGAACTTGCTCATCCCCTTAGACCAGGCAATGCTTGCAAACCATTTAGTCTCGTCGTCTGGGAAGAACGGTCCCATCTGGCTGTCGAGCATCGTGACGATCTTGTCGAGATAGGTGTACGCTCTCACCTCATCCCTCGTCGATCCGCGGTGGAACAGCGCGGAAACGAGATGGTGGGTCCAGCGGGCGAGATGTGTGACCTGCTCCGGTGTCTGGGGTCTGATCGTCTCAAGCAAGCGCTCCAGCATCTTGATCGTCACTGCCTGTTAGCTCAGACCAGGACATAGTCATACAGTGCGAGGGACAGCTCGGGTAGTGAGCCTGGGGTTAGCTCTCAAGACACTTTGAAAGAACTCACAAGCACTGTCACCAGGGCCTCTAAGGTGCTACTGTCACTCCCGCTCGTTTCGTCCTTGTTGATAACCACCTGCCGTCAGTGATATGGAGTGTCACAGCCAACGCACCTCCATAGCCTTCTCCACTCCATTCCAATTTCCCTGCTCGCACAGCAACTCCACCTCCAGAATGGACAGGGCCACCAGCATCTGGCCCAGCTTCGCTCCCTTCTCGCCCGAGGCAGTTGTGATATCCATCACCCCGCGAACGTCATCCACGTAGGCGATGAGGTCGCCCAGCAGTCCGTCCTGGGGTCAGTAGGTTCTGCTGTCGATCTCGTCACACCTTCTCCTCGTCGTCACCCATGTTGCGGTACACCTCCACTGGGTCGTTAGCACAGAGTATTGGGCCAAACTCACTCTTTCCCACAAAGCATGCAAACATCGCCGTCACTCGGTGAAGAAGGAGATCCGGATCAGTGTCGAGGATTGGCAGGCTGTAGACAATATCCATGATCTTCGAGTGAGACCTGCTAACGCTAGTAGTGACTCACCTGGGACGCAATGTCGAAGATGTCGGCAACGAACCCAGGATTCCACACCATTGCGCCTTCGACGCCGGCATTGTACGCTGAGGTCAGCAGAGCGACATGACTAGTACGCACCAGTCTTGTAAATCCAGGCGATGGCCTTGATCTGGTCTGCGGCCTCACCCTTTTGGTTGAGCTCATCGATGATCTGGTGGGCTTCATGATCAGCTATGCTCCTATCTCAAACTCACCCATTTGAAGGTAGTAGAGGAGGGTATCGTGGAGTTTCTCGCGTTCCCTTCGAATGAATAACACTCAAAACGTGAAGCACTCACTCTTCGTCTGCCTTGCGCACCTCGGCGAGGTTCATCTCAATGAGGCAGCGAACCAGCGTCAGAGCGTTGACTGGCACTGTGCTTGCGACTTCTCCACACGTGATGGCTGTGAGAACGGCTGCGAGAGCAGCGTTGGCGCCGCGTCCATGCCTTTCTCTTGAGCTGCTTGCCTAAGTGGTCAGCGCCAGCCACGATCACACTCACCCCATGAGAAGAAGCTGCTTGCCATCTAGGTCGGGGCACTTCATAATCGCCTCGATGGCAGTGATAGCTGAGGGTGAGTTCATGAACGTCAGCCTTGCTCACCTGCGATCTCACGCCCGGAGTTGACGGCCACGAGGAAGCTCAGATACTGAGTTGCAGCATCCTCGGGCGGGCACATCTGCAGCTGCTCCGTGGCGCGCTCGAGCTCGCCGGCATTGATGTACGCGAGGGTTGCTTTACTGAAGGACCGATCAGCGAAGCAGAACCATCGTACGTACTCACCGGCGACACTTGGCAAAGTTCTCCCCGCCTCCAGGGCTAAAGGCAGCATGAGCGCCAAGAACATCTTTCGCGTCAGCCTCCGTAGATCTCTATCGCTTCTCCACTTACACCACTGCGCTGCCTGCAACAGAATGCCATTCTTGAAAGCCAGGTCAGCGAGACTCCAAAGGATCTGTAATGGGTAAGCGAATGAGTAATGAAGAGGCCTTACCGTCTGGCAGGCCACGACTTCCGTTGCGGACGTCATTGTGGTCTCAGATGCGGCAATTTCTGGCCATCAGCTGGAGCGTCGAGTAGACTGCTCACCGTCCAGAGCTTGGGTGGCAATGCGGTGAGCCGTCTGGAAGTCCGCGGTTTGCTTTCGAGCAGTCAGGAGGATGCTCAGAAGAATGGGCGAGGTAAAGGCTGAGCCCGTTCCGGAGGATACTGCCAGAGCAAGTAGCTGTTGGCGTCCAAGGTCCTGGAGATCGGTGCTGAGGACATCAGTTGAGCACACAATAGCTGCTTACCTTTGAAGTGAGCCGATCTCAGTAAGCATGCTGCCTTCAGCTCAGTTTCACGAGGGTCCCCCTCACCTGCTGACGCTCTCCGTATCCCACACAACATTGTTGATAATATCTTTCAGGCCTAAACGTCAGCCCCAGAACTGAAGGAGCGTGACTCACATTCTCGGATGGCGCTCTCCTTTGCACCTTGTTGCTGCAGCATGTGCAGCTTGATCGTCTTGATCTCATACACACTTAGAGGATCCTGGGCTATCAACACAAGCGTGCACCACAAAAGACGCACCAGAGTATTGGACAGACTCGACAGTTTCTCCAAAGCATTGGCCGCGCGATCGAGATTGGCGCGGTTGGGTGTCTCCTTTGCCAGCTCAGCCCGTGCTGTTTGTCAGTATGAGCCAGGTTGTGCTGTGGACCCACCAGCTGAGCGAAGTAATGCGATCTGCCGTCAGTGAGTTACGAAGTGGCGCCTTACCTGTAGCTCCTGCATGCCGCGAGTCGTCCCCTTCTCTTCCGCTTTGGCGAGAAGCTCGAGTCCCTTCTGCAGCCAGGCGGACGGTTGATCGTCCGGGGCATTGCTTTCTCGTAGCTTGTCTCCAAGTGCCCAGCACTTGTATGCAACGCGCTGAAGCTGCGAGATCAGCTGCGAACACACGGGGCCACCTCACGCTGTCTGAGCCCATGCTCTCATCGACAACGAGTCCTAGAGTGAGCATATCCTCGACAGCTACCGGTGTAGCTCACTGGCCGCCTTCTCCAACATGTTGAACGCCAGAGACTCGTTCTCGCTGTCGGCCATGGCCTGTCGTCAGCTTCCAGCTTCACCATAGTTGCCTCACGGCATCACATCGGGCGAGGTAGTAGAGCAGTAAGGCCTCCAGCCTCTCCTTAGTTTCCGCTGACTCTGGCGGGGTAGGAGTGGCAGTGAGCTTTTGCTCCAGCTTGGCGTCAGCGCGAAACCGATGTTGACGTGGCTCACCTCGGCAGCGACCCCACAGAGGGTGTTGGCTTTGGCTAGATCGTTTGCTCCTTGATGTTAGATCGCACGGCCCAGGTAGTACCAACCCAAGAGCGCGGAGATGACGCTTGCCGCAAGACCCAGCAGACGAGTGAGGACTACAGTCAGTCTACTGAATCCTCGGAGCGTGCTCACATGGTCCCACTGCGAAAGCATCGGTGGCAGACTCGATAAACTTGAAGGCGGCATATTTCACTCGGCTGTTAGCTCTCTTTATATGAGAATAGTCCACCTACCGTGAGCGAGGAGGAGAAGGTCGGCCTTCTCTGGCTCGGGATGACGAATGTCAGCGTAAGCCGCAATCGCCAGGTTCCAGAGGTTGACGCCTGCACACATTAGTAAAGTCAGCAGTGAGTATCCTTCCCTACCTTCCTCGTCCAGCCAGTCCGCGCGTTTCTCCTCCTCTCCGCCTTCCTTGCGCTTCCTTGAGCGCTTGGGGAGGTTGTCGATGGCGGAGTGGAGAGCGGCGATGGCGGAACGGATCTTAGTCCGGTCGTCGGGAGAGGTGTCAGGAGAAGTGGGAAGGAGATGACTGTGCTCTTTGAGGATGGCAAGGGCATCTGTGGGTGTGAGAGAGCGTTGGGGGAAGGTGAGGATGGTCTGCAGGAAGAACTGACCCTTGACTCCTTGAAGGCTGCCCTTGAACATGATCGGGGTTGTGAGATTTGTGAGAGAGGGGGTGAGAGGAGGTTAGATCAGGAAAGCTTGCTCAAAGTGTGAAGTGGATTGAGGAAAGAGAAGAAAGGAAGACGAGTTCATGTAGAAGAGTTGAGGGTTGGAGAGGAAGGTGAGGAAGGTGTTGAGCAGGTGAGTGCATGAGTGTTGAGGGGTGGTGGACTGGTATGGTGGAGGTATGTGGAGGTAAGGTCCCATTGTCAGGGACAAGTGGGCAGGGTAGGACCTTTAGAGCGGGTAGGGGTGTGGGGACCCGGTAATGCGGAACGCGTGACATGAGCTATACTGGGTCACCTGGGTGTTCTGGGGTGGGTGGCAAATGCCTACGTTGCTGCCAACCGTGAGATAAGGCGTGCAGCAGTAGTGTAGATAGACCCAGCCCGATCATGGCCGACTCGGTACAAGGAGACTGCTCAATCACCCTTCCTCGTTCCCCTCGATCCTCCTCATCTTGCTCCCGTTGCGCCCTCGCCATCGTCCACTCCTCCACTCGTGAATCACTCACTCTGTCCACATAGATCCTTCTCAATCATCTATACCCCATTCTTCTTTCGACAACTACTAGAACACTACCTTTACTGCCTTCTCTTTACTAGGCTCCATAATATATCGTTAGGCAGTTGTCAGCTCGCTCTACATTCCCCATTCGGATCACGTCCAGCGACCCACTCGCCGCGATCCATTTGCCACCACCTATCCACTACCCAACATGCCAGGTGACGCGGCGCCTCCCCATATGGGCGCACTGCCCCCTCTTCAGCGCGACAGTGAGTCACTGACTGTGCTACCCATGCACCTCTCCATGAACGCTTGGCTGACAGCTAGCCGACTACCTTTGCCTTATCGAGCAGACTGAAGATAGGGTGGTCAGCGTCAAGGCAGGCGATCTCCTCCGCGACACGACGACCACTGCATCGACCAACGCCCGTCAGATCCCAGGAGGCTTTGGAATTGGTCGCCGGTCGAAGTTAGCCACCACCCTTCCCTCTGTAAGTTGGCAGTGTCCGCGGCTCGGCGCAGTAGTGAGCCTTCCCGCATCACATCGAGAGCAATAGTCTCACCCACCACGTGGGTTTCACGCTAACCACCCTAGGCGTTCTCATCTCGAGTGCTGTCGCGCAACCACGTCAATCTTTACGTCGATATCCATGGCGCTGTGTGGGCCACAGACCTCGAGAGCCTCCACGGCACGTCTGTCGAGCGTAACAATCGCACCATCAAGCTCACGGCTTACGAGCCCTACCGCCTCCTCGAGAATGACGTCCTGATCTTTGGCAAGGCTGTCCCCTCCGGCGACATCGTCCACGCCCCTCTCCGTACGAGCGTCCACTACGTCTACAAGAGCCCCACGGCAGCATCCGACGTTGGAGAGTTCCTTCGTCCTACCTTTGCCCAGTCCATCTCGGAGATCAACCTTTCTGGGCCCCGTCTTCGTGGATACGGCATCCCTATCATGTACGAGTCCGAGTATGAGGAGGATCTTCCACGTGGCGGTGCCGACGCCGACGAGGAGGGAGACGCCATGGACAGAGACAGCGTTGTCTACTTAGGAGGCTTTTCGAACGATACGACACCTGCCTCGGACCGTGAGGCGTCACCCGAGAACGATGTCACGGAGATCGCCGCTGCCGACTTCGTTGCCGAGGGCGGCGACGCGCACGATCTCCATCCCGAAGACCCGCGCCCTGCGCTGCCTAGCGAGAGCGTGACAAACCTTCGCCAAGCTATACTCTCGTCGATTGCTCCCTTCATCTTAAGCGAAGAGGAGGACGAGGAGGAGAGCGATGACCAGGCTGCCAGCGACGACGAGATGGAAGTGGGCTATGACGACGCAAGCTCAGTGGGCTCTGGAAACTCGTGCAGCGACGAGGATCGTTCCGAGGACGGCGACGACTCCAACGAAGAGCGTTCGGAGGCCGGTGACAGCGATGATGAACTCATCATCAACGGCGTGGGCGATGCCGACATTTGGGACGACTGGGACGAGGATCCGCTCCCTCCTTGGCGCACCGGTGCCTTCGCCTTCAGCGCTTCCTCGATTCCTTGTGACGGCAACACTGCCACCGAGATCCCGCCCGCGGTTACCACGGTCGCGGCGCCCACTGCCACTGTTATCCCGTCTTCCGTCCCGGAGGAAGAAGCGGAGGGCTTCTTTGAGGAGTCCATCAACGCGGACGCGGGCGCCGAGGAGGACGCGGACCTCGCCGAGGCGGACAAGGAGAATGTGGCGGAGGCCAACGACCCAATCACCGCGCTGTTTGTGGACACGGAGGAGATGGACCATCCCGCCGATCTGTGAGTGGAGCCACTGCATTCATCGCTAACTCCTGCAGGGATGATCACAGCGACTACTCGCGTGAGGCTAGCGATGCCGAGTCATCGCGCCCGCCGAGCCCTCCCGTCTTCGCCGACGAGCTCCTGTTCTGCGAGGCTACGTCGCGTCCGTACTCTCCTGCCAGCCCTCCCTCCTCTGCCGGCAGCCACCAAGGAGACGACAGCAGCGAGGTCGAGCACGATGCCGAGCACGTCGGCGAAGTCGACAGCGTTATGGTTCCCGATGAGATCGAGGAGCCCAGAGTTCAGGAGACGGATGAGAGCGAGAGTGTGGTCGTGTTGGAGACCGCCGAGACGCAGACTCGCGAGGTTGTGTTCTCTCTCCCGCCCTCGCCTCCTGCGTCATCTGGCACCCCGGAGGCTGAGCCTGAGGCTTGCAAGACGGAGGAGGTGCGCATGGCGTCAATGGCGCCTCTCACCCCGCCCTCGCCTGCTCCCAAGGCCCTCAAGTGCACCATGGCCGACGCGTCGTCAAGCACCAACATGGTCGCGACCACTGACGCCGCGACGAACACGACCGCGCCCATCGAGGGCGCCACCACCCCGCGCAAGCGCAAACATTCTGCTCTCGAGCACGAGGAGGAGATGGAGGACGCCGTCGTTTCTGCTAAGAACACTGCGCCGGTTGCCTCGCCCAACCGCCCGATCCAGCACCGCCGCCGTATTGCGTCGTATGTCAAGGCCGTTGCCTTTGGTATGGGCCTTGGCGCGTCGCTCACCTTCGGCGCGCTCTACCAGCTCGGCGCTGAGTAGTTTGCGTCTATGTTGTACCTTACGCCGGCGAGCTGGCCATACCCATTGTACCTGTATGTAAATATGATTCGAGTGTACAGAGAGGGCCGGGATCACGCAACGAGTAGTGTAGAAGGGGCTAGGTAGGACGACAGACATGCGAATGATATCCTGTTCCGGAGCGTTTCTCCTCCATGCGACGTGTCATGTGCCAGCCTCCACCCGTTTGCACACTCCAAACACTAAGCCGATTGCGGACGACTTGCAGCCAGACCCAAAGAGCACAGCAGGGCTCGGACAGCGCAGCCATCGTAGGGGGATCTTGTACGGAAGAGCCAAAAAATGTTCACACACGGGATCGAACCGTGGACCTTTCGCGTTGCAAATGTAAAGCGAATGCTCTAACCAACTGAGCTATACGAACGCCGCTTCACGGAATCCAGCCGCCACACGCCCCGCACACGTCCCCATCCCGTCCGTCCCGCCGTCTCGGCGCCACGCGAGCCGAGCCGGGCGCGAGCTCGCGAGCCTCCACCCCTCCCGACACCGCGTCAGACCCAGCCCAGTTACCTGACGCGCTGACCATCAATCGCCACCTCCTCCTTTCTCGTCTTCTTCTCCTTCTCCTCTAATATTACGACTCTCCGTCCGCACACAGCTACGCATCGCAGGCCCGACTCGCTTCACACCTTCCACCGTCCGCTGTCCACCGCCGCACGCGCACCACCCCTTCCCTCGCACACACACCCACACGACCGACACCATGGGCCAGGCAGAGTCCAGCGTCTTCAACAACCTCGAGAAGAACTCGAACTGTATGTCTCCGTCTTCGCCGTTGTCGTAGTGCGCGATGCTGACACTCTTCCCTCTCGCCTCTCGCCCTTCCTCCCGTCTTGCCTATCGCTGTGCTCCGCCTCCATCGTCTTGTTCTTGCCCTCGTCCGACTTTGTGATCAATGTTCCGCGCCCGTTGCTGTCCATCTCGTCATATCGACCGTCGCGCCCTCGCCTCCATGCTCCAACCATCACTCTCACCGTCACCTTCACCATTCGCTCTGTCTGCCCGCTATGCCGTTCTCACTTCTCGCACCCCTCGTCTGTGCTCGCTCCGTCGGCCTCTGTACTGAACTCTTGCTCGCACCATAACCGCGGCTTCCTTGTCATGTCGCCGTCTGTCCCGCCGTCCACGACCTCTCTTGACCACCGCTCGCTGCGCGACTTCTCCATTGTCATGCTTCTCGCACTCTGCTCCTCATCAATCTCGCGTCCGGTCCAATTCGCCGCTCGCTCCCACACCTTCCACTATCGCCCCTCTCCCTCCCACTATCTCTACGATTCCGCTGTTCGCGCTCAACTCGCTCCGCTCGTCCGCTTGCTCGTCTCGCCTGCAGTCTCGGCGCCCGAGCTCCTGCGCCTCAAGAAGCGCTTCATGAAGCTCGACAAGGACGGCTCCGGGTCGATTGACAAGGACGAGTTCCTCCAGATCCCCCAGATCGCGACGAACCCACTTGCGCACCGCATGATCGCGATCTTCGACGAGGAGTGAGTTGTCTCCTTGCTTATGGAGCGAGAAGGGAGGGAGGAAGGGTGTGGACAAGCGGGCAGGGGGGCGCCTTTGCCGCGAGGGCGCGGACGCTGGCAGATACGCAGGTGAAGCAGAAGGTGACGCAGATCACCTCAACTCGTCCTCACAGCGTCCCGTGGCAGATCTTGGTGCCGACACCGCGCGCTTATGGCATGCACAGTCAACACTTCCGTAGCACGCAGCTCGGTTCTCTGGGTGTGCTAGCTGACGTACAGTGGTTCCGGCACGGTCGACTTCCAGGAGTTCGTGGGCGGCCTGAGCGCGTTCTCGTCCAAGGGTGGGCGCGACGAGAAGCTGCGTTGTGAGTTGCCTTGGGAATGGGCGGGGCGACGGAGCGAGGAGTGGAGCGGAGGGCGCACGGCTATGGATAGCATGGCGGCCAACGTGTGGCTCGCAGCCTAGGAGGCAGGTGGGCGCTCGATGTCCCGCCCAGAAGTCGCGCGATGCGTCAGCACGCAGTCATGCCGGCTTCCCATGCCTGCCGTGCCCGCCATGTTGCTACCTGCCCTTTCTAGCCGCTCCCTCCCACTGTCTCCCCCCTCTCCACCCCACCCCCACTTCGCCCGTTCTCCACACTAACCCCAGTCGCGTTCAAGGTGTACGACATGGACCGCGACGGGTACATCTCGAACGGCGAGCTCTACCTCGTCCTGAAGCAGATGGTCGGCAACAACCTCAAGGACCAGCAGCTGCAGCAGATCGTCGACAAGACGATCATGGAGGCGGACAAGGACGGGTGGGTGCAGCGGCGTGGCGCGCCGCGCCGCGGTTGCGAGGCAGGAGCGCAGGCTGACCGCAGCGACGGCAAGCTCTCGTTCGAGGAGTTTACCGACATGGTGGCGAACACGGACATTGTCAAGTACGTCCCGGCCGGCGTGGTGGTGCCTGCAAGAGAGTCGCTGACAGCAGGCAAATGACGCTCGAGGACCTGTTCTAGACGTCTCCTTTCATTGTCCATCTCCACACCGATACCCACGACCGCGATGCCATGTCCGCTTCATGACTGACTGTTGGGTGGCAGGGTGGGCAGGTGGCTAACTCGACCAGCGAGCTCGCACCAGCCAGCCAGCTCGCTGCTCACTCCAATTCTCCATGTTCTGACCTCCCTGCAGACATCTTTTCTGACATCACTTCTGCCACCCACACGCGTATCCATGTGTGATCACACCCCCTGCAACCACTGACCCTGTTCATACCGGGTATACCCTATGCAATGAGAGAAAACAAGAAGGAGCAGTGTACCAGACATGCGATATGGTGACAACAATAGAATGTGAGTGACGACGAGACGTGGAGCAGCGTGTGGATGGCGCAGAGACCTGTCTGTGCGCGGCGCTATACGCTCTTGGCGTCGCCGACCTTGACGACGAGGTATACGATGATGGCGGCGACGGCGCAGAGTGTCTGCTGTCAGCACAAGCTCCCTCACAGCCACTCTTCTCGCCAGCTCGCCATCTCGCCTGCCCACGCCCCCGACACTCACAAGCACAAGGGGCACGACAAACATCGGATTGCGCCAGATCGTCCTCCGCTTCTCCATGAGGAACGAGCTCTCCTTGGTATGCCCGCTCTTGGCGACGGTGCTGAAGCGCTTCCAGAAGTCGACGGTCGAATAGACGCTCTTGCGGCCGCCGGCGCGCACACGCGGCCCGGCCTGGCGGGCGCGCGGCGAGAACGGCGTAAACACCTCCTCCTCGCCCTCGCGGAACGTCGCGTTCTTCTCCCGCAGGAAGTCGTGGGCCCGGATCGAGTCGTTGTCTGTGTCCCTGCGCGGCCCGAGGCCGGGGGAGGGCGACGGCGCGAGCGGGGAGAAGTGCGCGCGAGGCGGGGCGGCGAGCATGGGCGATACGGGGGCGGCGTTGGCGAAGACAGGGAGCGTGGGCGTGACGTTGACGGGGAGCTGGACGGTGGGGCGTTGTGGGCGCGGCTGGAGGATCGAGGCGCCCGGCTGGGCGTCGGGGGTGGGCGCGTACGGCCCAGGGGTACCGCTCGAGGGGGGAGGGGCGCCGAACTGCGCCTGGGGCTGGCCGTACGGGCCCGGACTGGGCGAGTGGCTCGGGCTCGGCCCGCGCTGCCCTCCGTTCGGCAGCGCGAAGTGCTGGCTCTGCGGCGTGCTGGGTGTTGGGAACGAAATCGGCGCCCGCGGAGGGCTGCGTCCGCCGCTCGGGCCCATCGCTGGCCCCGGCCCTGCACCGCCGACCACCGCGCGAGAAGTCGTCCGTGGACCCGGTACGAGGGGCTGCGTGGCGCCAACCCTGGCCGGCGCGATGGGGCCGCTCGCATCGCTAAAGTACGATGTGTGTGGGTCGTCATCGAGCGCATGTCCCTCGCCGTCGTGCTCGAGGCTCTGGACGCGGGCATGCAAGTTGGCATGGTTGTAGTCGCCCTGTCCCTGCTGCGCCTGGGCGCGGGCGGTGGGAATCGGCTCGTCGTCCCATGACCGCTGGTTGGTGTTGGACAGCAGGAGACCGCCGATGGCGGAGAGGTTGGTCGAGTTGCGTGCATCTGCCTCTGAGCCGGAATTGAGGTTCGTCACGGAGGCGTTGGGGGTTGCAAAGGGGTTAGGGTTGGAAGACTCTGTGGGCGAAGGGGTTTGCTGCGCGCGACGGACTTCGTACATCTGTGGTATGCGGGCAGCCATCTTGTTTAGTGGTGAATGGTAGGGTCAAAGGATGAGTGCGAGATCGGGCGAGTGTGTTGCGGGCGAGGTTGCGTTGCGTTGCTGGCGAGGCGTTAGGGCTGAGGACGTAAGAAAGGAGGTGAGGAGAGGGCGTGATAGAAGGGTATCGTAATGGGTATGCAATGCGATGCGATGCTGAAGACGAGGCGAGGCGGGGCGAGGCGAGACGAGTGCTAGATGAGGGCGAGAGACGAGGTGAGGAGGAGCGAGGAGGCGAGGTCGCGGCCGGTGGTAACGAGCGTGGTGAATGAGCGTGTGGGCCGAAGCCGAGTCCGTGTCGCGGGGTATACAGATGAGTGACTGATGAGAAGAAGAGAAGAGAAGGAAGAGACAACAGAGACGGCGATGCATCGACGACGACGTTAGTGGTCTGGACGAGCAGAGCACAGGCCGCCACTGGACTGTTGAGTTGCAGGGATTGACGTAGGGGGAGGATAGGAGTGCTCGCGCATTGTGTGTGTGTGTGGTATGGAGTTGCGGTGGCCGACAGGCACCGGCATCTCTCCTTTCAGCATTCTGAAAAGGACCTGGACTGGTGAGCATGGACCTGGCCAGGCTCAGGTTTGTTTGTCTGTCCATAGTTCTTCCTGTCTGGCAGACCTGGCCAACCTGGCCTGACCCATGCACACCCCCGGCACACGTCGGCGCGCATACGCACAGCACCCAGGAAGCAGACGCAGCACCCAGGACGCAGGACAGGATACCCCACCTACAGAACAACGACGGTGGCGCACAGGCCTCTTCTCTGGCGTGAACTTGGAACGTGAGCACAACGCAAGTCGAGTGCACAACGTGTACAACAGGCGGCCATCCGTTGGGCGGGTACGCATTGTCCACCTCGGCCTGCACCTCTCCTATTCACCCACTCATCCGCCCACTCGCACGCTGACTGGCTGGCGCACATGCCTTGCTTGGGCCTCGTCTCGACTTGTCGAAACCTCAAACTTGCAGACCTGGATCAGAGGTCTGCCCGATGGCGCTCGTCCCTGTCTATCCCTCCACTTTTGGGTACTGGCATCTCTGTCGGCGTCTTCCATGCTCCGAGCTGAGAGCATCCCTGGAACAGTAGGCCGGACCAGCCGTCGTGGTTGGGTCGCTGCTGAGCTGCTGGCAGCTTGCAGCTGTATGCGCACGCATGCGTGACTGAGGGACGGCTGTGGCGCCAGCTCCGACCTGAAACGGGAGGTGTCCCATGTCCCATGTCCATGTCCATGCCGCAGCCACCATGCTGTGGCGTCGCACACCGCGAATCGCATCGCGAATCGCACTTCAAATACCCCTCGACGAGTGCGCACTGTCCGTCGGAGTAGACTTTCTACTGATGGCGCTAAGAAGTAGTACCTCTATGAACTCGTCTACGAGTAGGTGCGACTCACCTACTTGATGTTACCCATTCAGATCGACCCGCTGTTTCCTCTCGAGTCCATGGTGCAAGGCTGCCTGAGATGGGACCCGGACGCCGGAACGAGAGAAATGGATCCGAAAGGGGACCATGACGGTGACGCCCATCGCTTGGAGCAGGCAAAGTGAGCCAGCTCAAGCTCTTGGGAGGACGGGACGACTCCCGCGATTGCAGATCAGTTCAGCGTTACTGAGTGGTGGGCTGCTCTCGTGTGCCATGATCGATAGGCGTGTGTGATCTCGACATGATCGGTAGGTATATATGATCTCGACGCGTTGACGCGGCGGGACTAGCTTTGGCCCCAACTATGCATGAGCTGGCCAAGGCGAGCTTCGAGAGTGCACAACCGAACGTTGAGGTGCGAGTGCGTTCCAGGTGGCTGCGATGCGACCGGACCGCGGACTGGGCTGCGCTGAACCCTTCGCTGAGCCCTGTATGGCACGCGACCTGGCCAAAGATCTCTTATGGGAGGCCTCTTATTATCACTCGCGTGGTGTTCTTATTCAATCCTCCCTGATGGTAATCGGCTCTACGCGCAACCCCACTCTACTCGCCCTGCACGCCCTGCACACCCCTGCCTGCGGTGTATGTATGCACAGGGGGGTGGAGTACACCCATGTGGGTGACCACCTAGCTGCTCGATGCTTAAGGGGGGGTGCACCAAATGCCGCACCCTGGTATGCTAGGAGGTTCGTCTATAGCGTTGAATGGATGGGATGAACACAGAAGAGTGCCACAGCCCCACTCGGAACCGGCGGACGCCGGAGTGGGATTGCTTCTTTTCACGGTCTCGTGGAAGAATGGGAGAGAAGAACCACGACGTCATCAACGTTCTCTCTGCAATTCGAGGACACCAGATTGGCAGGTGGAATGTATTAGATCTCAAGCAAAGAGGTACAGAGTAAAGTAGCGGAAAAGACAGATGGAAGACAACGAAGGAAGTGGCATGTGACCTCGAACAGATCGCAAATGAGCCACAGGCTTTGCGATTACGTAGTTGAGAGCTTCGTCGGGGTCATATTCTGTACCTCGCCTGATCGACTTGCGAATCTATCAAGTGGCTCGTTGAAACGTGTGTGGTGCGTGCGCAACAAGGGAAGAGGAAGGACGCGCCTACTTCTATTGATCTGTTTGCTTATCTTGTAGCTTTGTAGTGCGCTCTTGGCATGCATACACCTTAGTACTAGTTGCCTCTCAATAATAATGATGATTGCGTGTACCTAGAAAGTACTGGTAAACTAGAGATACATCCTGAGGAGAACGCCATGCCGACAGCCGGCTGCGCACGCGCCCACTCTACCCTGAAGCCCTCCTGGCTTGCTGGTGGGGGGACAAGGGAAGGAAAGAGGACTAGTAATAAAATAAATGACCTCTCTTTCGAGTGAGTCTGCCTAGGGTCCCTGGGCACTGTACCTTGGGCTCTAGTAGTGCCTTGGAGCTTGCGGGCCAATGCTCGATTTTTGACCCTGAGACTTGACCAAAAGTCTTATTCTGCTCTAGTCCCAATGCCATGTTCCTCCTTCTCCTCTCAAAATCGCGGGACATACCCTGATGTGCTGCGAAAGCGCGCTCTCACTCTCTTTTCTTCTTGTCTATCGTTAACAAAGCTAGACACTGGTTTTAGTCCAATGCATGGTACCCAGTGGACATATCAATTACATTTTTAGAGGCCAATGCTAATAACACATCCTCTAGCACAGCTTGTAACAAGAAGAGAGCGGATGGGGCACATGAACAGAGACGTGGATAGAGAGGTCTTTGCTCGAAATCCTTGGCAAAAGCTAACTCAACCTTGGCCCCCCACCTCCTCTTGCCCCCGTCCTCTGGCCCCTCTTCCCCCCTCTTTCCTTTCACTTTTACTCAACTTGACCTCTCGACAACTTCAACCTAATCCAAGCTTTGCAGCATTATTACTCCGTAACTCCACGCCCACACGGCACGCGCTCGTACTCCCCGCGCCTCTTTTACAAGTTCCAACCCAAACGATCATCCCGCTACCCCTTCATCCTTCATCTCAATTCTACCTAAACCCTTCCTTCGTCTCTCAGCCGACTCTCTCCTCGCCACCCTTCCCACACTCCTAGCCAATAGTCTAGACTCTCTCATCATCCCTGGACTCTCTCCCCTAGAACAGGCTTCAGGCTAGCTCGACCAATATCGAACCGAGCCAAGTCCCAAAGTCACTCGGTCTTCCTCCGTACTAGCGTACTACGTACCACTACTCCTGGTCACCATATCACCCCGAGGTCTCCCATCACGACCTTGCACTTGCACTCTCTCCCCCCCATAAGCGACCCACGTTCGCCCCCTCCCTCTTCCCGGCCCAAGGCAAGCGAAAGCCAATCTTGGTTTGAAACCAGCCCCATCCCCGAGGTAAACGAGAGCCAAATCTCGTTGCACATCCAGCACAGCTACGAGAGATTGCCGTGGAACCAAAGCGCCTCCCCCAAGCCCCCTGTCCCTTGGGCGCGCGTATCATTTGTCCCGCTCTTGGCCTCCCTTCCCCTCCACTACATCACCACTCGACCCACCTCGCTAGCACACCCGCCTGTCTCAACGCGCTCTTTCAACCGTTGAAAGTAGTAGTAGTCACTGTCGCCCAGCTTGTGGGAATTACCCAACCAATCTGAGCAATAAATAATGTTCAAGCAAAGGAACAACGGCTCGAGGAAGAGCTTCACGGCACCAAAGATTGTAAGTCAAAAGTTGTCCCCCCAGTACCCCCATCGTCCCCGCCGATCTTGGCCTCCCCTCTCTCTGGCCCTCTTTCTAAATGGGCTTGGCTGGGCTTCAGGCAAATGCAAAAAGAGATTGCGAGGTTCTAGCGTGCGCGTGTTGTGTGTACCCAAGAAATGTGCCAAGGGTCACATCCCGCAGTCGCGCCCAGCCACCACTAGGAAGGAAATCTTGGCCCATGCCTCGTCGCCATCCACGCTCCTCGATCCCCTCCCCTCCGCCCTCCCCCCTCCGATGTCACCTCGTCACCACTACCGTACCCTCACTACTACCTCCCCGTTCAATCTCGTTTCTTTGAGCATTATCACTGACGCTACTCTTCTCTTCCTTATCGCTCTCGTTCCATCACTCGCTGGCCTCCTGTCGACATCTTGTCTCTGCCAACCACCTTGTCGTCACCGCCCTTGTCGACATCTCCTGCAACTGTCTTCTTCGACTGTCGCCTATTCCTCTTGCCCTCGTCTCTGAATACCACATTGTATGTCCGCGTATCGCCGCCTCGAGCAGTTTGGCGCTGGCAGCCCGGGCACATCGTCTTCCCCTCTCCTTCAATCGGCCCAGACCCCAGCTGGTCAAGGTCAATACACTCGACTGTCCGAAGCGTCTACACCCGAGGGAAGCCCCGGCTCTAGCATGCGTTACGGCCCTTCCGCAGGCGGAAGCGCTCGCTATGGACCGCAAGCGACGGCCTCGTCATTTTCGTCATCACCGCGCTATGGCCCCACCGCGTCCCCTTCCTCATCCGGTCACGGTCACTACTCCGCTCAGGTAGAGCCCATGTCCTTGAGAGCGGCGGGAGCAGGAGGAGGCGCAGGTCCTCTAGCTGGTATCGACGACGCCGATCTGGACGACCAGCTGCACACGTTTACCGCAGCTGAGAAGAAGGACCTGACGGCACCATTCACCTTCAACTCGTGGCGTGGTTGGGCAAACGGCTTGACGCTCTTTGTCCTGCTCTCCGGCTTTGTTGTCCTTTTCGCTGGCTACCCCATCCTCAACTGGTACTATGCCGACGAGAACGCCTTGGGTGGCAGCACGCCCGGCTTCAACCTCGGAGGAATGAACGCGACCGGCCAGTACCCAGAGATCCCCGGCTTCCCCGTCATGATCGACCCCGAGACACCCGCGGACAAGCGGAAACACCAGGCCTTTGACGGCACTGAGTGGGACCTCGTCTTCTCGGATGAGTTCAACAGGGAGGGCCGTACCTTCTTCGAGGGTGACGACCCATTCTTCACTGCTATGGACATCCACTACTGGCCCACAAAGTAGGTTGACATTCGTGAAAGGCAAACTAGATAAGTGCTCACCTTATCAGTGACTTTGAGTGGTACGACCCAACCGCTGTGACGACGCGCGACGGCCACCTCGTTATTACCATGACCCAGGAGCCCATTAACGGCCTCTTCTTCAAGTCGGGCATGATCCAGACTTGGAACAAGCTCTGCTTCAACAAGAACGCCTACTTTGAGGTCTCGGCGTCGCTGCCTGGTACTCCCCAGACTGGTGGTTTCTGGCCAGGTGTGTGGACCATGGGTAACCTCGGTCGTGCAGGCTATGGTGGCACGACCGACGGCATGTGGCCCTACTCGTACACGGACTGCGACATTGGCATCATGCCCAACCAGTCGACTATCAACCAAACGTGGCCCGAGGTGTCCTTCACCACGGGCGACAGGAACTACAACAACACCCTCTCGTACCTCCCCGGTCAGCGTCTCTCGTCGTGCAACTGCCCGGGCTTCGAGCATCCAGGACCCGAGGGCGTTGGCCGCGGTGCTGTCGAAATTGACATGATTGAGGCTCAGATGGATCTCACCGTCCACCGTGGTATGGTCTCTCAGTCGGCTCAGGTCGCCCCGTATGACGACTACTACCAGTTCAACAACGACACGGACGCCGCCATCATCTATGACGAGGAGGTGACGCGCTACAACACATACTTGGGTAGTGTGTACCAACAAGCCGTCTCAGGATTGTCCTACACCGAGACACGAATCTACTCGAACGAGACCGAGGGGACCGAGCCTGGGAACACCAAGTTTGGAGTATTCGGTGTCGAGTATTCGGCCGACTACGAGGATATCAGCAAGGGATACATCACCTGGATCAACATGGGCAAGCGAGCGTGGACGATGTGGGCCAAGGCGGTTGGCCCCAACCCCCGAACTCATGTCGGCCAACGTCTCATTTCGCAAGAGCCCATGTACATGATCTTCAACTTGGGAATGTCGAACAACTTCGAGGCGGTCGACTTCAACAACCTCATCATTCCCAACGAGATGCACATTGACTACATCCGCGTGTACCAGAAGCCAGGCGTGGGCACTATCGGGTGTGACCCAGCAGGTGAGTCGCTTTGATCTCGACACAGCTGACAATCAGACCGCCCCACTGCCAAGTACATTGAGACGTACAAGGAGTTGTACATGAACCCGAACATAACGATCTTTGAGGACGAGGGTGAGTTTTCCTCTCATGACGCACAGTTACGGTGCTGACGGGCCTAGCTGCTGGCCGCAAGTTCCCCACCAACAAGATGTTGGGAGCCTGCTAGACGCTTCCTCATCGTATCTCGCTCGTGCACCCCTGCGTGTCCCGTCGCGCTGTGCGCACCACCCCACCATCCCCCATCCCCCCCCATCACGCATTATGGACTGTAACGACGACGACGCATTCATTCCCTCGCGGTCTGCGTAGTAGCCAGCGGCTCTCGCGCCTCGCCTATTTCTCCCGGCTGGCAGCACGCTCGCTCACTTGACTCTCTCTCGCATAAACACCCATTCCCATTCCGTTCATAGAATTGCTAAGACGCTCCTACCTCCAATGGCTGAGCCACATCCGGGCTGTGTCGTCACGACGTCCTCCCACTCTGCATCATGCATCGCTTTGAAGCGCCATAGTTGCGGGGGAGGGAGGCGAACGCTCGAGCCCAACAGAAAAACACGACGAGGCAGAAAGCATGGACTTTAGATGTATGACGTATATGACGAACAAACACGGTCTACAACCACCCTTGAAGAGATATACAGCGCGATCTGAAACGCAAGCGGTGCTCAGGTGAATACTGGAAGGTTTTGGGGTGGACACGACCCTGGCCCGCCAAGATGGACGCAGTCTATCGCGTTCTGGGCATAAGGGATCTACTATCTCCTAGCGCCGAGTCAGGCCAGTGGTATTGACTTGATACTCCCTGTGCAGCGACATGCAGAGGAGGTGACACACCCCCGTCCAAGCCTTGGCAAGCTAAGAGCATTGCGAGCCGATCGGGCGTCGGGCCTTCATGCCAAGCCTGCCGTAGTGCAGCGTGCACGCATGGAGCCAAGAAGCCAAGACGTGATCCGCGAGGGCGGATCGATCGCGGGCGTCGACTAAGGGCAAGCGAGGCCAAGAGGGACGGGTCGTTTACGGCCCCTGTGCGTGACGGCATCAGGCGCGTGTGCCTTTCATACTCTGGCGTGCGTTGCCAGTCACGGCTTTGGGATGTGGTGCTCTCCATATTTCTGGATGGAGTGGATGAGCTTCGGATAATCATGGCGTGGTACTCATAGCAAGGGACGCGGTACGCGTGCCTTCCATCCTGGACATGCATCGTACATACCATGAATGCCCGTGTTCGAGTAGCGCGGACGAGCGATGCTCCGCGCACAGAGCGTGGCCTGTCGCAGCTGGATCTGCCCGTATCAGACATCGACAGCCTTGGGTTGGGCTAGGCGGCGCCTGGAATTACATTATCATAGCATCTCGTCTCGTCAGGTCTACAGTCCGCGTCGTCGTCGTCGCCGCCGCGCTCCTCCCTCCTGATTCCCTCCTGCTCGTCTACCTACATGTCCGCTGCCTCTCTCCAGACTAACACCGTAGCGCCACCTGGCGCGCCTGTTCGCGCCCGGCTAATGCATGAACGTGGGATAGGTCGGGTACTGCCTCCGCGTCGGCGCGTTCGCGAGCGTTGCCCCAGAGTTGTTGCGCGAGAACGCACTCGGCGGCGCGCCCGGCGCAGCTCCTGCTCCTCCTGCCCCTGCGCCGGCTGCAGCTCCTCCGGCCGCCCCGTTGCCCGTCGCGCTGCCTCCCGGCCCCGCCTTCTTATCTCCCTCAGCCAGGTTCTCGAACTCGCGCAACGCCTCCCGCAGCCGCGCATAGCCCGCCGCCATGCCCGCGCCTGCGACGCCGCTCATTGCGCTCAATCTGTGTCCGGCACGGCGCGCGCTAGCGGTGAGCGGCACGCCCGCGATATTCGGCGTCGCCGTGCCGCTCGGAGCGGGCGAGTCGTCCGCCGCGCCGAGGTCGTCGAACGCGAGCCGCGAGTAGAACTGCGACCAGTCGCTCCGTTGTTGCAGGTACGGCCGGAGGAGGCGGGCGTCGATGCGCCCGAGATGCGATTCCGTCATGTAGCTGCGCAACACCTCGGGCTGGACGATGAACGTGTTGCCGAGTTGGCGGAGCATGTCGAAGCGGTCGTTGAGCGCTGGGATCGAGAACGTCCCCACGGCTTCTTGGTAGGACGCGAGGTCCTTGGTGAGCATGAGCCCGCCCGTCGGATTGACGGGGAAGCGCTTGTAGTGGTCGAGCAGAAGGGAGTGGAACGCGACGCCGACCTCGAGCAGGAATGCCTCGCGGTTCTTCCCGCTCAGAGCTGTGTCCGTCGCCTCGCGCAGCGAGCCCAGGAAGTCGCAGATGAGCTCGCATGGTTCCGTGTTGGTGCGCGCAAAGCTCAACTCGTCGTTCTTCGGCTTGTAGTCCTGCTTCTTCTGTTTGGTGAGGAGCTGCGCGAGCCATGCGATGATCGCGTCGATGGCCTTCTGGATCAGCGCGTTGATCTTGCCCTCGAGCAGCACGACGTTGTGCTGGTTGAACGTCGTCATCTCGCGGCGCACAACGGCTGCGGAGCCCGTGAGCGGCACAAGGGCGGTGGTTGAGTACCGCTGCCACAGCTGGCATACGAGGTTGGCGTTCTTGAGCACGGCGAGCGCGCCGAGGTCGGGTTCCCCGCGGTCGCCCTGTTCCAATTTGGCAACGGCCGACTCGAGCGCTGTCTCAGTGAACGAGCGTCCAAACGCCTCAGAGAGAACCTTGGAGAGTGCCATGACGTTCTTGGGTACCTCTGCTGATGGGCTGAGCTCGACGACGCGGCCGATCGCCTCGGCGTGCCAGCGCAGCATGCGCTCGGCCATCGGCACGGCGAGCTCGCCGTCGACGGGGTCGAGGTGTTCGGCTGTCGGGCTCTCTGTGCCGCCATTTGCGCGGAGGCTGTCGTGCCGCGACAAGCTCTGCCGCGGCGTCAAGCCCTGTACACTCAGGCGGGAGAGTGAGCGCTGCGGCTTCTCGGGCGCAGCCTTGGTGCTCTTGTCTGATGAGAATGCGGATGTGGCAGAGGATGTGATCGTGTTGGTGAAGAGGTTGGCGTACTTTGAAATAGCAGCCGTCGCCTGCACTGTCGGGACTTGGCCTACGACGCGGTCGAGTAATGAGTTTGGCTTGGCCTTGAGGACCATTTCCTGTACTGTCAGCTGCTGGTTCATCCTACTAGCTGAACCTACGTGGTAGCGAGTGAAGCGGCTGAGCAGACCGCCATATAACTCGACGAGGTTCTTGCTCTCGTTGTCGAGGTAGCGCGACCCCTCGAGCCAGGGGACGTAGATCTCCTCAAGCGCCTGGTCGAGCAGAGCCGCCAGCGGCCCTGTGCCCGCGTCGGCAACCTTGGATGGCCCCGGGACGCCCATCCCCAACGTCCCCTCGTACCCCTTGAGATCCTCGACAAGGGCGGCACACATCGAATGTGTGAGGTACAGGATGCGGAGGAACGCAAGCGTCGAGATTGACGAAGCGCGGTTGACCAGCGTCTCGATGTGCTGCTGGATAACCTGGGCGAACACGCGCTGCAGGAACACCTGCAGCACAGCGCTCGGGTTCGGGAAGACGGCCTTGACGATCTGCGCCTCCTGGCTCACGGTGTGGCGGATGCTCTTAAACAGAGCCTTCAGCCCCGGCTCGCTCGTCGGCGGGGGCGTATCAGGATCCCCGATGGTGCGCCACAGATCAGCCTCGCCAGTGGACGCCTCGTCCAGAAGGTGCTCTTTGCTGATGAAGAAGTCGTGCTGGTTGACATAGACCTGGACGCAGCTCATCCCGCCGTTGAAGTCTTGCAGCACAGTCGCGCAGTGCGCCATCATCCTTGGGTCGCCCTTGCGGTACGCGCGGTCAAAGTACTTGAGCACCTCGCGCTCAAACCTCTCGCAGTACTTCTCCACTTCCTGGCTCACGCGGTCCGCCTTCTCCTTCTCGGCGCGCCGGTGCAGGACCACCCGGTGCGCGGGGGTGTTGCCGCCCGCGCTGCCAGGAACGTGCCCATCCTTGGCGTCGGCCGCCTCGGCGTCCGAGAGCGCAACGGCGGCGCTGTCCGCGACGTCCTTGGACACAGCCATGAGGCGGCGCAGGACGAGCGCGAGCCGGATGCGTCCCTCGCGCGTGTTCTTCGTTGCGTACAGCTGTTCGAGGGGCGATGCCGTGTCGTCCATTGACGTCGTGCCCGTCTGGTGCACCAGGGAGAGGTAGTATGAGAGCAGCAATGAGACGGCCTGCGCCGTCGAGCGGGTCTGGTGCAGCGACTCGAGCTGCTCCCCCACCCGCGTCGCCGTGCGTCCTACATCACTCATTTTGCTCTCGAGGTGGGAGAACGATCCTCCTACAGCCTGCCATGTCAGCAGATCGCTACATCCCATCGACTCACATCGAACCCGCTGTCCAGCTCACGCAGCCGCTTTCCATACTCGCGATTCGCGCGCCGCACATCGCTCTCCATCTTCTTCGTCCGCTCAGCCACCTGCGACCGGAGCTGGAGCAGCGAGTCCAGCGCAGGCGAGAACGCCTGCATGAACGGCACAGGATCGAACGCTGCTGTCAGCCGCGCCCCCTTCCTCAGTCCTGCTCACGTCCGGGCTGCGCCTTCGACTCGGCGATCAGCTTCTCGCTCAGCGTCGACACAAAGTCCTCGGTCGAGTACGCGTCCTGCCGTCAGCGTATACTTCCTGAGCTGGAGTGACGCACCTCGAAGGTCGAGAGCTGCAGCGCCTTGGCGATGGCCGGGTCCTTCGCCCCGGCCTGCGGCGTGCTGCCCGACGAGCCCGCGCGCGAGGGCGGGAGACGCACACTGCGCTGCGGGCGGCGCGGCGGCGTATCTGGCGCCGAAGCCGGGGCGGACATCGGTGCAGCGGTGGTGCGGTGGTGTATTGGTAGATGGTGTGGATGAGCTCGCGTAGGCGTCGCTTGATCCAAGTCGTGAACCGCGAGCAGCTAACCGTCATACCGTCAGGGCGGGCACGTGGCTATGATTACCCCGAGTTTCTAATTGCTTCTAATTGATTCCGACCTCCACCTCCGTTCTAATTAGGCGTTTTGTTGTGACGGATCGACGCGACGTGGCCCTCCATAATAATGTCGCCGGCTCATCGACTTCGGCTTCATCTCAATCAACCCAACCCTCTCACTACATCTCAACGGTTCAACTCACCTACTTCCCTCGCCATGCTCCGACTCGTGCTCGCGGCAGCACTGTCGCTGCTCCTCTTCCCCTTCGCCTCAGCGCAGTTCGGGAACTTCTTCAACTTCCCCTTCGGCCAGCACCAGCAGCAGCAGCAAGAACAGCGACCGCGACGAGAACACCCCGGCTGGGACATGCTGCATGAGGGTGAGCCTCTTCCCAGTCTAAGCTGACAGCAGTCCACTGCCGCGCGGGCTACGTGTGCCCAGGAAGCCTGGTGTGCGTCCCCACGCCGGCCGACTGCCCATGTCCCTATCCGTGAGTCACCCATCACCCAAAGAAGGAAGCTGGAAGCTGACGCCGCAGGGAGGACACGAAGTGCGTCATCCCAGACAACAGGGAACGCGACGAGGGCGAGGGCCCGCCGTTCGTGTGCGTCCGCGGCGACGGGTGCGACGAGGTGCTCCGGTTCGCGAAGGCCATTTGAGCTCCGAGGGCAGAGGTAGTGACATTATACATGCCGGCATACTAGTACAGGGGGAAGGATGGGTCGACGTCGCGGCTCCAAGCGGTCAGGCCGCCGCGGACGTCTGTCGCCTCGCGGCCGGCAGAGCGGAGATGGGCGGCGGCGATCTGGGAGTCGTTGCCGCGGCGGCAGAGGAATACGACGCGCTGGGCGGGAGGGATGGCGTCGGCCGACGCGAGGAGCGTTGCCAGCGGCACGTCTGGGGTCAGCTTCGCGGAGATGGAGAGACGTACTGGTGGTATTTGGCAGACTGCAGATACCATACTCGACGGGAGGTCGGGTATCCACAACGACGACGTCTGGCAACGGTTTGGCCATGAGGCCGTGCAGTTCCTGCTGTCAGCTACGACGCCCCAGCTGGACTAACCTTGACGCTCAGCCTATCCCCCACTTCGGCAGGAACGTCGGGCCCAGCGCACAACGCATCATAGTCGTCGCCGAGCTCGCCACTCCCCCCCGGCCCACAGGCAAGACACTTCGGACTCGGCGGCCGCATCCCCACCGTGCGCACCATCGGGCTCCCGCCCATATGGAGGATATGCAGCGCTGGCTTGCCCGCGCCGCCTGTGAGGATGCGGAGCGCCTCGGCGGCCATCCCGCTCCCGACCATACCCGTCACAGGGCCCCAGACGCCCGCCTCGTCGCAGCCAGCACTTGGACCAGGGCGGGGCCAGAGGCACCGATAGCATGCGCGCTGCTTGGTCTCCCCGTCGAGCACGTACTCGCCGCCATAGACTGCCCACTGGCCCGCAGCGCCGAGTGCGGCTCCGCTGACGAGGGGGAGGCCGAGGCTAACCGCTGCGTCGTTGATGAGGTAGCGCGTATAAGGACGGTCGGTGCAGTCGAGGACGAGGTCGTGGTCTTTGAGAAGCGAGAGCGCGTTCGAGGGCGTGAGGGGTTCAGTGATGGGGACGAGGTCTGGGTGGGGGTTGATCCTGCCGTCAGAAGAGAATAGGGGAGGGCTTACGCCTTGAGAGCGATGCATGCTGAGAGCGCCTTGTTCATCCCCACCCGCTCGGTGGTGTGGAGGACTTGGCGGTGGAGGTTGGATGCGGAGACGGTGTCGTGGTCGATGATCGTGACTTGGCCTGGCGGTTAGCGACGGTCGGGGCGGCTGGATGAAGGATGCGAACAGCCGACCATGAGACTCACCAACACCGGCGCCAACGATGTATTGAAGAACAGGACATCCCAAACCCCCCGCTCCGACCACGGCGACTCTGGTCTTCTTGACGCCCAGTTGACCTGCCGTCAGCGTACATGAAGGCCATGACCCGCCCAACGAAGACTCACCACCCAATCCCCACTCGGGCATGATCATCTGCCGCCCATATCGCGCATACTCGTCGAGGCTGAGCGGCCACTCCCCATCCTCGGCGGTGGACATGGCGACAGGCGAAGAGTGCAATACCAGAGGCGCAGTGGATCGCCTCCACCGCTCATTGTGGTTGTCAACATTTTCCTTATTCGGCCCACCATTTGCCACCTAGAACATCCAAGTCGATCGATCAGCAACAACTTAGTAGTCACCACCCATCCATCACCATGTCGGACGTGCAGAAGCGCAAGCTCCGCCCAGCGCGCAAGCAGGTCAAGGTCGGCGACGTGGACCTGACGGAGAAGGTCCAGCCGGGCAAGGAGTACAGTGCGTCTTCCCCTTCCATCCTTCCTCCTTCTGAACTCTCGCTGACGCCTAGACATCTGGTACAACAAATGGGCCGGCGGCGACAAGGAGGATGCCCTCGCGAAGTAAGTCCACCGCAGCTGAGACTTTGTTCGCGTGAGCTGACAGCAGCCAAACGCTCTCACAGACGCGCTGCGTCATCGCCCGCGACGCCGGCTACACGCGCGCCGACACGACCGGGAACCGTTTCTGCTGCCTCTACTTTGCGCGCGGGTGCTGCCCGTACGGCGCCGAGTGCAGTTACTTGCATCGTCTCCCCCTGCCGAACCAGATCATCGAGCACTCGCGCGACTGCTTCGGGCGCGAGAAGCATGCCGAGTACCGCGACGACATGGGCGGTGTGGGGTCTTTCAATCGGTCCAACCGGACGCTGTATGTTGGCAAGATCCACGAGAGCCCCGATAAGGACCAGGGCAAGGAGACGCTGTTGCGGCACTTTGGGGAGTGGGGCAAGATTGAGCGATGTGAGTACACTGTGGCGTCAGGTTGTCGAGAGGTAGTGGGTGAAGTGAGCAAGGGAAGTCTGGAGCGGGAGAAGAGGGGATGGAGAAGAACCGGGGATGGGATGGAGATGAAGAGCGAGACGGAGAGAGGAGAGACATGGTGATCGGACGGAACAGAAAGAGAGGGCTCCCGAACAGCGCTGACAACAGGGAACATCCTGTACAACCGAGGCATCGCCTTCGTGACGTACAAGTACGAGGCCAACGCCCAGTTTGCCAAGGAGGCAATGCAGCACCAGAGCATGGACATGGACGAGATCCTCAATGTGCGGTACGTTAACCCCATCCTCAGCTAATTCGTAGTGAATGTCAGCTGACAGCAGGTGGGCAACAGAGGACCCGAACCCGGGCGAGAAGAAGCTCGAAGACAAGCGGATAGCGGCCGAGGGCAAGCGTGTGATCGCGTCCAAGCTCGACCCGCAGCTCGTCGAGGCGTCCCAGTCGTTGCGGGCGCTCGAGGAGGGGAACGAGGCGGACTACTACCCGATCGAGCAAGTGGAGGACGAGGACGAGCGGCCGGCGAAGCGCGCGCGGGCGGATGGTGCTGGAGGAGGTGCTGGAGCAGATGCGGGCGCGGGGGCGGGGCCAGGACAAGGGGGAATTCTCGGCGGGGATGCGCTCGAGAATATCAAGTTCTACGCCGAGATGGCGCGCAAGCAGGCCGAGGAGGAGAGGAGTCGCAAGGTGCCGGCGAAGAAGGCGTCGGGCATGGCACTCCTGGGCGGATACGGGAGCGGCGACGAGAGCGACTAGACCACGATACTGTTGTCGAGACTCTATATGCATACACTAAAATGTACTACCTGAACCGTACTGTATTGTACTGTCTACTCTACAGCCCCTCGGAGCTCACGGGGCTCACAAGCGTCATCTTGACCTTGCCGCGTTGGGTGTTCTCGTCCTTCTCAACCGCGATGTCGACGGTGACGCGGTCGAACACGCCTATCGTTGCGGTCCCGCCGCCAGGCTTGGGCACGTGCATAAGGTAGTTCTCCGGGTCGAACTCGTGCGTGTCCTTGGCGAACGTGATCAGGCCCTCGAGGCCGAGCTTGGAGACGAACACAGCCAGGCCGTTCCGGAAGGTGCGGATGACGAACGCCTCCTCGCGCACTGACGACACGTTGGCGGCCTCGGTGCGTCCCTGCAGCGCGAGGCCGACGTAGAACTCGACGGACGCGCGGCTGGCCATCTGCGCCAGGCGGTGGCGCTTGTTGACGACATTGAGCAGGCGCTCGACGTGCTGCTTCGACTGCAGCGACGGGTGGAGCGGGGTGTAGTTGATCGCAGCGGCGAGCTGGCGGTGCGCCAGCACGTCGGCGTAACGACGAATCGGGGAGGTGAAGTGAGTGTAGATGTCACTCGCGAGACCGTAGTGTCCGTACAGCTCCTTGGAGACGCTACCCGACCCGAAGTACTCGGCGGAGAGCATGCAGCGAGTCGCCATGATGCGCACGAGCGTGTTGAACTCCGGGAGGTCGGGGTCCACGGCGCGGTCAAGCGAGTCAGCGAGCGCCTTGGAGCTCGACACGTCGAGCGAGAGGCCCTTGCGCTTCTGCAGGATGTCCTGGAGTGCCTCGAAGTTGGTCTTGGGCGGTGCTGGGTGGCGACTGGATGTCAGCTGTCGTTCGCAGGGGCTAGCTTACCGGAGAACGGCGGTTGCAGGGTATGCGTCCTGGATCTTGCGCGCCACGCTGATGTTGGCGAGCAGCATGAACTCCTCGACGAGCGAGTTGGTCTCGAGCTGCTCCTTCTGCTCGACGTCAATCGGGCCCGTGGTCTCAGAGGAGTTCAGGTGGATCTTGAGCTCGGGCGACGACAGCGACAGCGCACCAGCGGCGAAACGCTTGGCCTTGAGGTTGATGGCCAGCGAGTTGAGCAGCCGGATCGACTCGGTCAAGGGGTCGTTCAAGGACCTGGGCGAGTTAGCCCTGACGCAAAACCCATAACTCACTTGTCATCCTTGCGCTGCTGGGCGGCAGCATAGGTGAAAGCCTCCTTGGACGCGATGACCGACTTGACGTAGCGCACGTCCACGATGTCGCCTCCAGGAGTAAGCTCCCAGATGACCGAGAACGCAAGACGTTCGACGAAGGGACGCAGAGAGCACAGGTTGGTACCCAGCAGCTCGGGAAGCATGTCGATACGCTTGTCGACGAGGTAGACGGTCGTACCGCGCGACGAAGCCTCCGAGTCCATGGGGTTGTCACTGTGCACGAAGTGGCTAACGTCGGCGATGTGCACACCAGCCTCGATGTTGCCGTTGGGCAGCTTGCGCGCGTGGAGGGCATCGTCAATGTCCTGGCAGCCTGTTGTCAGAAGGGTTATTCTCTGTTACTCACCAGGCGGGTCGATACTGCAGATGATCAGGTCACGCAGATCCTCGCGGTCGCGCCACTCGTCACAGTCGGACTTGGGCGGCACCTTCCAGTTGTCACCCTCCTTGGGAAGGCAGTTGAGGATGGCCTTGCCGAACGGCCGGTAGGGAACCTCGTACTCGAGCATGAGCGACTCCTGCTCCGCCTCCTTGGTTCCGACCTTGCCGAGGGCACGGACGAAGTGGCCGTCAGGGTACCGCGAATTGACGGTCCAGTTGTCGATGCTAACCAGGATCTTCTGGTCAAGAAGAGCCGGAGCCTGGCGGGTGCGTAACCGGATACGAGGGAGAGCGCGCGACAGCGGAGTAGCGAACACAGTCTGCTGGGAGAGCGAAGTGAGCGCGGCCTCAGAGAGAGACGAGCGGTCGATGTGGCAGACGTATCTGATGTCAGTTGCCAGCAAACTTTCATCAACTCACGGGCGCCAGTTGCGCTTGGCGATGCCGACAACACGGCCAGTCGGGAGGATCTCCTTGGGCGCCTTCTGGGCGATCTCGGAGGCGTCCTTCTCCTCCTCAGACTCCTTCTCTGCCTCGATGCCAGCACCTTCGTCGTCCTCGACGTCGTCGTCCTTGAGCACGACTGGGATGTCAGTTGAATCACAGGCTGAAAACTCACTGTCCTGGTCCAGAACCTCGTCGCCAGGCGCCTTCCACTCCGACTGCGGCAGCAGCTCGACGATGACCTGGTCGCCATCGACTGATCGGTTCATAGCCTTCCGTCCCACAAGGAGGACTGGCTTAGTCATGCCCATCACGCGGACAGTTCCCTGCATGTCAGCTCGGCGCTGAAGTTGGACCAGCTTACCTCCAAGTAGTTGTACTGGTTGGCGTTGAAGTATCCTTGCAAGAACCGCCCGCTCTTGACACCAGCGTTCAGCATGTCCTGAGGCAAGTACTGAGGGTTAGTAAGAGCTTTCAAGTCCCCACTCACGTCATCGTAGACACGCCTGCTCTTGCGCTCTCCCGGTTGCAGCTCGTCCACACCACCGACCACGAGGTCGACGAGGCGGTCGCGCACGTCGCCCTGCAACCCATCGACATAGTCACGCGTGCTAACCGCAACGAGGTCCTCAGCAGCCGCAAGCTCGCGGTTCCTCTTGTCGTCCGTCAGAAGGATGAGCTGCGGCCCCGCGGCTACAGACTGCGCAATGTGCTCGGGGTAGTATCGCAGCGTCTCACGGATGGCTTCTGTCAGCTGTGCCACGATGTTAGCTTACCTCGGTCGTTGCGGTCGTTGACCACCTCGTCCTCCTCGCCCGCGACAGCTGTTGCGGTATCGCGGCACTCCTCGTTCCACCACACCCACACGCAGCGGTCCTCGTCCTGCACGAGCTGCTGCAGGCGGTTGTGCAGCGGCAACGAGCGGTGGCGCACCTCGCGGATGGTCGTCGAGGGAATGATGAGCGGAAGCTGCGCCGGAAGGGCAGTAAGCAAGTCCATCTGCCTGTCAGCTGAGTCCTTCAAAGACCTGCTAGCTGCGCACCTGGTGAAGGACAATGTTCGTGTCAATCACGAGCCAGTGGCCGTTGGGGTACGTGAACTTCGAGTGCTTGGTGTAGCCGCGCTGGGGAAGGACGGGGCGGAAGCCAGGGTACTCGGTACAGATGTGGCATGCCTCGAAACCGCACGGGATGTCGTCGCGGACATACTTCTCGCGCAGGACTGCAGTCAGTATCTCTGGCAGCTGGGACAGTGCGTCAGCCGAGGAACATACACTGGAGGACCTTGCCGCGCGCAGTCTTCTTCAGGAACTTGTTCTGGGAGACCGGTGCATCCTCGCGCTGCCGCTTCAGAATAGTGATCTTGGGTTGTGTGCTGGGCGCGCTCTGCGCTACTGTTGCTGCCATGTTGTCGTGCAGCTCTCGTTGAATGATGAGCAATACTCGCGGAGTAGTAAGCAATCGCAGGTCGTAACCGAAATCTCATTCCAAGCAGATCGGATACTTATTCATGCCTCCCACATTCACAACCTCCACCTCCACCGGCGCAGTCAGTCCTCTGACCGCGGTGACGAGCTGTCACCTGCATCCAAAGTTAGCGTTGCGATCACCTCAACCACAATGACCGACCTTGCAAGCTCGAAGAAGCTTCGCATTGGCTTTATCCACCCAGATCTGGGCATTGGTGAGCTCAACCGCGCTGAACGTAGCTCATCCGCCAGGCGGCGCTGAGCGCCTCGTCGTCGATGCGGCAGTCGCCCTCCAAAATCTCGGCCATGAGGTGGTCATGTTCACCTCCCGCCACGACCCCGCTCGCTGCTTTGAAGAGACACGCAACGGTGAGATAGGTAGAGGCTTAATATCTAACAGCAGGCACCCTGCCAGTCCACGTCCTCGGCTCGTCGCTGCCGCGCAGCCTGCACCCCAAGATGCCGATGACGATCGTGTTCTCGATCCTGCGCTCCATCCTTCTCTCTTTCCTCATCTTCTTCTCGCAGGTCTTCCCGCCCCCAGCAGGATTTATCAACCCTCTCGCTCCTCTCGGCAAGTTCGACGTGTTCTTCGTCGACCAGCAGTCGGTCTGCGTGCCCTTTCTCCGCATGCTCACTGCCACACCTGTCGTGTTCTACTGCCACTTCCCCGACAAGCTGCTGAGCGGGGGATGGGAGATCAGCTCGGGCACGACGGCCGACGGGATTGACCTGTCACGGCAGGCGCAGGGCGCTGGCAGGCCCAGCCTCTTGAAGCGTGTATATCGCTGGCCGATTGACCGCCTCGAGGAGTTCACTACCGGTTAGTGCGACGACGTCGTCAAGCCGCTGACACGCATAGGCCAGGCAGATGTCATCTTGGCGAACTCCAAGTTCTCGTCAAGGGTGTACGCTGCCGCATTCCCTACGCTTGCTAAGCGGCCACCGCAGGTCGTGTATCCCTGCATCGATGTCGACGCATACCAGGGCACCAAAGCGCGTAAGGGCAAGGGCAAGGCAACAGAGACCGATGGGGTATCTCTCATCACTTCGTGAGCTGGCCCATTGGGGGACAACAGCTTACATACAGCGATCGCCCAACGCTCGTATCCTTCAACCGCTTCGAGGCCAAGAAGAACGTCGCTCTCGCCATCGAGTCGTTTGCCGAGATCAAGAAGGGCGGCCTGGTGGCGCCCAGTGTTGCCGAGCAGCTCCGCCTCGTTGTGGGCGGAGGCTACGACAATGCGCAGGACGACAACAGGAGCACGCTGCGTGCCAACCAGGCTCTGTGTGATGCCCTCGGTCTTACACACTACACGCTCGAGAACACAAATTCGGCGCCGCCACCTAGAGACATCGACGTCCTCTTCATCCTCAACTTCACCACCGAGCAGCGCTCTGCCCTCCTCCTCTCCCCGCGGACTCTGGCGCTGCTGTACACGCCGACAAACGAGCACTTCGGTATCGTCCCAATCGAGGCTATGGCGTGCGGCCTCCCTGTCCTCGCGTGCAACACTGGCGGGCCAACCGAGACAGTCGTAGACTTCAGCAACGACGGCGCCACAGGCTACCTCCGTCCACCTACTCCTGAAGACTGGGCACCGGCCCTCGCCGCTCTCGTCAACCTGACGGACGACGAGCGTCGCCGCGTGAGCAAGAACGGCAAGAATCGCGTCCGGGACAACTTCTCATCAGCGACTCTAGGCCGTGAGCTCGACGCTGCGTGTCGCGAGGCGGCGGGCAAGACGGACCCGCAGGTGTCGATGGGCGATAAGCTCATTCGGTTTGGGGCGACGATGATCGTCATCGCCTTGGGCATGCTTGTGATTGCGATCGTGATGGGACGCCAGTAGACGTATAGATTATGCAGATGTGTACAGTGCTAGAGTTACAGTTATGATTGTCCAAAGGACCAAATGCTAAGTCGGGCGTCGTTCGCTCCCGTCTTGATGTGCACGCTGGGTTGCACCTCGTCGTCGTCGTCGTCGTCGCTGGACGAGTCACTCTCGTCATCGCTGGAGAATGCAATATCGGGCGCGCGCAGATGTGCTCTGGATCCCGCGCACGTGAGAAGTAGTGGCTGGTATGGGTGGAACTGTACGCTGCTGACCGCGTCTGCAGAGTTAGGTGTGCTCAACTCCATGGAGTCTTACTCACCATCATGCAGCTGCTGCTCGAAGACGACATCGTACGTCGGCGTCCCAATGTCCCAGACTCGCATGGTCCCAAACTAAGTGTAAGCAAGAGCACCAACGCTCATCCCACCTCGTCGCCAGAAGCCAGCCACCGTCCCCATAGATCAACGCCAAAGCTGAGCCGCTGGTTCGTCGATGCGTTCCGCGCCAGCCCGCCGATCGGCGCAGACGTATCGCGCATGTCGAACACCTGGATCGCGTCGGACCTCCTGGAGGCAACGAAGAAGGCGTCCGGGTCCAGGGGATGGAACGCGATCTGCGTCACCCCGCCCCCCTCGATCCCTTCCACATGCCCGGCCGCGCGCTCGCCCGTGTCCTCGTCATACAGCACCACCGACCCGGCGAACGATCCGGCCGCATAGCTACCGCGATGGTGGGGGCTGAACGCCAGTGCGGAGATGATGCCTGCCGTAAGCTCCGAGTCTCGCTCCGCAGCTGACGTACCTCGCTGCCCGCCCTTCTCGCGGCGCGTCAGGCCCGTCTTCAGCCGGTCGGACGTGTCGTATCCTGGCGTCGCAACGTCGAACACTTCGATAGCATTCTCAAAGCCGCAGTATAACCTCATGTCAGCTTGTAAGACAGTCACATGCAAGCTCACTTGTCCGCCGCGGCGTTGAAGGCGACGCAATGCGGCGAGACGAAGCGTTCCCGATGGTCGACTATGGGGTAGGACGCCCGTATCTTGCGTCAGCTCGGAGGTGGAACCTTCCTCACCCGTCCGTCGGCGGCGTCGAGCAGGCGCACAGGCGTATCCCGGACGCTGGCGACGAAGCAGAATGTCTCGGGCGCAAGGCGCGAGGCTGAGGGATACCAGAGTGCTGAGGTTACCGAGTCTGGCTGAGGGAATGTTCGCGGTTGGGACAGGGATGCGCTGCCGTCGTCGCATGGTCTGGTGTCAGCTGTGAACTGGGGAAGTGAGCTCACGTATCAATTACGCGCACGGCGCGGTCCTCGGCGGTCGTGAGTATAGCGGTGCCGTCGGCTGTCCTAAGAGTCAGACACAGGGCGATGCAGCGGTGACCTACCATTGCGCACTGCGGAAGAAGGAGCCGCGCCCGTCTGTCTCTTTGGACGCGTCAACAGTCCCAGCGTTGCGCGGCGAGCTTGCGAAGTCGTACGTCGGCGGTGACGGCCAGGAGGTAGTACTCGATGGCCCCGGCTCAGTGCCGGGTCTTTGTGCATCCTCCATGCTCCTCCACTCTCTTGCGTCCCCTGTTGCTGACGCGGTGGTAGTGAGAGTGAGAGTGTAAGGGGCAATATTAGGCGGGGTATAGACTTGTTGTGTTGACGGTGGCAAAATGATGCGAGATTGGTATCATTAGTAGGAAATCTCAGTCCAGTCATGACAGTCAGTCGCGCCCTTGACACCCATCACCACCAAACTTCATCATCAACACTTCCCTCACTTCCTTCACTCTCACTTGCCTCGACGACACTTATTCATCCTTTCTTCGTCTCCGGCTTCCTTCCTTCAGGTCTTACAAGCAGGCGCATCAAGCACATCGATCTACCCCTCACATACCGCACATCACAACCACCTTCCCTCCTCCCGCACCACCTACCTTCGCCTCACATTCGCACGACCACGAGCGCGTCCGGGCTGCGTGACGGCCATGCTCTCGTGTTCATAGCGGCAGCGGGCTACCAGTGAGTCGCGTGTAGTGGTCGTCACGTGTGCGTTCACTGACAGACAGCTTGCATCATCTCTCCTCCTGACTCGACGTCCTCGGTTCTCTCAACGTCGGCAGGATGGAGTACTGCATGTTGATGGACGAGAGTCCGGAACTAGCAGACCCCATGGACGATCGGAGAGCTGGATCCAGAAAGGGTTCACGCGCAAGTCGCGCTGATGAAGGACCGCCTCTTGGTCCTGAAGAGTGAGCCGAACGTTTGCCGCTGGTCTAACGCCAACTAGCATGCTTCTGGTGGACCAGGGCGTACAACTCCGCCAGCTTGGCAAGGATCGCAACAAGCGCGACAAGCACGATGATGCAGCGCGCGCAACGGAGCGAAAGAGCAAGGGGGGTAAACCTCACAGCTCTCCCTTCACTATCTCCAATACCGGTCGTCGAGGACTTGCACGAGAGAACGCATTGAGGACCCCCGCAACTCATCAATCTTCTCCGTTGAAGCCTTCTCGCCCCGAGGCTCCTTTCGACACTGACGTTGAAGTGCTTCCTCCCCCTGCGAGCGAAGGCCGGAGGCGAAGCTTGCCGTCTGCATCGCATTCCGGCCAAGATCGCCGACGAGCTCGTAACAGCTCTCCGACCGTCGCCAATCGTATTTCGCACGGGGAACAGAGTGACATCTCCCTTGCAGAGCAGAGGAAGGCTGCTCAGCCGAGGTCATCATTGCCGAGGTCATCATTATCCGGCCAGAAGCGCAACATGACAAGGCTGGCCGACGACGTGCGACGACCGGACTCTCATCCTACACCTGGGTCCTCTCGACACTCATCCATCCCCATTGAAGTCTCCGATTCTGAGAATGAGGAGAAGCAGGCTATCTTGAAGGCGTCTACGGACACGGCGCAGAAGGCTGGCGAAACCCAGACCAGTCGTCCAGGCCCAAGTCGTCAAGTCCAACGTCCTCCAGAAGCCAACGGCCATCGGCACGGTGATGTGCCCGGGCAGTGGCCTAACCCACCAAGACAACACAGCCATTCACACTCCGAGGAGGAGGGCGTCGATGATATTGTTCAGTTCTCAAGAGACGACGAATCTTCACGGTATCCTAAGTCAAAGGGAAAGGCGAAGGAGGCGGAACAAGAGAACGTCCCTCCACTGCACCGCTCCTCGCGTTCGCATCACCCGCCCCGGAGGACGGAACGCGATAGCGATCATGACTCAGACGGTTTTGGCCGTTCTATCCGCCCACCATCTAAGACAACAGTACAATCGTCGACTACGCCTGCGGGCCCTAGCCGACCGAGGAGGCAGATGCAAGACAAGGATGGCTGTGTTCAATCGCCAGAGGTTCGTGTCGAGGTTGTGCGGTTGATTGGTTGATCAAAGCTAATGCGTTACAGCACGCGCCGCTCACCCGCCAACAGTCGAAAGCCTCCAAGTCATCCAGCATCATCCCGTCCTCCAAACTCGGTTCAAAGGTCCAGGTAGCGTCTTGTTATGCCGTCGATCTGAACAATCAATTGCCCTTCACAACAGCCCGCATAGAGCGTTCCGATCTGGTGCTTGAGGGGCAAAGTGAGGGCCGCAGCGAGCGTCTGCGCATCGGCGTTGAATCCGTTTTGGAGATAAAGGTAGGCGCACATGTCCCTAGGCCGAGAATCTCACTGTAGCTCCTCGACGACGATACTCCTACCTTTGCGCTGGAGCTCGAACTCACACAATCGGAGTTCAAAACGCTCCAGTCACAAGTCCGCACGAGTGCGTATTGGTTTCCATCTAAGGAGTGTCACTAACTAGGTAGATCTTGAGTCCCCAGAGCTTCCACTACTGGTGGTCCTCAAGGAGATGAAGGATCGGACGTTCTTCCCTCAATGGTTGGCTTCGCACAACGCCGCTTTCAAGTTCAAGCCAGATCCGTGAGTGCCCCTCAGTTCCTCTCTCGGCCAGTCTAACGGTCTGCAGGCAAACACTTGACGCCTACGTTGCGCATGGTCCATATAGCAAGACCTACTCCGCTTCGAAGCCTCGACTGGAGAGTCCTCGTGACAGGGCCTTGCGAGCCGCAGAAGAGAGGCGCAACCAGGCAGCCTCAACGCGTGGCCGCACGGCACCGAAGGCTGCCACTAAAGGCCAAGGTCGGCAGACTACTCTGCAAATGTCCGCGGCGACTGGGCGGCGCAGCTCGAGGATCGCTCAGTCGTCTACACCCAGGTATAACGAATCCTCACCAGACGTTTTGCCTGGGGTGTCCTACTCTATGCGAGTCAAGCCTCCTGCCGACAAGAATCGACTGTGCGTCTCCGTATTTGCTAGCGACTCACTGACGCCAGTCTTTTCAACACCCATTCCCTGGATATCACAGTGTGGGAACGGTTTCGCTTTGCGACGCCGTCAGAATTCCTTAACGATACCTGCTTGGAGTTTGGGCTTTGGTTAGTAAAATACTGAACGCAGAGCTGACCTCCAGCCACACTCTCGACCACACTACCCCTAAAAGGGACGATGTCCATTGCTTCAACTCCTTCTTTTACTCGATCTTGTCTGAAAAGGGGCCCAAGTGAGTTCGTTGTAGGAGCATGGCTGACCGACAGGAAGGACTCGGACGAGCACTGGCACGCGTACGAAACGGTCAAGCGATGGACAAGGAAGGTCGACATCTTCAGCAAGAAGTTCATCTTCGTGCCCGTTAACGAGAACTACCACTGGTACCTCGCTGTGATCTACAACCCTGCGGGCATCCTGCAGAAAGCCCGCGCTGCGAAGGCTACACCGCCTGCCGCTGCCGCGGAGATCGATGATCTCGAGAGCATCAGCAGTTCCACTAGTGGATGTGCCGAAGGAGCTGCACCTCAAGGTGTCACTGGCTTGTCGGCCGAAGCCGGTGAAGAAGGTGACCCGCTCAACATCATTGACCAGGACGACGAGCCACAAGCCGCGGAAGACGCTGCTGTGAAGGACGTTCGTGCGCGTGTTGATGGGCTGGAGCTCGAGGCGCCTCAACCTATCGCTTCACACACATTGGATGTCGTTCAAGCACAGTGGAACTCAACTGAAGCCTCTACACCGGTGTCGACGACGCCACCTCCAGCCACGCACTCATCGCCCGTCAAGAAGCATGGACGAAAGCCTTATCGTGAAGACTTTGACATTTTAGGCAGCGATGAGTAGGTTCGGGGTCTGTATCGTGCGTTCTGACGTGGCAGAACTTGGATCTTCACCTTGGACTCCCTAGGCAATCGACACCCTTCCGTTGCCAAGCATCTCAAAGACTGGCTTACATACGAAGCTCGCGACAAGCGTGGCGAGGAAGTCGACTTCAGTGGCGCAAAGTATTTTGACGCCAAGTGTCTGAACCAGCCCAACTTCTCTGACTGCGGCCTCTACCTGATCCACTTCGTGCAACAGATTTTAGAGCGCAGCGACGATATCCTCCGCTTCATTGGGGTGAGTGATTGTATGCCGCCCCCTTCGCCGTACTAACACCTAGCGCGCACCACGGGGAGTTGGTATTGAGGGCCACGACGAGTGGGAAGCACAGAAAGCCGAGGTCTGGGCAGCCAACAAAACCGGCGACCTGCGAGGACAATGGGTTGCTATCATCGATGTCGAGACATCGGAGTATCGCGGCAAACTCGAAGGCGCTGCCACCGGAGGTGTGGGGTCGGAGAACGTCCCGCCAGAGTCACAGGCCTCGGTGCAGGCTATTTCGCAGCCGGCTCCTGAGGTTGCAGACCGCGCAACCACGCCACCTGCACAGACGCTTGACGCCGGCCCTAGTAACGGCCGCCCTGTCCCATTTTCCACTCCGCTACCTACTTCAACGCGGCCGCGAGCGAGAGTATCGATTTCCGCTTCGCCAGCAACTACTCCCGAGCCTAGACAGGCACTCTCATCCGATCACAAGCACGACACCCGTCTCTCCAGCGACCAGCAAGAGATTGTTGCACGGTTGCACGACCAGCAGCGTAGCCGATCTCGTGTTGAGCTTAGTGATGACGAGATATCGGAGGGGGACGACTCGGAGGAGGAGGAGGAGCACATCGAGGCGAGGTCTTTCGACGAGAATCTCCAGGCATCCCATGAACGTGAGGAGACACCTCCTCCACCACAGGGGGACGAGCTTGAAGACGACGATTTCCTGTTCCGCCCGCCAATCATCAATCCCGCCCTACAAATACCCACTTCCGCGCCGGCAATGCCCTCAGCTTCTCTCGAACCGCCACAGCAGGCCAAAGACGATCAGTCTGTTCAAGTTCCGGGGACATATCCAGACGTTGAGCTCGACGAGGACATGGAAATGGACGCGTACGATACAGTCCAAGAGGCACCGTCAACACCAGTCAAAGCCTCGCCCATGGCACAGCCCTCTGCTGCCATCAGCGCATCGCCAGAGGACCCGTTCGTCGACCTTGGAACTGCTGGACCCCATCATAGGTCATCAGAGGGTGGTGGTAGGAGCCGCGCGGCTGCTCGGTTGTCGGCAGCACACTATCTCCCGACTTCGGATGAGGCGTATGATGTCGCTGGCAGACTACCACGGCGGCCTCCGCCCGGCGTATTAGTACCAGCATCCAGCCCATTGACTCTGCCACCAGCGTCGCCCAGTTCCAACGGGCGCCCTGCGTCCCATTCGAACGCCGATGCCCGTGCCTCCCCGGCCAACAGTGAAGGTGCCGAGCAGCCTTCCCAACTCACAACGTCGGATCACGCGCACGCCATGGAGGTGCCGGACGCGGACACGACCCTTGATCATCGCCCCGAATCGACCCGAGGGCAACGGCGGCGGCGGCCATCGGATTCGGCTGTCTCCCCAGAACCAGAGGCCAAGCGGTCGCGGCCGACCACCGGGTCTCCCCAAGCCAGCGCACCCTCGAGCCTAGCGTCCAGCGGCTCGCCTCCTCGTCAGGTGTCCCCACCGACGACTCGCGCCGCCGCTAGGCGGGAGCAGGAGGTCCAGGGCAATTATATTCTCTCCGACTCTGACGACGAGGAGGCCAAGGACGTCAGCGAGTCGCCAAAGAACGGACGCCATGCACTACCCGCCACGCCGCCATCTCCTATGCCCAAAGGCAAGGGACGCGCTACGCGAGCCGCGGCGCGTCAATGCGGATCTGCCTCCGGGCGCAAGAGCCAATCGCCACCATTAGTTCAGGACAGCGACGCTGATGCCGACGCGGATGAAGCCGACGCCCCCGGACCAGCGACAAAGCAGGGTCGCAGTAGACAAGAAGACGAGTCGTGGACGCCAACGATACCGACATCGAAACGTCCCACTACATACGCCCGTTCGGGTAACAAACGGCGGAAGACGGATACGCAGGCAGCAAGGAAGGGCCAGCCGACCCTTCACGATCACTGGGCGGAGAGGTCGCGCGAGAGCCGAGGCGGGTCGGCGAAGTCGCCAATAGCAGTCAACGACGATTCTGATTAGTACCAATAGCATGTAGCATTGAGTGAGCATAGTATGGGCATGTAGTCATGTACTGTAAGCATGCAGAGTGTCATGTACCAGGCCAGGGGAGCTGGGACCGAGATGTGATGCATAGTATTAGAACAACAATGGTCTCGTGTCCGGCCTCGACGTGATCCAAGCGTCCTCGTCCGTCTCTTCTTCTCCCTCGTCCTCTGACCGCAACAGCCTGTCTCGCACCGCTCACTCCACACTCGGCCCAGCCCCCGGACGCCCCTTATCCGCCAACTCCCACCAGACCCGCCCGGCGTCCGTGTCGGGCGCGAAGAACGGACAGCGGTTCTTGAACACGTCGAGCGTGCGTTTCCGGATAATCGCCTCGATCGTCGCCTCGCTGCCCAGCTGCTCGGCGATGCGCTGTTCCTCGAGCGCGCCGCGGGTCGGGACGGGCGCCTCCGACCCGGCGACCTTGGCGGCGGCGGACGCCTCGACCGTCGTTTGGCAGTAGGTCAGGAGGGTCTGGCGGTGTGCCCATCCGGCTGCTGTCAGCTGTGTCCGGCGCACATTCTAGCTAATGGTGGCGACGGGCCCACTCCTCGACAGAAGATGTGAGGGCAACGCTCGTAGGGTACTCTCCGCGTTCCGCATCGCGCCTCATCTATTCCCCTCCTCCGACACCAGCAAGCCTTCCCTCCCCAGTTTCACCCGCCCGCCCGCACTCACCCATCATCTCGGCCCACATGTGCGCGCACATGCCTTCCCGGCCGCTGCCTGTCCCTTTCCGCGACTCGTCGCGCAGTTGTGCTTGTGCCCGGTTGAGGCGGGTGACGACTTGGTCGTCGAGTTTGCGATATTGCCTCACGAGGTCTGCGCAGAGGATTGCAATTAGGTGGTGGCGATGGTAGAAGGTGGAGAGGAGGGAGGGAATAGGCGTAAGTCGCGGGATCACCATGTGGAGGATGGCGAGGAGTGGGTGGCGATGACACGGCGAGGGCGCCGACGTAGAGGTGCATGGCCATTAGGACGTGGCAAGGAGGACGCGAACAGGGGACGAGAGAGAGGAGATATTGGCGAAGCACGGAAAGTAGACGAGGAGGAGCGTGAGCATTACAGCGATCCCATCGACCACACAGCTACTCACCTCGGAAGACACTCAGGTTGAAGCACGTCTCAGCGCCCAGAGTGAGCGTCTTCGGGGGCGGGGCGGGGAACGCGTCGGCGTACGCGGACGCAGTGCCGAAGGGCGGTGCGGCCATCTTGACGGTGAAGTGGTAGAGATGACAAGTGGTATGCACGCGATGAGTGAGCTGACCAAAGGCGTTGGGAGATCCTTATGCGGCCTGTATCTAATCGGCCATGGAACGCGCAATGACGACCATCTTCGGCGACTCCCAGAAGTGGAGGTCAAAAGCCTAGGGCCGCCACGAGCGGAAATAGTACATTTTCCGGCCACCTCCCGCCGCTCGCCCCCCCTGGAGCATTCCTTCGTATTCCTTCGCACCACCCTGGGTGAGGGAATATATTTTGGCTGCATCTAGAGCCCAGTTCTTGTTGCCATCCTCCTCCCACTCTCATCCCCTTCTCATCCACCACGGCTCGCAAGGTTAGTACCCGCCTCTCCCCCCTCATTCCCGGCGATGGACGGCGCGCAGTGTGTGTGCTCTGCGCATACATGCACGCCCGCTCCTCCGCATCTACACTACTCTGATGACCTTCTATTCTCTCCCCGTCTTACCGACCATGTCGAACGAGATAGGGCTCCCCTTCGCGGGGGAGTCTGGACCCCTGCTATATGCGGGCTATCGGCGCTTGCCAGTGCCTTTGACTGATCCACCTACGCCTTCAGCTACCTTCTGTTGAACACGAGCTGACAGAAACAGGACTTGACCATCCTCGCGAGCCGTGGCTATCCTATTGTTAACGTGAGTGTCGCCTCCGCCAACCCAGCGTGTCTGGCACAGCACGAGCTGCCCAGCCACGCCGCTCTCCTGATGAATTCCATTTAAAACCATACGCAGTTTCCACTGTAGCGTCCTCCCTGCCAGGAGTAGACTGCTAGATGTGCGCCGCGCTCTGCGAGTCGAGTGCCCCGGTTCCGGATTGAACCTTCTGTTGAGCCGGGCGCATTCCTCGCGGGCCTCTCCGGGGGCAGCCGGCAACGCGCATGTCGACGCGGGCGTGATGCTTTGAAGTTTTTTCTTCCTTGGATGTCTGATTCTTTCCGTCTCTTTCTCTACTTTTGATTGAGGATGGCCGCTGACGCCAGATTATCTGTTGGAGTTGAGTGTAGCGTTGTAGTCTTCTGTAGCATCTGTGATCTATCTGTTGTTCTTGATTTGTTGTTGCTGCTCGTGTGCGCTGTGTGCTCTGACTCTATACTCTGCCCATACGAACGTTTGCGGCCTGGCGTTGTGGAGGTTGAGAACCTGCAGGCAGAGACGGAACCAAATATGCGGCTGAGCGCGTCGCGGACGTGACATGACGTTGCGTTCAACTGGACCGACCATCTCCCATCTACTCACCACGCCGCCATGACCGTCCACGCCCTCTGGGTCATCAACAAAGCCGGCGGTCTCGTCTTCAACCGCTACTACAGCGGTGCGTGCTCCGTGCTCTTCCAAGCTCGTATGCTGACCTTCCGTCTACTGGGCCTCTGCGTTTCCTCATTTGTGCTGCCATTTCGTCGTCGCTCCTCGTCTGGCCGCCCCCAAACTACTCCTCTGGCCTTCTGCACCACACTACGCTCGTGCTTGTCTTGCCGACCCTTACGCCCCTACGCTACGCTTGTCCCCGCAGACACCCTCCCGAAACTCGAGCCAAACGCCCTCCTCATCCTGGCGGGAACGCTGCACGGCATCCATGCGATCACCGCGAGACTCGCGCCTGCGCCCCAGCCAGGCGTGCCGAGCACAGGTATCCAGAGCTTTGAGGCGGAGGGGTGGGGCGGGAGCGTGTATCTTACGCCGACGGGTGAGTCTTGGTCAACAATGTCACTGCGGCGAGAGGGGAGGATGCGGTGGAGGACGATGGCGGCACGGAGAATCGGGAGTACGATGCCCGACGTGTTGCGCTGGAGGATCGGCGTGCATTGGGACTCGACAGTACGCTGGGTGTATAGGGAGAGCGAGAGCGCTCGACTTGAGATTGCATTGTGGCAGTGCTGCTGCATGTGTAGGGGAGAGTGCTCGTCTTGACCTGTTGGGCCGGGCAGACGAGCGTGGGGGCAGCACGCTATCATCAACACCCAGCTCCCCGCTCGTTCCCTCAGTTGCCTCATCGCCTCCTCCCTCTTGTTCCATATTGCCGCTGACCACAGGCACAAAGTTCGTCGTCCTCCATTCTCTCGGCCATCCCGTCGACGACCTCCTCAAGCGCGTGTACGAGATCTGTGAGTCGCCTCTCCCATCCTGCCTCCATGGCCACGCTGACAGCAGACTCGGATGCCGTCATGAAGAATCCGTTCCACACGCCCGAGATGCCCATCAACTCGAGCCTGTTTGAGAGCGGTTTGCAGACGCTCATTGCGGGCGCGCATGCGTAATTGGGATCGTGGGTTGGGACGGAGACGAGCGCAGTGGAGAAGGAGTGGAGAAGACGCGGAAAGAGACAGATACCCTGCATTTTGATATGTTACCCTATGAGAAGCTGTTGCTATGTGGTCGACGTGGAGTGGATGCTAATGCTATGCTTGGAGAACGGGCAGAACGGACGAATGGGTCGCAGGGCCCGTGTGGTTCCGCAGCTGACGAGCACTTAGCATCTCCCTATGGGCATGGAAGTCAGCGAGCACACCCATGGCTGCGCCGCTGGGGTCCTCGTACATGCAGCATACTCGCGCGCGATCTAGAGTTCATAGTGTATACGGACAACAGGAATACAAGGAGGGTGGACAGCTAACAAGACACAACTAGTAGTACTGGCGCTGGGGCCGAGAGTTCCAGTACTCATCTAGTACTCGACAATCCCGTCGATGTAGTAGATCCTGCCATTACTCGCGGCCTTCTCCCCGACGACCTTCGCGCCCCCGGGCCGCACGACGATCCCGTCGCCCTCCTTCTCGAGCGTCACCTCGCTCCCGCCGAGCGTCTTGCCGCTCTGCCCGGGCTCGAGGTCGGAGCCGACGATGTGGTGCGCGAGGAACTCCTCGACGTTCTTCTGCGAGTCGGCGTCCGACGTCCCGCCCGACGGGTTGTTGTGCGGCTTGTGCGGGAGCGCCATGATCGCGTCGTCGGTCGGGACGAGGAGGGTCGTGTTGCCGGCGCGAGTCAGGCGGGCCGTCTGGTGTGAGCTCGCACGAACGTTCGAGCTCCAAGTAAACCGAGGGCGGAGACGGATGGATGCAGGGCTTAGCTGGGATGTGTACAACGCAGCTATGCCTGCACACTTTCCAAGCATCATCTTCGGCGCCCCAAGGCGCTCAACACTGAACTGGACAGCCCACATGAGGCAGGTCCACCTCCCTCCCGCCTACTGCTTACACGACCACTCACCACAGACGCAACATCCCGCGCGTACTCCCACCACAAACTAGCCTTGCGCTCGAGCGTAAGTGCGTCGGCGAGGCTCATCCCCGACGCCGGGCTCCCAACGCCGACACCCTGCTTGAACACAGTCTGCCCGTTCGAGTCCTGCGCCGCGGCGATGGCATCGACGAATCCGTCCGCCGCGGGCACGTCGGCCTTGGCGCCCGCATGCGCGGTCGTTGCGTACGCTCCCATGGCGAGGAGGAGGGCTGCGATAAGGGTGGATTGGCGCATGAAGTCGGATTAGGTGAGTGTTGAGTGGTGTTCGAGGTGATGGATGGTGAGTTTGCGACTAGTGGCAATTCGTGGTGGAGTGGTCACGCGGGAGCTTTGAGAGTGCGGGAGGCCTAGCTTATTTCACCCCCCACTTTTTGGAGGAAGATTGTGCCTGGTGATCCTGGTGATGATCGTTTGGCGATCATGATCATCCACGGATGCCGCGGAGATCGTATGGGCTATCATGCTTCTTTCATGGATAGCTTGTGTACTGCATTGTTGACATTCAGTCGGTGTTTACAAACATGGCCACTGTCACTCCATGTGACGAAGTTGATACGTCTCTTTAATGATCGCAGTACGGCACGACCTTTGTGAAGGAGATTGAGCTGTGCGCTCTCCGCCTCTACCCGAGAGCTTACTTTCTAACCTCGGGGCAGCATTGGGAAGGGTGCAAGGTAAGCAACGCGTGATAGTCTATTTAGAGCCATTCGCTAGAGGCGCCCGTCAGCCAAGAGGCTCTAGTGAGCACTACTACTAAAAGACGTGTCGCGTCGAGGTGTTGGCGGGACCGGATGGTCTAGCTCTCCTTCGGCTCGGGCTGAGCCCAACGAGCCGCCGGCCAACGAAGAGCTTGCCGGCGCAGCACCAGACTGAGGCCGAGACATGTCCCGGGCCGCCGCTGCCGCTAGCACTGGTTTAGTGCACGAACAGCTACTTATCGCAGAACGTTATCGGGACGAATGCCGACAGCCGCGGCTGCCGTCAAAGAATCATGTAGCAGTCACAGCGACCTTTGTGTCATGTCGCCACTAGCATGACCTAGGCTGCTGCCATGTGTCGTGGCGTGATAAGGTGCGTGCGGAGGCGCGAGGCGACAGCTGCCGAGGATGAGCGATTGGACGAAGCCTTGACCGGCACACCATCGCGATGTGCCGGAAGTCGGCAGTGAGATGAAGGTGATGCTAAGGAAGGGCGCTTGACGGATGGCCGCGGATGGCTGAAAATAGCTGCCCGAATGCAAGGAGATGAGTGGGGGACGTGCATGTGAGCTCCCTCAAGGCCCACAATCCATGCATGGGAACCTCCTATGCCGATGGGAAGGCGGGCCGATCGCCGACGAGGCGCGAGCGGCACGGGAGGCAGAGATATTGCGATCGGCAACGTGGCGCGTTTCGGCAGTCCAAGCCCGAAGCGTGTCTACGTGGGTTGGGACAGAAGCCGAGTCGGCTGGGACTTATGTTAAACAAGCACGCAGAGATGCCTTGGACAAAGCGCGAGCTAGCTGCAACCAAATGCGAACTGAGAGATGAGTGTCGTCGAGCAAGATTCAGAGGGAGGGACTGCAACGCCGACGGTAGCGGGCACGTGCAAAGCTACCGAAGTCATTGTCGGGTAACGGCGAGGTCACATGCTAATGAGATCTCTCTGGCATGGCTGGCTTGGGCGGTTAGGAATGAGGCTGCGTCTAATGGGAGATCTGCACGAGGTGGCGTCGAGGACCATGCTCTGATCTAACTATCGTTCGAGAGTAGTTTCTTGCCCAACTCAGGCTGAAGGGTCGCTTTTAATTCAATCAACCTTATGTCCCCTAATGATACCATCTTCCGGGTCGACGGTGCGATGAGTCGACTGCGCTCTGAAAGCTCTGAAAGAGAATGAATCAAAGTCTCGCGTCTGCCGCTCATTATTTACGGCGCCCGCGTACTATACCCCTCACCCTAGAACAAGTAGCTCCGGACGGGTTGGGCCGTCGGTCACCCATCACTCTCTCTCAGCACCCACCCGCCCCCCGGGACCGCCGAATCACACCGAATCCTCACATCTCTCATTGCTCAATCTATCTATCAACTGTTCTCTTTACACAATACACTCAAATCACACTCTTGACATTCTCGTTCTTTTCATTCCCACTTCGCCTTGTGTCTTTTCTCGCCTCGCTTCGCCTCCCTTCGGAAGCGTCATCGCCGCCGCACCCGCCGCCCACGTCGACGCCCCACTCCGCGGGTCCCCGCCCCGCTTGGCAGCCGAATCGACCGCGCTTACCTGTCCAATTTGCTCATTTACACTCTATCGGTCACCGACAGTCACCACCACACCACACCCCAGCTTGAACGTGCCGCGGCGCATCAGGCTTTCGTTCTTTCTCACACCTCACGACGACGTCCATGGGCCACCTGCCCCTCGCCGTCCTCCCCACACACTCCCTCCGACTTTGTTCATTTCTCCGATAACGCGATCGCCACGGACTTGACGTCTTCATGTCCGACTCGCAGCCTGGTTCCTCAGATCAGGCAACGGCCTCGTCCACAGTCACTCCCCATGGGCTTGGCAACAATGGCTCCAACCCTGCCAACCCCACCTGTACGTCCTACCTTGCTGCGCAGAATGCTGACAGGCTAGCATCCGGTAGCGGCTCCCAAGAGTAGGCCGACGACGACGATCATGCAAGGTGACTAGCTGACAAACCAGGTCCGAAACCCGGCCTCCGCAACCAGAGCGTGAGTCTGACTGCTGCGGGTGATCTCAACGCTGACAATCTAGAATCCAAGAAGGTCGACGTGTCGCACTTTCCTCACTATGGGTTGAAAAGGGGCATGTACGTTGCTCGCGGTGCAGTGTCCTTCGCACACAAGCTGACATTGCAGGGCATGCACCTTCTGCCGTCGTCGCAAGCTTGTACGTGCCTTTCAGGCCGACGGCCATGTTCCAAGCTAACGACGCAGCGTTGTTCGGGCGACCGACCGCAATGCACAAACTGTGTAAAGTACACGAAACAGTGCGAGTATGGGCCGCCCGTCAAGACGGACAAGAAGAAGCAGCAGCTGCAGATGCAGCACCAGTATCAACAACAGCGGCAACAGCATCAGCATCAGCAGCAGGCACAACAGCTCCACCACCTTCCCGACCAGCAGGGATACGGCAGCACATCATACAATGGCAACCCGTTGCCAACTGGAGCAGACGCCGTCAGCGGCGTAACACCTCTGCAGCAACTGCACTCTGGCGCGATGTACAACAGCCAGCCAACACTGCCGTCATCATCGGCCGACTACATGAGCGGCATGATGATGGACACGAGCATGATGGGGCAAGCAAGCTACAACGCATCGGGCATGGCGTCCTACGGCGTGAACGCCTTCGGTACCGACTTCCACCAGCAGTCGCCATTCGTCACGTCGTCCTCTGTCGCCGCCGGTCAACCGGCGTACATGGGAGGTGGGCAACAACCAGCGCAGGCGAACGCATTGGTGCCGCAGCACTTGGCGCAGCCGATCATCGGCATGCCTCCATACGTGCCCTCGACCGGGCCGGACACCTTCTCGTTCACAGACGTCACCGGCGCAGCTCCTACCACTGCCTCCTCCATGCAAGGGTCGTGGATGGCCGCCCCGTCGTCGGCGTACCCAACGCCCCAGAACTCGACGGGTTACGATGCGACTCCGGGCGCGCAGACGCAGACGTCTATCCTCACGGAGCCATTGACGAGTGAACCTATGTTCGACCCTTCGATCTCCACCTCCATCTCCACATCACACGACCCCCTCAACGCTTCCATTACGCGCATGGCATCTGATCCTTCAACACCAGAGGAGCGAACACAACGCGGGTCTGGGCGGGCCTCCGGTTCTGGGTCGGGCGACGGCACACCAGAACCGAGCAATCGCTTCGCCTCCAAAATGTATAATCAAACCAGCCTTCATTATGTCGCCAACCTCACTCCTGTCGATGGCTTGACAGAGCGACTGGGTGAATTCCTGTTCAGCCCCAATGGCAGCGCCGTCAAGAACGACGACAACAAGCGGAAAAAGCCGACCCGGGCAGGCAGTGGCTTGCAGGACAGCACCGGACCAAATTCAGTCCCTCCTGGATCTGTCAACCGCATGCGAGCAGAGTACGACGGGTTGATGGACGCGTCGCGTACCCTTCTCCTCGACTGCTTCCTGGCACACTCGACACTGTTCTTCGAAATGAGCGTGCCACGGTTCCGCTACCGATTGTCGTTCTCGGACAAGCGGCGGCCAAGTTTGGCGCTGCTCAACGCCATGTACCTGTGGGCTACCCGCATATCCAACTCTCCACAGATGGTGAGCATGGAGAAGCACTTCTTCGAGGAGGCGTGTAAGCACTTGGACATTTCGACATCAACTGTCGACCGCCTCATCGATGCTGTGCGAGCGGCCATGCTCTTGTCGGCGTATTCGCATTCGTCCGGCAGGCATCACGAGGGATGGTGTCTAACAGGGTTGGCCACGCGGCTTGTGTTGTCATGTGGTCTGCATCGCATCAAGTCGAATGTACACAAGCCTGAGCCGCCCTCGAATCCATTCCTGCGCGACCGCTTCTTCCTCCTCCCTCCTCCCGTTGATGCCGTGGATCTCGGCGAGAGGTTACATGCTTTGTGAGTATCTGTACTTCGGGCGGACGGTGACTGACCCTGTAGCTGGGCGGTGTTTGCAACAGACCGATGTGGGTCGTTGGCAACAGGATATCCCTCTGGATTACGAGATGAAGATATCACAACACCATTTGCACGGCATCTCACAGACATTGGCGCTGGAAGCGTGTCCGAGCGCGACGACTACACTGTCAAGGACTTGTACTTGGGCCGCTCCGTCGACTTCTCCAACGACACGTCGTATGCGCGGTGGGTCAAGTGCGTGGCGATCCTCGAACGCTCCAGCAAGCTGGCATTCCTTGAGCCTGCGGAGGACTCTGCCTACGCGCAAGCATGGAACCAGTACCATCTCACACTGCATCGCGACCCGATGCAGGCGCGGCCGGCCGAGACTCTCAACCAGCCCAAGTTCCGCAACCCGCGCGATTACCGCGAGTGCTTGCTGGCCATCGACCAACTTGTGGCTGGCCTGGGTGAGGACGGCGTCTTCCCCGTTGTGCGCAAGATGCATGCTCAGCAGGACGGCGCTCCCGAGCCGGTGACGTCGACCAACATCATCATGCTCCACCACATGATCTGTGCGGTTTACATGGTGATCAACGACATCAACTCGCTCGACGTCGAAAACACTGAGGCGCTCAAGGCGGCGCGGAAGAGCGTCCTACTCTTCCGGGGCCTGGACCCGCTCGTGAGTCCGAAGCGGTTGACAAGGGCGCACGCAGCGCTGACCAACAGCCATTCACAGACGTGGACGCCTTCCTCGTCCTCATCTGGAGCTTGATAGCCAAGGTGCTGATCAAGGAGACGCACCGGCTGACCAAGCTGGGCGACATGGATGGTGAGCCCCTTCAGAGCTGTACAATGCTAATGGCAGCCGCCCGGTCCGTCGCATCGGAAGCAGACACGGTCATTGGGGAGATGGCGCGCATCGGGCAGACAATGTACCTGGCCCGGACGCAGGCCAAGGCGGTCGAGGAGCTGAAGAGGGCCGCGCTGTCGCCTACGGGCGAGCCGGAGGACGTACCGCAGCTTGAGAGCTTCTTGTTCCCGCAGCACATGTAATACCATGTATGACGAGCGAGGCGGTTTGTCAGGGGGCTGACCATGGGATAATCGGCTCGATGGACTATACTGTACTACTGTAGATAAATATATCACGGACACGATGCATGGCGTGATGCTGCCCGAGTCTGGTTGTTGTCTTCGTTGTGAAAGGGAGCGATGCCAAGCGAGTGTCGACTAAGTGGAGGTGAGGTGGAGGTGAGGTGACGAGGTGGAGGTGACGTATGACGCAACCTCGAGCTGTCCTGGTGGTATAAATGAACTGCCAACCTCAATTGAGAACCAAGCTTCCCCTCCTCTTCTCTTCGCGGAGCACCTACCCAATCTCGTCACCATTTCCCTCCTCAACACAATGAAGCTCGTCATCTTCGGCGGCGGCGGCAAGGTCGCGCGGCACGTCGCCCGCCTCCGCGGCTCGCACGAGGTGACCTCGGTTGTGCGCGACGACTCCCAGTGAGTCCAACTCCTCACCCATCAGGGGGGATGATCGCGGCCTCACTGCGCGGTCATGGCCTGATCTTGGGCAGGCTTCGGGCCGTGGTCTTGGGTAGACACGGGGCGCGACACCGCTGACCCCAGCGTCGCCGACCTCCGCTCGCTCGGCGCGACACCCGCCATCCTCTCCCTCGAAGAGAGCAGTGCGCAGGACATCGCCGCGCTGCTCAAGGAGCGGAATGCGGACGCGGTGCTGTTCGCCGCCGGCGCAGGAGGGAAGGGCGGGAAGGAGCGGACGCGCAAGGTCGACTACGAGGGTGCTCTGACTGTGAGTCTGAGTCGGGCGTTGTCGCGCAGGCGCGGTCGTACTTGGCGCCGGCGGGGGTATTAAGGACAACGTATGGGATGGAGTGGAGGTGCTAGCAGGGCTGGAGTCGGCAAACTGTCAGCTTGTCGATCGATTTCCCGGTCAGGCCAGACACCCCAGACACCCCAGATACGCCAGACACAGCGCCCCTGGACACGAACACTGACGCCAGGTGTACGAAGCCTGCCGCATCGCCGGCGTCGACCGCTTCGTCATGATCTCGGCTGTGGATGCGCGCGACCGCAGCAAGCCCGCCCCGGCGCACTACAACGAGGACAGCCACAAGGGCAGCGAGCAGGTGTGGGGGGCGATTGGGCACTGTGAGTGTACAGGTGGAGGTTGGTGGAGGCATGTGGAGGTGGAGGCGGTGGAGGTGGAGGTCGCTGGCTCTTGTGCAGCGGGCCAGCGAAGGGCAGCGGGCGAGGAGTAGGCGTAGTCAAGGCGTGCGAAGTTGTGCCATATGCGATGATGGAGGCGGAGGGAGTACACGCATGACACTCAAGGAGCAGAGAGCTGCGTGGGTAGAGGAGGAACCCGCTCACCCCAGACATGCAGGCCAAGTACGACTCGGAGAAGGAGCTCCACCGCACCAACCTCGCGTTCACGGTCCTCCGGCCCGGCCTCCTGACCGAGGAGCCGGCGGGCGGCGCCGAGGTCGGCGTGACGCAGATGGGCAAGACGAGTCGCGAGCTCGTCGCCAAGACCGTGTGGGAGGTGCTCGCGCAGCCCAAGACCGAGGGCCTCACGCTCGACGTCATGGACGGCTCCGGCGACCTCAAGGAGGAGGTTACGCGGTGTGCTGAGCAGCGCACGGATGCGTGGACGGGTTAGGGGACAGAATACATAGGCTGAAGTGAAATGCACAGAATAGAAGTCGAGTGGGGTGATGCACGACCGAGCCTGACCGAGAGGGGTGTGGTACAGCTCCTATCTGGCCGCGTTTTCGGGATAGATCATGATCGACAACCGAGTCTATGACGTCGTCACGGGCAAGTCGACATACAAGCCGCCACGACTACAGACAACTTTCCAACCTCCCATCCATCCATTCGCCTACAACCATGCTCGAAGGACTCAAGGCAGCGATCGCCGAGCGCCAGCAGGAGAAGCTCGAGCGGGAGGCGCCCGCCGGCCCCGCCGATCAGCAGTTTGCGCTGCAGGGTGAGTATCCAGGCTGCCCATATGCCTTCCAATGCGCCCTGCCAGTGTTCTACATCCATGCCTTGGCGTCCCATTCCTAACATGTCTTCCTCTTTTGCCTCGGGGCCCTCTCCCCCAGGCCGCCATCCTCTTGGCAAGCCCATTTCCCTCTCTCCCTCTGCCCGCCTACCTTCCCCCAATACCCCAGCTGCCCACTCCCTCCCGATGTCCCTTCATCGAGACATCTGACACCAGGCTACTCCCTCTGGCTCCTCCCGCCTCTGGACGCCGCCAAGCCCCTCCGCGAGCTCGTCTTCTCCCTCTCCAAAGCCGCCGGCTCGCCCGCGTTCATGCCGCACATCACGCTCTTCACGGCCAAGGGCGCCGCGCGCACCGACCCCGACCGCCTCGAGGACGCCCTCCACTACGCCGTCAACACGTCGATGCTGGCGCGCGACATCGACGCGTCGGCACAGGGCGACTCCCTCCTCCGCCCCGGCGACGCGGCCGGCGGCGACCCAGAGGGGAGGGATAGGGTGGGCGAGGCGGCGGAGCCGGGGCTGCGGCTGCGGCTTGACGCGCCGGAGGCCGGCGACCGGTATTACCAGAGCGTGCTGAGCCCGGTCGATCCGGCGTCGGCGGCCGGGCTCGTTGCGCTGCGCACGGCGGTGGCGGGGAAGGTGGGGGAGAGCGCGCTGCCGTTCTTTCCGCATTTGAGCCTGTGTTATGGCGACTTCTCGCAGGATGTGCGGGAGGAGATCGCGAGACAGGCGGCGGCGGAGGGCGGGTGGCCGAAGGAGATCGTGTTCTCGGAGGCGGCGGTCGTGGATATCAACGGCACGGCGGATCAGTGGCGCATTGTCACGACCGTCAAGCTTACCTAGTCTGGCGAAAGTAGGTTGAGGAGGAGGATGCAGCTCGTAGATGTGTTCTAGAGGATGTGAAGGCTCTTCTGCAGACTATGAGAGGCCGAGCAGGCGGATGTGCGCGGGCTGCTACGGAGTCTGAGCAGTTGGCGAACCACCGGTGGTGGTGACGCTCCGTAGCCTGTTCTGAAATTCTACATTACAAGGAGGGTCGCGATCTACTTGCAGTCGTTCAGAACGGAGACCGGCAACCAGTACCGGGTGTGGGGATTCCAACGACCTCGTGCGGTCTCATAGAGTGATCACACTCATGCTCAGAGAGCAGCGGCCTGGTTGATATGTTCGCTGTGTCCCTTGTTGCTGTGAACCTTCTGGACTGGCTGCGTAAAGTGCGGGTTCTCTGGGCAACAGTTACAGCTAGCTGCAGCCTAGTGGCACATCCACATTCTTATTATCTGACGTTCAAATGCGACGCTGAACCCACTCTGGCTTTGCCCTGCTTTATACGGGCGAGTTGGAGGCTCCACTGCAACCCCTAACGACAAGCTCGCGACCTGACGCCCACTCGTTGCTCACTAGCCCGCCCAGCTGCTCACCGCCCGCGGCCAACACCGCTCGCTTCTTGCTCTCACTGCATACATCTACTTCTCGCTATCGCCCAAGGCTACCTTACTTCTGCGAAGCGACGAAGTTGACACCCTTGTCGATGTTCTTCTTGAGCTCAGGGATGCAGGCCTTGAGGAGCTCCTCCTCCTGAGCCGAGAGCTTGCCGAGGGGGTGGATGGTCTTGACACCCTCGGGGCCGAGCTCGACGTTGGACGAGAAGTAGGTGATGCCCTCACCGGCGAAGAGGGGCGACTCGACGAAGGTGGGCTCGACGACACCAGCCTCGCCGTCGAGGCCGCGGAGGAGAGCGGCGGCGAAGCGGGCACCGGCGTAAGCCATCGAGAGGGTAGCCGAGCCGGCACCGTCCTTGGCCTTGACGACCTCGTCACCGCCGAACTGGATGCGGTGGACGAGCTTGTCGTAGGTCTCGCCCTTGATGTCGGCCGACGCGGGGGTCTGCGAGAGGAGGGGGACGATGGTGGGGCCAGAGTGGCCGCCGACGACGGTCACCTGGATGTCCTTGGGGTCGGAGCCCTGGATCTCGGAGACGAAGCGCGAGGCACGGACAACGTCGAGGGTGGTGACACCGAAGAGGCGCTTGGGGTCGTAGACGCCGTTCTTCTTGAGGACCTCGGCGAAGATGGGGACGGTCGAGTTGACGGGGTTCGAGATGATGCCGACAAGAGCCTTGGGGCAGTGCTTGGCGACGCCCTCGGCGAGGGTAGCGACGATACCGGCGTTGGTGTTGAAGAGGTCGTCACGGGTCATGCCGGGCTTGCGGGGGACACCAGCGGGGATGATGACGACGTCGGCACCCTTGAGGGCACCCTCGATGCTGGGTGTCAGCGCTAGTGTCTTAGATTGGTCGGGGGCGGGACTGGGCTTTGCATCAAAACGAGCAAGCATTGTCGCATGCAGGTGCCGACAAGCATACAGCTGTCAAGCAGCAAGCAGCAAGCATCTGCTCATGCAAGCACGAGTCATCGGAAGTATCGCCGATGACGCACAGGCGCCCATAACCGGCGGCAGGGTGAGGGTGCGAGGATCGGTGACTTCGGCCGGTTTTTTACGCCTGCGTTCCGAAGTTGGACACCTCCACGCACGCCATCGACCATCCCGATCGATCGCGTCGTAGGACCATAGACACTCACTCCTCAGCGGCGTGGCCGGTGACCTTCGAGTTGACGTTGATGTGCGAGATGTCGGCAGCGACACCGGGGGCACCACGGACATCGTAGAGGGCGAGCTCGGTGACCTTGGGGTTCTCCTTGAGGAGGAGCGAGAGGGGCTGGCCCTGCGGAGGTTAGCTCTGGTCTGGCGCGAGAGAAGCAGCTCTGGCGACGCGGGAGAGCAGGGAAGAGCGAGGTGGTGGAGATTGAGGAGAATCGAGGCGAAAATGGGACGCGGAGGGTGGTTGAGGCAATGCCACAACCACACCCCCGAGCCACCATCCCACCACCCCTCCTCCTTCCACCTCATCATCTCCCGAGCTCTCCAGAACGTCGAACAGAGCTCCGGGAACGTCACGTACAATGCCGCCTCCGGCGCCGAGAACGACCGCGCGGTAGTCAGCGCGGGCCGAGGTAGCGAAGCCACGGGCGAGGGTAGACTTGGAAGCAGCACGGAGAGCGAACATGGTGGTTTGTGTTTTTGGGTGGAAGGAAAGGAGATTAGTTGGGGGAGAGATGCGTTTGCCTATGTAGGGGAATTACGCGGTGGGCAGTCAGCCAATCAGGGGGCGTTATTCAGGGCAGACCCCTTAGCTTAGGCGTTCACGTCGACTTGGGTGTAAAGTCGCTCCGGGGCGGCAGTCACTTTAGTGGGTGGATAGGCGGACCGGAGTGGACCGGCACTGTCCGGGTATCGGCGCGTACGGTGTAAGGAGGATTGCCCGGTCAAACCGCCTATGGGCAAGGCTTCGGAGAATCCCTCTAACACTCGACCCGAGCGTGGCACCTACCCCCTCCCCTCTCCTCCACCCGACGACACGGAACCTTCTCGGGTTCTCGTTGCCTTTTACTTATCTAATCGTCCCCTTTTAGATTTCCCCTTCACTGCTTGGCCAACCGCATTAGGTACCCGTTACTTGTTCCCCGCACTCGCTTCCCCCACTTCCCCACATTTGACTTGTTCCCCCATGCTCATCATTCGCTCCTCCAGTCACTGCCCACCGACTTCCCCAACTTGCTATCATCAAGCCATGATAACATCCCATCATCACGGTTAATCTCTTTTCTTTACCATCTACTCATCTCCTTCTAAAAAAAAACCGTCTAATGTCGAAGCCTACGACGACCGTGCTCGCCGAGCGCGCAGTCCTGCCCGGTCGCCTCGACCTGACTCCCGTGTCCGTGGACATTGCCGATGGTCGTATCGTCGACGTGAGGCCTGGTCTGTCGCCCGCCCCAGGCGCCAATGTCATCCAGGTGCCGCACGGCAAGGTGCTCCTCCCCGGTCTGATCGAGTGAGTAGCGTACACGCGCGCCTTATCACCTCCGCCAACTCACACCAGCTCTCACGTCCATCTCAACCAGCCGGGCCGGACGCAGTGGGAAGGCTTCGCGACGGGCACGCAGGCGGCCATCTCCGGTGGCGTCACGACGCTCGTCGACATGCCCCTCAACTCGATCCCGCCGACGACGACGCTCGCCAACCTGGAGGAGAAGAAGGCGGCCGCCAAGTCGACCGGCATTGCATGCGACACGGCGTTCTGGGGCGGCATCATCCCCGGGAACCAGGACGACCTCGTGCCGCTCGTCAAGGCCGGCGTCAAGGGCTTCAAGTGTTTCCTGATCAATTCGGGCGTCGACGAGTTCCCCTGTGTCACAGAAGACGACCTGCACAAGGCATGCGAAGCGCTCAAGGGCACGAACGCGCTCGTCATGTTCCACGCCGAGCTCGACCCCCATGGGCACAGCGACACGAGCGGCAACGTCCCCGGCAGCTGGGGCGCGGTGCTGGGCATCGCGCTGACCGTCGCCCTCGGCTCGGTCGCGCATGCGCAGAACACGAACCAAAAGATGCTCGGGTACGTCGCTAGCGCGGTCGCCGGCTTTGTCTCCGTCACCCTCGCGTCCTACCTCTCGCCATGGAAGCTGCCCTACTCGACCGTCGACGGCGAGCCTGGACGCGCCTCGATCGCGCTCGCCGTCACCGCCGGCCCCGTGCTCGGCGTGACGGCCGGCGCGGCGATCTGCCAGATCGACAGTATCCGGAACTACGCGCCGCTGGCGCTCCCTGTTCTCTTTGCGATCTTTGCCGGGTCCTACCTCGCCAGCGGGAGCGAGTACGGGACGTGGCTCGCGACGCGCCCGCCCAAGATGGAAGAGGACGCGCTCCAGCTCGTCCTCCGCATCGCGCGCGCCTACCCCGAGCTGCGCTTCCACATCGTCCACCTTTCGGCCGCGAGCGCCCTCCCGGCCCTCCGCGCCGCGCGCGCCGGCGAGGACGGCGGCGCGCCCGTCAAGAACCTTACGGTCGAGACGTGCTTCCACTACCTCACCCTCGAGGCCGAGGACGTGCCCCGCGACGCCGCGCAGTACAAGTGCTGCCCGCCGATCCGCTCGGCCGCGAACCGGAAGGAGCTCGTGAACGCGGTCAAGAACGGCGAGATCGACTATGTCGTCTCGGACCACTCGCCGTGCACCCCCGAGCTCAAGAAGGGTGGGTTCATGACTGCCTGGGGCGGCGTCAGCTCCCTCGGCCTCGGGCTGCAGCTCCTCCACACCACCCTCGGTGTCGGTATCCCGCGCATCGTCGAGTGGATGGGCATCAACCAGGCCCGCCAGGTCGGCCTCGAGGGCAAGAAGGGCGAGATCAAGGTCGGCTGCGATGCCGACTTTGTCGTCTTCGACCCAGAGTCAACAGAGGTCCTCACCACCTCCAGCCTCCACTTCCGTAACAAGGTCTCGCCATATATCGGACGCAAGGTCCGCGGCCGCGTCGAGCAGACCTACATTCGCGGTAACAAGGTGTTCGACGTGAACGAGGGTGTGCTGGACAAGTCGTCGGGTCAGTTTATGCTCTGAAACGGATAGACCAACTGTAGATATTCTTCATCGTCACGGGGTGATACACATTTACTGCATGCTACAAACATCTCATCTAGGCCTGCCTTTAGATGAAGTTGGCGAACCCGTCACTAACCGACCGCGGAGCCTTGGCGGGGCACGTCATCGCAGCGAGTGCCGCCTGTTGTACACTGGACGAGCTCTGGCTGCTTGGCGTGTTGCCATCCGAGCCTCCGAGGACACTTCCTCGTCCATCGCCGCCGCCGTAGCGGCGCTGGCTCTCGGCAACAGCCTCGGCCCAGTCCTGCTCGCTCATTGCCCGCAACTGATCGAGCATCTTGCCGTTCATGGCGGCAATGTCGGCACCGTCGTGCTCGTTGGCGAGGTCGACGTCGCCCCACTTTTTCAAAGCCGTGATCGCGACGCCCAGGTCGGCGTCGATCTGAGCGGCCTTCTCCCTCTCGCCGATGTATTGCAGCCGCTTGGCCTCACGGACAAGGATCATGGCCACCTCGTTCCAGATGGTGATCATGAAGATGTCGTAGCCTGTGCTTAAGGGCTCCGTCTGGAAGAGATACATGACGTTGACAAGGCGGCGGGCGACGAGTAGCGCAATCTTGTTCTCCGCGTCCAACGCGCGCACGTTCCACAACTGCATGTAGGCGTTGCCGATGAGGAAGTGGAGGACAGACGTGTCGCGGCCGATGGAGACACGCGGGAGCATCATGTCGGATTCGTCCTCCGAGTCCCATTGCCAAGGGGGCTTGCGGTTCTCGGGCAGTGAGGCCACGAATCTGTCCAAGCCGTTCTTCAATCGCGCGAAACCTTCGGGGTGTGTAACATGAGCTGGGTATGGTGAACCCGGGTACGAGCACCCATGGGGCTCGGGAGATGCCGGGAAGACGAGGGGCGAACCGATCTCGGGCTTGTCCTGGCGCAGCTTCAGAACCTTGGCAAGGAACGTCACGGCCTTGAGGCGGAGGACAACGAAAGATGTGTCTGCGCCGTATGGAGGTGGAGTGGCTTCAAAGACAGAGCTGATCGTGACGTCGTCCTTCTCCGACACGATGCCGAGTTCATACTCTATCATCGGTCGGGGCAGTGGTGTGCGGATCTCGTCGATCGGGAAGCCTGAGTGCCACAGGTAGGCCACGGCAGTGCACAGGTCGGTCTCATACACGGCCCAGCTACAGGTCAGCGGTGAAAGTGGAGACAGGGAGCCCGAGAGGCACTCACAAAGCGTAGATGCGCTCGGCCAAGTCGATTGGATCCTCCGGCGGTGGGAGAGCATATCCTCCCATGCGCAGCGTACAGTGGATAGCAGCGTTGAACGGGGGCGGTGGAGACCAAACGGACGTGGGAATACGGTCGAGACCACATGAGATGGCGAGCCGCACCGCAGTGCCCGTCATGTGGTAGCCGAGACTATACTGCTCCTTGGCAAAGAGGTACGACACCAACAGCGCCATGGCGCGGACAACATCGAGCAGACGGTCGTGGTTCTTGATCGCCAAGCGGATCTGCTTTTCGGCAATGCTGTAGAACTGGCCCTCGAGCTGCTTGATGGCCGGTTGCGACGACAGTCGCGCCGCGCACGAGTACATGGCGTACATGAGACAAGGGTGCGGTCGCTTGTTCGGCGGCATCGTCAGCCGCGTGTAGAGACGAGGCAGGTGGAAGACGACGTGGAACAGGTTGCCGGCGTTGGTCTTGGAGAAGAACAGATCAAGCCTGATGTTAGCTGCAATCGTCGACGGACAACTCACAGATGGTCACGGACAGCCGGAGGCACATCGTTGGGGTCAAACCAACCGCCGACGAGCTCACGACCCTGTGGAAGTGACGGCAGAATTTCAATCTCTCCCAACGACGGGAGGAACGTAGCATCCTCGTCCACAGGATCCTCAATGTATGAGACGCTCTGTTGCTGGTGATGCTTCAGCATCTGGCCAACAATCCTGTTGAGGAGGGCTGGAACCTCTCCCGGCCGCGCTTGGCCAAGTGGGCTGTCAACCTGGACAGGTCCTGGAGTCTCCTTCGGGGCAGATGGAGACCGCATTGGCACGCCAGTGACATCTGACCTCGCGCTGATGCCGTGATACCGTCGCATGGCAGCAACCATGTCGATCTCCTCCGAGTCGACAACCGAGGCACCGAACATGGACGCGCTGAGGTCGTTGACGGGCTGGTCGAGGAAGGACATGTCAAAGTCGAAGTTGGGGTCTGGTGCGCCAAAGGGTCGTGGACCAGTACTCTGAGGATAGGGCACGCTGCCTGATCGGCGTGGCAAGGCGCCCAGAACAGCTCCTAGTGTATCCGTTGGTAGTGAGCTCGATGCCAAAGGCGGGCTGGTACGATGCTCCTGTGCAGTGTGTGGTCTCTGCTGCTCATTCTGGTGCTGACGCGGGCGCTGCTGGTGCTGCTGGTGCTGCTGGTGCTGCTGATGCTGTTGGGGCTGCTGCTGATGCTGATGCTGATGGTGCTGTTGCTCATGCTGCCGTTGCTGCAGCTGCGGCGATGTAGAAATATTGGACGTCGCCGCGCGAGGACTGTGCCCAGTCGAAGGGTGACCTTCCCCTGGGACATGAAGCATATTGCCCATGTTTGGGATCGCGAATCCGAGCGCAGATGGCGAGATGGTGTGCCCATTCGCACCAGCTGAACTCTGGAAGGGGTTCCCATGCTCCTGAGTCTGTGGCTGCGACTGCGACAGTCGGTGTGTGGTAGCATGTGGTGATCCGCCAGGAAGCGGTTGACCGCCGGGGGGACCGAGCGCCGGTGTTGATGTCGAAGCTGGGATACCAGTCGACTCTCCGCCGCTCAACGTCTGCTCAGGAGGAGGTCGGTTTTGCAGCTGAGCCTCGAGCTCGGCTGAGGTGTCAGACGATGTTTCAGACGCTCCAGCAGGCCATGACCATGGCTCCACCACCTGTCAATGGCTACGTAGTCACTCACCGATGCGAGCCTTGAGCTGGGCGATGCGCGATGTGCTCTTGCCAGTCTCGTAGACACATTGTTTCTTGAGGCGAACACAAGTCGCGCAAGCTGGTTTGGCCGCATTACAGCGCTAATGCGTTAGCGCGATGTCCGGTAATGTGGCCACTACCGTTGGTCGGAGTGATTAATGACTCACGATACGGCGGCGGCGACAAGCCAAGCAAGCATCGCCACTGGCATGTTAGCAAGTGTCGCTGATTACTGCAGCATAGATGCGATAGAGAAGGGGAGAAGTACACACCGCTTCAATGTCGCTGTACACGTTAGCAGGGGTACATTCCTTGGCCGGGGCTGACATACCTTTGCCCGAAGAGGGAGTCTCGTTGGCCTCGGTGAACTGGCCATCGAAGCCGTTCTCGTTCATGTCATCATCGCTGTCCATGATTGTTGTAGATGTTGTGTGTTGTCGACCTTATCAATCTTTGGCCTCTAGGCCGATGTGGATGAGAATGAAGGGGGCATAGAATGATGAATGGGAGGATGTTAAACCGCAAACTGGAGACCCACGCCACGATAGCTTGGAATGGCAAACGATCTTCCGGCCACTTTACCAACCGGCATAGTACGTACTTAAGGTGGCAACGGGATCAATTGACCGCGTGGTCACACGGTCTAGGCATACTTTACTAGACTTTACTCCAAGAAGGACGCCGAGCCGAGCCGCGTCAGCCCCCACCCTTTGTCCCTTTTGCCTACTTCGGGTCATCCAGGCACGACCCGCGGGTCAACTTGTTCTCCCCTTCAACTCAATCATCCCTTCAAACCTCGCTTCGCACCAAGGTCACCTGATTCTTTCGCACCCGATCCTCATCCTCATCCCTATCCCAACGCGTTCCATCGCGTCTTAGTCGCGTGCCCACTCGTCCTCTCTCGCTAGTCGCTCTCGCCATCACATCTCATCCTCTGGACGCTGTCAGCAACAGCTCACTTTCCACACCGCATATCCATTGTCCATGTTTATGAGAGCCATTGTGAACTGACACCACTCACTCCCACCCTCTTCAATAAACACAGCACTCATGTATGTACACACACGCCACAATGCCTCGCTGCCAAGCCACGCTCCGCCAGCGGCGGCCATGACCTTCCTCACAACCTCTGACTTTCTCCAACCTTCACTCAGATGATATAAAGGGAGCTCGCTCGCGACGTCTTTTGCTCCTTACCGCACTTCTGACTTACTCTACTAGCCATGTCCTGCAGGGTTCTGGGCCTCGTGGCTCTCGCCACGCTGGGCTCCGTGCAGGCCGTACTCACCCCTCGCTTCTCTGTCACTGAGACTGCCAACATCGACACTACCTCTCGCTCTCACGAGCGCCGTATGGCGCCGCCTCAGCAGTGGGGTGTCGACCCCGTCCGCGGCGTCAACCTTGGTGGATGGTGAGTCGAGCAGCTCGAAGGTCCCGCTATGGAAGCTGACAGCAGGCTCGTTCTCGAGGTGAGCTGGCGTTGGAGAAGGAAGCATGATGGCTCTCTTCTTGCCTCGTGTTCTGGTTCGACTTCTCCATTGTCTGGAGGAAGCTGGCTCGTGTTGTACACGCTGTCGTGACGCCACCTTCTTCCTCACTTGTGATGGCTCGCAGCTAACCCCAGCCCTGGATCACCCCCTCCCTCTTCGAGACCAAGCCCGAGTGGGTCGTGGACGAGGGCTCGTACGGCGCGTACATGCTCTCGCAGCCCGACAAGGGCGAGATCTACAAGCACTGGGAGACGTGGATTACGTATGATGATTTTGCCAAGTGGGTTCCCACCAGTTGTGGCGGCGCCATCAGTCGAGTTGCTGACTATTAGGATTGCTGAGGCGGGACTCAACACTGTCCGCATCCCTGTCGGTTGTGAGTCATCTTCTTAGGCGTCTTCATACAAGCTGACCTCAGTTTGGTCGCTCACGCCGCTCATGAACGGCGAGACATTTATGGTCGGTGCTTTCGACCACCTCAAGAATGGCGTCAAGTGGGCTCGCGACGTTGGTCTCAAGGTAAGTCCTCAGCTTCCACCCTTCAGCCACTCCTTCTCTCCCTCCTCCTCGCCGTGCGCTCACACCAGGTCATGCTCGACCTCCACGGCGCACCCGGCGGCCAGAACACGTGGGACAACTCTGGCCTGCGCGGCACGCGCGAGTGGTTCGCCAACTATACCAACATGGACCGCTCTCTCCACTCCCTCCAGGTCCTCATGCAGGAGTTCAACAAGCCCGAGTGGTCCGGCACAGTCACCTCGATCGAGGTGCTGAACGAGCCCTTCCCCCAGAACGCCGAGCAGGAGGCCTTCCTCAAGCTGTACTACGAGGCCGCCTATAATCAGATCCGCAACCAGAGCCCGGCGACGCCGGAGGGCGGCGGCATTGTCGTGGTTATGTCCGAGGCGTACCGCGGCCTCGATTACTGGAAGGACTGGATGCCGGCGCCCGCGTACCAGCGCGCTTCGCTTGACCTCGTGAGTTAAAAAGACCACATCTTCAACTGACTTCAGCATGTGTACCACATGTTTGGCGACAAGTCGCTCGGCCTGACCTGGGCCGGGCATCTGCAGGAGTACTGCCGCCTCATCCAGCCGCTCACCGAGAGCAACACCCGCCTCTGGACCGTCGTCGGAGAGTTTACTGGTACGTCTAGCTTCTCTCCAGAGAGCGACCATAGCTGACAGCAGCCGCGCCTACTGACTGCGCGTCGTGGCTCCACGGCGGCGCCAACGCCGCCAAGTGGACCGCGGACCTGATGCCCAATGAGACGATGGCGAACCCGAACGACTGCCACTCCATCTCGCGCAACCCCTCGGCGTGGACGCCCGAGTACCGTGACTACCTCACCCGCAGCTGGGAGACGCAGACCTATGTGTACGAGAAGGCTGTGAGTTGAGTGCGCGCAGGGGTTGGGGTAGAGGTGTGCTGACGGCAGGCGGGATGGGTCGCGTGGACGTGGAAGACAGAGACGGCGATGGACTGGAGCGTCAAGGCCGGCCTCGAGGGCGGGTGGCTCACCAAGCCGGGCGAGCGCAAGTTCGAGTGAGTGGTTGCGTGGGCGAGGCTGACTCCAGGGTGCCCTGCTCGCTGGAGCTCTTTACCAACGTCAAGTCAGTTGCGGGCGGAGCACCGGACGTCACGGCGTCCGTTGGCTGGGGCCTGGCTGCCGCTGCTGTCGCCGCGCTTCTTGCGCAGTGATCGAGTGGCGAGAGAACATCAAGTCAGATCTAGAGATACCTGTATAATAGAGCGCCTAGAGCACTCGGTGCGATAGACTGTCCATGTTACGACCTTAACGAGATGCCACGACCTTCATGATTCCTCCGGAGCACAATGCAGTCGTTGCACATGAAGCTGTTCATAATACTGTTACACCAGATGCTAAGCCACACCCGACCTGATACACTGCGACTAAGGAGGATAATTAGGCTGCCGCTGGTGTCGGCGGCGATTGAGAGGGTGGCGGGGCATGCTCTCCCGCGGCATGCACGGAGTGCGAGGCCGCACTCTCCTCGCCGCGCTCCATCTTGCCAATCTCGTTCAGGACGTTGTTCTCGCGCACGCGCCGGCGGATCTGATCGCGCCGCTCCTTGCCGAACATGGCGGCTTCTTGTCGTGCCTCCGCTAGTGCTTTGGATGCGCTGGTGTGAGCGTCTGCATTCTCACCCTCGCGTCTTGACGGCCGGCCACACGCTTCCAGGCTCTGTTCCCACTCGTCGTCGTCCCGCCCCCATCCCCTCTCTGCTTGCTCGTCTTAAGCTCCCGTCATCCACACCCGCTCCATCTCCCTCCCACCCTCCACAATCGCGCAACTCACTGGATATGCCTGTCAACCAGCAAGTCCCGCGTATGATCCACCGCCTGCCCCATGCGGAAATACTGCACAAGCGTCGCGAACCCCGCCAGCCCTGCTACCAGCGCGACAAACCGCGCATTACTCATATATATCTCGTCCCCATTCCCTCTTGGCGGCGCATCGTGGAACGGAAAGTCCTCCCCCGGATGGCTGTGGTAGAAGCTCCCGTCATGGTGGTAATACCCCGCGCGCGCCCGGCGGCGGGGATCGGTGTCGGCCTCGCGGAAGCCGCCGCGCGCACGGGCGCCTGCTTCCCACGATGCGGCGCCGTGGGCGCGCGCGTGGCGCGCGTACTCGCGCATCGCTGCGTCCAACGATGACTCGGCATACTGGCCGGGTGTGGGAGACGCTGCTGGGTTCGAGCCGACCCAGCCGTAGCCGGTTTGGAGGTAGGAGGTGCGTGAGGAGGGTGTGCTCAGGAGCTTGTAGGCTTTGTTGAGTGTCGCGAAGTGGTCGGCGGAGGCGGAGGGGTGGGAGCTGTCGGGGTGCAGGATGAGAGCGAGCTTGTAGTCTGATGTTAGCCAACATGCATGCTTCCCCGTCACGGCGCGTGCACCGAGCGTTTCCACACTGCACATGAGAGTGGTCGCTCAACTTCCTGCTGCCAGCCCATGGCAGCCATAGACGCCCAGCGATACCCGCTTGGCCCGCATGCCACCCCGATTCCGAAATCGCTTCGGAATCCACGCCCTGTCCCCTTGCACAACTCACACTGCGTCTTGATCTCGCCCGCACCCGCGCTGCGCTCAAGCCCAAGCACCTCATACGGGTCCGGCGGCCCTCCCCTCCTCCCCTTCTCTGGAAAGCGGTAGTCCTCGACGCGGCGCCGTGGCCGGCTCGGTCCTGCCTGCCGCTGGAGATTGTCGTCCGACTCGGCGTCGGCGAACGCCGCGGCGTGCGCGTAGCGGTACGCGGCGGTGTGCCATGCGAACACCGCTGGCGTTGTTCGGCGCGCTAGCGCGAAGAGGTGGGCTGGGGGGTGCATGCGCGAGGGAGTGATGAGTGGAGTGCTGGAGAGATGGGAGACGACAGATGGAAGCGACTTGAGGTCCGCATCTGACCGACCCAGTCGCCGGACGCGATGACGGACGCGCACGTGTTTATATTGGTGGCGTAGATAAGGTAGTGGGGTCTCCATTGTCCGGCGTTCAACCGGCGGTAAGCGAGCGGCTAGCCGGCCAAAGCCGTAGCCATGACGGTGGGCTGGGTTGGGCTCCATGGACGACGCGTTCTTCTCATCGTTCAGCTGTTGCATCGTCTCCGACATTACTTGAGCGCCGCAACACAATGGCCTCAGCCCACTTCCTTCCGCTGCGCCGCCGGCCGGACCCGCGCAGCCCCAGCCCGTGGCCAGCGGACACGGTCGCGCGCCTCCAGCGCCTGGCGTCATGGCTCACCTACCCCCTCCTCCCGTTCTACGTCCTGCGCTGGCTCCTCAACCCGCGCGGCCAGGGTCTGCGCCTCTACCTCGCCACGCGCATGGCCGTGTGGAACAGCCACCTCGTCCCGCTCATCACGCCGCCCGAGAGTGAGCGCGCGGCCGCCTCCCTCTGCGCGCCGGGGCAGCTGTATGCCGCCTTCCCGAAGGATATTTGGGACGGCGCAGCCTGGGATGTAGCGAGCATCCCGCCCGCGCCGGCAGATATGCTGGGCGAGCTGACGAATGGGCCGGCGTGCGTCAAGCCCGTCGCCAGGCCCGGGTTCATGATCACCCCCAGCGGCGCTAAGGGGACGAAGTTCGACCGAGCCCGGCCTGGCGAGAAGATCATCCTCTTCATCCACGGAGGGTAGGTCTGCTCTGTGGGAGTAGCTAATGGGCAGAGGATACATCCGCGGACATCCTTTGTGGACGCCGTTCCCGGTCAAGCTTGCGAAGGATACGGGTGTGCGCACATTCTGTAAGTCGCTCAAACATGGCTCCATGATCTATGAGCCGTGTCTCGGGGGCTGCCTCACTCCTTGTGTTTGAGAGGGCCTTATCTCTACTATTGGGGCTCGTAGTGTGTTTACCAACTGGGAACATTACGCCTCGACCCAAGACATTCTGGCACCCACACCATCCCCTAGATCGCTCGTGTGACCGCGCTAACGCCAGTGTGCCAATACCGCAAGACGCTCACCGACGAGACGGCCTACCCTGCCCCGCTCATGGACGCGGTAGCGGCCTGGCACTATGTCACCATCACGCTCGGCTTCCCCCCTGCGTCCATCATGCTGGCCGGCGATAGCGCAGGCGGGCACCTCGCGCTCGCGCTCGTGCAGCAGCTCGCCGCGCTCTCGCGCCCTCAGGCCGGCAGCCTGGTGCTAGTCAGCCCCTGGGCCGACTTCACGTGCACGTTCCCGTCGTGGGAGAACAACGAGAGCCTCGACATCCTGTCTAAGAAGAAGCTGGGTAACGCCATCAAGTCGGCCGTGCGCCACTATGGGCGCGAGGCGCTCAGCGACCCGCTGTTCTCTCCTGCGCTCGCACCCGAGGGCCACTGGGCCTGCCTCGCGGGCACGCCTACCTACGTGTCTATTGGGACCGACGAGGTGTTTGCGGACGAAGACTACGCCCTCGTGTCGGACATGCGGCGCGATGGCGTCGAGGTGACACTCTTCGAGGTGAGTAACAGCCAGCGCGTTCGGGCGGCATTCGGCGTTGCCTGAATGCCGCCGTGCGACGGTGGGGAGGAGCCCTCTTAAGATGGCTCCGGTGGTAGGCACATAGCCAGCTCCGTGCCCGAACGGCGGCTCTCGGCCTTGTACAGTGCGGGGAGGTGGTGGTGGCGCTCGGCTCTCCGAGTGGGCTGTTGCACCTATTTGAATGCGCTCGGCGCCACGGCAGCGCTGACGCTTAGGACGAGCATGGCCTCCACGAGGGACCAATCACCATGCTCTCGATCCCAGGGACATACGAGCGCTTCACCGCCGGCGTCGTCAAGCTCCTCAAGCAGATGCCTCCCCAGGAGGAGTGATAGGTCCACCGGAAATCTGGCGGACGGTCTGCTTCGCGTGTTAGTAGCTGTAGATCCGCCCACCGTGCGGCGTCTGCAGGGTAGATGTAATCTCGGCTAAGGCGAGTTTCCATTTTGGTCGCCGCACTGGGCTTTCCTATTTCATTTGTAGTAGAGCAGTGTTTAAACGATGAAGGATTCAGCTTGCGTGTTTGGAGAGATTCAAAGCAGGAAACGTACCCAATGTGCAAGCATAAGCATGCCAGTGGGGTACGCGACGAGGGATTAATCGGAGACGTTAGTGCATGAGAATCGTCATCGGGCTAGACCACATGCCACGGCTTGTCTCATCAGCGAAGACGATCGACCGAGATCTATAAACGACGAGACGGGATAGGAGATCGGGGACCGATGTGCGTGCGAGGGCGCAAGAGCAGTATGCACTCCGGGTCGATGCTGACATAGTGCGGGGAGCTGGGAGACTAGAACAAGGAAAAGTCGCCACCTCGTAGGATAGCGTTTTCTCACCCCACACGACTCGGCCCAAAGGGGGCGAAGGGCCCTTACCCCATATCTAACGGCTAATCCAAGAGACATGACATCCCACATCCTCTCTTCTCTCCATTTCGTCCACTCACAGCCCCCCGTTACAAACAGGTGAGTACCCAACCACTCACCACGACGAGCTCGTCAACACCTCCATCCTCGTCGCGATACATTGCCAGACTCGCCTCGCTCGAATGGCGGCTGATGGACGCAGGCGCTGAACACGCGTGCTGATTGCACTAGTAGACCGACTTCCCCCACCCGCCCATCTCGCTTGCTCCGCTTTGCCCGGGAGAACCAGCGCAAACCACCGCCCGAACCACTTGGACTCGAAGATCCAATCCGACAAGCCTTAGCCCGATGTCGACCACGAGTCCGACCGAAGCGCGGTCGCGTATCAGCCGCGCATGCGCAGCATGCTCGCAGAGGAAGTAAGTCTATTCATTCGCATCCGAGCGGATGGAACGTAATGGCCGCGGTGTGGTTTGTTGTCATGAGAAGGGTCTGCGAGGCTGTCCTTGCGCCTCGCCATCGCGCTCGCCTTTGCCATGCACACAACTATTTTGGGCTTCTGTCTACGGATAAGGACTAATGTACAGGATTAAATGCGATGGCAACAGCCCATGCGCACACTGCATCAAGTTCTTCAACGGCGAATGCTTCTATGCGACACCGAAGAAGCGCGGACCGCCGAAAGGATGCCCTCCGCGAGGCGGGCATCGCAAGCGCCAGGCGCTCGAGCGGGAGCGCGCCGCCGCTGCTGAGGCCCAGAATGGGAACGGCGCAGTGGACAGCAGTGCCACCGGAGCGGCGGGGACCAATGGACGCGGTTCCATCAGTGGCGGCTCTGGAATGCCTGGCATGTCAACCGCGGCGGCGACTCCGTCTGCCGCGGCAAGTGGTGGTCCGACCTCCGGTTCTGTGCATCATATCAATCAATCAAGGCCCCAGGCAAGCCCGCTTGGATCGCTCTCCGATGGTCTGCAGGGGCCGCCTAAGACAACCCTTGACGATATGATCGATCTCAATTTCGGTGACGACCTGCTTCCGATGCCGACACCGCGTACGATGCCGTCGCCACAGATCATGCCTCCTGCCGCTGCTTCGCCTGCGTTGTCGTCGTCGTCGTACCACGCCGCCGGCCTCACCTCGGAAGGCATTGACGACCTGCTGCTCGTCTACGAGACGTTCATCCATCCCCACTGGCCGATGATCTACGTCCCGCAATTACGCTCTCTGCGCTCCCTGGAAACATACAGCCCGCTCGTCTTTGATGCTGTCCTCGCCATCTCAGCGGCCAACTCTGACCTGTGCGAGAACTTTGGTGTCAACGGGAGCCGGAACGCTGGCCGATCCTTCGCCGCTGCCTGCGACATGCTTACCGAGAGCCTGCGGTCGCGCATCCTCGGCAACCTGAACGGTCGCGACTATTCTCCGAGCCTACAAAGTGTCCAGGCACTCTTGATGGTCGCCCTGGTCGATCTCGGTGTCGGGCGCACATCGCTTGCATATCAGATGGGCGGATTTGCATGTCGCATGGCCGTCGATCTTGGTCTACACACACATTCGGACGATATGCGCTCGCGTGACTCCCAAGAACGATGTCGGACACTGTGGGCGACGTTCATCCTCGACAAGATGTTGTCTGCTGTACAGCAGAAGCCGGCAGCACTGCGCGCAGTCGACATCGATGCTGAGCGACCCAGTATCATGGAGCGGGACGAGTTCGACTTGTGGCTCTCTGGCGGAGCGCAGGGGCTACTGCAACCACGAGCGCGCGAGAAGATGGAGACAGTCAAGTCACACACATTGTCGAGCTTCAACTCGTGGATCGACATCATGGCCACACTCGAAGTCATTCTCGACCAGGTATATCGCCCATCCACACGGCGAGCCCGTATGCATGGCCACCACGTCGACGGCTACGAGGAAGTCGTGGTGCACATCGATGCGCAACTGCGCAAATGGCGATCAGAGCTGCCGCCTCATTTGCAGTGGGAGGACGACTCTGATACTGCACACGTCGATACTGGATTGCATCTTCTCACGGCGCGTGGGTGGTACCACATCTGCATGCTGCTTCTGCATCGCCCGCAGGTGCCTTTCCTCGACACAGCCGGCAGCCCAGATGGCGAGTATCGACTTGGCGACCCAGGGGATCCCGAGGGGTCACGGCTGCGCACCGAGACGCCCCTCAACTACCGGTTGCCGAACGGCGCCGAGGCGAGCCGGCACGCAGCAACTGCCATCTGCAACATCATGGAGTCGTACGAGCGCACCTTCCGTGTGCGAAAGTTCGCTTCGTCATGGGTCTACCTCGTGTTCCAGGCTGCGACCGTGCACGCCGGCCTGGCCGCGCACGGCCCGGGTCCTGGCGCCAACCATCTCAGTCCACCGCGCGCGGACTCGCTCCGCCGCCTCGAGCAGTGTATCCGCTGGCTCGACACCATCGCGATGCAGTGGTCCAGCGCGAGCCGGCACGTCGAGATCCTGCGCAAGCTCTCCGCAGCGGGGGCGCGAACGCGACCACCGTCTCCCGCGATGGAGGATCCCGGGTACCTCGCCCTCTCTGGGCCGGACACGTTCGACCCCCAGACGGGCGAGATTCCGGGCATGAGCCAGATGGACCTCAATGCGTGGATGCTGTTGTGGGCCAGCATGCCGACCGCGGGTGACGACATCAACCTCTGGCAACAGTGTTTCCTCAACTTGAATTAGCCGGAGCGCGGTGTACCAGTGACTAGTAGAGTTGTACAGGCTTGTTTGGGCGAGTGTGGCTAGTGCTCATTGTAATTGAGTTGTAGGCGTGTAGGGATGTGTTCCTGTAGCACTTGGGCGACGTGTGGCATGCTGGGGGCGAGGTAGAGGTGAACCAACGTCCGGCGAGTCTACAGGGTGAAGCGATATTCATCCGTGGCCCCGCGTAAGCATAAGGATTGGCGACACGGACCCTCGGGTCACTTGGTGTGCGCAAGTGCGCAAGTGGTGCACTAACATCTGAAGGGGTTCAATGCCGCACGTACTCAACTGGGCAAGGTGTAGACTTTATTTCTAGTCTTGCGACTTGCACTACCCCATTAGGAAGAGTCCTAATGGCATCGGGTCTACAAGGTGGTCCGGGGGCGTCGATCTAGATGGTCCTACCCCACGGTCGGCATCACTGTGCCTCTGGGTAAGCGGTCACTGAGTTCCTGGGCAATGCCCGAAAGATCGGTTATGAAGAACAAAAGCATTCTGACATCGGCACGGGTATGAGTTGTTGACAAGCATGACAATGTGGGACCAGCGAGTACGACGCCGAAGAAACCGGCAATACAAGTGCGCAAGGTACGCCGGCCAGCGGGAGATGCATGTATCACGTGGCGGGCAGCTTACTTAAACTGATCTCATTACCTCGCCGAGGCCGAACTCACTCGACTCACGGAACTGGCGGAAGGCGCTCGCCGCCGTCTCCGCCGTGCATGCTTGCACGCGTGCAACTTCGTGCCGGCAACTACGCACCTCCGTCCCGGACTGCCTCACGTAGTCGCCTGCCACCGTCTTTGTTCTGTTGTTTGTCATGCGCATTACATCACTGGTCAACACTGCACAACGCGATCGCAGTTGATAAGTCATTCACTGCTCATCGCCGAGACGACCCCGAGCCGACTGACTTACATGCTCCGAAAGGACGATGATGGAATGTGGCTCGCGCGGCTTGGCGGAGGACATACGCCTCAATGACTGTAATGCGTTACCGCCTGGCCATCACGGCGCTTCTGGGCAATCCATTGCTGATTGTACAGCTGGTATGAGCAGTGGATTGCCCAGAAGCGCCGAGTATGGAGCTCACTGTAAACAACATCTTGGCATCCATGACGATCGGTGGTGACTCGGGCTTTAGCAGCTCTGATTAAGCAGTGCCCGAAGCCGAAGATCGAGTCAACTGTTGCTGTATCGAACAGGACGTTCTCTGGCAACCGTAGCTCGCTGTCGAGGTTTGACTTTGATTATTGTCCAGAGAATATTGTCAAGCTTTCCGAGGAATGGCTGCCAAAGGAAAGGTAGGGAGTTGGCACTGGTACTTAACAGCTTCGACGCGACTGCCATGTTTCTGCAGTTTCACCACTGATCTTCCTTTTCTCAGAGTACTTCTATCTCGCCCCATCTTGCCTCCCCTCCAACGACACATTTTCCTCACTTGCTTCGCCCGAGTCTATCGCCTATCGACAATACCACTTCCGTCTGTGGCGCAAATAATCGCCAGGAAACCTGCCCCTCCTCAAGTGCGACCAGTGCCACAAGGAGGCTCTGGGCCAATCTACCTGAGTTGCTTCAGCAATATGTCGGACAGCGTGGTCCCCTCCCGACAGGTGGACGAGCACATCTCCTCACCAGGCGGCACGTCTTTCCAAGGTCCCAACGGTAGCCGCCAGAACCCCACTGGCGAATCGACGGTCGTCGACTTCACGACGGTTCGCGGCAAGGCTGTCCAAGGTAGCACTGCAGACTGCGGTCCTACCCTGGACAAACCACCCACCGCCGAGAGTGGTCATGAAGGTCAGGATAAATCTCCAAGGCAAGGAGCGGACGATGACGCATCACCGGCCACAGACAAGCCTCGCCTGTCCCAGCCGCTCAAGTGGACTCTGCTCTTCATCTTCTCCCTGGCAATGTTTATTGATGGTGCGTCTCCACTTACCCAACCTTCGCTAATGTGACAGTACTTTGCTACTCCTCCTTTTACGTCTTGACGTCGAGCATTGCGGCTGACCTGGCCATCGACTTCAACCTGCAAAGCTGGATTATCACGTCGTACGCCGTCACGTTCGCCGCCTTCCTCCTCTTCTGGGGCCGAGTCTCGGACCTGTACTCGGCAAAAACGGTCTTCGTGTATGGCGTCCTCGCTCTTGGCCTTGTCAACCTCGTCATCTCTTTCTTGCCGGAGAAGTTCTCGTTCTTCATCTTCCGAGCCTTGGCCGGAATCGCAGGCGCGGCCCTGGTGCCCGCCTCGTACCGCCTCATTACCCACGTCTTCGAGTCGCACGAACTGGGCAAAGCGTTCACCCTGTACGGCATGTCTGGTAGCCTCTCCAGCGTCTTTGGGGTCCTTGTCGGCGGGTTCGTCGAGTACATCCCGAACACGGGACAGATGGTTGCATGGCGGTGGTTCTTCCGCATCATCGCAATCATCGTCATTCCCACTTCGCTGATCTCCTTCTACCTCGTTCCGCGGCACAAAGGGGCCGAGTCGCAGGAGGCCAGCAAGCTAACACGCCTCGATATTGTCGGTGCCGTCCTCATCCTCGCCGCAATCGTCCTCCTGACTCTCGGACTCACGCTCGGCGCCGCCAACGGATGGAAGAAACCCGGTTTCCTCGTCCCCTTCCTCCTCTCATTCGTCCTTTTTCCCGTCTTTTTCTACTGGGAACACACGACCGGGGATGTCAAAGCTATGGTCCCATCCAAGACGTGGCGTCTCCCGAATTTCGCGTTGTTCATCGCCTTTGCACTCCAGTTCTTCCCGTGGTGGGGCATCAACTTCCTCGGCTTCATCGAGACGTGGACCATCGTCAACCACGAGAAACCGATCATAGCGGCGGTCCGCATCCTGCCAGAGGCTATCTCGGGCGTCGCTTCCGCCCTCCTCCTTACATGGTTCCCGCGGCTCGTCGCCCGGCCCCGCTGGACCATCGCCATTGGCCAGCTCTTCGGTGTCGTCGGGTACATCCTCATGACCCGCCCAACCGTGTACGTCGGAACGCACTACTGGCGCTACCTCTTTCCGGGGTTCATCATGGGGTCGGGGGGAAATGTGGCCGCGTTCACGGGCACAAACGTCGCCATCATGACCTCGGTGCCCGCCGAGGTGTCGGGCGTTACTGGAGCCGTGATGCAGGTCGGCATCCAGCTCGGCGCGACGATCGGGTTTGCCATCCAGGCAGGCTTGCTGACCGTCAACCCTGGCGGGCTGCATAATCCAGAGAACCTCCGCGCGTCCTTCTACTTCCAACTGGGGTGGGGCGCGCTCTGGCTGATCGGATTCCTTGTGCTTTACTGTCCCCCGAAGAAGCAGGAGAGCGCCAGTGAGGAGGGGGTGGAGATGGGTAAGCCGTAAGTCGGGAGGGCTGGTTGGCTGGGTTACGCCACGCCCAGTCTTCCAGGCTCTGCTCCTGGCCTTGACACGCCACCCAACATCTTACCAAAGAATCCTGATAATGGTGGTGCGTGTCGAAGTGCAATTCGCTGCCTGATAGAAAGCTGAGTCAAGAGTAAGTGTGTGCCAGAAGATTGTCGTCGTTGAGTGAGGTAGAGATAGGTGTCCAGATCGGCAAATTCGGTGGTGCGATACGCCCCAGTTGGCACGCCGGTTGTACAATCATAAGAACACTCGAGCCATACGTACAGCCTGCAGACACGAAGCAGAGGTAGATGGTACCAGCTCCTGCAATCGGAAAGCTGATTGCTGAATACAAGCTGCTATAGTTCGACTCGGGGCGCCCATGACCGGCAATAAAGATTACGAGTTATTCACCGCACCCAGCCCAGACCGACGCGACTGAGCCACGTTGCGCCCATCGCGCCCCAAACAGCGCCTCCGTTGCCCTGTCGACGCCCACCCGAACGCACACGGCTGTCCGCGGCTCGGACATCTGGAAGGGCGCCGAAGTGGGCTGCATACAGCTCATCCATCCGACGCGCTCGCCGGGGGCAAGATTAGAAGTGGGGGTCGCGGGGTCGGATAAATCGCGCTTTACCCGATCGGGAGGTCAGATTAGGTACGATGTGACCCAGCAGGGTAAACCTCATGAGGTTGTTCAAAGATCAACGTTGGGCCCCGACGAGTTCACGCGAGCTGGCATCCTCACACTTCATAAGTACCCCACTCGCGAGCGGGCATCTGGCATTCTCTCGCCAAAGCCTCTACACCATGGACGATAACGCGACATACGAGGCCAAGATGAACGCCAAGACGGACGTCGCCCAGATCGACGGCGACGCACCCTCGCCATCCGGCATCAACGGGAACACAGTCGCCCTCGGGCTCGTCATCCTCGCCCTCATCTACTACCTCGTGCCGCTTAGGGGCAACAAGAACAAGACGGCAGTAGGCGTCAAGGCTGGCGGCAAGAAGGTCGCCGGCCGGCCCGCGGCTGAGGAGGACGACGAGGACTCGTGGACGTACAAGCTCAAGCACAACAACAAGCGCACTGCCGTGTTCTTCGGATCGCAGACGGGGACAGCGCAGGAGTATGCGCTCAAGTGGGCCAAGGAGGCGCGGTCCAAGTTCGGGCTGTCGTCTCTTGTGCTCGACCCGGAGCAGTGCGAGTTCAACGTTCTGGACAAGGTGCCGAAGGATAAGGCGGTCGTGTTTGTTATGGCGTCGTACGGCGAGGGCGAACCCACCGACAACGCTGAAGTGAGTGTCTATCTACCCTGCCCAAGCTGTGACCGAAAAGCGCTGACCCCAGGCTATGATGCAGTTCCTCTGCGACGAGGACGTCGAGTTCAGCCACGGCGGGCAGCGTCTCGACAACCTGAACTACGTCATCTTCGGACTCGGCAACACAACATACGCAAAATACAACGAAGTCGCGCGCAAGCTCGACGAGCGGCTGCAAGAACTCGGCGCCAACCGTATCGGTGCCCGCGGTGAAGGTGATGAGATCGCCGGCACCGAGAAGGGGTACATGGAGTGGAAGGACAACATGTGGACCGAGTTTGCCGACCGTCTCGGCATCGAGGCCGGCGCCGAGGCCGACATTGCAGACTTCACCATCACCGAGCTGGGCACATACAAGGAGGATGACATCTACCAGGGCGAACTGTCCGAGCATGCGCTCAAGGTCGCGACTGGCCGTGCTCCTCCGCGCGGCCTGTACGATGCCAAGAACCCATACCCGTCCCCTGTTACTGCGCGCGAGCTGTTCGCACTCGACGCCGAGCGCAACTGCGTGCACCTCGAGTTCGACATTGACAACACCAACATCTCATACACTGCCGGCGACCACATTGCCATCTGGCCCTCCAACCCCGACATGGCGGTAGAGCGCTTCCTCTCCGTCATGGGGCTGAGCGAAAAACGTGATGTGGTCGTCGACATTAAAGCGCTCGACCCTACACTTGCTTCGGTCCCCTTCCCGGCGCCGGCGACATACGAGGCTATCTTCCGCAACTACCTTGAACTCGCTGCTCTGGCTTCGCGCCAGACGCTAGCCACGCTGGCCAAGTACGCCCCGACTCCCGAAGCCCGTGCTATCATGGAGCGCTGGGGCTCGTCTGAGGAGATCTACGACCGCGAGGTCGACAAGCCGCGCCTGCGTCTTGGCGAGGCACTCCAGCTTGCCACCGGCAACGACCCCAAGAACCCCAAGGATGCCACCGTGTGGCCTATCCCGCTCGACCGCATCATCTCGCTGCTCCCCCGCCAGAAGCCTCGCTACTACTCGATCTCGTCGTCCTCCAAGATGTACCCAACCAAGGTGCACGTCACAGCCGTCGTGCTCAAGTACCAAACGCCCGAGTCTAAGATGCACGGCAACCAGCCGCGCTGGGTGTATGGCATGGGCTCCAACTTTATCCAGAGCATCCACGAGGCGACCAAGTACGGCGACCTGGCGGGTGCCAAGACGACCATCCGGCTCGAGGGCATGCCGACCCAGACGCCGACGTACCGCATCCACGGGCCGCGCGACGCGCACATCGCCGACAACATTATGCGCATCCCCGTCCACGTCCGCCGCTCCACCTTCCGCCTTCCTGCCAACACCAAGGTGCCCGTCATCATGGTCGGCCCCGGAACCGGCGTGGCGCCCTTCCGTGGGTTCGTTCAGGAGCGCGTCGCGATGGCGCGCACCGCCAAGCAGCGCAAGGGCTCGGGCGCACTCGCAGAGTGGGGCGACATCTACCTCTTCTACGGGTGCCGCAAGGCGGACGAGGATTTCCTCTACGCCGACGAGTGGCCGGGATACGCCGACGAGCTGGACGGCAAGCTCAAGATGCAGGTTGCGTTCTCGCGCGGGCCGGACCGCAAGCCTGACGGAAGCAAGATCTACGTCCAGGACCTGATCTGGAACGCTCGCGACAAACTCGTCCCGGCCATCCTCCACCACGGCGCATACATCTACATCTGCGGCGACGCAAAGCAGATGGCCAAGGAGGTCGAGCGGTGCATTGCGCAGATGCTTGCAGACCATCGCGGCGGCGAGCTTGAGGTCGAGGGCTGGGAGGAGATCAAGGCACTCAAGGACAAGAAGCGCTTCCAGACGGATGTCTGGTCGTAGGCGCTGGTGGTGGAAAGCAAAGCATAGTGTACAAGTATGTAGCGGAGAGAGTAGCTGTTATACATTTGCATAGGCCTCGCAATTGTAACAACCACAATGGATACCATGGATTTAATGCTCGGTGGGCTGTAATGTGATGTTGGTCTTCTCTTACGATTGCGAACCACCGGGAGTAGTTCGTATTGCGAACCACAGGGAGTAGTTCGTATTGCGAACCACCGCCAGTAGTTCGTACACGTCCTCTGGCGCTGCAGCCTACCCGCATCCTGTGGATCTCGGGGTTTCCACCGCTTGAGGTTATGATGCCAGTCAGTGACTCATTCCTCGGCCTCAATACGTCGATCCCCAGCAGTCTTCTCGACCACGCAGGCGATAATGCTGCAAATACCATACAATCATCTACTCTACAACGAGACATGCTTAGTTGGCTCGGATATCATCAGGCGTGTCTGGCTGATGCTTGTAGTCGGCAGCCACGAACTCTGGGATCACCGAGACGTTGTCCATAATGCTCTTGACGGTGGGGAACTTGCTCATGATGTCGGGCGAGAAGCTAGCCGTCAGTGACAGGAGATCTTTATTCATGGCTCGCGAACGCCCCGTCCCTCCGGGGCTGCATCAGCTCTGGAGCCTACTCACCGCAAGACAGTGTAGATCTGGGGCACGAACGCGACGTCGGCAAGCGTCAACTTGTCGCCAAAGCAGAACTTGCCCGAGGTCGACGTCTGCTTCAAGAGGCTCTCGAGCGCTGACATTAGCTTAATCCTCCCCTTTCAACCCAGCTGTCCAGAGACAACTAGCATCCCACTCACCCGTCAAGTACTCCATCGAGCACTCGTTTGCCCAAGGCTCCGCGGGCGCGCCCCTCGCCTTGACGCGATTCAGCGTCCGCATGCTGAGCATGGGGAAGAGGTCGCCAACCAGCAGGTCGATAATAGACCGAATCTGCGCCCTAGCCCGCATGTCCTTGGCGTCGTTTCCCCGCGGCATAAGTGGCCCCGTCTTGCTCCCCGGACCATACACCTCGTCGAGGTACTCCATGATCGCGGCGCTCTGCGCCAGCGTCCACTCCTCGCCGCATGCCTCGCGGATCACGAGGGTCGGGACGCTCTGGCCCGCGTTGATGGCCGTGTACTCGTCCGACTTCTGGTCGCCCTTGAGCAGATGGATGTACTTCGTGTCGTGCGGGATGTCGTGCAGGTGCATGACGGTGCGGACGCGGCCGCTGGCCGAGGAGCGGAAGTAGGAGTAGAGGGTGAGGTGGGCGTCAGACATGACAGCTCTGTGAATGGTAGTAGCGAGAGTTGGTAGGGAGTGCGAAGAAGAGCACGATGATAAAGTCTGTGTGACTGGCAACCAACTCGGTATGCAATATCAATGATGTCCAAGCAACAACGGCCCGCGTACCGCTACATGCGCTCATGGTGGGCTCTGTGGTGCCGAGTGGAGCACCTCCACCGGCTTGTCGGCTTATGCGAAGTTCGGCAAAACCTCTCGGGCCAACCAAAAGCGCGGTGCACTGTATATCCCCAACTCGAATGATGCAAGACGCGTTCGACGTCAGGTTCGCGCTGAGAATATCGGATGTCCGCAGTGTGACGCGGCCGTGAGCGCGCGTTCTCGTCTGGTTTACGCAGCTACAGGCAGAACTCTCCACGATTGAGTCTAGACCTTACCGACAGCGTGTAGACCCACCACCAACTCTTGCTAGCCTTCAGCGCTTGTAAAGCACGCCTCATGCTATGGTACTGCTGCACAGTGGGAAACTTAGACTGGATGACATGCTAACTGCTACCTAATCCTTCATACAACAACTAGAGACTACTACGCCTCGCACGCTTTTTGCTCCTAGAGATCCGAGACCTTCTCAAGGCCCTGCCATGCCTTCCAGTAGTCCTGCTGGACCTTGCCGCTCTCCGAGATAGCCCACTTGGTAGTGACGATCTGGTAAGCCGACTCAAACATGAAGGCCATCGAGCCCTCGCCGACCTTGTGGGGCTTGAGCTCGCCCTGGGACGCCTTCTTGAACGTGTCAGCGTCCGGTCCGTGGGCGGTGTTCATGTTGTGGAGCGACGCGCCGCCGGGCATGAAGCCCTCGGCCTTGGCATCGTAGACACCGCAGATGTTGCCCATGAACTCGGACATGACGTTGCGGTGGAACCAAGGGGGACGGAAGGTGTTCTCAGCCACGAGCCAACGGGGCGGGAAGATGACAAAGTCGCACACGGCAGTGCCGGGCATGTCTCCGGTGGGAGCGGTGAGGACGGTGAAGATGGACGGGTCGGGGTGGTCGTACGAGATGGTGCCGATCGTGTTGAACTTGCGCAGGTCGTAGCGGTACGGCACGTAGTTGCCCGAGTACGCGACGACGTCGTAGGGGCTGTGGTCCTGCTTGTACTGGAAGAGCTTGCCGACAAACTTGTTGACGACAGTCCACTCATCCTTGGTGTCCTCGTACGCCGCGACTGGGGACTCGAAGTCCTTGGCGTTCGCGAGACCGTTCGAGCCGATGGGGCCGAGCTCGGGGAGCTCGAAGTGGCCCTTGTACAGCTCGGAGATGAAGCCCTGCAGGGGCTCGTTCTTGGACTTGTCCGCGCGGTCGACGGTGAACTTGAGGCCACGCTGGACGACGGCAATGTGGAGAGGCGAGACGTGCAGCTTGCCGAACTCGGTCGTGATCAGAAGGTCGCCCTTGACGGGGACGATGAGGAAGTCGCCGTCCGAGTTGTAGAATGCCTTGTTGCCCATGTCCTTGGAGAAGTTGTAGAAGTGGATCGCGAGGCCGTTCTTGAGCTGGGTGTCCCCGGCACCACCGAGAGTGACGATACCGTCGACGAAGTCGACGTCCTCGGCGCCCTTGAAGGCGAGAGGGTCCCAGCGGAGCTGCTGAGGAGTGGGCTCGATGTCGGGCGAGAAGGCGTGGAAGCTCGACAGCATCTTCTTGTTGCCGTCGTAGGGGGAGAACGGCTGGTGCTGGACCGAGGGGCGGAGCTGCTGTCAGCGATGTCCGGGCATGTGCATGAGTTAGGCCAGTGATAGCACCGTGAGATGGGGTTCTGAGCTGCAATCCATCTCTTCCCATGCCCAACCTCAGTACGGGCTGCAACTCCTGCAGCCCGCTCAGCGGGACTCACGCGGTACACCCAGCTGCGCTGGTTGTGGTGACGAGGAGCAGTGAACGCCGTGCCGCTGATGCACTCGGTGTAGAGGCCATGAGGGGCCAACTGGGGGTTGTTCCCGAGCTTGGGCAGCGAGTCGGGCACGGCCTCGCTCTGGAAGTAGTTGCCGAAGCCGTCTACACCGTTAGTGATGAGGTCATCGATGTCGCCGGTATTTGGTCGCAGCTCAGCGTCACTCACTCAGGTACTTGAGCTCTGTAGAGCCGTTCTGCTGGTCCGCGGGCATGGTGTCTGTCGTGGTGGTGGATGGAGGAGTGGCGGGGTGAGGTCAGACGTCGACCTGGCCTTATAAGTGATGTTGGGCAGCACGACGTCAACGTCCGTTTCTCGTCCGAAGCCAAGCCCACCCGCCCCGTTCCGCCAGCCGAACCTCGTGCGGCATGGTGTGGATGGTCTGTATGGTGGGAGTGTGATGTAGGGCGAGGATGTATACCCGAAGCAACGTCTAAGTCTTGCTTTTCCCGGCAGGAGGTGGTTTGCCCGAGGTCACTACAACCGAAATCAGTAGTTTATCATCTGGCTGATATTTGGTCCTCGTCAGTCGTAGTCGTGCTTCGAATACTCTTTTGTTCTCCATGTGCATTTCACACGCACACATTCTCGTTTACCTCCCGCACTGTGAAGTAGCTCGCATGAGCCGTGGATCACGTCGGCCGACTTGCATCCCCACAGCTGGTGACTGAGGCAGTTTGTAACCGTACCCGTTTCTTCTTGGGTCTACGTAGAATTAAGCTGCAGCTAACGTCGAGGAGGCAGATCAAGCGTGCAGTGCAAGCATAGTATAGGAAATTTCCGCTATAGGCATCCGTGTTTCAAGCCGCATGAAGTATGCTGACGTGTCAAAGGCTGAAGCTCAAACGTCTCCTGCAGCGCATGTTGAATGAGGAGCGACGAGGAGGGGAAACCTATCCCCAGACTTACGGCGTGAAACGGAAACCAGTATCCCACAGGCCACCACTTGATCGAATGGGTTACAAGTGGACAACAATATCCAAGGTACCGTTGCTGCCTACAAGTGCTTCCGTCTTATGTGGCCCTCTTAGTTCGCTTCCTCCACGACACTGAGCATGGCTGTAGTCTCGCGCACTGGAGCTCGTACGAATCGCTCATTGGTCTGTTCAAATCGACTGTGACTAGGATCGTCTGTCAGACATGTCATTAAGTCTCCATAGCTTCTTGTAGAGTAGCGATCTGGCCCTAAATGCGGGACTCTCTGCACGTCCTCGAGTTGTTTGAGAGTTGTGGCCATCTGAATCGGAGCCGCCTCCCAGACTTGACAGGATGTACGATTTCCCATCTGCTTACTGCACTCGCTTAGACGTTTGATTACCCCCACGTGTTGGCTGCCCGGTAGATTGATGAGAACACTGTTCAGCAATTCAGCAAACGAGGCGTCAGATGTCCGAGTCATTGCTGTATCTCTTCACGTGACTTGTTCGAATCAAGAGCAAGGACTAATGGCGAACAACAACGTCGTGAGACTTGGGCAGCAGTGCATCGAGGCTGCCCGTACTGATGCCACTCCCACAGACTCTCGTCCGGAACATCGGCATCTGCCGGAACGAGACGCGAGCTGATCTCAACTCCCAAAGCAGACGCGATTGGTGAGACGAAGACCGTGGATAGCCAGATAAATGCGAGAGCCCCGCACGATATCCAGGATGCCCTCAACTGCCAAGCTGCGCCTGAACGAATATCCGGAGTGGACACAAGCTCCACGAGTTCCACATCGCGGAACGACCAATGACGGCAGAGCCGCTTGAATGAATCACTAGCGGTTGGCGTAGCATCAAGCGCTGAAGCCTCAGCACCCTCTTGGGCATGTCGGCCATCGCCTCACCCTCGCCTGCCTCGCTATATGTCCCTACGCCGCTAGGGTCACCCGTATCCGAGGAACATGAGCGGGGCGACAGCGAGGAGAACGTGAATCGACAGCGGCATTGGTTCATTCGGCGGCCTCGGGTGTGTCTCGGCGACGCCAAGGACCCCACTGGCTTCCCCATCAGGACCCTCGTCGACGTCGCCTATCTAACGGCCCCGCCCTATCCCCGGGGGAGGGATATTTGTGCCCCGCGCAAGATTTTAGCTATAGATATCCAGAATAACTTCTTGACGGCACACGGGCCGTCGGAGATCGGACATGAGCGATGCAGCCACAAAACATGCCCCATCAAGACGCGCGGAGAAGTGGTGGACGATCAGTGCCTAGAGGACGTACGTACATCCAGGCGCTCAAGAATGCTGGAATCGCCAGCCATGCCAGCCAAGCCTTCGCGTAGCGGTGTAGGTATGTCAGCGCGCGTTCGTATTTGGCACCCACATGCGCCTTGGCTATACGCGTATAAGCGGCCAAGAACCGGTCCACTGGCCCCGAGAGGCTCCTCGCCGGCGGCATCTTGGTTGACCCACTGGTGATATCGGTTTAACCGCGCCCAAGTGGAGGTTGTTGCCCTGATCTGCGGGGCACATGTCTATATTCCCTGAGAAAACGTGGACGAAAACCCTCAAAGACCCTCAAACTCGTCTCGTTCGACCTTAACTAGTCGTCGAACGGTGTTCAAAGTGCGAGCAGTCGCCGGGGGTTGGCGTGGGCTCCGAAACGACTCTGCGGGACACCTCGGGGCGTCCCAAGGCCGCGCGACCGGCGACGGGTAGCGGCGAGGGCTCCGCCGCTAACCCTGCACTCCGCCCTCGAACCCTACACCTGCTCCCTGCCACCACAAGGGGACATGGGGATGAATGGGGTCGAAGGCAATCGCGGGAAAAGGAAGGCAAAGAGAATATACTGCGCGCTCAACTGACTTTTCTGATGGCTTGAGTCGAGAGGACAACATCGCAAACGTGTATAAGACCGAGCGGGGGCGCAGGTCGTCGCTGCCGTCACCTGGTACTCACTTCTACTCCTCATATCGACGAGCTTAGCTCACTTCTACGCTCCTTTTCGAACCGCAGACGACGAACAGCAAGCAGCATGAGGCATGCTCTCATGAACGCCCTTGTGGGCTTCCCAACGTTTTTGGCGTTCGGGTAGGTGGCGGCTCGACGAGTCTAGAGGTCCTAAGCTGACCTCAGCTACTCGCTCACGTTCTTTGGCGGTATCATGTCGTACCCCGCCTTCTACGACAAGTTCCCCATGCTCAACACGGCGACCACCAAGGGCGACCTTAAGAGCCGCAACTCGCTCCTTCAGGGTGTGGCCAACGGCATGACCAACTTGGGAGGCGCGTTTGCGTGTCTTATCGTGCTGTACTGGGGCAACAAGCTTGGCCGGAGAAAGATGAGCTTCATCGGCGGCATCATCGCCATCATTGGCACGGTCATCTTCTGCACTTCGTACTCGTTCGCTCAGATCCTTGTCTCGCGTTGTAAGTTTGCATAGACAGCCGACGCTCGGCATTCAACATGACTAACATCAGTCATCCAGGGTATTGGAATCGGTATTGGTATCGCGACGGTGCCTGTCTGGCAGTCGGAGCTCGCAACCACCAAGAACCGCAGTGCGCACGTTATCGTCGACGGCATCATGGTGTCTGGCGGTTTCATGCTTGCCTCGTGGGTGACCTACGGCTTCTGGAAGGCCGAGACAGCCGATTCGTGGCAGTGGCGTGTGCCCGGCATCCTTATTGGTCTCCTCAACGTCCCCGTCGCCGCCACCTGCTTCATGTTCCCCGAGTCGCCACGCTGGCTCGTCATGCAGGGCCGCCTGGACGAGGCGCGCGAGATCTTCGCCGACATGTTCCGTGACAGCGAGGACCCTGACGTTGTCGAGAACACGCTTAACGCCGCCGTCCGCGTCAACGAGACTGTCAGCCACACGTCGTGGACCGGCCTCTTCAAGTTCGGCAAGGACAAGCTCGTGTGGCGCCTCTTCCTCGCCGTCACCGTCCAGTGGTTCACCCAGATGAACGGAGCGGGTATCATCACGGCGTACGCCAACAGCCTCTTCTCGGCGATCGGCCTCGAGTCCAACGTCGCGCACATTGTCGCCTCCGTCTCCCTCACCTACAAGTTCCTGACGTGCTTCATCGCCTTCTTCGTCATCGAGCGTGTCGGCCGCCGCGCCCTCTTCATCACCTCGGGCGTCGGCATGGCCATCTGCATGTTCTGCCTCGCGATCTGCGGCTCGCAGACGACCGACACATACCTCGTCCCTGCCTACATCGCCATCGTCTTCGTGTTCCTCTTCCTCCTCTTCCTCCCGCTCGCGTTCCTGGGCGTCAACTTCCTCTACTGCCAGGAGCTCATTAGCACGCCATACCGCGCCCCCGCTGGCGGCATTTCGTCCGCCATGCTCTGGCTTTCTCAGTTCGTTCTCGCCCTCACAACTCCGCTCTCGCTCGAGATCCTTACCTGGAAGACGTACCTTGTCTGGGGCTGTGCTTCGGCCATGATCCCGCCCGTCGTCTACTTCTACTTCCCCGAGACGACCAACCTGTCGATGGAGGAGCTCGAGGCCATCTGGTATGCTCCTGGCCTCCGTGGGCCTGTCAAGGAGGCCGCGCGTCTCCGCGCCCTCAAGGCTCAGGGAATCACCGAGAAGGCCGTCCTTGCCGGCGACGTCAGCGTCGAGTCCAAGCCCGACGCCACCGTCACCATGGTGGAGAAGGTGTAGAGTCACCATCGATTGTGTATGTCAGGACGGTCTAGATAAGTAGAATAGTAGATTGTTTAGAAGAGGAGGGGCCCAGGTCTTAGGGAGGGATTATCATTGTTGGACTCTGGAAGAGCATTATACGCATGCATGCCACATATCATAGACGAAGAGAGTCTGAAGCAGCGAGAGTAGCTAGCTCGTTCAGACCTCAATACCGGACGGTATAGGTCTTGTACCACCTCCACCTGACAATTGCAGTACGTCATCCAACCCTCCACTCGCTCTCAACTCTTTGATCAGCAATCTTGATCTCGCTCTCACTGACTTTCATCATCATCGACATCCACCAGCAATCATGGATATCGACGGTTCCGACCCCACATCCAGATCAACGCCCAAAACGCTCACGCCGGCCCTGCGCACGGAGCTGGAGCAACACACCGGCCCCCTCCCCCCCGCCGCGACCCCCTACTCCATCCTCTCGACCCACATCCTCATCCTGCCCGTGCACCTCGCGCGCTCCCTCGGCACTCTCCTCTCCCCTCGCCAGCGCACCTCAATCCCGGCCATAAAGCACCGCCGCCACCTGCACGCCACCGCCTCCCCCCGTCCCGTCGAACTGACAGCCGTGGAGGGGAGGCGCCGCTGGCCCCTCCTGTGGGAGAGGCTCGGCGGCGACCCCCGCGTCGGCTTCCCGGGAGGCGAGGTCGAGACAGCCGCACAGGCCGAAGCGGCGCAGTGGGCGCGGGAGGGCTTCATGCCGGGCCACGAGGCGTTTGTGGGCCGGCTCGGGGCGCTGCTCGCCGAAGAAGAGGAGATGGGGGAATGGGAGGAGGCGAGGCGGAATCGCGCGAGGGAGCGGCGGCTGGATGAGGTCGGGGAGGAGTTTGATGAGGAGTCGGACGAGGAGGAGGTGGCGGATGTGGCGGCGCAAGGGGGAGGGGTGGGAGGGGGAGGAGTGGGAGGAGGGGCGACGGGGATCGAGGACCAGGAGAAGGCGGCTGCGGCGTTCGAGCGCGCACTGCTCGAGCTCTACGTCGACGGCTTGGATGTGAGTAGTGAGACTGGCAGCCCGCCGGGCATGATGGCATGATTGTCTAACCGCAGACGCTCGACTACGACGACGTCGACTTCACGCCCGCCGACGACCCTATCGCGGCGCGCGACGCCGAGGACGCATGGTTCGACGACGAGGCGCCCAGCGCAACAGGCGCATCTGGGGCTGGGAACGGTGCGCACAGCGGGGCCAAGGCGATGGAGAATGGGCAGGGCGACTACGACTACTAGCCACCGGTTGCGTGCTGGTCTGCTCAAGATCCCCTCCTTATCGCCGTGCCAGCAAGGCGCTGGCGTGCACAAGAGGCAGCAATGGGGCTCCCATTGGCCTGTCCTCTGATGTGCTTCGGCGACAGCCAAGCCATGCGGGGTGAGGCAAGCGTCCGCGCTACTGTCAACGGCGGGCCTCACTCTTCTTACGGGGAAGCTCGCTGCCCCGTAGCATGGAGTAGCTAGGCTACAGCACCTTCTGTCGCGCGCTCAGCCTGACATGGCGGACATGAGCTTTCATCACAGTCTCGATGGATGCATCTGCTACTTTCCATCCTCCAACGCTGGTGACGACCAGGCTTTGGCCTGGCATCGCAACCCACCGCCGTTTGGCGAGTGACAGAGGCATTGCATTTAGGCATGCTACGGTACTACATTGATTACGGGCAGGTAATTTGACACGTGATACTGATGGTTCGCGACACTTGACATTGATGTTGAACTTGATTACTCGAAGACTTTGTGTGAAGGAACTCGTCGGTCTCTACGCCAGGTTGAAACGAGTTTAGAGCTGGTGCGTACGAAGGGGTTGATTAGGGATGGTGTTATGATGACATGCGAGTGGTAAGTCGTACGAATATGGATTGATGGCTGAGAAGTGTGAGTTCCACAATTGACTGGGCACTCACGCGTCGGAGGGTAAGCTCTGCAGTCGTGTCTCCATCAATGCTGGACCTTGACGTCCCGAACGTGGGCGTCGACCGTGTCCAGAGCACGAACGAGGCTGGCCATGAACACACCCGAAATGTTGTGCTGCATGACGTCCGAGAACGCCACGAGCACGTCGACAGCGAGCGTGATGTGGGCAATGCGATGCGAGCACTCGCACTTGACTTCCTGGAGACTGTGGTGGAGCGCCAGGAGAGACTTGCGGGCACTCACACGGCCGGCGCCCCATGACCCGACGTCGTCCTTCAGGGTTTCGAGACTGGACGTCCACCCCGCGCGCCACTTCTCGAAGGCGCACTGGCCCGCAAGTTCGTTGCTGGCCGTTGACGTGAGCCCGGCGCCCAAGCTGTGGGAGGCGTGGACTGGGGAGCTATTGTTCAGGCTGGGAATGGGGCCATGAGTGTCGGCGGCCGCGTTGGCAGTGCTGGTGATGGTACTGGAAGGGTGGGTGCTGTGCGGAGGCTGGTCGTTGACATGCGCCGCTGGGGTCTCGCTGGCGGCCGCGTCCTGGGAGCCAGCGACAGGCTGCTGTCTGTCGCTCTCGGAATCGCTCTCGGAATCACTGTAATCGCTCCCACTCGCCGAGCTATCCTCGCTGCCCTCGGAGCCATGGCCGGGAGGAGAAGGGCCAGGAGCGCCAGGAGCGCCACGGACCGCGAGAGGGCCACGACGGGGACGAGGCAGGGCGACGGAACCACGACTGGGACGAGGCCCCTCTGGGTCGCCTGGGCCGCCATGCACAGCGGTGCGATTACCAGCTGTGCGAGAAGGGAAGAGGGCACAGCGAGCACCCCCGGTGTCGCCGTTCTGCCAGATCCTGCGGCGGGTCGCTTCCTCGGCGGCAGCGGCCTGCTTCCACGCCTGACGGGCGGCGTCGGCGCGGCGGGGAAGGGTGTGCGATGCGACGTGGACTGGGCGGAGCTTCGTCTTCTTCTTCTTCTTCTTAGGTGGCTGCTCTTCAGTCTGGTGTCAGCCTTCCCGCAGGTGACGTCAACCGCGCTCACCTCGTCCTCTTCGTCCTCTTCGTCACTGCTGTGGTGGCGCTTACGGGCGGCGGAATGCTTGGACGCGTATGACCGTGAGGACTGCTGAGGGCGAGTCATGGTCATCGTGCGGGACGCAGTCGCCGTCCGCGTCATGGTCATTGTGCAGGACATAGTGGGCCAGATAGGGACGTCTGCAGTCAGTGAGTCTGCTGATCTTCCTTGCCTCTCACTCGTGTGATGAGTGTATTCGGTGGCGATTTCAGTGAAGTAGCTTAGGCGATGAAGCGGAGATGAAGAATGGGGCTGGAACTGATTATGGCTGTTCTGGTAGAGGTTAGAGTCAGAAAGTGAGATGATGGAAGACGGGAGACGTGAGAGGGAAGGTGAACATACGCGAGGAAAGCGACTGTCGCCCACAAGTTCGGTAGGTGTCAGCGGCTATGTGAGGTGGTCACGAGGGAACAGGATGGCTGAGGATTGGATAACAGGTCAGAAGCTCATAAACAGATGAGAGCGAGATAGGAGGAGAGTGAAAGAAAGAGAGTGAAAGAAAGAGAGTTGAGAAGGAAGGTGACTGCAGATGAAGAGCGAGGAAGAGGAAGGCCGAGGAAGGCGGTTCTCAGTGCACCGGCCGTTATCAATCCCAAGCCTGCAGCTGGACCTGTTAGTTGGGACTATTTGTCAGTCCACAGCCGCTTAACGACTCTATACATGTCGAGGGTATCGTATACAAGAGATCAGCGACCGTCCAGAGCGCGGACGCTCTAAGAAGCCGAAAGGTGATCGACACACTCACAAGCCATACAGCTTGGCAGCGTTGGCGCCCATGATGGCCGTCATGGCGACGTGCTCCTCACCCAACTCGGATACGCACTTGCGCAGCATGTTGTACCATGCCGCGCCATGGATTGGTACGACGATTGCGGTGTCGCTTGGCGGGAGGGCTGGCTCCGATCCGAAGACGATGCGGTGGGTGCCAAAGGTCTCGATGGCGGGCGCGACTGCCGTCAGCTACTCTCGTGTCCACTAGCTGGATTCGACGGCTGCGTCGCGCTGGGCAAGCCAAGTGGAGGAACTTGGAGCACGGAGGACGATCGACTCACGGTACATCTTGACGACACGCTCGAGCTCCTTCTTATCCTCCCACCATGCGTTGGGACCAGCAATGCGAGTGTCGACAATGGGCGGGAGAGCCTTGAGGACGACGTCTGAGTGGAGCGATAACTGTGCGAGACGCCCGCAATGTACGTGATACTCGTCCGACTGGAGGAGCGGCGACGAGCGCTTCGTCAACGCAGGAGGCAGGAGGCCAGCTGCAGGAGAACAAGATAGTCATAGGGCAGCAAGATGTGCAGAGAGAAGAGTATAGCGTCAGAACCGTGATTGCTTCTGTTGCACTCAACAACCACTCACAGACGAGAATCTTGCGCGATGTTGCGCCCTCCGCGACCTCCTTCTCGACCTTGCTCCACCCGCCGTCGATCTTGTTGATAGCCTCGTCAACGCGGTCCCACCCTGCCTCAGTGAGGAGGTCGGTATCGGGAACCACGAGGTCGACAGCGGGGAGTTCCGTTGCGCTCGGGTCATCGTCCTCCTCGGGCATATCCTCTTCTCCGTCTGCCAAGCGTGGGTAGTGAATCAGGCGAGCGTGGGCGACACGGTTCTTGCCAGTTTGTTGTGCTCTGTTGGGTAAGAGGTACATCGATGGTGGAGGTAGAACAAAGGGGGGACATTGGCGAGTCAAGGGGATCGGAGGCAGCAGGAAGGGGAAGGGCAAGTGTCAGCGTAGATGCCAGATTCGTCTGCAGTCGACCTACCCTCCGTCATTGGATTGCTGATCCCCGGCAGCACCGACCGAGACGGTCACTGAGCCCGTGACGGGCGGCTTGACTTTGGTGTCCGTGCCATCGAGCTGCAGAGGTGTGCCGGCCGTGTGCGCATCGGTAATGTACTCGGGGTGCACTGTTGATGGCGATGGCGGCTGGGTGAGAGTACCTGTTGTCGAGAGCATGGGTGGCGATAGATCAGACGGGGTGGGAGTTTGGGACGTGACCGTCGACGACAGAGTCGCAGTAAATGGAGAGTAAGGAGGGAGGGGAGAACAAGGACATCGTAGGTTGTAGCAAGGGAACGGGTCCGATGTGAGCGAGACAGGTAGGTCCAGGTCGTGTCCGAGGTCGGAGAGATGGCGAGAGAAGAACGCGTCAGCAAAGGCATGGACAATAAACAAGAGACGGCGACGGAAGGTCTGCACGTCGTGGCGAGCCCATCTCGACTCACTAGGCGACAGCGGGCCGCCGCCGGTAAACAGGCTGCGGGGGAGAGGAGGTGGTCGCTTAGGCGGCATCAGAGACGTAGGCGTATTCGTCAAGTTTTGGAGAGCTATCACCCAAGACTGCCGTCAAGAAGAGGGAGGATGGGAGATGAAGATTGAAAGGTGGAGTGGAACAGAGTAACGATGAACAATGGAGAGGTTGTGCAAAGGTTCACGGACATACTTGATCGAAGTCGGGGTTGCGTGATGGAGGGTGGAGGCCCTTGCGTCATTTCACGTTTCATCTCAGTCTCCCCCCTCTCCAGAGCGTTCCACATTCCTCTCAAGTTCCACACTAGTAGTGGGCATGCTGACAAGATGACAAGATGAAGAGCAAACTGATTTGTATCCAAGCACTTACATCTCCCGGGACAGCCGCCGCGGGCCAAACATACTGAACTGCCTAATACTGCGGATCTAGATGATACTACCATATCAAACCACTACAAAGACTTAAAGAATGAAGCGGAAGGCTGGGTGCCTGTCGCCGAGCTCGAGGATCTCCTGGCTCGTCATGTTCTCGAGACCCCAGCGCTTGCGGTACTCGGGGTCCTCAATGTCGTGCCTCTCCTCTGGGCCGGGCGCGGGTCCGTAGACCTGCTCGCGGCGCTTGTTCTCGCGGCGGAGACCGATCCAGATGATGAGAGACATGATGCCGTTGAGCGCGGCGAAGGCCAAGGCGGTACCGTGGCCAGGCTGGTAGGGGGGCGACTTCTTGGCGTCCTGGTTGCGGTAGGCGAGCGAGGCCCAGATACCACCAGAGTTACCGGTGGAGAAGACCATACCGAGGGCAACGGCCTTGCGGTAGTGGGAGCCGAACGAGCCACCAGCCCAGGTGATGGTCGTCGAGATGAGGGGGGCGATCGCAGCGGTGGTGAGGAAGACAGCGAAGTACTGGGCACCGATGGTCGGGCCCTTGGGCGAGGTGGACAGGAGGACGATGTAGCCGATCACTGCGAGGGACGACCAGAACATGTTGAAGACGCCACGCTTGACCATCTTGTCCGAGAGGAAAGCGGTGCCCATGGTCGTAAGGAAGGCAAGGCCATAGGGCGGGACAGACATAAGCAGCGACTGGGGGCGCGTCCACCTGCCGAGGGAGGCGACGATCGAGGGCGCAAAGAGACTGAAGTGTGAGCGGGCGTTTGGTTGCAATTGAGACGATCATTGACTTACGACTGCGAGTAGATGCACTGAGCGGCACCGACGTAGCACAGCGAGAAGGCGTACGTCTTCCAGTCCTTGAGGGCGCCACCAGCGACCCTCCAGCTGAAGCGGCCAACTGTGCCGAGACCAGTGTCCTGCTTGAGACGGAGGAGAACCATCTCGCGCTCAAGAGGGCTGAGGAAACGCGCGCGGTCGGGCCAGTCGAAGATCATCCAGAACGAAGCGACACCAGCAATGAGGGTGAGGATACCCTCCATGATGAAGATCCAGGTCCAGCCAGCCTTGCCGCCGACACCGTCCATCTGGGAGAAGCCGTAGCCGAGGATACCGCCGAAGGCACCGGCGAGGACGGCGCCAGCGAAGAAGAACGAGACACGCTTGCCGAGCTCCTCACGGCGGTACCATCCAGTGAGGTAGAAGTTGAGACCTGGGAAGAGACCGGCCTCCGCAAGACCGAGGCAGAAACGGAGCGCAACGAGCTGCCCGTAGTTGGTGACGAGACCCATGAAAATCTGGAAGAGCGCCCAGACAACCATGGTGCAGGGGATGTAGATGGAGGGGCGGAGCTTCTTGAGCACCATGTTGGAGGGCACTTCGAAGGCGACATAGGAGACGAAGAAGACGAGCGAAGCGATGTTGTACTGGTTACCGGTGAGGTTGAGGTCGGCCTCGAGGGTGTTGAGCTTGGCAGCGCCGATGTTGACACGGTCAAGGAACGAAAGGAGATAAAGGAGGCTGGAGTCAGTCGTGTTCGGGCAGTAAGTGGAGTGGGGCTGTAGTGGTAGGTAGCCAGAGCTCGCAACATCATCGAGAAAGGATCTATCCGGATGCCGGCGGAGTAAGAGTGGCGATGTCGGTGCCACCGCGGTCCGACATTCCGCACCGGGCCGCATAGATCTCCACCTCGTGCACGCGCCGCGAGCTCAGTGCCCACAAGCGCAATTCTCCGCAGTCGTGTCCACACGCGGTTACTCACGTCATCCAGGGGAGGAGGCGAATGTCCATCTTGCGGAGGAGCTTCTTCTCAAACGCGGCGCGCTCCTCGACGCTCATGGCCTCGATTTGCTGGAGGTACTCGTTGGTCTCGCCATTGTGCTCGATGCCCTTCTCGACGACGGCGTTCTCGACCATGCCCTTCTCAGCGACGGCGTGCTTGTTGTCGGCGAGCATGTCGGCGGTGGTGGCTAGTTTGTTTGTTTTGATGAATAATCGGCGTCGGCTGTCGGACTGCGGGGGCGGGGTTCGGTGTTGGGGGGTGGCGACGAGGAGGAGTGGGGCCGAGTGTGGGGCTTTGTCTAGGTCTAGTATTCTACAAACTAGTCGGTCTACGTCGACAAGACCTGGCGATCCGGGGGAGAAAAAGAGGATCAAGGGGAGAGAAGTTGTAACTGAGGTGTCTGCTCTATATTTGTACTCTGCTCACATCACGACTCGCCCGGTATTTCTCCTGGCGCACCAAGGCCGAAGGTCTGTGGGGTGGGGGAGATGGGGCCGGTGCCGTCGCGCTCGCGACACCGAGGGCTTGGGTCGGGCGACTAAAACCTGGTGAATGTAACTGCCTAGACAAACGCTAGCCGTCCTCAACCGCGCCACTTGCCCGAGGCATTTCCCGGCAGATCCATTTTCTACTACCGGCGATCCGGGTGGATGAGCAGAGTAGCGTGGGGGTGAGCTTGCCCGCAGTTGGCAGCGGGTAGCAGCCGAGCGGGACGGTGAGGGCGATGGCTGAGACTGACTGGATGGGTGCTGAGGCGAGCACGAGCTCGGTGTCGTTCCTCTTCCTCTGTTCCTTCTCCTGATCCCCATGCTTGGGGCCTGGCCAACAACTGTAAACCCCTTGCGTGCTTGGAGTCTCCACGCTTTGTCAAGCATCCCATTGTCCAGTCATCATCCTCGTTTACTTGGCTAAAGGAGCGTTTGCGGGGCATTGGAACTGGAGGAGGCTGACGAGCAAAACTCTAGTTCCTGACTTGCCTAGTCCCAATCGGTATTTTCGCCAACCTCGATCCCATTAACCCCTCAGCTATCCCGCTGTAATTCCCCCCCCCCTCTCTCTTCCTTCCGAAGTCTCGGCCCCCGTATCCCATTCCCCCTTTAGATTCCCTCTATTACCGGCAATTTCCCCAGCCACATGGGTCCACGCGGTGTCATCAATCCGGCTTGCACGTCCCTCGCCTTCTCCTCATCATCCCTTCTATGGGCCTGATACAAAACGCCACCGCGGCAACCACCGACAGTTCTGGTTGGCCGAGGAAAAGGAGAGATAGGCAAGCGTTGTCGCTGACCAGTCATCGCGCGGCCCCGCGGTATTGAACGCCTCGCTTACGCCTCCGTGCACGCCGGACTTCAACCTGGACATCAGCTGATTTGGTAGCGGCGGCGCGGCCGTGTTCGGCCGATTACTCCCCCGAGGGGTACCGCGGGGGAGGGGGCGTCGAGCTCGCTGAGCTCGGCATGCTGAGCAGTGGGCAGCGCCAGCACGTCGTACTTGGCATTATCCATTCAGCCGAGTGTTTCGCGACGCGAGGAATGTTACAGGATACGCGCGGCTGCAGAAGATGGCCGCTGACGCGAGGCAGCCAGTGTCTGGACAGACAAGCGAGGAGAGGCCGCTGCTCTCTACCGCCCTTCCCTGCTCCTCGTCCGCCAGGTCATGGTGTGTACGTGTTCACATCAGCTCATCATCCCAGTCTCGTTGAGCAAGCACACCAAGCAAGCTGTGGGGAGGATTACTTGATCATGGGATCTGCGACAACGTAGCCTCGGCGAGTTGAGATGTGGAATTGCTGACAAGTCAAAGTCACAAACAAGAGTAAGGTAACTGACGGCGGCTCGCGGCCCGGGCCGGCATCTACAGAAGCCAAGCCACCCATTCCACGGGCGTAGAAGGCTGCGGACCTGACCGCCACGCCCTGCAACACCGGCGAGCCGCGATCTGCCAAGTGTACCAAGCCCAATCCTGATGTTCTCTCGTCTCCGAATTCTCGCAGATGAGGCGCCACGGTGCCTGTCGGTAATTCTGGCGGCGACCTTGCCATGAGGGACATACGAATGCGGAGATGGACGAGGGATACGATCGACATGACCGAGATACACGAGATCTCGTGTGGAGATGGAGACCAAGGTCCGGGGTCCCGGAACTTGACATATTGATACCCTTGCTGTGTTCTAGTCTACTTTCGTAGATAATGACGGTTATGGAAGGTTGTGAAGTGAGATGCCGTGATGCCCACCGCCAAGAGACGCGACGGTGATGGAGTGACGCATGTTCGGGGCGTAGGCATCACAACGATCACGGTGACTGGCGCGAGGCTGTTCAAAGGGGAGCTGCCTTGTCGGAAGTCTGCAACTGACTGCCACGCAGATGCTAGCAGAAGGAGCTCGCAGTGGGAGGAGCTCGACTTGGGTAGAGATCGACGTGCTCAGAACCTCGGCCCCAGAGCGTCAGAGGGCCAAGCTAGCATCCTATCTCTCTAGGTCAGAATGCACGTCCAGGCAGCGGCATCAACCTCGGCTACGCGGCTCCACGTCGCACTACCTCACCTCGACCACGTCCAGCCAGCAAGCACGGCACATTCGGCATCGTAGCAGCTCCCACATTCCATCCCCATACCCCGTCCCATTACCCCGGATCCAGGCCCTCGGCTGACAGACGTGTGCCAAGTGACCGACTGATTCACGATCCGGCCGGACCATGTCGCCCTCTACACGAGACGGTCATCTGGGTTCCCCATGGCACTATCTTACCCGCGCCTGGCGTGTAGGTTACGTCCTCCCCCTTCCCTTGGGTCTTGCACCTCGCGCTCGTCGCGTCCATTGCCCACCCCGCGTTCGTGGGCTCCGCAACCTCCACAACAGCCACAACAGCCGCGGCACGACCCCAGATCGTCGTGGCTTCGCTCGGCACTTGCCTTCTGAGACATGCTTATCGCGACGCGACGTGGGGTTCTTGGGGAACGGTATTCGGGGCTCTGCGGGGCTGCAGCGCGATCTGAAGCTGTTTGCAACGCGTTCCCTGGGTGGTATACCCGATGGCGCTGCTGTCTCTAAGATAAGGAAGTGTATGACAAACACCTGTGATGTAAGAACGACGGCCAGACGTTCCAGCAGCAGTCAATGCAGATCCAAGTAACATCTTCCACAACACAGCACACTCGCGGTTATGATTATACCCGTCACATCACGGTGGTAACAGAAACAGTATGCAAGAGCAGACACCTTCTTCCCCCTCTCGTCGTCGTTCGTCACGCGTCATTTGTATCGTCGCGTCGTCGATGGTGCCTCCCACAAGAGGCAGCCATCGTAGTCGTTACGCGCCAAATCTGTCTACGCCGTAGTTGGCGTCGCACGGCCAAGGCCGTCCTCGGACATGCGCACGTAGCCATCGTTGTCTGGCCCGCTTGGGGGCAGACCTCCGTTCACCTTGCGGTTGCCGAACTTGTCGCGGTGGAGACTGGGCGTGGAACGCTGCAGCGAACGCTCCACTTTGCGCTCACCCTGGCGCTGCACGCGAAGGTTCATCGCGTTGCGCAACGCCTCGACGTACGTCTCGTACTTGAATATCTCAGAGTGGATGTACCGAGACTTGGCGGTCCAGTTCTCGCGGGCCTTGACGGCGTTCTTGGATCCGCTCGTGTACTGCTGGTCAGTGTTTGCCTTTAGAAACATGAAAAGAAGCAACTTACCAATCGGCTCATCGGCTCCTCAATCGTCTTGTGCTGGTCGAGCTCCTCCTTGAGGCTCTGGACGTAGGCACATAAGGACTCAAGCTGGGCCTCCTCGTCGAGCGTCGATGGCATCGTCGCGTGCGGTGGTGGCTTCCATTCGTTGATGCTGATCTTGTCCATGTGAACCTTGTCGTTGCTCGATGTCGACGCGCCGCGCACGCGGCTGATGGCACCCAGACGAGCGCGCTCCCTGAGACCCATGCGCTGGGTGTCGCCGCCGCCGCTGATGCCGCCTCCGCTAATGCCACTGGACGTTGATCCGCGGTCACCATGCGAGTCGTCGAGCTGGTTGAGGGCGCGCGTCCAGCCGTATTCCATATTAGACACGCCGCCAACCAGCGGTTGCCGACTACGGCGTGCCGCCCAATAGTTGCAGGTCGCGACCCACTCGAGCACGAGCTCCTCAGTGCCGGCCTGGTAGACACTGATCTCGCCGCTGGGGAAAGTGACGGTGAAGCAGTGAGGCCGAGAAGCGCTGTACCCAGGCTTGGGCAGTGCCATCGCCATGGCGTGCATCAGGCTGTACTCGCCGGTGCGGTTGGCGCTGGACATCCAGTTGCCGCCGCCGACGGTACCGCCGCCCATGCTCGAACTGCCACCGCCAGACCCGAAGACGAACATGGACAGGTCGCCCTTCTGGATGACGACGAAGTATTGCTTCCAGTCCTTCTTCTGCGGCTTGCGGCCGTGAGCTTCGACCTGGATCTTGCGCTGTAGCAATCCCTCCTTAGCCCATGGCGCACCAAGAAGAGCAAGCTCGTCGTCGTTCAACTCCTCGATGGTCGATCCGGTCTCCCCCGAACGCACACTGTGCGCCTCGTCCTCCTGCTCGCGAATGACGGTGTGAGACAGGTTGCCGGCAAAGCCGATCGCATTAGGCGTGAACGACTGAAGGTCGCCGATCGAGTTGGCATACGAAGGAGTCGGGCTAAGGCTTCCGTCGCCCGTTGAGCTGAACATGGCGTTGTAGGGGGCGTTCGCCTTGGAACCGGGGCGCATGAGGGCGCTCATGGCTCCTCCACGCGCACCAAGGCGCAGGGCCGAGCTCGTCCGGTTCTCACCGTCCATCATCGACGCCATGGGGAGAAGGATGCGCTCGTTGCGAACGTTCGAGTAAATCTCCTTGAGCGCGTTCTCCGCTTCCATCTCCCAAGCCTTTGTGTACGTGAACGAATTGACCGTGGTGGACGAGGCGCCGCGAGATCTCAAGTCCTGCGTCGACGTTGAGGCGAGGTCGGAAGCCGGCGAGATGAGGTTGCCAGAGGCGTTACGTGGTGTTCCCCCCGGGTTGCGCAGCCTCACGCTCGTGGTGGAGTGACTCGCGGATAGCGAGTCCATGCCACGCAGGCTGCCGCTGTCGTTGACCAAATCAGGGGTCGACTCGCGATCCGGCATGCTCTCCTGAATCGCACGCATCGAGTTGCGCACAAAGTCGGCGCGCGACATGTGCTTCTGGAGTTCGGCAATGTGAAGATCCGTGTTGAGCATGAGCATGGCGCCGGTGACAGTGTGCACGACGCCCGGGGTGCCGTAGACAGTATTGGGGTTGCAGTCGTAGAAGCGGGCAGAGAAACCTTCAATGATACGGTCGATTTCTTGCGATTCCGCCTTGAGGTGCAGCTTGGTGCAAAGCTCTCGGAAGGCTTGGTCGAGCTTGAGACCTCGCATATCGAAAGACTGCATGTAGTAACGCAGCGCAGCGTTGTTCACAGGTCGGGGCCCGCCAATGAACATGGCCACCTTGTCTGGCGGCACGTGGGCGCTGCTGCCCTCGAGGAACTCGCGAGCGAGCTGGCGGCCCTTCTCCTCGTCCGGTACGTCGGCTATGTCGTTCAGGTTGGTGGATGACTGGCCTGCCGAAGAGGCCACGTCGATGGTTAATGAATCGGTGTCGAGACGACTGTTGGAGACACTCGCTGGATTTTGTTTCTCCCACGTCGTCTGGCGCTCCGGCCTCTTCGGCGGGACTTCCGGGGCGCTCAGCGAGCCACGAGGAGAGGGCACCCGCAGTCCAGGGGAAGGCACTGGAGCGACATGAATCTCGGTTTCCGAGTGATGATCCTGCAGTGTGTCATTGTCGACAACAGTTTCTGGCACGACGGGCGAAGAAGAGTGGGCACTTGATGCTGCGGACGCCTCGGCAGACGGCACCGGCAACGGTTCTGCGAGATGGGCCTCGTCAATGCCAGAAGGGGATCTCTGGACGTGACCTAAGGACGGCGACCTCTCACCAGCGTAGTTGCGGTATCTGCTACCGGCGCTGACGCTGCCTGACCGATCTGGGCTAACCTGGAGATGCTCGGCAGCGTCGGGGTCCTTGCTCATCGCCATACCCAAGGCTGCGGCTTCAGTGTGCCCGATACGGTCCAGTAGGCCAGTTACGTCGTCCGAGAACGATGAAGCCTGACGGCCGGGAGCACGCGGTGACGGTTGCGCACCCTCTGCAGTCGCCTTGCGCGAGCTTGCCCGACTTGGAACGGGAGCGGCCTCGTACCCCTGGCCCTCGTAGGCCTCCGGAGGTCGGAGCACTTGAGCGAGGGGCTGCTCGTGGACAGACTTGGTTGAAGAGATCGACGCTGAACGCGAAGGGGGCCCGTCGCCTTTGCTCGCAACCATGACCTCCTCCGGGCGCTGCTGCTCGACAGGGGCAGATTGTTGCGACGGACGGGTGACGAGAACAGGTCGGCTTGTGTCTGCCGACGCGCGCGCCGCAAAGTTTGCCGCTTCGCTGGAGTGGCTGTCCGGGACGAGATCTGGCGCGGGTACGGCCTTGGGCACGATGGGCACTGACGGTCTTGGGGGGATCGGCGGGCGTTCCGTAGAGCCATTGGTGCTTGAGCGCTCAAACGCGAATGATGAGTTGCCGGGGAAGCGCGGCGATGATGATAGTGGGGGTGACGATGCTGATTGTGGGGACGGCACGTCTGCCTGCGAACGTCCGGTCAAGCTCAGTTGGGAGGCAGACGCAAGAGGATTGGAGTCGGATGGAAGGGAGCGCGTGGTGGCTGGTGCACGCACGACATGATGATCTTTGCTCGAGGACGAGGAGCCAAACATGCGACCGAACATCCCCTTGCCCTTGGAACGTTTCGCCTTCAACTATCAGTGATGATCCTCGTAACGCGACCCTCCAGAAGGTAACTCACTTTGGACGTTTCATCTGCTGAGGTATGGCGGCCCAAAGGCTCAGTGTTCGGACCTTCCGAGATGGGTGGCATTTGGCGTTGGCTCTCGGGATAGTGGTGAGAGGTCATGTTGGAGTGTGACGATAACCTGTCCCAGTCTTGCCCACTGCCACGGGGCTGCTGGAGCTGGCTTCCTTCGCGACGGCGCGAGTTGGACGCGCCGAGAGAGCTGGTCGAAGAAGTGTGGGGGGACGTGAGGTGGGTCGCGATGGCCGTGGTGGAAGTCGACGCGTTCGGGTTCTGGCCGGGAGCCAAAGAGTGCTTTGAGGAACCCGACATTTGCCTGCTAACGTTGGGTTGTTGCTTGGCCTGCGACTTCTTGCCACGAATCAGAGTCGATAGATCTGGAGTCGACGCTGTTCCTGTAGTACGGAAGATGGACCGACGCTTTGGCAATGCTTGATGGGCCTCCTCGGCCTTGATCTCGGCTGTAGCGCGTCAGCTGGCTGCAGGTTTGCCAACAGTGGCTAGAGATGGGGATGGAGCGCAGGTGGAGCAGCTGGTAGGTTGGAAGAGGAATGATAGATGTTGAGAAGGAGTAAGATAGGAAGGGAGTTGTGATGGCGATGAGGGAGCAGTAGTGGGACGGAGTTGTGAGACGGCAATGAGTTGGATTGGGATGCTAAGTGGACGTGTGTGCCAAGGGGAAGGGACGGGGAGGGGGGAGAGTAGGACGGGGACCAACGAGGGATCAGCATTGGTTGGCTGAACTGGACGGGGGGAGGTGCGGAGTGGGGTGGCTTTCTCTTTTCCCTGAAAATGAACGCTCTTACAGCTGGGGTGCCAAACCGCATCGTCAGGTACCCCGCGCCAAAAGTACATCACTTCGCACCTCCACCCACAGCCACCCAAAACGCCCACTCGTACACCCGGTACGCGCACCACCACCATACAACCGTCTTCTTTCGTACGGCACGCGTGTTGGCGGATGGCGGCGCCCCGGCGCCTCTCATGTGCCATGAGGTGACTAGCCCCCCTATCCCATTCTCATCCCGATGAAGGCACGCATTCACGCGCATTGCCCACTTTGGCATGCACTCGTACACGTCCCCACCCACAGTCCAACATCGACATTCGCTCGGCTCGCAAATGTCGACGATGCACTCCACGATTCGCGCCTGCGCGTCCACGCGTCTGGCATGTCCCCGCCTCTTCATGATGCACGTCGAGGCGTCTCCCCTCCGTGCCTTCCTCTCTAAAGTTCCCTATGACATGAAAATGGAAACCTCCACCAAAACAAACTCACCATCGAGACCCAGGCTTAATTGATGAGCCGCCAACCCCTTGCGTTGCGCCATCCTTGCCTTCCCCGACCGGTTGCTTGATGTAGAATGAGTGGAGACAAGCGACGAACGACGCTCAGAGATGGACGCTGTGGCGATGGGATGAACCGCGGTCCCAGACCTGCTCGGATGTATGCCCTTGCCTGGCTGGAAGAGGCCTGCGCCTACGCCCGATCCGAAGGCAACTCCAGACCCCGACTGAGCGGTGACTGAGGCTGAGGGCTCAGCGTGCGAGAGCGAGTTGGAGCGAGAAAGGACGGAGGGGCTTCTCGACCCTTGTGAATTGTCCTGGTCTCGTTCTCGGTCCTGTTCACGTTCTCGTGCACGCTTGCTGGTGACGCTGGAGGAACCGAGCGCGGAGGGAGAAGGGGAAAGGGAGGATGATCGAGGGGTGATAGTACCGGCGGCAGTGAGATGAGACTCGCGTTCGTGCTCGTGCTCGATCGCGTGGGTCTGCGAGTCCGGACGCTGCTGGCCTGGATGGAGTTGGTGCTCGTCGACGATCTCCTCTGTTGCGTCTTCCTCCTCTTCTACAGCTGCAACGTCTTCCTCGTCGACGACTTCCGCGTCGACGTCTCCTTCGTCGACGTTCTCTTCCTCTTCGTCGACGTTGTCTTCCCCTTCCTCTTCCTCGGTGTCGTCGTCGAACTCGTGAGTCGGCGCGCTGGTGCTGAGGTAGATGACGTCGTCTGGTCTCCGTAGAGCTTCCTCAAAGTCGCTCGGCGTCCTGCGCGTCGTGCTGGAGGTCGTGTTGGGATTGATGTTGGCAGATGATAGGGCGGACGTCGAGGAGGAAGGAGTGGACTCTCGCAATCCTTGTCCAGATCCCGATCCTAGTCGCGCGTAGTGTGCCGAAGAGGGAGAGTGAGTGCGAGAGTGATGCGAGTGTGACGATGGAAGAGAGGGGAGAGGTGGTGGAGGAGGAGATTCGGATGGTGGTGGTGGTGGTGGGGAACGCGAAGTGGTTGGATGAAGATGAGGATGCATGATGGCAAGATCTGGAAAATGCCCTTTGTTGTTGGAGTGGGGTGGCCGCGGCACCAGTCGGCAGCGATGACCGGTGGTGGCGTGTGCTTAGCCTTTGCGTAGCCTACGTCCGTGGGCCGTGGCCTTGGCCGTTGGCGCCGTGTTGCTGCGCCCTTTGGTGCGCGTTGGCTTGTCGCAGAGTAGTCTCTGGCCTGACGCTCCTGGGGAGGTGAAGGGGGGGAATGAGAGGGTAGGTGGGGGTTGTGGCTTCTTTGGGTGGGTGATAATTGTCTTGGATCTGAGGATCACGGGCACGCAGCCAAAGTGGAAGAAAGCTGTGGCGTTGAAAGCAAGGGGAAAGGACGTTTGGAAGCCTTTGTCGTGTGGCGTCGTGCTCGCGTAGCCTTTTGCTTGCGTGATCCTTGGAACGATCAAGTTGCTGTCATGTGTGTTCGAAATGTCAAAGCAAGGGGAGAGTGACCGTTACAATCCAACTCAACCTTGCTTTGCCTGTTGCGGGTGCGCGGTTGTGTCAGGAGAGTGACAGGTGTGTTGTATGCTCTCAAGGGTGTGACGGTGCTCTGCGTCCAAGGTGTCGGGTCGGACGTTTTACTAGCACTCTGTGTAAGAGTAGCGAAAGGGACAACCAAGGTCAAGGAGAACTTACCTGGGTTGAGTGAGGTCTGGGCGGGACGGGCTATGGAAAGTAGGCTGTGGCGTTGGCGTGGCGCTATTCGGTGTTGCCGAGAACAGCAGCTGCCCAGGGAGATTGAAGAAGGGTGAAAGGATGCAATCGAACGGTGGTACAGTGGGTCCAAAGTCGGCAGTCACCCTAAAAGGCGAATGAATGGAATGTCGCACAACCCTGGAGCCCAGCTGCCCGTCGACGAAATGGAATATAGGTCGGGGCGTCGGACCAAGTAGTGTCGGGAAATAAGCTGTTGACTCTGTTGCCTCTAAGACGCGTTATGTTCGATGATGGATGGAATGGATGGAATGGAATAAGACGGAACGAGTGCGCAGTAGTAGTTGATAGTGGTGGAAGACGGCAAGAACCCCCCTTGGTGGAGTGGAAGTGACGAGGTGGAGGAGTGGTGGAGAGCGGCTGGGCGAGATGGAGGACTGTGGGATTCCGTTGGACGCGACACATGCCTAAACTAAGCTCGGCTCGTTCGAGCCCCCTCCGCTTTCCAGCCTGTTACAAGTTGGATCCAGTATTGCGCTTTACGGCTTGCCATGGAGCTCGGTCGAGCGATGCCGAAGCCTCGCCAAGTAGTACGTACACCTCGTTATATTAACGACAGCTGTCGGGATCTCGGGAGTCGGGAAGGCATGTGGTCAGCAATCTGGGCAGTGAAATTGAAAGCTGGTAGCTATGTCGAATGACCAAATCCAGGCACTTCTGGGTCGATACCTGCACCGATTCTTCTTTCATCCCCTCCCCGTTCTTCTCTCTTCTTCCCTCAAGCATTACTTCCCGCTTGCCCGGCTTGCTTGCTCCCATATCCCGGGTTACGATAAAGGGCCCAGGTTCGCTATCGAAGCTGCGTTTTTATCTCGCAGATATCAGACTTCTGGGCTTACAGTCGCGAACTTCACGTGCCAGGGCACCAAAGGGCCAAGTAAGGAGTGGCGTCAGAGCTTCCGCTCCCTCTTCTACTCTCTGCCTCCCTAGCTCTCCCGGTACGCTTCCTTGACGGGCGCTCAGTCTTCCGGCTTCGACGTCCCGTTCAGGCTGCCAGGCTTCCAGAAACCGATCACTCGTCATCACATAGCAGTCCCGGCCTGGACTGGGATCCATAGATAACTTCGGCAAAGAAGAGGGCAGAAGGTCAGATGGGGGGAGTGGAGGGCAGGGATAGGGAACGATTGGAATACCCTGGTTAGTACGACATCGACACATGGCAGATCATAGCCGAGCTGATCGACTTCAATGGCTAGCCTCCGCTACAGAGTGAGCGACATCTCGACTCCTCCGACACCTGTAGATGTGCATAGATTGATCCTACTACATGCCCTTCCAAGTCCGAGATTCAATTGGGCCTTCAGGCTTTGACAAGGGAACGTCGGCGCCATATAAAGCAACGTCTCCTGACAACCATGCATCGCAAATCCAGCTTGTGACAATGCCGTACATAAAGGACAACATTCCATAAACATACGACGAGAGCCTCGACTCTTCGCTCATTACCTACACCAACCTCACTACGAAAGAACTACCGACGTACGGTCTACCGGACCGCAAATCATTTACAACTCAGAACAACGACGCTCACACCAACGAACACCAACATGAACCACAAGCTATACTTAAAGCGCACCTCACGGGGCGACACTGCCCAGACGCACAGAGGCTAAGCGCGCAGCCCGCTGAGCGCGAGCCGAGGGAGGAGCCTCGGGCTCGGGGGCAGGAGCCGCCTCGGGGGTGCCAGGAAGAGGGCCGATAGGGACGTAAGCCCACCCCGCAGGCGCGCCGTTACGCTTAGCCTTCTCGGCCTGCTTCGCCGTGATACGAGGCCCGAGGACGGGGAGCACCTCGTCCTCCGGCGGAGGGATCTTTCGGGGGCGTCCGGGTCCGCGCTTGCCGGGGGAGGGAGAGGGGAGCGGGTGCTTCCTAGGACGGCCGGGACCGCGCTTCACAGGATACGGCGAGGGGCGCTCCTGTGATGTGCCGGCACGGATTGGGCCATGCGAGGGGTCCTGTGGCTCAGTCTTGACAACGGCGTCTGGCAGGGGGTACTTGCGTGGCCGGCCGGGGCCGCGCTTCGGCGTGTCGGGCAAAGGGAGGGGGTACTTGCGAGGGCGGCCCGGACCACGCTTGGGCATGTTCGGGTCAGGGAGTGGGTGCTTTCGAGGACGTCCCGGACCGCGCTTGACGGGCACGTCGGCAAGCACAGTCGGCGGCGGTGGAGGCGGCATGGACCTGGTCGAGTTTGGTGCAGCGGCAGTTTTGGTAGCTTTGGCAGAAGGCGGGAGCGGCGGAGGAGGCATCAATGTCGAGTCCTTTCGTGGACGCCCGACGGGCCTCTTCGCCGGCAGTGCAGGGACGCTGGCGAGGTCGGTGGCAGCACGCTGCGAACGCAGCTCAACAGTTCCTGCCCGCTTGCGGGTCTCAACGGTCTCCGTTCCGGCACGCTTGGAACGCGCCTCGACAGTTCCTGCACGTCGAGCCCGCGCCTCTGCCTTTCGGGCTTCCTCTGCAGCCTTCACGCCAAGCTCCTTGGCCAGCTCCTTGGCCGACTTCTCCCCAGATCTGCGGCTTAAGAATCCGATGCAGTTGGGGGCACCACACTGGCACCGCGTGCGCAGTTCGTCGCTAGTCAGCCCGCCCAGCGAGAAGGACTCGAAGTTGTAGTCATACAGCAGCTACATCGTCAGCAAGATGTAACGAAGGCGCAGACATACCTCTTCCCCTGCTTTTATGTCACGGGTCGCCCAGAACCCAACCTCGTACTCCTCGTAACCGTCTCCGACTGTTTGATACTTGCGCACCTCGAGATTGGGGTCACAGCCGTGGTTTATGAAGCGGGCGTCGTTACCACGCAGACCCTGATCGTCAGCGGGTGATGTGATGATCTATGCTCACGGCATCGATAACCTCATCACCATCGTAGTGCAGGGCATAGAAATTGCGACCGCCCTTGTACTCGACGTCGATGCGCTCGATGAACGTGCTGCAACATTAGTAAGAGTTCCTCCAAAATGGTTCTCACTCGATGCCGATGATCTGTGGTGTCAGCATAAAGTCAATCCAGCTGGAAGGACTCACCTCGCCGCGGTAGTCCATGACGAAATCGCCCTCTGCAATATTCTCGCCAGCAAACACGCCAAACCCGCGAGGCCCGGTCTGTCGTTGTCAGCTTCGTGAAATCGACGTGACAGCTGAACTCACCCAAGCAACCTTGTACGCCTTCGGCTTCCTCCGCGTGAGGCTCTTGTTGCTGCACCGGTCTCCGCAGGGGCAGTCCTTCCCACAGAGATAGCTCATGATCCTGTTCATGCAGTTGTCGCCACAGTTGGAGCTGGGGTCGCACCTGCACGCCACAGACCCCTCGCCCACGCGCTTGGACCTCTCCAAGAACTGATCTGGTTTGTCAGCGAACATTCTCCGCCGCTTGTGCTGAGCGTTCCCGTTCGGCTGTGCGCACGGTGGTACTCACTTGTCCTAAGCTTGCCGAATGATGGTGGTCTCTTCTTCCCGTCGAGGGCGCCACTCTCGCGCTCCCAGATGATGTAGTGTGGAAGGATAAACTCTTGCTCCTTGCCGAAAAACTGCTCATAGCCGTGATCCAGAGGAAGCGGAGGGAAAGAAGGCTCCTCGCCATTTGGGGTGGGGATGGGTGGCAAAGACATAATCGATTTACGCGGTCGCCCGGGCTTGCGATATCCCTTGTGATAAAGGACTCGCTCGTGCAGCTGAGCCTCTTCGGGTGGGTTATCGTCGTTGCAGTAGAATCCCATCTCCATGTACTGCTTCTTCTTGGCGGGATTAACCTCCTTGATCTCCGGAGCTGATGCCTCCTTACTGCTCTCGGCGGCGCTGGCGGTCGCCTTGCTTGTGAGGGTCAACGACAGCTTGACCTTGGGAGTGGGAGGCGGCTTAACGACAGGCGGCTTCGTGACAGGCAGCTTAGCGGCAGGAGGGGGAGGAGGGGCAGTAACGATAGCAGAAGGTGCTGGTGTTGATTCTGTCGCGCGCGGCGTAGTGTGTGATCGCAATGTAGTTTTGCGAGGGACGACCACGGCCTTCTTCTCCTTTAAACGCTGCGCAATAGTCACAGCCGGCTTTCCTTTACCGAGAGCGATGCGTTTTGTGGGCGCAACTGCTGACGGGAAATTGCGAAGGACCTTTGGCGGCCGACCTATGCGTTTGCCGTTCTTGGTCAACCTGGGAGGAAGTCCGTTGACGGCCGGAACGAGATTACGCGCGACGGGAGTTTTGGCGACAACGTCATATTTGTCGTCGCCCATTTTGTCTTTGACAAAGTTCTTGGCCGCGATGACTGCAGCGCTATCCGTCTGGAGTGCGGCCAGGACGCGGTCACTCGAAATGGCACGTGTTGGTGATGGCGGACGGACGATGCCCAGCAGCGGCTTGACGGATGAGAAGAAACTACGCTTCTTCCGTGGCGGCTCGGTCGCGAGTGGTTTTGGGTTTGGATAACCGCGCGGCATGGTGGGCGGTGGATGATAGGGGGTATATGGATTGAGTCGATGCAAGCACGATAAGTCGAGTAGACGATGCGAAAGTGGTTGATGTGTCGTAGAGATTCTTTGTAATGGTTAGAGAGTGACGCGTCAAACAAGTGCGACGAGGCTACTCACAAACTCCTGGCGTTATATTGTGCGAGGCACCAATAATCTTGACGTGTTCGTTATGTCGCACCGTCGCGTTTGTCGTTGTGAAGAACTGGCGCGCTGTGGAAGGGGGGATATTTGGGAGCAAAAGAGGGGTAGAATGAGAGTGAAAGATATCGCGAGAAGAAAGGAGAGAGATGGATGGTTTGATTAATGAGAGTTATTGTCGACAGAAAGTGGACGGATGCTGAGTTGAGAGGTGTGGTTGGGCGGCGACAGGGGCTTGGCTTTGTTGACCTGAGCCAGCGTACGGAAGCAAGGCACCAACTCGGTGGCACCCTCACCGTACCACCGTACAATCCAGCCCAAAACGCAATCCGACGTCCTGCCCCAACCATTATCATCTGGATTCTGCATTTCTCCGCTCAACCTCGTCGAGTGGCACATCCGAATAGTAGAAGACGAGTTCCCATACCTCTTTGTCTGGGCCTCCCATAGATGCTGATCTTTGCTCCTAGTCCACCGCTTCCGAAGCCACCTGACCCTCTTCCAGCAACCCATTCTTCTGTCTCTCGCGGCCGCCACATACCTACACCCCTGGGCAAACCCCCAGGAGCCGGTGCTGTCCTTCCATTGTCCCTCCTGTCGGAACGTCCCAGCGCACCACCATTGTTCGGCAACTGGTGTCCTCATCAACGGTCCTTCGACCATGATGTTATATCAATAAATATTCATTCAAAACTCATTCAAAATGCATAAAATCAGCAAATCACGGTTTGGTGAATCGCAAATGTCGCTCAGATGCATGGGAGACAGTTTGGAGGGCGAGACACGTCTGGATGCATCGTTGTTATCGGCAGTGTCGCAACTCGGAACGAGGAGGGCATGCGCAGACCAGACGACCCTCACGAGATGTCTTGAATCTACCAGGTGGCGGTGGCGACAACCGAGACGGAACCAAATCCCCACATTACGTTATCTGCCACACTCGCCTGTCCTCTAACCAGTGACGCTCGTGCGCTCGTGACCATCGCCCATCCATTACCACTCTACCATTGCACACATCCTCAATAGACCGCGCCTTCGCTATCATGTCGACTGCTGACGTCTCGGCCGCGCTCGAGGCGCTCGAGGCGCTGGCAGCCAGCAACTCCACCTCATCCTCTGGTCCCCTCAACCGACTCCTCAACGATCACTTCACCGTCGCTCGCGAACGGCTACTCGCCGGTTCACCACCGAAGCTCGTCATCACCGAGTTGCAGAACAACCTCGCGCGCGCCAAGAAGGACGTCGAGAAGGGCTTGAAGGCATGGTACTCGGCTCTTGGCAACGTGGGGAAGAGCGTCGACAAGGTGAGTCTCAGCTTCACACGACTGTTCGTGCAGCTGATCCCAGTCCTTCCCTCCCAACCTCGCTGCCATCAGCTCCGCGTACGATGACCCGCCATTATTCGTCGAACCAGAGGCTGCGCGGGCACTTGACAGTGTCGTGCTCGACTCATTGGGACGCCGCGGACTGTGGGATGCGGTGGAAGCATTCGAGGAAGAGACCGATCTAGTGTACGACCCGGCCAAGCGCGTCCTCAGCGAAGAGCTGTACAAGATCGTCCACGACATTGAGGCCGGCGACCTCACGTCGGCAATCGCATGGTGCGAGGAGAACAAGACGTTCCTCGCATCGGGTCCTCACGCATCGTCATTGCCGTATCATCTCCACCGCGCAGTCTTCCTCGCTACCAAGGACACATCCCAAGCTCTTGCCTACGCCCGGACCCACCTCTTCGAGTATATGTCCACCCAGCCTGTGCTCGCTCTCGTCACGTCTTGTCTCTACAACCAGAGCGAGGACTCGCCGTACGCCAACGATCCTGTCCCGCTTGCGTCGATGTTCGTGACGGATTACTGCCGCAGACACGGGTGGGCAAGAGAGGACCCGCTCGAGGTGGTTGTTGATCTGGGGTCCCGAGGCGGGGCTCTGAGTTCTATCGAGAAGGCGCGTCGTGTAATGGGAGAGCGATTGGGGAACGTCCGGAAATGGGAAGAGCTACCGGTGAGTCAAGAAGTCGGTACATTGCTGACGATCAGATGGAGGTCCCATTGCCCGCGAACCGGAGATATCACTCAGTCTTCGTGTGCCCAGTGTCCAAAGAGCAGGCGACGGACGCGAACCCTCCCACTATGCTCTCATGTGGCCACGTTATCGCGCGAGAGAGCTTCAATCGCATGCTCAGGGCCACTCGGCGCTCTGCGAAGTGTCCTTACTGCCCGTTGGAAACTGCCCAGAGTGCAGCGCAGCGCCTGTACTTCTAATTGTAGATATCTACCTGGTTGTGTTATCTTGTTGTTAATGTCATCCCATGTGCCCTCCAAGAGCTATTAGTCGCTCCTCGTTGACACGCTCTGCGGCTACGCTCAGCTAAGAGAGTCGGATGACGCCAGTGCTGAGATAGGACATGGCGCAGATAACCGGGTACGTAACGGCACGGGAGCTTTTGCCACGCGCCACGTCGTCACCTCGCCTGACGGACCTCCACCCAGAGTGTCCGTCCCTCGGCCTATTGTTCTTTCGCGACGCGTCTCATCTTTCATCTACACCACCAAGTATTTCTCGTCATGTCCAGCATCGTCGCCGGTCTTGACGGCATCACGTCGCGCCTCGCGGCGCTCGCGGACAACCCCGACATCCCCTATGAGACGCTCGTTCTCGGTCTCTCGACCCTCACCACTGCCTTCGAGCTCTACGTCTCGTGAGTAACCTCTGACCATCGATCCGGCCCTTGTCCAGAACATGAGCTGACATCAACCAGCTCCAGGCAGATGGCATGCTACTCCATCCCCACGCCTCCGCCCGAGCTGCAACATCACCTTAACAAGGAGACGTACACCAAGGCTCAGCGGTACGGCCGCGACAAGATGACCTTCAACATCCGCCAGATGATCTTCAACTACGCCCTCAGCTTCTGCATGATCAAGTTCGGCGTGTTCAAGTTTGCATGGGATGCCACCGCTCGTCTCATGGACTCTCTCGGCCTTGCCCAGGACCGAGTCGTACGTAGCCCTGCTCCTCCTGATCTATGCTAATGGTCAGATCGTCCACTCGCTCATGTGGATTTCCAGCATTGTGCTCACATCGTCCATTCCCGGACTCGCCTGGCAGTACTACTACACCTTTGTCATCGAGGAGAAGCACGGCTTCAACAAGACGACCCGCAAGCTCTGGGTCATGGACAACATCAAGACGTACGCCCTCACCATGATTTTGGGCCTGCCCTTCCTCGCCGGCTTCCTCAAGATCATCGAGCTTGCCGGCAAGAACTTTGTCCCCTGGCTCATGCTGTTCATGTAAGCTAAATGTGACTCCTACATCAGCTGACATCCAGGATCTCTGTCCAGCTCGTCCTCCAGATCCTCTTCCCCATCTTCAGTGAGTCCAGCGGGGTCTTGCTCGTCTGACGCCGCAGTCCAACCGCTCTTCAACAAGTTCACCCCCGTCCCCGACGGCGAGGTGCGCCAGCGCGTCGAGAAGCTTGCCGGCAAGCTCAAGTTCCCGCTCACGCACCTCTACGTTATCGACGGCAGCAAGCGCTCGTCGCACTCGAACGCGTATGTCATGCTGTTTTCGAATGCGACCGCTGACAGGCAGTTACTTCTACGGCCTGCCCTGGTCCAAGCAAATCGTGCTCTACGACACCCTGCTTGACCAGAACACGCCTGCTGAGGTTGAGGCTGTCCTCGCCCACGAGCTCGGTCACTGGAAATTCTGTGAGTCGTTACGCTTGCTCGGCAGCTTACGCCAGGGCACCCCAGCCGCCTGCTCCTCATTGCCCAGGGCAACCTCCTCTGGACGCTCGTCCTCTTCTCGGTGTTCATCAACAACAAGGCGCTCTTCGCCGCGTTCGGCTTTGACCCGCGCCTGGCCGTCGAGTCGCCCGTTGGCGGCCCGCAGCCCATAGTCATCGGCTTCATCCTCTACCAGCTCCTCGTCGAGCCCCTCGACACCCTTGTCAAGTTCTTTATCAACTCCAAGACCCGCAAGTACGAGTACCAGGCTGGTGAGTAACTCAACACCCCAACTTCCACTAACGCGCAGACGAGTTCGCCGTTCAGCTCGGACACCGCAAGGAGCTCGGCGACGCGCTCATCAAGCTCCACGTCGAGAACCTCACGTCGCCTCACAACGACAAGCTGTTCTCCAAGTACCACCACTCGCACCCCACCCTGCCCGAGCGCCTCCGTGCAATGAACGAGTACGCGGGCGTGGACTGGCTGCAGAAGAAGAGCTCTGCCGAGATTGAGGAGATCAAAGCCCAGGAGAAGAAGGAGCTGTAATTCTTGCCCATCCCATCTTGCAGCGCAGCCCATCCGTAGACCCTTGACGGGACTAGCACGGACAGACGTCCGTTTAGAGGTCGCTTATTTATACATGGCCATGCTAGGTTGCCTACCCAACTGGCCGTCCGAAGTGGTCTAATGGGAGCAGTGTCTCCACTTTTGTGTCTTGTACAATTGAGCTCATCATCTCCTGCTTCACGATCTTGAAATGGCGCGCAGTCGATTAGACGTTGACGCCGACCGAGCAGAAGAGCGCGACGGTGCCGGCGCCAGCAAGGCCGGCAGCCAGAAGTGCAAGCGGGATCTCAGATGCGTTGAACTTGTTGGCCGAGAGACTGCTTGTCAATTATGAAGCTAGAGGAGTACATACGTAGTCATGAAGAAGACGAGAGCGAACGCGAGGACAAGGCAGAAGAATGCGATCGTTGGCAACGACGAGACGGGAATGAGCGGCTGGAAAGCCGGCAGCTCGTTGTATGCCGCCTGTCGTCAGCGGACATCGATAATCGCACAGCTCACCTTGACCGACGCGTATGGCTCCATGATGATGTTGACAGTTGACAGTGGAAAGAGCAGACGTGACAACCGCAGTGGAGGCGATCCTCTCAACGTGTCAACTTGTGACGCAAGTATTAGAGAAGGGATCTGATCCCGCTAATGGAACCTCCTAATATCGGATTAGGTCTGACAACTCGCCTCCACACGTCCAGGGATCGGATGTCGACTCCGATACGCGTCTCACCCGCTTGTTGCCATCTCCCATTCTCCATCTACCCCGTTCCTTCCCGCCCGCCCACCGCCCGCCGCGCACAGCGATGAGCTAGAGCTAGAGCAAGCTAGCGATGGGCAGCACAATGGGCACATACAACCCGCTCTCCCTCTTCCCCCTCCCCCCGCAGGTCTCCGACCCCAAGCCGGTGCCCGCGGCTCTCGCCGTCGACGGGTATGCCGACATGCTCTGGGTCGGCTCGTCGGGCGGGCTCGTGTCCGCCTTTGCGAGCCCGCTGACGCTCACGCGCAACGTCCAGTTCCCGGCCCATGGCGCGGGCAAGGCGCGAGAGTTCGTGCCCATGCCAGGCGTGCATGCGGGGGTGCGGCAGATTCGCGTCACCGATCGCGAGGTGTGGACGCTCGCCGAGGGGGGCATTAGTGGTCGGAAGCGCGGTGGCGCGCCGCGATGGAACGTAACGTGAGTAGCCTACGCATGGAGAGAGGCTGACGGGGACAGAGACCCTTCGCGCTCGCTGAGAGCGATGACGCCCGCGCCGACCAATTCGCACGAGGTGCTCGCCGGCGGGACGGGGCAGATGCTGCTGATCAATAATGCCCGAGGAGAGATTGTCAGGCGGGTAAGTAGACTAATGAACGAATGGCGAAGAGGAGGTAGCTCACACTGCAGTTCGAGTCGCAGAGCACTGTCGTGCACCTCGGCACGCTGCAGCGAACCATTGTTTGCGCGTCAGGCTCGGGCCAGGTGTCGATCCTCGACCCGCGCATCGGCTTCCGACAGGCTGCCAACGTCACGCCCGTCCAGGCGCACACTGGTGGTATGAGCGGCGCCGACGCGCACGGCAACATAGTTGCGACGTGGGGATGGACGCACATGCAGGGGCATCCATTGCCTGACCCACTTGTGCGGCTGTACGACACGCGAACGTTGCGCGCGCTGCCTCCAATCTCATTCGCTTCCGGTCCCGCGTTCGTCCACCTCAACCCATCGGATCCGTCCAAGCTCGTCATCGCGAGCCAACAGGGCATGCTCCAAGTCGCTGACATGTCAACGAACACGAACGAGTTCCAGCAGCTCGACGTGAGCTCGTACATTACATCAATGGCTTTGTCACCTCGCGGTGACTACCTCGTCTTTGGTGACGGCGACGGGCAGTTGCATCTGTGGACACAGCATGACACGAGCGACGCCGCTGCAGTTGATGCGAATGGCAACCTCGATCTTCCCCCTTTCAACGGTTACGAGGGCATCAAGCCCGAATGGCCCGACCCCGTCGACCCACCACCTCCTATCGCATGGGACGAGACCACACCCCTCAACCTCGTCGGCGTGCCACACTACGAGGATCCACTCTTATCCAACTTCTCCCCCGCAGACTACGCCACCGTCTACTCCCCATTCTTCAATCCTCCCGAACCCATCAGCCAATCTGTGCTCGCAACGTTAAACTACCAAGACTTTGTCGGATACGGTCAGTTGCCCGAGGAGTTCAAGGGCAAGCGCAACGTCATCACCGCGCGCGCTGGGGCCGGTAAGCAGTGTCTCCCGCGTGGAGCGATCGGAGCCCGCCGAGAGAGCGAGCCGCGCTTCCGCAGCGAGAAGGACCGCGTTCGCCGCAAGCCGAGTGTCAACGAGATCGAGGAAGAGACGCCTGTCGGCCAGATTCCAAAGTACTACAGGAAGGTCAACATCAAGTACTCGCGTTTCGGTGTCGAGGACTTTGACTTCGGATTCTACAACCGCACGAACTACAGTGGTCTCGAGACCGATATTCAGAACTCGTACACGAACGCCCTCCTCCAAGCTCTGCACTACACACTCCCGATCCGCGAGGTCGCTAAGGCCCACATCTGCGTCGACTGCCAGAAGGAGAACTGTCTCTTGTGTGAGGCTGGCTTCCTGTTCCGTATGCTCGAGGATGCGAAGGGCACCAACTGCCAGACCAGCAACTTCTCCCGAGCATTCGGTGCGACACCGCAAGCAACGGCGCTCGGGCTCATGGACGGCAACAGCAAGCAGCCCGTCTCACAGAGCACACTCATTCAGAACTTCAATCGTTGGCTCTTGTCGACATTCACGACCGAGGTGGTCGTGAATGGGCAGAGCTTTAGCATGCGTAACCCCGACATGGACAACTTGAGTCTGTCGGCGACGACTGGGCCCGCTTCAGCTATCAACCAGGTGCTGGGGATTGCGGTCAAGACGACCAACACGTGTCTGTCCTGCAACTTTGTCACCACTCGCCAGTCAACACTCCAGGCTGTTGACCTCGGCTACCCGCGCAAGGTGTCCGAGGCGGCTTCGTTCGCCGATGTCTTGCGCAACGCGATTGTGCGCTCGTCGAGCACCAAGGCGGCATGCACCAACTGCAAGGTGTTCGCGCCGCTGGACTCGAAGCGCGATTTGTCATCAACGCCTGAGAAGAGTCTCCCGCCAGTGCTCTCGGTCAATGCCATGGTGTCGTCGCCAGACCAGCTTGACATCTGGAAGGACCGCACGGAAGGAGGAAAGCCCAAGCGCTTCCTGCCGCGCCAGGTTGCCTTCCGCACAGGTTCGAAGGGCGAGCTTGTGGCCGAGAACAACGGGACCGAAGGGATCGTGTACGACGTCAAGTCGGTTGTTGTGCAGGTCCAGACTGCGCCAGAGAACCCGGCACACTTGCTCTCATTTGTCAAAGTGCCGCCAGAAGAGGGGGACACAGAGCCGCGGTGGATCATGTTCAACGACTTCCTCGTTCGCCCCGTTAAGGAGGATGAGGTCTTCTCGTTCACCGACACGTGGAAGGTACCTGCCATCATCATGCTCGAGCGGCGCGACAGCGGCCAGCTGCTTGACTACTCTCGCCTCCCCAAGACGCTCGACCACGAGGTGCTGTTCAAAGATCACAACATGGCGTGGCACCGCAACGCGTCCATGGTCAAGGCCGAGCTGCTCACGCCCGACGAGCTGCCGAGGCCCGGCACGCTTATTTCCATCGATGCCGAGTTTGTCGCGTTACAGCAAGAGGAGCTCGAGTTCCGCTCCGACGGGACGAAGAAGATCCTGCGGCCTAGTCACATGTCGCTCGCGCGTGTGTCGGTGCTCCGCGGTCCTGGGCAGAAGGAGGCTGTACCGTTCATCGACGACTACATTCGCACGACGGAGACAATTGCCGACTATCTGACTGAGTTCTCTGGCATCAAGGCGGGTGACCTTGATCCCAACAACTCGAAGCACACCCTCGTTCCGCTCAAGGTGGCGTACAAGAAGCTGCGGTTATGTGAGTTGTCTACGGCGTCCTCTGAGCCTCATGAGGACAATGCTGACGAACAGTGGTGGACCTCGGGTGTATCTTCATCGGCCACGGTCTCAGCAAAGACTTTAGAACTATCAGTGAGTAACCTACCCGTGCCTCCGCTGACAGAAGACATCTTCGTCCCTCCTGAGCAAGTCCTCGACACCGTCAACCTCTACACTGTCCCCGGCCGCAGCCGCAAGCTCTCCCTCCGCTTCCTCACCTGGTTCCTGCTCAAGACAGACATCCAGACAAGCGAGCACGACTCGATCGAAGACGCGCGCCATGCCTACCTCCTGTACAAAAAGTACAAGCACTTCGAAGAGGAGGACCGCTTCGAGGATGTCATGGAGGACATCTTCGCCGAGGGCCACAAGACTGGCTTCAAGCCGCGCTCCGAGGTCGACCGGCCCTCGACTCCAGCGGGGGCGTTCCCGCCTCTCCAGGCTCCTCAGCCGCAGTCTACAACGCCAGCTCAGTCGCCAGCATCAGCACCTGGGCAACAGCTGAGAGCTGGGGCCGGGCGGCATAAGGCGGGGCCTGCTCCTGGGCCAGGTGCATCGCCGCTTGCCAGGCAGCAGTGGTCGACGCAGCCAGCACCTTTCGTGCCGGGTCAGCGGCGGTGGTAGATCCAGCTGCTCGACGTATTAGAGGAGAGGTGGTGCTAGATATAGATTAGTCGCATACTGCTTGTATGCATTGTCAAATGTCACCTCAATCTGCATCGACGTTTGGGCTTGTCCAGAGGACGGGTTGGAGGAATGCGGATATACGGCCGTAAGCGAAGGTGCCCCACAGGCACGCAGGCACACAAGGTCCGATAGCCGGGCCGTGTGGGCCTCGCCCCCCACCTGGCCCACCTGATCAAGGCATGCTGGTCGTCATTCATCTCATCGTCTCTTACTCATCTCCATTGCCTTCTACTCTCTCCCTTCTAGCTGGCACTCTTTGTCTCATCGCGCTATCTGGACCGTCCACTGGCGTCTCCAGGCGTCGACATCGCCATCTCGCCGTCGTCGTCCCTTAGCCCATCCGTCGCCACCATCTTATCTGAAGCGCCCCACCGTCTATCTCCCTCCTAATCGCCGCGTCCCACAGATCCGCCAGCATGCTCGACCTCCTCCCACCCGAGATCCTCGGGCAAATAGCCCACCATCTCATCCTCGACTCCTGCCGGCCCCCCGTCGACCTCCTCTGCGCCTCCCGCACATTACACGCCGCAGCCGCCCCCGACCTCAACCCGAACCTGTACGCCGCCGTCTTCCGCGCCCACTACGACACCGAAGCAGCCCAGCGCCGGCTGTGCAGCTTGGGACCGAGCGACTCGCCATATCCCAACCGGCCCAAGCATCCTTCGGATACGACGAGGCTGCCCACGCCCGAGTCGTTACGGCCGGCGGACTTCGTGGCCGAGCTGCGCACGCGCACTATCGCGCTCGAGCGGCTGGCGAGGGTCCTCCGCGAGGGCGGGGAGGTGCGCTCCGAGGAGCTGTGGGTTGTGTACCTCATGCTCATTGAGAATGGTACGTGGACGTGGTTCCGATAAGCGAGGGTGCTGGCCTCCCTGCTGCACCCTTACTGCAGCCAATGCTCCCCACATTCCGACGTCGAAGACGCGAATCCGTTCTTCTCGTGCTTCTTTATCCGCCCGCTCACACCAGACGGCAAGAACTTGCGCCACCTCGTACAGCCGCTCGGCCCCGGCCCAGGCGTCGACATCGTAGCCGTCATCCGCGCTTATCACGCACGCACACTCGAGGCGACGCGCGAGTTCGCGTACCCGCCACAACGAGCGGTCGACGCTCTCGCCATGTGGATCGCATGGCTGTTAGACGACTACTCGCGCCGCTCGCCGCGCCAAGTCCGCGCTCTACGGCCCTATGTCTTTGCGGCACACCAGTACGACCTCTTCTTCGCACCGTGGACACAGCCGCGTGTACCCGTTCCAGCTCGGAACAACCAGCACCGCGCTCCACCCCCTCCTGGCCCCTTCAACGCCGACCACGTCCCGCAGGATCGTGCATGCGTTGTCCCCTGCTACGGGCGACAGCTAACTATCGCTCCCCCCATCCTCACTCATGCCGCACAGCTGCGGTTCTTCACCGCTCCCGAAGTGGAGGGCGACAACTCGTCGTCCACAACTAGCGACTTCGCGTTCGACATGTCGCCCGCAGACTTACGCGCCCTCCCCCGCCCTTCTCTCCAGAGTGCGCGGCACGATGCCGACTTCGAGCGCCTCCTCGCGTGCACCGACGGCGCGCGCTCCGCCGGCCGCGCGCTATGGGCATGGCGCGGCGTCTTCTCAGGCTGCTGGGAAGGGACGTTCACATTCCTCGAGTTCGACGCGTTCCGGGACATGCTCGCCGGCCACCCCGCGGCTATCTACTCTGGCGCGTACGGCGAGCAGGCGCAAGTCTGGAAGCTCCGCGAGACCTTCATCCGCCCGAAGCCCGGCACGCCGACCGACGGCCCCGGCCTCCCCCTCCGCGGCCCGATGGTCAACGGCGGCTTTCCAGCCGACATGCGCCCCTTCGCGGCGGACGCGATCTCCGCCCGTGCGCACGGCATGTCGCCTGAAGACGCGACCATCGACGACGCCCTCGACCGCCAACTCTCCGCGCTCGAGGGGTACGAGAGCATTCCACCCGACGAGGTGGAGGCGGCCTTAGCCTCAGCCGAGCCGGGGGATAATCTCGGCCTCCTGGTCACGGGCGTCGGCCACTCGGCGTGGGGCCGCTTCATCATTAGTGGCCACGTGCGGGTTTGGGACGGGCTGCTGTACCTCGTCAAAGAGTATGCGCCGTTCCAGCGCGGCAAGTGGCTGTATCGCGGCTACGTGCTTGGCGACGGCGCGATGGTGGGCCGGTGGCGCGACACGTTCACGCCCGAGGACTATGTCGGGTACGAGGGGACGTTTATGCTGAACAAGCGGTCGTAAGTTGGTTTGGCGTATGTCTTGTGGAGTGTTGCGGAAGGTCGAGAATGGTGGGTGGGGAGGAAGTATGAAACTCTGATGTGTTTGTATCCTTAAAACGCTGCACGTATGTAAGTGAGCATGGTACGAGCTGCTCATGCTGTTGCAAATGTTGTCTCTGATGCACAACAGTGGTGCGAGGAATGATTGTTCATTGTGCCTTACGTGTGCGCGTCAACACACAACTGTACCATCAAAACAAACCACAACCACTATGTTGACATCACCTACTGTACATCTTACTCTTCCACAGATATTTAACCCATTCTAACCACCGCTCTCTCTTCATCATCTCTCTCCATCCCCAGCTTCCCCTTCCTCTTCTTGGGTCTCTCAACGCTACACTCACAACCCCTCAGTATCGACGAAGCTAGACAGTGAGTCGAATCTCAACCACCTTCCTTCCTTCCACTTGCTCAACTCACCCACCAGGCTGTATAGAGCCCACCGGGCTCAAACTATGGTTCACATGCCCACGACTACCCAGACCTCTGCCTCAACCTCGCCTACAATCAAGGAAGAAGATCTGGTGAGTGCTTCCAAGCTGGCCTCCCCTCCCACATATGTCGTAACCTACCTCCTGCCCCTTATCGCAACGCGTGACTCACCCTTCAGATCAACCTGGACGACATGGACGACATGGACGACGCTACCACGCAAACCTCGCACAACGATAGACCCAATGGGGACCCTTCGGCTACCACGGCCGTGGGCGACGCCAACTCGCATGACGTTGAAATGAGCGAGCTTACCAACACCAAGGACGCCCACCTCCTTCCTCCGTCCGCCACCTGGGCCCATGTCCTTGGCGTCCCCTCTAAAAAGCTGCTCGGCAATGCCCCCGACGACCCCGACAACGCAACGCTGTACGCCGAGTCCTCGTCCACGATATCCATGTCGGAGATCGACGAGCCATGCTCCGTCGACTGCGATTTGTTCCCCTGGCGCCAGCGCTGGGCGGTGACGCTCCGCCTCCTCCCCCACATTGCGCTCCATCCCAACCGCGAAAGCCGCGAAGCCCTGTCCCCACTTCTTCGCGACTTGGCCGCGGACTTCTCGAACTTCGAGTGCGACTGTGCTTCTAGTGACGCTCTGGCGGGCATCGACGCCAAGTTCAACGTTCTCCTCGCCTTCTGTGACCATGTCCTCCGAGTCAACGATATGGAGCTTACGACCACCCTGGTCGATCAGCTTCACGAGCTGAATCAGGAGGTGCAGGACGCCATGGTGGATATCTACTATGGCGACGAGGACGATGACGAGGCCGACGATGAAGATGCGCACGTGGGGACCAACGGCATCGTTGACGTCGACGTTCCGCCTGGTAGTGATAAACAGGAAAGAATGGCGGAGGGAGGCTTTGCGATGACTCTCAACTTCAAGGAAGAGGACCAGCCTGATTACAACGAGGGTGGGGACAGTGACGATGACGATGGTGACGACGACAGTGAGGCTGCCGACGACGAGTCGGATGGCAGTGCTTACTACGACGAGGACAAGCAGTGGATGTAGCCATTTACCACACCAAAGATGGTATGAGCTTCGTTTCCCTCTCGTCTAACGTCTCCACTACGGCACAGCGTTCATACATGCCCCTCAGTTCATGGAATCATGCATTTGTAGACTATAGCACCCCGGTTCAAGCGCATCCTCCACGGTTGTCATAGATGAACTAGTTGCCTGGTGCCCACGGCCCTCTAGCCTTTCAAAGCAATTGGTCAACTGGACTGCGACAGCTCGAGTTGACCAAGTCTCTGACATGTATCCCTCTCTCCGCTCACGACTGCCAGTTGTGATGATGAGACAAGGCGTGGTCGACAACATATCACACGATGATCTTGGTATGGGCAGACGTGTCAGCGACGTTATCACCGTTTAATTTGAAAGTCTTGTTGGACTCGTGCTCGACACCGCCCCTCATCATCTCCTTCACAGCGCCAACATCATGTCAAGGACGCGGAGACAATGTGCAACCACGGTCCCCTGAGCCAAGCTTCATCTTTGGAGCATGAGTCTTTGGTGGTCTGAGCCTCCTGGTCCCTATCGATTCGCACAACTAACATCGTTATGTCCTGTACCTCCTGTACCTCTTCCCAACAGATTTAACCTTCAGAATTGCATGTGCATGCATGTTATTATTTGTGACTAGGCAGGATTGCTACTATGGCTCAGCTAGGTTGGGATCCCAAACCGCCGACCTCGTACTTCCTACCGCCACAATCGACGGTGGAGGCCACGTGGCAGTTTGCTTCCGCTTTCGTTAATTGTCGAAAAGTTGTGCAAGCCGGGTTGGGTTATGGCGTCGATGGGCAGGCAACGTTTGGACGACATCCATCAAGCCTCTAGCATACTCGCATCGCCACCGGCCAGCAACGGAGACACGATGGAGTCTGTCAGCGACATCCAAAAGAGCCAGGACTTTGCCATCAAGAGCGAGTCGACTGCGCCCCAGCTCGACACGTCTCAGTGGCCGCTCCTGCTCAAGAACTACGACAAGCTCATCGTCCGTTCGAACCACTTCACCCCGATCCCCTGCGGCATCTCGCCCCTCAAGCGTGAGCTCAAGCAGTACGTCCAGTCGGGCGTGATCAACCTCGACAAGCCCTCGAACCCCTCGTCGCACGAGGTCGTTGCCTGGCTCAAGCGCATCCTCCGCGTCGAGAAGACCGGCCACTCGGGTACCCTCGACCCCAAGGTCACGGGATGCCTGATCGTGTGCATCGACCGCGCGACCCGTCTCGTCAAGTCCCAGCAGGGTGCCGGTAAGGAGTACGTTGCCGTCGCGCGTCTCCACGACACCTGCGACGAGAAGGACGTCGCGCGCGCCCTCGAGACCCTCACCGGTGCCCTCTTCCAGCGCCCGCCCCTCATCTCGGCCGTCAAGCGCCAGCTCCGTGTCCGTACCATCTACGACTCCAAGCTCATCGAGTACGACAAGGAGCGCAACCTCGTCGTCTTCTGGGTCTCGTGCGAGGCCGGTACCTACATCCGTACCCTCTGTGTCCACCTTGGTCTCCTCCTCGGTGTCGGCGGCCACATGCAGGAGCTCCGTCGTGTGCGCTCCGGTATCACTGGCGAGAACGACGACATTGTCACCATGCACGATGTTCTCGATGCCCAGTGGCTCTACGACAACACCCGTGACGGTGAGTACTGGCGGTCGCGTGTGCCCTGGGTGGTCATCTCAGCCGGCCGTGGTACCGCCCACGGCCGTGCGCTGCAAATTGATCACCGCTAACCCTCCAGAGACCTACCTCCGCCGCGTGATCCGCCCCCTCGAGTCGCTCCTCACCAACTTCAAGCGTGTCGTCGTCAAGGACTCGGCCGTCAACGCCGTGTGCTACGGTGCCAAGCTCATGATCCCCGGTCTTCTGCGTTACGAGCAGGGCATCGAGGTCGGAGAGGAGGTCGTCCTCATGACCACCAAGGGTGAGGCCATCGCCATCGGCATTGCGCAGATGTCGACTGCCGACCTCGCCTCGTGCGACCACGGCGTCGTCGCCAAGGTCAAGCGCTGCATCATGAACCGCGACCTCTACCCCCGCCGCTGGGGCTTGGGCCCCAAGGCGCAGGAGAAGAAGAAGATGATCAAGTCGGGCGAGCTCGACAAGTACGGCAAGAAGATCGACGGCGTCACCCCCCAGAACTGGTCCAAGGCGTACATCGACTACAACGACGCCGACGCTTCTGCCTCTGCCTCGGCCGCCCCATCGACCCTCCCCACCCAGCCCGCGACCGAGGAGGCTACCCCTGCCGCTGCCGCTGCGCGCGCCCCCCCGCCGCCGACGACGAGAAGAAGCGCAAGCGCGACCTCGACGCCGACGTGTCCATGTCCACCCCCGCGGACGGCGAGAAGAAGAAGAAGGCCAAGAAGGTCAAGGGACCCGACGGCGAGGAGCGCGAGGAGACCGCTGAGGAGAGGGCAGCGCGCAAGGCCCGCAAGGCCGCCAAGAAGGAGAAGGCGTAGTCCGACCTTGGATCTTGATCTAGGGCTTGGGGCGTCTTGGCTTGGTTGAGGGAGCGCGGTGGTGCCGGCAGGCGGGCTGGTGGGCCGCAGGGTGATCAGCTTTAGAGTGGTGCTTTATACCGCTGTCATCTGGGCTATGTACTTGTATGATTCTCGGACGGTTCGGTGCGTGTGCGGCGGCAGGCCCTACTAAGGAATCAATCTAACCATACGTTCTGCAAGAGTTGTGCCAGGCGTTGTCATCTCCGGTTAGGAGTGCGGTTACGCGTGCACTGATACTGCTTAATCTGTGCATGCCTTCGATCTACACCCATGTTCTACTGCTCCTAACAATACCAAATTGCCTCACTCCCGTTCCACTCACGCCTCGTCCACAGTCAGCACCTGCTCGACCTTGCTGTACTCTTCGTAGAAGGTCTTGAACAGCTCGGTGTAGTACTTGATGTCGCCCGACCCGCTCATCTCCTGGATGGAGTGCATGCTGAGACTGGCCAATCCAATGTCGACAGTGCGCACATGGGTGGAGAGATGGGGTCCAACAGTCGAGCCACAGGTAGAGTCGTTGCGGATCTCAAACTCCTGGACAGGGACACCAGCACGCTTGGCGATCTGGCGGAGGAGGAAGGTCGTCTGTGCATTCGACGTGTAGCGCTGGTTGGCGTTCGTCTTGATAACAATGCCCTGGTTGATCTTGGGCGCGTTGTTGGTCTCGTACCGCGACTCGTAGTTGGGGTGGATGGCGTGGCCCATGTCCGCCGAGATAAGGTAAGAGTTGGCAAGAATCTGGTAGTAACCGCGCTGGGCGTTGGGCAGGCCAGCGAGCATCTCGATGAAGCTGGGGAGGATGTTGGACTCGGCGCCGTGGTTGGAGACGGAGCCAACCTCCTCGTTGTCGTAGATGAGGGCGCAGCGGACGTTCTCCTCCTTGCTCTTCTCGCCTGACGCCTCCTCGGCCTCGACGGCCTGGCACAGGCCCTCGATGGCGCACCACGACGTCGTCAAGTTGTCGAGGCGGGGCGAGAAGATGAACTCGTTGTTCAGTCCGCCGACGGTGGAGGGCTGCGTGTCGTACAGGCACAGCTCAAAGTCGTGGATGTCGCTAACGCTGCACCCAAGCTCGTCGGCAATGGCAGCGAGGAGGAGCGGGTGGTGCTTGTCCTCCATCGACGTGCCGTCAGACTTGCCGTTCCCGTCGTCCTTCTTCCCTGGCGCGGGCGTGCCCGTGCGGCTGGGGACGGCGCTGCCACTCGAATTGAGCTGCTCGTTCACCAGGCCGAGGACGGGGAGGAACTCAGTCTCCTTGTTGAACTTGAGCTGCTCGTTGACGCCGCGGTCGAGGTGGATAGCAAGCGTGGGGATATGCAGGATCGGGCGGTCGATCTTGACGAGCTTCGAAGTGAACTCGGTGCGAGCGCCGGGAGTAGATAGGATGACGCGGCCGGCAATGGAGAGGTTGCGGTCGAACCAGGTGTGCCACAGGCCACCGCCGTACAGCTCACATCCAACCTGGAGGTATCCCGCCTTCTGGCGCTTGCTGACGGGGCGGACCTGGCGTCAGATGACATTCACATGCAACAACCGTGCGACTCACCTTAAGGCATGGCGAGTCGCAGTGGCCGGCCACGAGGCTCGCGGCGTTGGCGGGACCGTGGGGAAGGGTGAAGGCCACGAGAGCGCTCTGGTTGCGCGTGTAGTAGTACTTGCCGCCCGGCGCCAGCTTGGTTGCAGGCTCGCGCTCGGAAACACGCTCGAAGCCAGCCTTAGCCAGGCGCTTCGAGAGGTTCGCGACAGCGTGGAACGGCGATGGCGACGCAGTCACGAACTCGCAGAACCTGGTGTCAGCGCGTGTGTGGGAGTCGTAGGTAGGTCTATGATCGTGTTGCATCCTACTCGGACACAGCGTGCTATCACTTGCGTGTCCCACGTTGTTCCCCATGAACCTCGTGACGCTTGTGGACAGCCTCCACCGGGACTTCGACCCCCTTATCTGCCCTCGCCGACGCGCCCAACGCATACTCACTTGACTGCGTCGAGGGGGGCGGCGGCGGGGAACTTCATAGACGGCATAAGGGATGTGCGAGTAGAGTAGAGAGAGGTGTCAAGTGCTCTGGGTAATCGTAAAGCACGGGACGTATCGATGGCTTGAAGCTAAGTCCAACTGCGTTGCATGCGTTGCGCGTGACGAACAGGAACCATGTGGATCGTCATCACCCTGATCGGCCAGATCCGCTCGAACTAATTCACGATTTTGGCCACGTGCAACTCGGCGATAAATTTGAACAAGACTGTAAACCCCGACAGTTTAAGTGGGAGGACGTAAGAGACAATGCAAGTGTCCCACCCGACCCCTCCCTCTGTTCGCCGTTCTGGACGACTTCGCGAGCCAGCCAACCCTCCTCCCTACTCCTCAAGAATCATCCAAAATGGTGCGTGCTCGACGCCGACGATAGCGAACGCCGTGCTGACCGTGCGCCTCTTGATGCCCGCTGTGCTCCCCGCTCTCGAACGATACTCGCGATGTCCTCGATGTCCCCATTTCCCCCTTCCGACACTCCCTTCGTCTTCCTCTCGCGCAACTCGACCACGTCCAACTCGAACTGTCTATCGATACGCTCTGCCCGTCTCGAACGTTTCGCGCGGTGTGCTCTCCTTTGTGGCATTCGGATAACAGGGTCGCGTCAGGACCAAGACTGTGAAGCGTGCTTCTCGTGTTCTCATCGAGAAGTACTACCCCCGCCTCACTCTCGACTTCCAGTGAGTCTCGCGGGGGTGCGCGTGCTATGGCAGGATGGAATCGGGAGGGAATGGACTGGCGCAGACAGAGGAAAGACTGGTGATTGGGAGGGACATGGGAAGGCTGGACAAGTGCATGTGCGGATGTGGATGGGTCGGATGGTGGCCACAGAGTGAAGAACTGTCTCTTCTGCCTCTGACACGTCCATCCTGCGCGCCTCCTTGCTCTTGTGCCCTTCCCGTCATCAGTGGAATCTAGACGACCCGAGCCAACCTCCCATTCCCATCTGCCGTGGCACGCGCACCCGCACACAATTTTTGGTCCCATCTAACATTGCAGCACCAACAAGCGCCTCCTCGATGAGGTCGCCCAGGTCCCCTCCAAGCGCCTCCGCAACAAGATCTCGGGCTGTGAGTATTACTAGCCCGCCAGACCTAGCATGGGACGCCTCCTAACATCAGTCACCACCCACCTTATGAAGCGTATCCAGAAGGGTCCCGTCCGCGGCATCTCGTTCCGTCTCCAGGAGGAGGAGCGTGAGCGCAAGGACCAGTACGTTCCCGACGTCTCGGCCCTCGCCGTCTCCGAGGAGTCGCCCCTCGAGGTCGACGGCGAGACCAAGGACCTCCTCCGCTCGCTTGGCCTCGACTCGCTCCCCGTCAACGTTGTCAACGTTTCGGCCTTCCAGCCCCGCGAGCGCAAGGGCCGCTTCGTCCCCGGCGCCGGCAAGGCGTAAGCCTGGTGTCGTGGTCTTGTACATTGCGATGGATGACTATCACTGGAGTGCCGCGGGCAGGTGGATTCGGATGGGTTCGAGTGCGCAGATGGTCGGGTGTCGGTGCCAATGGGAGGCTGGAGTGGTGTCGAAACGAGGAGAGGGGAGGCACTGAAGACTGACAATGAGATGTGCATCGGCGGCGATCCACTGACGTCCTTGCCGATGAAAGCGAATCCAGCAATGCGCGGTAGGTGAGCTCGGACCGGCATGAGAATAAGGACTGCCGTTGTCATGGACTGCGTTGTCGTGGACTGCTCGATACGAAGACGCCTTGACTGTCGCAGGGATACCCCTCTCAACATGTCTATCGCTTCCACAACATTCGTACTATTGAAGGCAAGCTGTGCGATCGTCTTAGGATTAGGCCTTACTATCCTCTATTCTTCCTGATTCCTCCTGACGGTCACTTCGAGGTGCGCAATCAGCACGCGCTCCCACAACTGAGCGGAGGCGAGCCCAGACGGCCGTGTCAACTCGTGACACGCCAACATCGACACGATCACTTGTTACTGTCGGTATGTCTGTACCGCAGTACGACTGCTCTTGCATTTGTCCTCATACACGTCTCAGTTGCCTCAGCGGGCAGGCCACGTGGCCGGAGGACGATCCGGTAGCTTGCAGCTTGCCGGTATAGCTGGCCAGCGAGCAAGCTAGCGAGCCCCCAGTGCGCAATTGCGCTCTTCAAGGGAGGACGACAGAGTAGCTGTAAATGAATGTAGGAGTGAATGGCGCTCCAAGAGATGCTTCTGCGCGCAAGTGAATGAGAGAATGGGTACTACAGACGAGATGAAGAACACAATTGCCGAGGTGATGCAGCCAAGCGTCACCTTGGAGCGTATTACGTCCGCGTCAATGGAAGCGGCGACTTTTGGAGAGTGGCGTCGAACAGTGGCGGGAAGATGCCCGAACGAAGGCGTCGTCGTGACGATAATTCAATGCAGAACCTAAGCAAACTAGCTGAGCTACGACATCTGGACAGAATGGAAGTCGAGTACCCACGTTCGCTCGGTGGTCTGTGGTCGGTACCCGGTATCTCCGGCCCGCCGGATGGCCGAGGCAGGAGGCAGGATGGCGCTATCGCGAGCGAGCGAGCGAGCGCGTATCGCAATGGCGTGCGGTCAGGGAGCGTGGCGTCGTTGGCGTGGAAGTTCTCCATCGGCCAGAGAGGACATAGAAGGTGCCCGGCCCGCCCTGTCCGCGCGCTCAATAGGCGCTCTTCTGTGCGCTCTTAGGAGCCGGTCAGAAGAGCGCCGGTCGCCGGTCGTCAACACCGCTGCGATAAGCCCTTGCCGGCCCATTTGTGCCAACGTCAAATGGCGGCTAGAAGCATCCAACCTTGCCCCCGAGTCTCAGTTAGTAGCTCCAGGACAACGCAGGGTTGAGCAACAAGCAGCAGCTCGCTGCGTTTCATGCATCTTGTATCCGTCGCGCTAAGGTCTATAATAAATAGTATGACAGCGGTCCGAGCGCGATTGAATCCGGCAGTATACAGGGGTCGAGGGTGGATTGGAGGGTGGTACAGGCTCGCCCCGTGGGCGGGCGGTCGCGGTTCGCCTCAAAAGTACAGATCAGAAAGGACGTGAGAAGTTAAAGGACGTCGTGTGTGCGCAAGAAGTCCAAGTCTAGAGTAGTGTAGGAGGCGAATAGGCGTCGCGTTGGAGTTGAAAGGCGAGCGACGGCACTGTAGGCCGTAACCGCATTATTTTTGCCAAGGCACGATAGCGGTGGCGGTGGCGGTGGCGGGTGCGGAAGGCCGATGGAACGAAACCAAGCTCTACGTCGGACTGACTAGTCCACGTATCGCCGTATCACCGGGCCCAGCTATCGTGCGAAGCCCTGGTAGGCCGACTTCTGCTGCTTGTCCCAGAGCGGGCGGAAGGCGTCCTGTGCGAAGCCGCCCGTGTCGACGGGGCTCGCGTTGGAGGGCAAGACGTCGTCGTGGTGTGGGCGGTGGGCGGGCCTTGCGGTGTCGGCTGGAGGGGGCGTGAACCCAGTCGTGCGCTTGCCGGTAAATGGCACTCCGCCGTTGGCGACTGGCGCCACGGGCATGGCACTCGCAACTTGCCGGGGCGAGTTGCCCAGGCCGCCCGACCAGGCGTTCGCATTTCCGCTCAGCAGATGGACTGGCTGCGGCGAGACGGCGTCGTTCCACGACGAGACGGGCGCGGGGGGCGGGGCGGGGCCCTCGGCCGAGTGCGGGCCAGGCAGTTTGGTGGTGGGAGGGATTGGGCGCTGTGCGGGGCGCGCGGTTGTTGCCTGGAGGGTCTGCGCGAGCTTGGCGTGCAGCTCCTTCAGGTCGGAAGCCTGCTGACCAACGTGCATACCGCCGTTGATCGTGGCGATCAGATCGTCCATTGATGCTGCCATGGTGACTGCTGTAGGAGGGGTGTGGGTGGCGAAAGAAGTGCGAGTCGCTGACTGAGACGTCCTCGTCGATATCAACCTCGTTTGGGGTGGGGTATCGAACGTGTGTCGATAAGAGCCGAGGTGAGAGAGAGCGCAGAAACGTCGATGCGCAGAGACCAGTAGGATCTAGACCCTTGACGGATGTCTGGCCGTGCGTGGGAGGGTAGTCGATGAGCGAATGAGTCCGTGCGAGCGATACCGGTCGACGCGGGTAGAGGATGGGGAGCGGGTGGGCGAAGCGGTAAGAGTGTCGCCGCCTAGTTGCGGTGGAGTGGCGTCGAAATTATGGGTGCGAGATGACGCTGAGAGGGTTTAGGATCTGCACAGCGTTCGATTACGATGTGAAGAGCGAGTGTGAGCGATGTAATGTGAGAGAGTGTAAGAGAATGATTGTAGTTGATGGAGAGTGTGTATTGTTGAGTGGCGGGAAAGAGAAGTTGAGCCAAGTTGAATATCTTTATCATCCGCCTCCGTTGCCTCGGCCCACTTAGCCTTTTCCGGCCTCCGCAACTCCCGGCTCGGTTCATTTGGGCCCACGGGCCGCGCGCGGGGTGAGAGGAGAGCCAACGTGCCACCGGTGACCACTTTGGCTTACGGGAGCAACCGGCCACTTGTAAGAATATTCCTACCAGCGCCCGACTTTCCGAACTGCCCCGCACAGCATACTACTCGTACATTCGTTTGCCGCCGGTTACGGTGCATCCTCACTCAAATAGAAATGCATACATGTGCGTCGTCTCACAGCTCATGTCAATGGCTCTCACGTCGGACCCGTTAGCCAGGGCTAGATCTCAGGCAGCTCAGGCAGCTCAGGCAGCTCAGGCAGCCCTTGCTTGCCCTGTACTTACGACAATCTGACTACCCACTCCACGTGCTATCTACTGCGGTCTCCTCTGCATGTCCGCATTTCACTCTCACAACGATGCGGAAATCGCCATTGAAACCAGCCGCATTGCATTGCCCTCATTGACGTGCGTCCCGCGTCATTTGCCAAACGTGACTCGGCGCTCTCGGCCTCCCCGATGCGGCTCGGCGGGATACCGATCTGGGGACCTCACGTAGATCACGCAGACGGCCAAGCCCGCCGCCACGCGTCCAGATCTCGCACCTGTCTCATGTCATCGTTACATCGTCCCAGCCATAGGCGTAAAAGGTCGACGCGTTCGCGTGCGTGTGCGAGAGTGTGCGAAAGACACAAAATGGCGAGAGACAACCGGGTATGTCGGTCCGATCAATACTTCGTCCACTGTCAATCCATGATCCAAATGTTACAGAGGCACCGTCTTTCGGCTGTGTAGGCACCGACGGATTCGCTTGCATCCCGTTGCTAGCATACCTAGACTAGTCGCCTCGGCTCGGAGTTCGGAGTGGACGCTGCTGGCCTGCCCAGCGATGACAAGCCGGGGTGAATAGGAGCAGTTCTTGGCCCAGGAGCACGCAGAGCAAGCGCTGCCGATGACAATAACAATAATTGCACTGCACAATCAAAGCTCAAGCTAGCGAAATCCTGATCACCGCTCAGGTCCCCAGGCCCAAGAACCTGCGGAGCACCGCAGGGTATTTGCTGTCGCTTCGGTCGAAGGAGGAGGACTAACGGAGAAAACCCGGAGATACGGGATCCTGAGCAGCTGCCATATACACCAACTTGCGTCTTACGCTCCTGTAATCTAGAGGAGAACATCCATCTTCCGCCCTCTGTCGCTTGACGATGCCATGTGTGCCATGTGGCATGGCTGATCGGTAGGGAGGGCGGCGGTGATCAGAAGGGCAAGGTGCACCCTGTTACGCCTAGGAAGAGGCCGAAGCATGCCCGAGGGGATGACAGCATTGGAGATCGGATGTGGCACAGCAATCTGCCATGCCATTAGACTGCTGCGCCTGCCACAGCGTCGTTCGCCCTAACACAAACTTAAGTTGTGCGACCGACCGACGATGACGGTACGACCGCGTATCGGCCGACTACGCTGGGCCGCGCCGCCAGGGTGGAGAGGTGGCAGGGCGGGAATCACCAGCAGGGCCAGTGGCAGTTGTCGGACGGGGAATTAGTCCGACGAGGTGACAACCCCTGCGGGGCCACGATACACGTGCACCTCCGCCCATTGGTGGGCCTCCTCCTGCATATCGCAACGCAGGTGAGCTTGTCGCCGCGTGATTGGGCTGGCGGAGATGTCGGAGAGAGGAGGTGATGGGGAGGTGGGAGGTGGGATTGTGCCTCCGTGCCTCGAGATCGGCGGTGTAGCTGGACTGTCGCGTCGGGGCGGATCGGTAGCGTAGCCTCGGCTCTCGCTGGGATCTGACTTGGCTGTCGATGCGAGAGAGTGTATGAGTACGAGGGGAGGCACAGACGTCTGTGCCCAAGGTATCAAGAGATTCTTCATGGCGAGCATCTGCGTGAATCAGATCATCCACTTCTCACATCATCATGGACGAGCGAGTGGATGTGGCGGGGTTGCTTCGCGGGAATCGGGGTCCCGTTCACTTTAAGCTCACCTCCACACTTCAAACGCACTTCTCATCCCCGTTCCCCATTTGTATTGCTGGCTCGCTCATTGCTGCGCCACCGCGGGCGGTTGGACTGAGCGGCCGAGGCCAGGTGTGGCTGTGCTCTGGAGCACACTCCGACGTCGCGCGGACAGAGCTGAACTCCTCATCCGTCCCGCTCTACTCTGCATCCACGACTTACTTTGGCCAACTGCATCCCCTGGCGAGTAGCTCCTCGAACAACGCAGGTACATCCCACTGACGCCGATCTTCGACCTCGCCCACGCGTCCTCCGTAGCAACAACGGCATATCCAGACGTCCTGCTGATGCCGCAATAATGTTCTGTCGAGATACGCTGTCCCACCAGACACCTTACATAGCCATCGCACCTAGCCCGATGCACGTCCACGTCGCGAGCGACAGCGGCGGACATCGCGCGGCGGCTTGAACAGGTCCGAAGGGGCAGACCGGCAATTCGACTTCTCGGGCTTGCGGTCCCATTGAGTACCGTGACTCTGCATCATCCAGTGCCACACGGCAGAACAAGCACCGACTTCGTGCTGCAGCCAGCTGGATCTGAGCCGTCCTCTTCGCTCCTCCCAGGAATTGATAGAATGGCTGCGCTGCAATCCAGGTAGACGAGCGGCTGCCTCTTGCAGCTCGGCCTCAACGCCGGGCGGCGCGCGACGGCCAGGTGTGTGAGGGCACCGACAGAGACCGTCGAAGTGGCGGCGACCTGGATATGCTCTCTCGCAAAAGGCAGGCGGTGTCGGCCTTGTGGTGCATAGAACGGCGTCCTGCGGTGGTCTCGCGCACCCTCTGGACAGTCATTCAATCCCAACCCCTAACCCAGAAGACAAGTCATCGATCACAGTCTCCTGTCGATGGCTGCGGATGGGTAACGCGTTCGTTTGGGTTATCGCAGTGAAGCCTGAGGTCATCGTACCCAATCCAGCGTCTCGGCACGTCTCGGCCAGCGCGTCAGCCTCGATATCTGTTGTACGTGTGACGTGGGACAAAGGCTTGCGCTGAAGTGCGCAGCGGAGCAGAGCTGTTGTGCGCTTGGTAAAGCCATTGTAGATGGTCTGGGCACGGCCAGGTCCGCCATGTGGATGGATGCGCATGGTTTGACGCATATCGCTCTTCATCCGGAGTCGGCCACGTCAGTAGGAGTTGATCATAATGACAGCTCCAAGGCGTGAACATCAGCACACTTGCCCCCCGCCTTCGATGATACCTCGGTGACCATCCCCCCCCCATCCCCCCCCCCGGTCCCCACCACAGCCCACACCATGCCATGCCTGCACCATAGTTCCATGCGATGCCAGTGTCTAGCCTCGTCTAGCTCAAACGGCGCTTTGCCGCACGCCCGCCAGCCTGTCCGCCGCCTGCCGTCAGCCCAGCACTCCCTTTCTTCCTCCCATTCTCCAGCCATCTGGCACTCACCCCGCGGACATATGGGAGCGACAGGAAGGTGCCGATGACGGGCATCTGCCTGAGCGCCTGCAACACGACCGGGAAGAACGATCTGGCGTCAGCTCTGACCATCCTCCACAGCTGATTCATGTCGTAGCTCCCGACGCACCCGAAGAGCCCGATGAACCCGACCAGCTCGATCGCGATGCCGATAACGGGCCACTTGATGAACACGAGGATGCTGTCGTCAGCTCAGCCAGGGGAAGGTAGCTCACATGCCCAGGAAGAAGCAGACGGTGCCGCGCCACTTCTCCTTGCGGGAGAAGAAGTAGAAGGTGCGCGTGGGGCCGATGATCAGTGGCAGGCCCGAGAGGAAGAGGATCTGGGGTAAGCTAACTACGAGAGGTGGGACTCACGTTGCCGAGCGCGAGGAGCGGGCCGTCGAAGAAGAGCACGATGCCTGTCGTCAGCGACGAGCGGCGTCAGCAGCGGCACATACCCAGCATCATAAAGAAGACGCCGAACGCCACGAGGGCGACGCCAATTTCTGCTGTCAGCACCCCGATCTACATCTGAGACGGCTTTCATTCATGCGTTCACGCGACCTCCAAGTGGATCCGCACGGCCCCACACTTCGCGGTGGGCGTTCCGCAACTGCGAGCGAAGCGGAGGGGAGGGAAAGAGATACGCCGGAGACGTACTTTGCCTGTCGCTGAGCCACATCCTGCTAGATGGTTGAGATGTCGAGTTGCCACTGGAGGATGGACGCGCAACCTTATCGTGTTGACAGCAAGTCTGTGATCTGGTGGAGGGAGTTGAGAGTCGCGAGTCGCGTCAACATCGAGCCGCGAGACTCGTCATGACCGAAATCGGCGTGGAGGAACACGTGGCTGCGGGCCTATTGGAGTGGAAAAAACGTATTAGACTTGGAGTCATTAGGCACGCAAAGTTACACGCGACTTGCTGTCCATGACGTCAATCCACGTCTCACTTCACCCCACTGGCAACGTGGCGCTGCATGCCACGCGCGCTACCCTAGTACACCCAATTCTATCGTCGTCGACGAGTTGCGAGCTGCAAATAGCAAACGCAACTTTACATGGCGCGCGTGGCGCGCTAAGATAGGGCATATGAGCGGGCCGGCGCAGTTATCTCAAGCTGCTGTGCTCTTCCCGAACACCCAAGCATCTCGGCATGACCTACGCAACTCAATGCCTTCCCACAATCACCCTGCACGCCGTTGAAGACAAGTCTCCGCCTATTCACTGCGCTGAGCGCTCCCCTCATCCAAACAGCCACCACCCCTTGCTTTCCCACTCCATGATATCACAGCATCCTGATTCCTATATTGTACCCTTTAACAGACAAAGACGGACTTCTCGCTAATGGTAATACCGAGCATACGCAGTCCACGGAGTTGTCAACTCCGCGCCTTAATTGACACCACTCCGTCTTACAGCTTCACGTTTCACGCTCCTGTGTCCTGTGCAAAGCAGGCCCAGACTCCTCGTGTCGCAATCCTTGGATCCTTGGAGCTGCGCCTTACCTCAGCGCTATGCACGTAGTCTAGGCGCGTAGCAGCTGGACTGACGAGGCGCGTTCCAGAACTCTAGAAGATGAAGCCTAGACGCGCCAATTTTCAAGGAACGATTCCGAGGTCTGCACGCCAGCCACAGCCACGCAGCCACCAACCACGCAAGCCACTTGTCGCAGCACGTGTCCAGGGTCCTCCAGTCCACGCCGGCCACGAACCGCCGGCAAAGGGACATTTGGGGTCTTTGGACTTCGGGCGCTTGCACGGAGACTACCGCTCCGTTCCAGTGACCTTAGCGTTCTCCGGGCTCGGTACTGTTCCTCACTCCGCTTCGGGCGTATCCCCTTATCTGCCGTACATCCTTCCCACTGCCCAACTATACCCCCGCCAAGAGCGATGGCGCAGGAGAAGAAGGGGTTTAGGACGGTGACATGACGCGCGGACCAGGGACCCGGGTGGCCACCACCCCCATTCCCCACAATCAAATCCTCTTGGTTGGCCACAAGTCTGGGGTAAAGTAAGAGCCAAGATGTCACCAGAGTGCACAGCGCTGCGATGGGACGGTACAGTGGACGCGGAACAAGGCACTCCCCTTGCGTATAGACGGCTAGCCAGCTGGAACGCGGTGTATGACGCCGCGAGCGCAACTGCAACGTGCTGAACTGAGCTCGACGTCGTTGTCTTACATCTCCAACCTGTCATTATCTCTTCTCATCACCATCCCGTCCGAGACAAAACGACATATCTACATACACGACTTAGATTATCGCACTCACACGACACACATACTCGCGCACGGAAGACGACAGAGGACATGGTGGCGGACGACCCGTTCCATGAGACCCCGCCGACGCGGCACGCAAACTTGAACAGGGCGCAGGCGCCCTCGCCGATCCTGCGGCCGTCGCGGCGAGCGTCGCGCGACGGAGATACCTTACTCCACGACCACAGCCGCGACCCAAGCCACACGCACACCCAGAGCCAGAGCTACACCAACAGCCCGGACGACGGGAGCGGCGGACAGGCGTCGGCGGCTGCGGCTGCTCCGGGGACGGGCACGCGCACACCGCGCCGCGTGCAGTGGACGCAGGACCATGTGATCAATCTCGCCCCGCTGGCGCCCGAGGAGAGCCACGACGCCCAGCTGTCGGAGGAGAACATCGGAGATGTGAACGATGCGCTCGAGCGCTTCCAGAGCAAGCGATACCGCCCGTCCAACCTCAGCACGACGAGCATGGCGAGCATGGCGAGCTCGGACGCGAGCGACGACCCCAATGTCCCGCCAAATGCCGTTCACCCTCAGCTACCCCACTACCCCCGCCCACTCCACCGCTACCCTCCGCCGCCTCGGCGGACCGTCCAGACGGCGCAGGACGCCGAGGAGGATTACGACTACCGGCTGGACCGGGGTTCAGACTCAGACAACGAGGAGAATGAACGGCGGTACGAGCACGAGCTGCTGGATGACGGCATCAACGAGCACATGGCCATGTACGTGCCGCCCGGCGAGACGGACGGTTTGCCAAGCATCCCGGCTGCTCCTGTCGTCCACGATCCCGACTCGCAAGCTGCCAACCTCGTACGCGCGCACACCAATAAGTGGAGCAACCTCCGGAATCGGGTCAAGAACGGCTCGGTGCGCCGCCGCCGCGATGCCGGGAGGGACGAGTACCGCCGTGTCGAGGAGGACGACGACAGAAACAAGGAAGGCAGGAGTAGCGAGGGACGGTCGACCGCCGTGCCGACTTTCACTTTAACTTCGGAGAAGTCGCGCAACAGCGACGACTCGACGGCCGTCAACACGCCCCTCGCATCGTCTCCAGACCACGGCGCCCCCGTCAATGCGCCGATCAACCCACCGCTCGGGTCCAACATGCCCCAGTTCCCCGGAGGGACTTCAGTACTGTCGTCGTTACTGGCTTTATACGGGCGGCACCAGCATATGGACTCTGGGGACACGACGCCCGCGACTTCTCGCCCCACATCGGCGAACAACACGCCCACTGGATCTGATGAAGACCTCGCCGAGGGCGAGGACCGCAAGAAGTCGTTCTGGCACAAGTCCAAGTCGCCCAACCCGCCGCCAAACTCGACCGACGTCGGCAGCCTCGAGGACAGCCGCAACCGCTCCTCGACCAGCATTGCCGACCGCAGGTCCCCGCTGCCGAGCCCTGGTTTGAAGGGCACGTTCCAGCGTGCGGCGCAGACGTGGAGACAGACGGACCGTCCCAAGGCTGCGCGCTCCGATGCCGGCGTGTTCGGCGCGCTCATCGGGTCGACGGGCGGCCTTGCCGCCTCTGCCGCGCCTGAGGCGTCGACGCTGATTCCCGCGAGCAAGAGGCCCGGGTACCACCTCAACCGCTATTCCATCCCTGGGACGCCGGTGGGCGAGAAGTCCGCCCAACTCTCGCGCCCTACAAGCGCGTATTCGACGACAGACCTTGCGGGATCGGCCGAGGCCGCCGGGGGCGAGGGGCGCGGCTCGAACGACCTGACCGGTCACTCCAAGTCGACGGACGACCTGATCATGATGAAGAAGAGCAAGAAGCCGTCGTCGCTCAACCTCAACATGATGGGGATGCGGAGTGCCGAGAAGCGAAGCAAGATGCAGGCGGTGGAGAAGCCGCAGGCCTACTTGACGGAAGAGGAGCGCAAGCGTAAAGAGTGGGAGGCGGAGAAGCGGCGGCGCAAGAAGGCCAAGGAGGCGCGCAAGAAGCAGGAGGTGTTCATCATCCAGCACGTCGCGGCCATCTTGGCGCGGCAGCAGTTCCTGCTCAAGCTCGCGCGCGCTCTCATGATGTTCGGCAGCCCGACGCACCGTCTCGAGACCCAGATCCAGGCGACCGCGCGCGTGCTCGAGATCAATGCCCAGGTCGTCTACTTGCCCGGCACGATGCTGGTGTCCTTTGGCGACGACGCGACGCACACATCCGAGACCAAGTTCTTGAAGCAGTCGACCGCACTCGACCTCGGGAAGCTGCTCAAGGTGCACGACGTGTACTGGAATGTCGTGCATGACCGCGTCTCGGTCGAGGAGGCGAGCAAGGACCTCGACTTCCTCATGACCTCGAAACCGATCTACAACGCGTGGCAGATGGTCCTGATCAGCATGTGCTGCTCGGCGTTCATCGTCGTGCCGTCGTTCTACGGCTCGTTCATCGACGCGCTCATGTGTGCCGTCCTCGGTGGCCTGCTTGCTGTCGTCCAGATCATAGCGGCTAAGAACGACATGTTCTCGAACGTGTTCGAGATCGTCATCGCCACTCTCATCTCGTTCATCGCCGCCGTGTTGTCCGACACCGACAAGTTCTGCTACACCGCCCTCGTGTCTGGTGGTGTCGTTCTGATTCTGCCCGGTTTCATCGTCCTCACTGGCTCACTTGAGCTTGCCTCGCGTAATATCACCGCCGGCGCTGTGCGCATAGGCTACGCCGTCATCTACTCGCTCTTCCTCGGTTTCGGCATCTCCATCGGCGGCGAGATCTACTTCAAGATTCGCCACCGGTCCGTCAAGAACGCCAATGACTGGACATGCAGCGCGACGCACACAGCCGATGCGCCGTGGTACATGGCCACGCCGAGTGGATACTGGTGTAAGTAGCCTTCGCCTTAGACAGGCAGTTAGAACACGAGCTGACGGCAGACTACCTTTGCGTGCCCGGGTACAGCTTCTGCCTCTCGCTGCGCAACGGCCAGCCGCTGCTGCGCAAGGAGCTGCTCGTGATGATCGCGATCGCGTGTGCCGGCTGGACCGTCAACCACTTCTGCATGCCGGCCTTCACCGGCCGCTCGGACATTATCTCGGCGATCGGTTCGTTCTGCGTCGGCATCTTAGGCAACATGTACGGCCGCTTCTTCTCCAACGGCGCGAGTTTCCCCGTCATGGTGACTGGTATCCTCCTCCAGCTTCCTTCTGGGTAAGTCGAGTCGTGGCGTCGCTATAAGCGCCAGTCTTCAGTGTCTAGACTCCACTCGCCCGAACACTCACTAACGCCCAGTCTGAGTCAGGGCGGCCTGTTCTCCTTCGCCGCCGCGGGCTTCGACATCTCCGCGTCGAACGGCACGGCCTCGTCCACGACCGAGCAGTACTCGCAGGGCTTCCAGGTCGCCGAGCAGCTCGTGTCCGTCGCCATCGGCCTTACTGTCGGCCTGTTCGTGGCTGCGGTCGTCACGCACCCGCTGGGCGGGAGCAGGCGGCGCGGCGCGGGCATCTTCAGCTTCTAAGCTGGTCGAACGCCAGGGCTGGTCCCAGAGTGTTCCGAGGCAAGGTGTCCGAGGTCGTAGTGGTCTCGTGCCCTAGTTGCTGGGCGCCTCGAGCTGGCTCGAGGCTGCCTAGGGGCTAGGTTATGCGTGTAGTGCTTGCGAGATGCTCGGCTCCGAGAGCTGTTAGGAAGGTGTGAGAAGGAGAGTGAGCATGTGCGCGAACGAAGACAAAAGCGTCAGTCATACGACGCAACACTAGACGCGCTTTGACAGCGCAGAGAGACCCCACCCGTGTACAAGTATCGAACGGACATGTAGTCCATAGAATGCCATGCCAACGTGTCATGCTGCCTGGACCCGGGCAAACGCACTCCATACAAGGAGGCCCGCGTGCTCATGCTCGCTCCATCCTCACATAAATGGACACCGACGAGCTATTCAGCAGTTCGGCAGCCACAGTGTACCGCTGGCAACTGCGCCAGAAGCCGAGAACCCAGACAAAACACCGTGACTCAGAACTCAGAACTCAGAACTTAGAACTCGGGTGTTGGCCGGCCCGGCCTGTCATGTATGTTGTCGTATGGGCCTTGGCGCGGCCTTGTCGATCGACGGAGGGTCGCGTCGGTTTGCCTAGGTGATTCTAGGAATGCACGTATGCGAGGCATGGTTTGAAGCCGAAACCGGGCTCGGGGACATGTTATTACCGATGACGATGAGGACGCGACTAGGGCACGAAGCACAGCTACAAGGAGCAAGAGCAAGGAGTAAGTACGGGGAGGAGCGTGGCGGCCAACCACGTCAGACGCCAAACAACGCGTCCCCAAGTTCGGCCAACTTGGCCAAGTTCCCGCTCACCCATCCCACAGACCTCGCCAACTTAGTCGCCTACGCAGGCTTTGTTTACGACTCCTCAAGGCCTCCCGCGGACGCCTAGTGCTCGCAAAGCTTTTGTTCAAACACACACCCCTGCACATTCAGAACACGAACTACTACACGCAGTACGACGCAGGAATTGCATCATGTCCAAAAAAAAACCTAACAGGGAAAGGATTACGATGGCCAGCCATGCAATTGAAGTAAAACAATGGATCGCGCCTGCCTACGCGATGTGACGAGGAGATGGGGTGGGGGTTAGGGGAGGGGGAGAGAGGGGAGAGAGATTGAGGGCTGGGTATGATGGACACAAGGATATGGTTCGTAAGGCAAAAAGGTAATTGTCCGTCGTAAAGGCGAGGCCCCGCCTGTGTGGTACCGTCCGTCTAATGGTACTCGTTAAACTCGAGCGAGTTGCCCTGTAGTGTCGGCTGCGAGATCATAGTCTTCTGCACGGAACGACGCTGAGGGCGTTGAGACATCCGCGGCGATGATGGTCCAGAGCGCGCGTACATGTCATCGAAGGGGTTCTGGCTCGAGCGTTGCGCGGGCATCGAAGCCGAGGGAGCACCAGCGCCAAAGCTCGTCGTCTGGAACCATGAGGTGCCGAAGACAGAGTTGACGTAGGACGTTGGCGACGTGTCACCCGCACCGGCCTGGTCGGTATACACCGAGTCGACCTGGCGACGACGCATCGCGGGGTAGTTGTCAAGCGGGGACGCGTAGAACGAACTCGGGCGGTCGTCGATCTCAGATGCTGCGATCGACGGAGTCGTAGAGTGCCGGCGCTCGTCACCGAACGGGTTGTCAGCACTGCGGCCAGAGAACATGGACATGTGCTCCGACAGGCGCTTGTTGACCGCCCGCTCGTTGGCGCGCTTGACGCGACGGTAGATCCAGTAGACAAGAAGGATCCAAAGAACACCACCAACGCCAACGCAGACACCAATGATGATGTTGCGCTTGCGAGTGCTCGAGGGAGTGGAAGTCGCGCTAGTGTTGGAGCGAACAGGCGAGCCACCCGACGAGGCAATGGGGTACGACTGGTCAATCTGGGCTGCAAGAGCACCGGCGAGACCCGGCTGGTTGTAAAGCGGCGAGTTTCCGGTCGAAACGTAGGTCTCGAGCGTAGGGAACTGGTCCGTGGGAATGTAACCGATCCACTGAGTGCCGAGGCTCGCGCCGTTGCTGCTGTCGACCGTCGCCGGCTGGTAAGCCCGAAGACCATAAGTAACGACCTCAGACTCGGGGATCTTGAGTGCGTTGGCAATGAGCTGAGGGAAGGTCTGGAACAGCTGGCCCTGGGCATCGTCCGAGTTGTAGACGAATATCCATGGGTAGCCACCAAGGCTGAGCAGAATGGAAACTTGCGACTTGCCCTTGACGGGATCCTGGTCGTTGCCAGTGCCGACGTTGGCGTTGCCAGTAAGGTCCGCACCGGGAGGAATGATGAAGCCCGGAACGCCACTCGGGAGAGCAGCGGCAGTTGGGGTAACAGGGGTTGACGGGTCGGCAGCGCGCGTTGGCTCTGGCTGCTCAGAGGTCGACGACGCAATGATCAGCGAGGTCACAGTAGGAGTGTACGCGATGACTGGCGTCGTCGTGGGCGTCGAGTCGCTGTCGCCCGTTCCAGGCGAGGCCGACTCGATATCAGCAGTGGATGAGGGAGAGCCCGTGCCGCCGGTGGTAGTGGGAGTACCCGCAGGTGCTTCGGCGGTGCCGGACACAACCGGCTGATCGGTGCCAGAGGCAGGTGGCTGCTCAGTGCCCGAGGGGCTACCGGAAGGCACACCCGAGGCTGGAACGTCGGTGACAGAGACAGGGGGTTGCGAGGTGCCAGAGACAGGAGGCTGCTCGGTGCCGGACACAGGAGGCTGCTCAGTGACAGAGACAGGAGGCTGCTCCGTGCCCGACGCAGGAGGCTGCTCAGTGACAGAAACAGAAGGCTCCTCCGTGCCCGAGACAGGGGGCTGTTCCGTGACAGAGACAGGAGGCTGCTCAGTGGCAGAAACAGGGGGCTGCTCTGTACCCGAGACGGGGGGCTGCTCCGTAACAGACGCGGGAGGCTGCTCCGTGCCGGAGACGGGCGGCTGCTCAGTCACAGAGACAGGAGGCTCGGTGACAGAGACGGGGGGCTGGGTGGTGCCAGAAACCGGGGGCTCCTCAGTGACCGAGGCAGAAGGCTGCTCCGTGCCGGAAACGGGTGACTCGCCAGAAGGGACCGCTGTAGGAGGGACATCCGTGCCAGACACCGGAGGCTCCTGGGTGGTAGGGGTAGCCGAGGGGTCCTCGGAAGGCTGAGGTGAGACAGGAGGTACCACCACATCAGTCGGCGACGACGACGCGGAAGGAACGACAGCAGTAGGTTCTTGGGTTGGCTCCGACACAGGAGGAGTGGACTCCTGCGTTGGCTCCGACACGGGAGGAACCACCGGAGTGGGCTCGCCAGTCGGCTCCGACACGGGGGGAACCACAGACGTGGGCCCCTGCGTTGGCTCCGTGCCCTGAGATACTGAGGGCTCCTCAGTCGGCGAAACGGAAGGCGAAGGCTGCTCCGTTGGTGAGACGGGGGGGACAACAGCGGTGGACGGGTCCTGTGTTGGCTGCTCGGTGGGCTCCTGGGCTGATGGTGAGAGCTCCTGAACGGACGGCGATGGCTGCTCGGAGGACAGCGAGCCAGGAGGAACGAACACAGAGGATGGCTCTTGGGTAGGCTGCTCAGTGGGCTCCTGCGAAGGTACAACAGTCGGCGAGGGTTGCTCGGAGGGCAAAGTGCCCGGGGGGACAAACACCGACGACGACTCCTGGCTTGGCTCCTCGGTAGGCGCAACCGACGGCGAAGGCTGCTCAGAGGGCTGCACCGGAGGTTGCGAAACAGAAGGAGAGGGAGCGGTCGAAGGCTCCTGAGTAGGCTGCTCAGTGGGCTGCTCCGAGGGCTGAGAAGCGGAAGGAACAACGACGGGCGTCGAGGGCGCCTGGGTCGGCTGAGTCGACGGCGAAGGCTCCTCTGAAGGCTGTGTCACTGGAGGAACAACCGAACTCGAAGGCTCCTGGGACGGCTGAGGCTGAGTCGACGGCGAAGGCTCCTCCGACCGTGTGACTGGAGGAACAGCCGAACTGGAAGGCTCCTGGGTTGGCTGAGTCGACGGCGAAGGCTCCTCCGAAGATTGAGTGACTGGAGGAACAGCCGAACTCGAGGGCTCCTGGGTCGGCTGCGTCGATGGCGAGGGCTGCTGCGAAGGCTCAGCCGACGAGGACGGAACCACAGGCGCCGAAGGAGACTCCGAAGGCGGAGCCGCAGAGGAAGAAGGCTCAGCAGACGAGGAGGGAACCGGAGGCGTCGAGGAGTCCTCAGTCGTCGTGGGCGTCGGCTGCTGGGAAGTAGAAGGGACAGTGGACGGCTCAGGCGATGATGTGGGAGCCTCAGAAGCACTGCTCTCTACACTAGGAGAAGCCGACTCGCTGCCCGCAGTGCTAGGGGAAGCCGACGAGCTGGGGGCATTTGATGACGAGGGCGGGGGCAGCGAAGTAGTGGTCGCGGATGAGGGAGGCGGCACCGCAGATGTCGGGGGAAGACTCGACGAGGACGGTGCGGCCGAAGTCTCCGCGGTCGAAGACGCTGAGGGCTGTGCGCTCGGGCCAACGCTGTCAGATGTTGACGACGGCGAAGGAGAGGTCGTAGTGCCCGAGGGAGTACCCGATGCCGACTCGGCACTCGATGGTCCAGCCGATGAGTCCGAAGCGGACGGCAGAATCGAGTCACTCGAGCGCTCAAAGTTACTACTTGAGGGGGGGGCCGATGAACTGGGGACCTCCGAAGTGGAAGAGCTCGGGGCTGGCGACGACGACGGACCACCAGATGAGCTCTCAGGAGCAGAGGAAGTGTCGGAAGCACTCTCAGACCCGGACGACGAGTCGGCGAACGGAGTTGCGGATCCAGATGTGCTGGGCACATTGGACGAGCTCGTCTGTGGGGCGGAAGAGGCCTCAGACGATGGGGCGCTCGACGAGCCCGCGGAACCAGGTGCAGAGGGGATGGCACTGTCAGAACCCGACGACGAAGCCGAGACGGGGGCCTCAGAGCTGGATGGAGCAGCGCTGGAGCCTGTCTCAGGAGTAGACGATGCGGGCGGCTCTGAGGACGAGCCAGGCGCTCCAGAACTCGAGGTCGACGACGTCTCCGACGCAGCGGACGAAGGCGAGGCAGAGGACGAGGGCTCTGGAACCGAGGACGACGGCGATTCCGAGCTCGAGCTCTCCTCAACGGCGGAGGACCAGGGCGAAGGGGAAGACGAGCTGTCTTGAGCCGACGACGAAGGCGCGGCAGAATCCGCAGGGGTCACGGAAGGCGAAGCGCTTGAGGGCTCGGCAGAAGAAGACGGCTCGGAGCTGGCAGACGACTCGGGAGTGCTCGACGGCGAAACCTGTCCAGGAGGGGTCGACGGCCGGACTTCCTGTCCAGGAGGGGTCTGCGACCGCGACACCTGCCCGGGAGGCGTGGCTGGCCTTGAACCCTGTGGCGTCGAAGGCTCCTCAGAAGAGGTTGACGGAGTCTCCTGTGGAGCGGTCGAAGTCTCCTCTGGAGTGGACGACGGAGTCGAAGTCTCCTCTGGGGTCGTCGATGTCTCAGGAGCAGTCGACGGGGTGGAAGTCTCCTCCTCTGGAGTGGTCGATGGAGTAGCCTGGTCTGGCGTGCTCGACGGCTCAGGTGCAGAAGACTGCTCCGGCGTGGAAGACGACTCCGACGAGGTAGGCTGCTCCTCTGGAGTGCTCGACGGCTCAGAAGACGTCGATGGAGTGGGCTCCTGCTCGGTGGTGGGCGTGAGACTGGATGACTGCTCGGTCGGCGTCGACGTGTTCTCTGCAGACGACTCTTCTGAGCTAGAGGTAGCAGGGCTCGGAGAGGGCTGCTGCTCCTCAGAAGAGGATGACGACGAAGATGGAGTCTCTTCTGGGGTCTCTGCAGGACTAGATGTAGGGGTGGGGGTGGGGGTGGGGGAAGGTGAGGGGCTGGGCTGCTCCTCCTGCGATGAGGTCGACGGAGTCTCCTGCGGCTGCTCCTCAGACGAGCTCGATGGAGTCTCCTCTGCTGAAGTCGGCTCCTGCTCAGGCGTGGATGAAGGAGCCTCCTCGGATGGTGATGCAGATGGAGAGGGCTGCTCCTCAGCAGGGGCCTCAGGGGTGAGCGTCACTGCCTCGGGGGAGGGCGAAGGGGAGGCATCCTGCGCAGAGCCAGGGTTTCCTGCACCTGCGTCGACGTTAGCACATGCAATGCACATTGATAATGAAGAGGAACTGAAGGAAGATGTATGCACTCACCATTCTGTCGCCGATACTTGGCGAAAAGAGATCGTGATCGGCGCTGATCCGGGAGCGCGCGGGCTTCGCGGACGTGGATGTCTGCCAATGCCACTTGTGCGAGCAAGAGGACAACGAGGAGTAAGGCGGCCAGCATACGGCTGTTGCCGCCCCTCACGCGGCGGCCGTGGCCTGAGGGCATGTTCGAAAAGACCGTCTGTTAAAGCTAATAGAAATGAATGAAGATATCAAGAAGCTTGGTGGTGACGAGATCTAGACGATGAGGAGGATGAACATGCGGAAGACGCGTCGAGGGGCGTACGGGCCGAGGGGTTGATCTACCTTGACTGTGTAGATTGAACACGGACGAGGTAGGAGGTAAAGCGACAGAGGAAGGGCAAGGGAGAGTTGCTGACGCGACGCGAATGGGGTGTGTGTGTGTGTGTCGGCAAGGAGGGCGAAAGAGGACGTTGGCAGGCGTCGGTAATAATCAAGTAAGGCAGAAAGCGAGTCGAGGAGAGTGTCGAGAAGAGAGAAGAGAGTGTGCGCGCACGATGGGTGAAAACAGGACCGAAGTTGAAGGGCGGTTGGGGGGGACGTGCCAAGCGTAAGACGAATCAATCGCGAAGAAGAGCTGTTGGCGACGTCGGCTAGGTGGAACGAGCGTGATGGTTTGCAACACTTGAGCGCGCACGGAACGGAGAGAGATGGTCGAGAAAGTCGAGAGGAGATAGAGGATGATCAAGGAAGGAAGGTCGAAAGGAGGAGGATGTCGGGATTTTGGGAGAGGGAGAGGAGGAGTAAGGATAATGGTGAAGGGTGCAAAAGAGGAATGGTCAACGATAGACGAGGACGAGGATGAGTGTGCCGCTGGTCGTGGTGGTGGTGGTGGTGGTGGCGGGCGGGCGGGCGGGCGGGCGGGCGGTAGGCGAGAGAGGAGGGGGGGAAGGAGGAAGGGGGGGGCGTGTGCGAGAGAGGAAAGGGAACCAGCGAGCCAGGCTGGGGGAGGGATGGGGAGGAGGGAGGTTGATGGGATGGGATGGATGGATGGGATGTGCAGCGTGGATGTGTGTGTTGCAAAGGGACAAGGTCTAAGGAGTGAGTTTGAGGAGTATGGGCGTGGTTGAGGGTACTCGCCGGGCTGGCTGGGCTGGTTGGTTGGTTGACACGGTTGGATGGCCGCGCCTTTGGGTGACCTAGCACAAGGAAGGTAGCGCGCGTATACTCCGGGGGGAGGGTGGTGGTTTGAGGGTTGTTCACAACGTGAGAGAGGGTAGGCCACCCCCCTTGGCTTTGAACTTCCCTTAGGGAGAACGGGTGCGTGCGTACGTGCGTGCTCTTTTGGTGGTTAAGGGAGTCTCGTCCAATGCGTACCGTAGATCCAGGGTTCAATCTATTAGCATCTCTTGCAACCCATGCCTCCCAACGGAACTAGTAGCCAGGCTTCTTGCAGGGTAAACCGGATGGACGGGCTACTTCCTCTGCCCTCACACCGGGTTGCAACCCTGAATATTCATTCCCTTACTCTAGACAAGCCGCGGAACGACTCAGAACCCTGAAGAGTAGCACCAACGAGGCAGAAGTGCAGAGGTGATCGGTCCGTGAGTGGGGTATTTTTTTGCTTTTGCCGCTATAAAGTTGCCGCTACTGTGCCGCCCGCCAAATGTCCCCGCTAGTTGCTCTCTTGAGCGGCCAACGGGTTGAAAGTGTTCGGCAATTAGCTTCACTTGCCGGCACTCAGGCACATTAACCTGAAAGTCAACCAAATTAGAAAAGGCTAGATTTTTTACTTGTTACAATCGCTCACTAAAAGGGGGCTCAAGCTCCCAGCCAACCAAACCCCCAATACCCCCAACCTACAACAGGTTGACAAAAGAGTACATCAAATGGACTTATGCCTCCCGCTCTCCTCCCGCCTATATCGTTACATCTTTTAGACCAAGAGAGATGTCGTTGGGGACCCTGATATACATACATACCCTTCGAAGACTTAGGGCCAACGAGCCGGTCAACTTCCAGTAACGCAGCGCGTCCTAAAGCATTGAGGGGGAACGCCTCCTACGTCTTTCAACCAAGATGCGAAGCGAGACGGGGACCGCGCGACTTGCAAAGAGCGTTACAGTTGACTACTTTGTAGTATAATGCACGGCCTCAGTTGAGGTATATTATTACTCTCAAACATAGATTACCTTCAAAGCCACCGCCCTCCCTACTTTCCGGTTGTGTACAAGAGGGCGCAGGCATGGCGCTCGTCCACACTCCTTGTGCCGTGGCGTCAAGAGTAGAAGGCTCAAGGCCTGGTCTCCAGTTTACAACCGCGCAGTTGGTTCTTATCGCAGCGTGTGTCTGACAGATTGAATTTGTTGCCACGCCGCCAAACTGAGATTATTTCTTATTGACACCGCTCGTAACGGAAACGAACGGCCGCACTGTGGCGGCCCTTCCGGCCCTTGCATGTTCTGTATCCCCTTCTTCTCTGTAGACCCAATGAATTCATGTCCGATTCGAACATGTTACACTCGCTGGCGCTCCCCTCAAACCCACATCCGCCCCGCACAATATAACGGCAAGATGATGTGGAACCGGTTCGCTTGTGAAGGCTAGCGAGCTAACATCTTGCTTGACATGCTGACGACTTCCGATACGCTAACGCGCTGATCCTCTAAGAACAGCACGTTCGCAAGAAGAGGTCGTCTAACCTTGGCCCGTTGCCGAAATCACGCACGTCACGGCAACCCTTTCCGAAGCAGCACCCTTCTTGCAGCTACACATGGTCTTCCCTGGGCGCGAAGTCGTTCCACCATCAACCCGCTCCCAACGAAGCACCACACCGGCTTCTGCGCGGCTCTCATATGGATGCCGACGCGCCTGGGCCTTCGGCGCGCATCTGTACATCCGCATCTAGAAGTAGACGTCCAAAAGTGGGGACAAGCAATCCCTCTCATCCGCAGGCGGCACCCTACAATTCCTGCAGCGGAGAACGGCCGTGGCATCTCGTACCTGTCCCGATAGGGCTGCCGGTGTACGTCCGGTGTACGGCATGCGTGGGCACGTCTTCCGTCAGCCTACCGCGCTCCACTCTTTTGTTGTTCGTCTAGACCTAGAAGGGATGCGGGAAAATGTCGCGGCAACGAGCAAAACAATTATGGATTCTGGGAGGCCTTGGAATCAACAGATCCAAACTGAGCAAGGCCTCGACTCGCGGGTGTACGACGTGTTTCTCGTCATGCGTCATCACAGGGAGAGAAGAGGCCCGAGTTGCTCGAGACGTCGAAAGCCGGGTGCTTGTATTTCGTGTGGCTTTCTTCTTGCGGTGGGTGCCTCCAGTCCTTCCATAGCGTCGGCCACTACTACTCTGGTATGCCCGGGGCCATGGAACGAGGGCAGACACAAGGGCAAGCCAGCCTGCGGGTGGACCTCATTAGTGACCCGCCAGCATCCTGCAAGGAAGCAAACCTGTTTGCTTTTCAGTAGACTTCGCCCAGGTCCTCAGGATAACTCAAATGTCACTCGATATGGTTGAGGTTCGCACAAACGCCCAAATGTGCTGCCACGTTGCCTCTCAAACATCCCGTTTAAACTCGGCATGCCGCTCGCATTTCGATGTGCGACGCGTCCTTTGCTGCAATCTTGTGCCTCCTGTTCTCTCACCAAGGTCACACTGCGTGCACAACGTGGCCACAACGTGGACTGCATGGACGTGAACCTCGTCAGCCTCATCGCGATGGCCGCAAGACACCAGCCTCATTCCCGGTGGCTTGTACATTGCTCGCCTATGCGTCCAGGTCGAGGTGACATCGTGGGAAACCTTCGTGGATGTTCTAGTTCCACCTAGTCTATTAACGGACCCAAATTGATTATCCATCTAATACCACCCAAGCTTACCAATTAGCAGAACATTAGAAAGCAAGGCGAATACTGACGTAATGGCAACCGGGCTTTGACCATCCGCTCGCTACCTCACATTGCACAAGAGGTTCGGTCAACAATCTCGTTTCTGTTTCTCAACATACCCAAAGCATTCATTCACAGACTCATTCACCATGGCTCCAGGCATCACTGAGATCTCGTCGACGCAAGGCAAGTCGCATGCTAGTACTCACTTCTAACTCGCAGAGTTCGACAACATCGTCAAGTCGCTCCCTCCTACTCAGCTCCTCGTCCTCGGTGAGTCAACGCTGTTCCCGAACTGGAGACCGAACTGACATGCAGACTTCCATGCTGTACGTCTAGCCCTGGCCTGCCGACCAACTACTAACCCTCTTAGGTGTGGTGCGGCCCTTGCCACGCTATTGCCCCCATCTACGGGCAGCTCGCACAGAAGGTACGCCCACTGACTTCCGTTCGTAGAGCTGACAGAGCAGTATCCCCACGTTAAGTTCGTCAAGATCGATGTCGACAAGCAGGGGCAGCTCGCCCAGCGCTTCCGGATCACCGCCATGCCGACCTTCAAGTTCCTGAAGGGCGGTAAGGAGGTCGACGAGGTGGGCATTCTTTCTCCTTTTCACAGGTAACTCATGCTAACTCGCAGCTTCGCGGCGCTTCCCCACCCCAGCTCCAGCAGCTCGTTCAGAAGCACGCCGGACCCGTCCCCTCCGCCGCCCCATCTGGTTCCTCTGCCGGCGCCTCGTCGGCGCCCCCACCCCCCGCTGAGGGCTCGCTTTTGTCGCACGTCTCGTCGACCGGCCTCTCGTGCCTCGGCGAGTCGAAGGAGCACCCTCTGTCCTCGATCGTCGGCCCCAACGCCGGCCCCAAGGGACGCAGCTACCTCGAGTCCGACGTCGACCCCGAGCTCCTCATCTCCATCCAGTTCAACGAGGCCGTCAAGATCAAGGCGCTGTCGATGTTCTCCGTCGTCTCCCCCGCCCAGGCGCCCAAGACGCTCAAGCTCTACGTCAACCAGAACCAGATGGACTTCAACGACGCCGAGTCGCACGAGCCCGCACAGGAGATCACGCTCACCCCCGAGGACATCCGTGGGAACAAGGTCGACCTGCGTTACGTCCGGTTCCAGAACGTGCGCAACTTGCACATCCTCGTCAAGGACAACCAGGAGGACGACGAGACGACGCGCATCGACTCGATCGACCTGTTCGGCCTTGTCGCTTAGAGCGCAGGCATAGAGGCGGAGAGTGTGTAGTAGAGATCGTTTAATGCATCAGCAGTACGGATTTCTTTTGGCTCGCTGTACATTGGTCGGAGATGGCCGATTGTACTGATTGGCTGCGGATGCGCGTCATGTACAGGTAACCCACTGCGCGCATATTCTGCTAACACACCGAGTTATCGTATAAGACATATGTAACACCTTCAGCCATCCAGCACAGCGCATTGTTCATGGAGTAGGCTGACATTGAGAACGACGTGGAGGGGAGTCGCGGTAACCGTGGGGCAGTGTTTCGGTCCGGTGGCAAATTGACAGAGAGTGACTAACTACGTCAGAGTCAATGTTGGGTCCAACAAACGTGCTCCCGCTAGTTCGGCACCCACCACCATCCTTGATCAACAGCTCGGCAGACTCCTCCTCTCGACAACAGTCATCATCCATCTGATCTGGCCACCTGGCATCCGCCAGCTGCCCAGCTCTCCCTCTTTCCCTCTCCATAAGGTCTACAGTGCTCAACCACCCTTCTCGCACCATCAAATCTGCCATCATGCCCAAACAACGAACCTACGGCTCCACAGCCTCTACCGACCCCAGCCCCCCGCCGTCCCGCACGCACACGCGCACCCCCACGCCGACGCTGCATGCGCCTCTCATCCCGCGTCCGCCGCGCTCTCCCGGCTCCGCGAGCGCCTTCAGCACCGAAACAGGCCTCACACAGGCCGAGCAGGCAGAGTACGAGCGCGGGCTGCTGACATGGGATCGCGCGAAGGACTGGCGCTTCTGGGTCAGGTGGCAGTGGGTGCCGTGGTACATCCTCCTCGGGATCCTGGCCGTCGGCGTGTGTGGTGTCGCCGTGTTCCATCGTGAGGTGAGTCTAGTGCGGGACGAGATCAGGATGTGGCGGGGGAGAGTGCGGAGAGGGCTGACGGCAGATTGTGCATCTTCTCATGCCGATTGTGAGGGGGATGCTGGAGGTGCGGTTCGGATGGCTCGTGCCGATTGCTGTCATTATCGTCCTGTCGTTCCCGCCGCTGTTTGGCAATGGTGAGTACCAAGTTGGCAGGATGTGCGATCCAGTGGGCTTGGCTGGCAGCCGCGCGGGGAGAAGCAGAGGGCTGGGGTAGGTGGGCAGAGCCTGCGCAAAGAGGCGGGGGCAGGAGGAGAGAGTGGCAGGAAGGAGATGAGGAAGGGGAAGAAACATGCAAACCCGGCGCGAGGGGCGTCGACAGATGGGCAGGTCCAGAGGACGACATAGACGGACGGGCGCTGGTGAGCTGGACACATATCTGACACGCAGAAATCGTCATCATCCTCTGCGGCGTCGTCTGGGGCGTCCGACACGGCTTCCTAATCGTCGCGGCCGGCACGATCATCGGCGAGATGGCCTGCTTCACGGTGTACGGCACCTGCTGCCGCCGGCGCGCAAAGCGGCTCGCGCACATGAGTCTGAACTATGCGTGCCTCACGCGCGTGATCTCCAACGGCGGATTGTTCATTGCGTGGGTCGTGCGGCTGAGTGCCATCCCGACGCATGTGTCGACGGTGAGTCAGGGGTCGACTGTTAAGCTGCAAGGGAACTAACGCTGACTGCAGCTCCTGTTCGCCGTATGCGGGCTTCCTGTGCGTCTGAATATCTGGCGCTGCTGACAACAGTACTCGCAGTTCGCGATCGCCCTTGTGCTGTCTCTTCCCAAGCAAGTGAGTTGTGCGGTCCAGCTGTGATGAGTTGGCAGAGCTGACTCCAGTTCATCGCCGTGTACCGTGAGTCCACCTACAGCTGCCCTGTCTCCACTGATAGACACTGACGCGCCCCACAGTCGGAGGTAAGTTCCCCCGTCCCTTGCCCCTGCGCCTACACCAATTTGCTGACGAACAGTAATGGTAACGCGCCACGAACCGACCCGCAAAGCGAACATCCTGTCCTACGTCGTGTAAGTCCTCACAGTTGCCTGGTCTGACAGCAGCGTTGCGTTCAGCGTCCTCGTCACGCTCCTCGCGCTGAGCTACGTGCACCGCAAGATGCTGAAGGTGCGCAAGGACGTCTTCCTCGACATGCGGGAGGACCTGGCGCGGCGCGGGGTGCAGGAGCCGCCGCCCCCGGATGAGGACGAGGATGAGTGGGAGTATGATTATGGGCGGAGTGGGCAGAGGGTGTAGCGGGAGTGTGGAGATGGAGGAGGTGACTGGCGGCTGAGTGGGAGAGAACGGTCGAAAGGGGATAGTCCGACGACGGTGTGCCGAATGGAAATCGTGGGGAAAGGCGGGCGCGGGAACAGGCAGCCCGGGAACTTCAAGAGGAGAAGCCGCTGAGGAGTCGAAGCTGGATAATAGAGATCCAGATGCGTAGAGCGCGGCGCACAGCCAGGAGCCGTGCAGTTAGAGTCGAGACAAGGGAGTCGCGAGATGTTGTACGACGAGCGTATGTAGTTCCGTCCATGCATGTACGCCTCACTCTACTCAGTCAGTACTGAACGGTGCTAAACCTCGGGACTCGCACGTTCATTTGCCATCAGCTATGGCAGTCATGTTGCCTCCCACGGACACTGCTACAATTAAAGAACAGTTCATAGCCTACAAACCCATCTACTTAGCTGCGAAGCACTTGGTAAACAAGTTCAGCAAGTGGATGGACAGGGTAGCAGAGGATCATGAATTCGTGACGGCATTCCAGATAGTCGAGCACGAAGAACTCCGTTAGAAAGATACGCCCACCAGGGAGGCCTCCGCGCCGCGCCGTTATGGCATCCGAGTACAAGGGCAGACTATGTGCGAGTAGCGTTCTGTTGGGTAACTAAACTCTACACGCCGCGAGAGCGGAGCACCCGCACCAGCACCATGCTCGAACACTGATATCTGAGTTGAAAGGAATGGGAAGCAAAGCTGTGAAGCTGTGCAGTATACAAACTTAAACTGCAGAGCGGCGCTGACGTCCAATCTCGATAAAGTGAGATAAACAGGCAGAAGATCTGGATGGGAACGGAACATGTTGCCGAGAGGTGCTGTACTCGACGCAACACGCCCCCCTCGAGCAGTGCCACAATCCGTGTACTTCAATATGTCTGTTCAGGTCGAGTACTGGCCAGTATTGGCAGCATTCGAATGAGATTGATCAGCCTCTGAACGCCCTCACGCTTCTTGCTTTGACTCAGCGCGTCGCCGTAATCAAAGCTGGTTTGTCGATGTGGGCTGCAGAAGTGGACTGGCGGACGGACGGTTGTGGTCGATGCTGGAATGTCAAAGCACAAGCCTGCTGTAAACCTTAAATCGGCATTAGGATAGGTTGTATTTGCGCGCCGTGGTCGGACAGCCCCACCCAATAGGGGAGGTTGCTCACGTCACGGCGATTACATGATGATCTAATCGAATCTCGGTCATCAACGTCCTGCCCACGATTGATAAGCCTGCACACCTCGTCCCCCACTCTGACATATTTCTCTCTCTTCGCAACTCATGCCAACGGGCGTGCTCGCCACCACGCTCGCAGTGATCCCACTCTCGCAGGCATAAATACTGATCGCCGCTTCTTCATCTGACCTCAATCTCTCTCATCACTCTCATCTCATCTCAACATCGAGCCCAGCTCGCCAACGCTCTCTACAAACTAAAGCCCACATACACCGGCACGATTCTCCGCGCAATGTCCCGCTCCGAAGCCCAAGCCTGGCTCGCCCCCTCCCGCGGCATGGCGTCCTTCCACAACTCGTTCAAAGCGCAGTTCGAGAACAACTACGCGCTCGCCGACGGCTCCTTCCACACGCGCGGCATGTCCCTCCCCGGCTTCCTGCACCAGGCGCGCAACGTCGCGCGGTCTCTGGACGGGCACCACCGGATCGAGGAGGCGCACATCTTCCCCGTCCTGGCGCCGAAAGTCCCGGCGTTCAGGCCGCACACGAGCGAGCACGTCGTCGCGCACCGCGTCATTCATGCGGGCTTGGAGAAGTACGAGGCGTATATCCAGAAGGCGCTGGCCAAGCCCAGCGAGTATAATGCAAGGGAATTTAGGGAGGTCATGGACAGCTTTAGGAAGCCGCTGTACGACCATCTCGACCAGGAGGTGAGGGATCTCGAGCCGGATAACCTCAAGAAGTACGGTGTGACGCTCAGCGAGGTGCGCCGCCTCCCGTTCTAGCCGCGTCCCTCGTCCGACTCTGACTCGACTCGCTCGGGGGGAGAACGGCCTGCAGCCTGCGGTGGCGCGGCCCCTCCCATCGACGATACCGGTTCCGCAGCCTTGAGTGGCGCGACCACGAACGATCCGCACAGAATCTATCGCATCGACTCGTCATCCATACATCAGCATAATACACCCACGTACGATAATGATCGTAGCTTAGAAGTCGTGTTGTAAAAGTACTGTTTCTCAATGCATCGCGGGGTACAGACGTCACTTGAGCAGTTGCAGTTTCGTTTCCGTCTGGAGTCAGTAGTGGCGAGTACGAGCACGATACACCAGAGTCGCCATCACACCTAGAGGCTCAGACACATTACAGTAGAAGGTTTAAGTAACAGTCGACGATGTATGCGACCCGAGCCCTCACCAGCGCCATGTGTGATACGTCGCATTGCAAATCTACGTTCTACTTTACTGGGGGCTGCACCCATGCGCCATCCCCCACGCTACCGCTTCCCCGCAATGCCGCCAGGGCCGTGCTCGCGCGCATAGCAGTTCTTGCAGTACGGCACGCCCTCGCGGTCCGATACGCGGCTGGGGTCGATCGTCGACCGGCAGCTCGCGCACCGCAGGCATCCGCGGTGCCACCTGGAGTCAGCTCCTGTGAAAGCGGACGTGTCTTGTCCCTGGTATTTGGCCCCCCTCCGCGGTGCACTCACTTATGCCCAATCGCAAACACTTGCTCGGCAGCATAAACGCGCTTCTCGCACCCCTGGCACCGGTCCTCATACCCGGGTGCGACGCCGACCTTGCTCCGCGGCGAGTCCTTGCTCGCCAATCCGGACGCAATGGCCGACGACACGCCGGAAGGCATTGGGCGCTCGGCGCGGAAGTTGACCCTCGTGACTTCCGGCTCGTCGTCGTTACCGGGTCGCGCGGGGACTGGAGGGGGTCCGGAGCGCAGCCCAGCGCCAACGGCGCGGGAGCCCGGCGTCAGGTCCGAGGTCTGCACCAGGGGCCCGTCGGTAGCTTCGGGGCGGGGCCGGGAGGGCAAGGCTGGTGGGGGCCGCGCGGCCGCGCTGGACGACGGAGCGGCGTCCCCGTCGGCGTCGACGTCGGCTGGGGGCGTGTAGTACTCCTGTGGGGCGGCGACGGGGCGGGGAGTCAGGCGGGGAGGAGGGGCTGGGTCCTGCTCGGGGCCGGGGCCAGGGCGGGGACGGGCGGGCGAGGTCGAGGGGGAGGAGTGGAGATTGGCGTGGCGGAGGTCTGGAGTCAGCCTGTGTCTGGTGCGTGGGCGAGGGTGATGGCTGCGTCATGCAGCTGTCCAAGGCAGGCGGACGGCCGACATGGCAACCAAGCCTGATGAGATGGAGAAAGAAGCGACGTACCGCGAGTGCCGAATAACTGCGTGTGACAGCGATTGCAATATGGCTGCCGTCAGCGATGTCCACGCCTCTCGATGTGTAGCTCAGTGTGGGCAGAGTGTGACATGGCGTGACGGTGCCGTGGAATGGGCTCTCTCACACATTGGGCCAGCTGCCATATTGATCCGTTCAGCTGGCCTCGCCATTTGCCCCGTCACACTCAGCGAGCGTTGCTTGACGGTAATGTCCACGTCCCCTGCAACCAAGGCCGCCCACTTCACCCCCCAGCTCATCCCCAACCCAAAGACGGCTGATACTCACGAGATTGTCATGCTGCACTAAGGAACCCTGGTCGAGCCGCTTGCCGCAGTTCTCGCACTTGAGGCATAGTTTATGGTAGATCTGGCGTCAGCTTTCTGGCTTTGAGCTTGGGTTGCGCAATCGGCCATGAATTGTCGTGAATGGCAGTGACAGGGCGCGAAGATCAGTCGCGTCTCTCAGCTCAATGCCGATCCACTCGTCCGCAGCCGAGACGATCAATGACATTGATTGCCCGAGCCAATCCCGGACGATCTGCAGATGCTTGGTCGAAGCTAACAAGCACGCCCACTCACCCTGCGCCCGGGGCCCATGACTTGCTCAGCATGGTAGACTGCGCCATGGCACCGCTCGCATCTTGGTGTTCCGCCCAGCATGTCGCGCGTCGAATCAGGGCCGAGAGAGGAGAGGCGAAAGATGAGATGACAATGAAAGATGGAGTGGAAGAGATGGACAGACGACGATGTCGAGATGCGAAGCAAGAAGGAGAGCGAGGTGGAGACGTCAGACGCACAGCACAGCACATTGTCATGTTTAGATAGGGCCAGGTCATAATAAGGGTATTAGGGATTGAGGGTGTTTGTCATTTGCCACCCAAGCTAATGGGGTCACGTGAGGTGTTTCAGAGATGGGAGGTGAGATGAGATGTCGCGCGAACACTTTACTACTGACGCAGCTGATTTCATTCCTCGACCACCTTCTCTGCGCGCCGGGTCATTAAAACGACAGCCAAGTCCAACAGGTAAGCAAAGACCATGGGAGGGGATGGGATTTGGCTGTGCTGACCAGAGAGGAGCTTGTGCATGCCTGATCCGCCACAGTTCCTTCGCCTAGGTTCGAAGGTGACCCCGACAGTGGACCTTCCTCCGTCCTTCTGGGGACATGCCGCCTATATCAAGCACACTTGACGAACTACTGCCGTATTCTTCACGGCCATGGATTACCGCTGACCATTTAGCATGCTTACCTTCATTGCAAGCAAGAGTGCACCTCGACCCAATGCAGCCGACCGACCGCACCACCTGCCTTCTCTGACTTCGGCCGCACCCTTCCCCACGCAGACAAGCACACTGAACACAAACTCATCAGCTCAACTACTCTACAGCGGCCAGGCGGCCCAACACTCCACACTCCACACAGTCATGCCAGCACAGGTGGCATCCAGTACACAACTACAAACTCGCGCCGTGCGCAGTCGACGCTTAGTAGGCGGCGGCCTTGCGGGCGGCGATGGCGAGGTGGTTGGAGAACTCGTCGTAGGGGGTCTGGCCGACGGGGATAACCTGCCAGAGGTCGGGCGACTGGAACTGGTAGGTTTTCGAGAGGGCCGCGACGGTGGCCTTGAGGAAGTTGCCCTGGGTGGCAGTCGAACCCTTGGACTGAGTGTAGCAGTCCTGGATACCGGCCATCTGGAGCATGCGCTTCGAGGCGGGGGCGGCGACAATGCCGGTACCACGGGGGGCGGGGATGAGACGGCACATGACGGAGCCAGACTTGCCCGAGACCTTCATAGGGACGGTGTGGGGCTCGGCAATGTGGGTGCCCCAGTAGCCGCGACGGACGGGGACGACGGCGAGCTTGGCGAGGACGATGGCGCCGCGGATGGCGGTGGCAACCTCCTTGGCGCACTTGACACCGAGACCGACGTGGCCGTCGAAGTCACCGACGGCGACGAAGGCCTTGAAGCGGGTGCGCTGACCGGCCGAGGTCTGCTTCTGGACGGGCATGATCTTCATGACCTCGTCCTTGAGGGTGGGGAGGAAGAGGTCGATGATCTGGTACTCCTTGATGGGGAGCGAGAAGAGGTAGATCTCCTCCATCGACTTGATCTTGCCGTCCTTCACAAGACGACCGAGCTTGGTGACGGGAACCCTGGGTGTGAGCGGAGTTCGAGGACAGTGGATAGCGGCGCGCGAGGACGGCACGGGGCAGAGTGCGCGGAGCGACAAAGACCAGCAAGAGCATTGGAAGCACAGAGGCCCCAGCTGCAACTCGCTGCCACGACGGGGTCCGCGGAGGTAGGGCGAACAAAAGTCCTGGTCGTCTGCGGCGCTGAAGCAGCACAACGACGGCGACACGGCGCAAGCCCCGCCTCCCCCGCATCGCCCGTCGTCGCCCCCTACCCACCCACGCCATCCGTCGTCCCGTCGTCGCCGCCGATTCGCGTTTTGAGGTCGTCGGACAAAATATCGAGATCTCGACCACGGCTCGATGAAAACTCACCACTCCTTCTCCTCGTCGCGCTTAGCGCCACGACGGGCACCGCGGCGACCGCGGGGAGCGCCGCGACCGCGTCCGAAACCAGCACGAGTACCCTCAGCCATTGTCTTTTTGTTTAGGTGGGTGGTTTTGAAAGTTGAAGGATGAAGAGAGAGAAGAGGTGGTGAGGAGGGCTACGGTGGTAGGCTGGCAGGTGCCACACCCGGGGACGAGTTCATGCCCTGAAAGATTTGGCCAGTTTGGATGTGAAGACACTTACGTAAGAGATTTTTCGGCATTATCGTTCGTGGCACTTTCTCTATCTATTCCCTTGAGCTTTGATTTCGAGGACGGAGCGTTGCTCCTTGGTGCCTGATTCAGAGCGCTGATCTCGCTCACGGCCGTGCAGGGAGCTGAAATGACGTCTTGCAGATGGAGACCGTGAAATCGGGACACACAAACCCAGCCAGCTACGGTACGCAACCTCAACCAACCATGGTTCCATTAATGCTCTCCAGAGGTGGTCAGTAGGATAGCCTTGCAGCTGCGCTCCCGATACCCGGTCAACACATACACCCCAAGCTATTCTAGAAACTACGTATGCGACGAAACAACAACCAGCCATGCGCAAGAGACGACGACGCCTGGAGGCGTAGGAACACCATGACATGATACAGAGAGAGGCGTCGAGCGTCTGTGAACTGCACGCCACGCGACCAAGGGATACGTATCGACGTTGAGTATGACGCCTGGATCATGAGACAGAGATAAAAATCATGGGCGGCTCGCGTGGCATGTATGTGCGAGCCATCGGAACCGTGGAGAAAGGACAAGCTCGTGGATCAAGCTCGTGGGTGCTGTGACAATGCGTGGTCGGTCATGTGTATGCCCGCAGGCGGGGGGTGCTGTACTATTGGTGGTGGGGCGTTGGTGGTGGTCGTTGTGTCGTAAAGACAGAGGGGTTGCCGAGCTCAGGCAATGATGCAGCAGCCCGACTTCTCCTCCTTCTCGGGGCGGACCGACTTGTACATCGAGTCGTGCCCTGGTCCTACGCCGCCGTATCCTGCGTCGCGGACTACCATGGCAGCGCGCGTCGCTGCCTCGAATACAGCATCGACACCCTGGTTCAACAGCGCCGACGTCTCGTAGTATCCGCGCGCCCGGATAGACTGTGCTACACGCCGTCCCTGCTCCCGTCAGTTAAAGTTTGCCAAGAGCGTCTTCGAGAGCCCCGTCCCGCCTGCTGCTGGCGTAAGCGTCAACGCACCGTCTCAGTGTCGATGAAATGCTCTGGGTTGAACGTGCCGTTCTGGATCGCCTTGTCGCGTAAATCCGTCTTGCACGCAACGAGGATCACGGGAATCGCCGTTCCGCAGATGCTGCGAACCTCCTCGATCCACTGCGGTGTTAGTGAGCCCCCGACGAGACTAGTTCCCAGCATGGGCGCACCTTTTGGGTCACGTTGTCCAGACTATCTGGTGTGTCCACGGAGAAGGCGATTAAGATAATGTGTGCCTTCGAGTAGGACAGGGGACGCAGACGCTCGTACTCCTCCTGCCCAGCCGTGTCCCACAGCGCCAGCTGGATCGGCTTGCCGTCCAGCTCGATATCGGTGACGTAGTTGTCAAACACGGTTGGCTCCTGTAGGTTGGACCGAGTGTGCGTGCGAGAGGATGACGCGAGGGGATACGGCGAGGGGGAATAGTGTCATGTAGCGAGTTCGATATCCGGTGCAAGTGCATGATAGGGATCGTGTAGTGGCATCATGTTTGTGGTCAGCTCAAAGTGCGTGGCTAGACGGTATGCGCAGCAACCCACGTAGTTCTCTGGGAACTCTCCGATAGCGAACACGTTCAAGAGCGACGTCTTTCCGGCCGCACCGTCGCCAACGATGACGAGCTTTCTCCGGATCTGCAGGGTGGGGGACGCGGGGTAGCGGGGGCGTGAGGGAGCAACAGATTCGAGTCAACGTGGAAGCGTAGACAACAACGAAGCGAGCGTCAGCATAGCGTTCGTGTCGGTTTGGGAGGCAGGACAACTCACAGCGCGGGGGTTGGAGTCGGCCATCTTGGCAACTTGTTGGGGCAGAGGTGGAGGTGGAGGAGTAGGGAGTGGGTGAGAGGTAGCTCAAGCTTTGGACGAGGATGCAGTGGCGACGGGGTCTGTCGCCTTTTCAGAGAACTGGAAGAGAGAGGAATGGAATTGGAGGATTGTGATGAGAAGCGAAGAGGGAGGTGATGAAGTTGTCGTTGGTCGATGGGAGTGGAAGGTGCGAGCGTGGGTGGGGCGGTGCTATCGAGCGGCTCGACGGTGCCGGCGGTTGGCACTGATCACTTTTGTTATGCCTGTTGGCGGTGGTAGCACAGCTACTCGTGATGCGCGGTAGGCGGCTGTGTGTGTTATGTGTATGTGCGTGTTGTGTGTTGTGAGGAATGGTTAAATGCGAAAGGTTATGGATATGTGGATGTATGTAGTGGTATGTATGGTATCCGATCTCATAGCGGCTCGGTGGAGTCTCAGGTTTGGATAGACGGAGATTACGCATTCTACTAAAGGACTACTACCTTTGTTGGGGCGGGCGCGTATTTCCTTTGGGAGGGCGGGTGAAACACAACTCATCATAACGAAAGGACCCGCCCAACGGTCTAGGCTTGCTAGGCTTGGCAAGGTCGGCTCTAGGGTTCCACTTACCTAACAAGCGAGGGCATCGCCGTCTCACACGCATTGTGGTACTACCAAGCAGGCGTATCAGTTCCGCAAGATCCGCACGATCAGGTGCATAGGGCTGTTGCGAGCAATCAGTCGTATCCCAATGTGGTAGATTCGAGGCAGAACAAAGCGAGCGGCACATCAGGTAAAAGAGGTGGTGAGCATGAGGTGTGATGTACGGATCCGAGGGACATGTACGGCACATGTAGGCAATCTAGGGCTTGCCAAAGTTGATAGAGCAACTGCTTGTTAGAGCAACTGCTTGTTTTGCTTGGATACGGTCGGGGCCAGCGCCTGCTGCTTCCCAAGCTCGTCATGGGTAGGCCTGGTGCATCTGCACTCCTATAGAGCTCTCGCGCGCTCGCATTGGAAGTCGGGGAGAGGCCACGAATCGGCCACATGGGCACACAGGCAGTGTAGGCCGGGTAAGCCGGGCCGGCCGCTCCTAGCTCTGCTTCCGTGCGCCGTCTAAAAGCGATTGAATCGCTCTCCCGAAGCACGGCAGCGAGTGTGTAGCGTTCGGGATCAGAGCCAAAGTGGTACTTGAATCTGAGCCAACAGCTCCGTACGGCTCTGCATGAAGGCATCCCAAGGCGTTCTCCGCCAGTCTATCCTTGGATACCCAGCCAGCATATCTCGTTCCTCCCAGCCTCCAACTGAGAGAGGCGCAGAAGCCTGGCAAGAAGCCATTTTCTGGCCCCGCTGTTCCTTAAGCTTTCACTCATTGTTCGGCCCAAGCTTGAGGGAGAGGCACTCCCCCCCTCCGTGGCTGGTATTGGTGGATGAATAGGTGGCGAGGAGCGTGAGAGCTGGTTGGCGCACGTGTGGATCGCGTCGACTCGACTAGCACAGCCCAACGACTGCGCCGCGAATCAAGCGATAGCAGGCGTCTTCCCAGGCGCCATTCAAATAGATGTTAGCTTGATGGTAGACCCGCGTAGGCTGCTGAACAATGGTAGCGCAGAACCTTTTGGTCGTCGCTTTACGATGGGCCCAGACTAATGGATAGACGACGGGTCCTGGTCCCTAGTCGACTTGATGACGATAGCAGTGGGAGTCCCGCTGTTCTTTGTCTGCTTCTCTTCATCTCCATGGCTGACTTAGCTTGTTACCAGTGAGGTACAGCGGAATGCGAGTGGCTGACCGCTCGGGTGGTCGTCTATCGCCCAGAGCACCGTGGGAAACCTCCCCTCGTGGCCTAGCGAGGTGGATGTTTGGGTGGCAAAAGGCACCGAAGACCGAGAGATCATGCGTCATACAACAAACAAATGGGCCTGTCGCTGTGGGGAACTCGGGAGGAGAGATCAGCGAGCACGACTCCTTCATCGCCCACTCAACATAACTCAACCTCTAAGATCTAACGTTCCTCACCATGTCGACCGATAGGCCGTTACATCGAGATTTGTTGGCGTCCTCGTCCAGGTGGTTACCGAATATGCACGATGGCGGTGACTACCCCGTCGCACGACCCGGCTTAGATAGCCCCACACAAGCAATGGGCGGCGCTTCGACTTCGGCCTCGAGCTCTTACTCTGAGCGTCAAGCGCATCTGCGACATGTATCCCGCAACTGGCCAGGCAAGATGCTCAGGTATACGACGAGGTGCACCTCATCCACCGACCTCTCGTCCCGGTGTACGCAGGACGACTTCGCCCACTGCATCGCCATCTATCCCCCTGACCTACCTGTGTCCACCACCCGCCCCGCCATCATATCCTCCGCCCTGCCTCCTTCGGCCCCAGCTCATCTGGTTGACATGCTCCCGGACGAATTGTGGATCGATGTCATGTCCCACCTCGGCCTGCCCGATCTTATCTCCCTGCGCGCCGTCGGACGGCGCCTCTCCGCTCTAGCCCTTACCCCAAGCCTACACCGCCATCTCGAGGTGTCAGTGCACACACCCCGCCTCTCGCGCTTCGTATCCGAGCACGTCCTCCCACACGTCCGCCATCTCCGCCTCGTGTCGGACTTGCCTCGAAGCTCACACGTCTTCCTCCGCCCTACCCTGTGCCCAGAGAGCCAATCCACACTCGACGGCATCCTGGCGGCCATCCCAGATGACCAGCTTCGCTCTCTCTCGCTTCCCCACACGGCGCACGCGTCGCCCTGGACAACCCTCGCTGCCCACATGGAACGGCTAGGCGGGCATCTCGAGGTCCTCGACGCTACGAACTCAGGCTTGAAAGGCCAAGCATGGCTGAGCTGGGCGAAGCATGTCGGCAGGAAGGGCCGCGGGCTGCGCGAAGCCACCCTTTCGCACAACCCCATCACCGCGATCCCTACATGCCGCGGCTGGAGGCGCCTCGAGCGCCTGGCTCTTCGCCACTGCACCTCGATCCCAGGGGATGTGTTGAGCACGTACCTCGCCCGCCTGCCGGCGACTGTGGCGGAACTCGACCTAGGAGGGGTGCAGCAGTTGCTCCTTGAGGCGCTGTATGGCATCCGGGTTGTGTGTGGGGAGCGAGAAGAACGGAGGGCGACGGCACTCCGCACGGTACGGGTTGTGGGGATCGACAGCCTTACACGGTCCGATGTGAGGGCGGTGCAGCGGCATTGGGCGGGGCAGCGCGAGATGTGTGCGATGCTGGGAGAGTCGGTGGGGTGGACAGATACCTCCAGTTCGTCGGATACGAGCTCGTCATTCAGTGAGGGGACCTCGCTTCCTGGGAGCCCCGAGGCGAGCCCACGCCCTGACAAGCCTCGTGTGGATGCGTTCCCGCCCGACGACTGGCCAATCCACACTTCGCCCACGAAGGCAAGAACTCTATGGCGAATCGCCGATCTCGCCGCCTACGACGAGTGCCCAGAGTCACATCCCGCGCTTCCGCCCCCGCCCCCTCCGCCTCAGCAGGGCGACATCACTATCGTCCATTCCGCCCTGTTGGAGACAGATGACGAAGCGGGATACCGCCAGTTCATCGGCGAGGTCGTGAATGGGACCATTTGGAGGAGTTGTCCGTACGCGTTTGTGTGATGAACGACAAGGGAGAGAGGGCGAGAGGGCGAGCTGGGCTCGCTGGGCTCGCTGATCGACGTGAGATAGGTTGAGACGGAGTAAAGTGGACTAAGATGTCACGCTGCTTCGGTGTTGTAGTCATGTTAGTCGTGCATGTTGTGTTAATGTATATCACTGCTGGCAGGATCATGCGGTTGCAAGTTGCGTTTCTTCCGTCATCCAGCATAACATGCTTGCCCTGCCTGCCATCCTTGCCGAGGCCGCATGAAACATCGTCTGACATAGATGGGCGTCCTTAGGGAGTCCGGCATGGCGCAGTTGCATGGCCTGTCGAGCAGACATAGACAAAGACACCTTAGTGTAGGAGCGCTGGATGTATATCTATTGATAACGCTCCCCCAGCGCCTGCGGCTCCTCGTCCGATTCGAGCAGATCCTCCCACCCCTGGAGATACAGCGTGCAGTATTTACAGTAGTACCCGTACCACCCCTGGTGCCATTCGAACTCGCACAGAACTGCCGTCAGCCATGTCTCTCCTCTTTTCTCTTCTCTCGGGATCGAAGTCCCTCCCCTGAGGTGACACCTGCGGTCACTTACAACCTGCGTTCTCGTCGTCGTCGTCGCCGACGCAGAGGCCGTTGAGGTCGTCTTGCATGAACTGCATGGCGGAGGGACGGGATATGGACGGATCGAAGGTGGTTGAGTATGTACGCAGGGAGGTGCTGACGAGATGGGCCGTTGAGGAGTGATGGCCGGGGTGTTCGTCTGGAGAGATGACGGACAGAGAAGGGCCTTTTATATCAGAGTCGAGCCTCCTTATGCCACCGGGGCGCGATGGACGAGGAGACGATGAGCGAAGCGAGGCGAGATTGCTGGCGGAGTGTCTCATTCTGCGAACGTGGCGACGGGGAATAGCCAGTCGAGGTGCGCTGACGGATCGCTCCGCTTTCGACTTGCATCTGGGCGCCGGAGCGAGAGGTGCAAAGTGGTTGCGAGGCGTGTGCCTGTACAGTCAGTACTTCGCCTGCGAGTTGCATCTCGCATGAGGTGGGGGTGTAGGCGAAACGATACCGAGTGGCATCCCGGTGATTCGCTTTCTGGAACCGGAGAGGAAAGGAATACAGGGCGGCGAAGGCCTCGCGCCCCGAGATGAGAGGTGTGCTCCCTGCGTCCTCCTCTCGAGAAATGGGCACTCCTTAATCAGACCTACAGCGCCCTCAGCATTCATACTCGTGCATTCTCCGCCTTCCAGCATTTATGGTCTTGCTACCCGAGCCGCTGCCCCAGCTCCTCCGGCTCCTCGTCCGACTCAAGCATATCCTCCCATCCCATCAGATACCGCATGCAGAAATCGCAGTAGTAGCCCCAGCGCCCTTTGACCCATTCAAACTGGCACGGAACTGTCGTTAGCATCCTTGATGGCCAATAAGTGGACTCACGGCCCTCGTTCTCGCCGCCCGCGTAGCCCTCGCACAGGATATCTGGGAACTGCATCTACGCGCGGCACAGCGGGTGTGGGCAGAATAGGAGAGGGTGGGTGATGAGGAGGTGCGGCGTGTGCGCAGAGGGGTGGGTGGAGGAGAGCGGAAATGGGGGTGGCTAGTTTATTATGTATAATATTGTGGAGAGCTGGGATGTGGTCGGGCACGACGCACTGAGCCTTATATAATAGGCGTCCTACGCCGTCTACAAACTGGAGTTATGGGGAGAGCAAAGCAGGGCGAGCTGAGGATCGAGCTTTGCTCGGGTACAGTATCTCGTCTCCACGTCGCTCTCATTCTGCGAACGGGCTCGGAGGAGTGGATATTCACATTGGGCTTCCTGCAATACTCTCGCCTCTGGTATGCCGTGGGGAGCAAGGCAGGCCATAGTTGCGCGATGTGTGTGCATAGACAGTACGAACCCGCTTATCTTTTGGGGGTTCGCATCTGATGCGATGTAGGAAGGTTGGAAGACGATAAAAGCGGAGTCGGCAGCACCGAACGCTCCCGGTATCTTGTGTGGCTTCGGTTCTGAATACGATGAAAATGTGGCACAAACGGCTCTGCTTGTGATGTACATGTGCTCCTCGCAACGAACATGTCTTCATAATTCCAGCTAGCTAGCAATGCCTATGGGCACACGATTTAATTCAGATTCTTAATATACGTACTCGACGGACAAACTACGAAAAACGACGCCATAGCTGGTCAGGCTCCTCGTCCGAATAGAGGAGCTCCTCCCAGTCGTTCATGTACCGCGTGCAGTACTTGCAGTAGTATCCCCACCAGCCTTCGTGCCACTCGAAGTAGCAGAGTTCTGAGGTCAGCCATCGTCGCTGTCGGCGTGTCCTCTCTCCTCGCAGCCGAAATATTGCTGGGGGTTGGAACGAGTTTACTCACCGCCGCGATTGTAGTCGTCGTCGTCGCCGATGCAGTCGTCAAACTTGTCGAACTGCATGTTGCGTGGTAAGTTGGTGATGGCCTGCGAGCTGGGGAAGGGGGTGGGGAGGTTTGTGGAGTTTGAGTTGAGACATGGCCGAAGTGGCAGTGGCAGTGTAGTGGTTTTATATGTTGTCAATGGAAGCGTCTGTCCAAAACATCGTCAATGCTGAAAGGAGACCACATATGAAGAAGAGGGCGAGCTGAGACGTGTAGCATCAACCCCATCCAGTCCATTGGGGCCGAGACAGAACGGAGCAGCTGCGAGGTGAGCTGTGTTCCGGCCCCAATAAGCCCCAACTCTGCCTCTGGGAGACTAGGCGAAGAGTAGCGCGAGGTGGGCCGTGTTTTGGACTGTGACCTGTGACTAGTTCGCTTGATCCATGCAGCTGGCATGAAGATCATGGTCAGAACCGAGTAGTCATGGCGAGATACGCGTGTGGAGACAGCGTAGACAACGCGTCTTCTGGGGATGTGATGTGATGGCATACTGCGCCGAGGTGTGTCACCGCATCTCGCACCAGGTGACACCGGTCGTCATCTCCAGCCGACAGGCAACTCCATGGTGTGTCACCGCACCTCGCACCGGGATTGTACAGATCGCCGTCTGCAGCGGAGAAGACCAACGTCTGTCTACACTAGTTACAGTACAGTATGTGGCAGTGGGGAATATGTACAGTACGTGCTGTAGTGGTCTTCTGGCCGTGCATGCCTGGACCCCAGAATACTCCTTAGCATGGCGGCCTACTCTTCTCCCTCCTTGTCCGCGTCCTCGTCCTCATCAATCTCATCTTCATCCCCGTCCTCGTCACTTTCCTCCTCCTCGTCGTCGCTCTCGTCCTCATCATCCTCGTCTCTCGACCAGATCGCCGAACCCTCCTCCATCTCATGCAGGACCCGTCCACAGAAGAGGCACCGGAAGCAGTATATCTCCGGGCAATATTCGAACTTACACCGCACTGGCGTCAGCTTTTCTGCATGGCCGACGACGAGAGCGTTCGGAAACATTCTCCGGGGATAAGGAGAGAGGAGAGGGGACTCACGGCCGGCGTTGGTGCCGTCGTCGTCGCCCTCGCATGGCTTCACGGGGACTCGCATCGCTCGCATGGTTGTTCGAGTGTGAAGAAGCGTCGGGGTCGGGGCGAGGGAGGGAGGCGGAGGGCACGGCCAAATGCTATCCGTGAAGGGGAGATATAGCGCGGAGACAGTCGCAGTAGATGTCGGCCAGACTCACTGTTGGGCGGGGGACTGGTCGAGACGGGCGTTAGGCGGCCGTGTGCCCAGTACTCTGACCATCTCCCTTGGGAACGCCAAGATACAGCTGCATCGCTGCGAAGTTGGTACAGTCCTCTCGTACTTGTCCACCTCAAGGTGTGTAGTAGTGGCGGGCGGGGACAAACTCCACTTCGCATTGTGTGAGTGGCAGTGCGCGGTTGACATTCCGAGCTGTGACGGGGGGCATCGGTTAGCCTCGAACTTCTGTTCTCACTCAGAACTTGCATTCCATTTCTCGTTCGTTCTACCCCGCCTCAGACGCGTCTGGCGCGCCCTACCACTGAACGCCCGATCCTCAGCCTGCCGCTCATCCCGCCCAGCGCCACTCTCCAAGTCGACAGAGACCCTCACTTCCCCATTGCAGCCCTCACAGCCTACTCGTCGTCCCCCTCGCCCTCCCCCTCGCCCTCCTCCTCGCTCGACTCCTCGCTCGACTCCTCGCTCGACTCCGAGATGCCCAGACGAAGCTCGCAGAACCGGCAGAAGAACCCGCCCGAGTCCTCCTCGTACTCGAACTGGCACGGCACTGGCGTCAGTCTCCCTCGCCCAGAGTCGTTCCAGCAGACGCTGCCTAGTAGAGACAGAAAAAAGACCCACAGTCGGCGTTGGAGCCGTCATCGTCGCCCTCGCATCGCAACAGTGGGAATGTCATCGCGGCAGTTGGCGGTCGGCGAGGGGGTTTGTGAGAGTTGACAAGTGGTGAACGGTTACGGAGGAAGAGATGTTACAAGGATCGAGAACGGGGTTATGCTTTACAAGCTTGGTATCCGCAAGCCGGGAGTGCGGCATGGAGTCCGAGCCCGCGCTGTCGGATGCACTCTGGCAATCCGATATCACAGCCTTGGGAAGTGCAGCAGACGGTCGGTGCGAGGTGTGAGTGTGTTGAGTACAGTAGTAGGTGGGGGAGCTTTCTCACCCGCTTTGAGCGAAGAATTTGAGCAGGCATTGCGAGACGGGCTGGCCATGTCTGTGTACTCGCTGCCACCTCACCGGCCATTCCTGGGGAAGCACGTGGCGAAGGAAACTCGAGTCGTTTGCTGTGAATTGGATGCAGTAAACCGTAGCTCGGCTCTTGTCGCGGCCCACTGCAGACGCTAGTACCGTTGTCCGAGTCCGCCCCGTCCGCGGCGTCCGTTTGCCAGCCTGCGCCGGCAAACTCACATTATGTCCTGCATCCCACTCACAGTCTACGATGTCTAGAGCCTGTATCTGCTCTATCCTCCCCTTCACACCCTCCACTCGCCATACACGATGCGCCCATCGATAATCGTCGCCTTCACCTTCACGCCCAGCATCTCGTCCTCGTCAACGCTCATCAGATCATCGTCCCACAACACCGCGTCAAACCGCATCCCCTTCGTCAACGAGCCCGTGTTATTCGAGAACGACGCGTACGCCGGGTCGACAGTGAACCCGCGCAGCGCCTCGACGCGGCTCAGCTTCTCGGCGGGATACCACCCGCCCCGGCCGTGCGGGGACGAGCCGTCTTCGGCGCGCCGGGTGACGGCCGCGTAGAAGCCCTTGAGCGGGTCCGGGGACTCGACGGGGAAGTCGGAGCCGAGCGCGATGCGGCCCCCGGCGTCGAGGTAGCGGCGCCATGCGTACGCGCCCTTGATGCGCTCCGGGCCGAGGCGGTCTTCCGCGTACCACATCTGGTGTCAGCGAGAGCCGTGCGAGAAGGACGGAGACAGTGGGGAATCGTGACAGACGTGACAGACGAAAGGGAGCAAGAGTGAAGGGCAGTGGGGAGGCACGGAGATGCGATCGTGAACATGAGAATCATAGGTGCGAGAGTGAAGAACAGATGCGGAACATCGACGGCCGCAGACACACTCACATCGCTCGTCGCGTGTGTCGGCTGGTAGCTCCCAATCACGCCCAGGTCCGCCGCGCGCTTGATGTCGTCCAGGGTAAAGATCTGCGCATGCTCGATACGCATGCGCCGGGTCCGTCCAGCCTCGCGGTCGGCACCGACGGCGGCCTCCATCGCATCGAGCACGACGTGGTTCGCCTTGTCGCCGATGCAGTGGACGTTGACCTGCCAGCCCTGGGTGTCAGCTGCGTGTACCTCCCAGCTCGCCCACGCCGCCCGGACTCACCTCGTCGTAGTACTTCTTGATGAGCGGCTTCCACACGTCCTCAGCGGTGAGGAGGAATCCCTTCCACCCCTCCGCATCCGAGTAGTCGTCCAGCAGCGCGGCGCCGCGCGAGCCCAAGGCACCGTCGCCAAACAGCTTGACCGACTGGAGCGTCCAGCGGCCATCCTGCAAGTTCGTGACCCGCTCAACCTCGTCACCGCAGTACTCGTCGCGGTTGGGACACAGCAGCATAGTGTAGAACCGGAGCTTGAGCTTGCCCTCCTCGGCCATGCGGCGGAAGAACGCGAGGTCGTCGGGCACAAGACCGGCGTCGTGAATACCAACGAGACCGAGGGAGAGGGCGTCGCGCATGGCAACGTTGAGGTTCTCCTCGCGGAGTGCGTCCGTCATCAGTGGCATGACCTTACCGACGTACTCGCGGATCGCGTTGTCGAGGAATACGCCAGTCGGCTTGCCCGTAGGGTCGCGGATAACCTGGCCGCCCTCGGGGTCCTTCTCTGGAATCTCGCCGATCGCCTCGAGCACGGCAGGGGAGACCCACACAGCGTGCAGATCGGTGCGGTAGAGGACGATCGAGAGGCCCTTGAGCGCGGGCGTGTCGAGATCGGCGGCGGTCGCGAACTGCTTCCCGGGCCACAGCTCCTGGTCCCACCCTTGGCCGATGACCCAGTTGCCGAAGCTCGTCTTGCCGCGTCCCTTGACGTAAGTCTCGGCGCGCTCGACAATCTCGGCGATAGACTTGGATCCCAGCAGCTGGAGGTGCCGCGTCATGCCGTACTCGAGAGGGTGGGCGTGCGCGTCTGTAAAGCCCGGGGTGAGCGTGTGGCCTGGAGGGAGGTAGATGATCTTGACACCGCCAGTCTTGCGAACAGCCTCGGGAGCCTCAGCAGGCGCCGGCGTGCCCTTAGCTCCGGCCTCGCCGTAGACACGACGCACGTGCTGAAGACTGCCAGTCTCGACCACCTCCTTGCCATTGACGACGACGCACTGCACCGCGCCCGCGCCGTCCCCGTCCACCGGCTCAACTGGGACAGTGTAGATCTTCTTGCCGTCCCTTGAGCACACGGCATACCAGTCGGGGAGAGGCTTGGCGCCCACGTCCACCGTCCACGGCGCCTTGCCCTTCGTCAGGCCGTTGCGCTGGGCATAGAACACGAAGAAGCCGAGGAGGACGAGCGAGATAGCCCAGTGGGCGCTGCGAGTCGGCCGCTTTGGCGGGCGCGCGGCGCGCTCGTACCGCGGCACACCGCCAGGCGTTTGGACGACCTTGGGCGCGGGCGCGACCTTGCGCTGCCGTACGCCAGAGTCGGACATGATAGGGGAGTTGGAGCGAGATCAAGTGGGCATGCGTTCGCATCCACACCCGCCGGGCAATATATAGGTCATACGCGCGTCGGATCTAGCCACACTTCCCCGCCGTAAGTGGGCGGGCGTGGCCGATCACCACACGTGGCGTACTCTCCCACGGATGTGGATGCCCTTTGTTAGGCCGGATGCGTTTGCCACAATAGGATTCTGCTTCCGTCATCCACTCAGGCCCCGGTTGATGGCGCTCTTACAACACGCATCCCCTCAACCTTCCTTCCATTCTCTGTCCATCCATCCATCCACACTGACAATGTCCGACTTTGACCACGACCTGTACGGCGACCTCGACCTCGAGGACCTCGACGCGACCCAGCTCGACGAGGAGCTCGTCGACCCCGACCTCGAGCCCTCGAATGACGCTGGGCATGGCGCCAGCGCTCCCATCGCCGCCCCACCTCCTGCCGCTGACGAGTCCCGGCGCGAGCCAACATTGGGCTCGTCGGCGGGCGCGAGCGACGCAGCGGCTCCGGCATTTGATGCGCACGCAGCATCAAGGCCACCACCACCCATGGGCGGCATGGACAGGATGAAGCCGAGCGACATGCCTGATGAGGGGTTAGTAGCTTTCCTTCCTCCACTGTGTGACTGTACGACTGCAGCTGCTGGCTGAGTCGATGGGTTGAGCTTGTGTTTATTCTTGTTGTTGTTCTTTGTTATACAAAGATCTGCGCCAATGGCGCATAGTAGGTCAAGCCAGACAGACAGAGTAGAGCAGTAGTGGCAGTAGTCCTGCATAAAGCAGACCAAGCCCAAGCTAGGTAGGCAGGCGGGGCATATTCCATCATGGATACCCGCCGCCGCACGAGATAGCTCGTAGAAACCTTTTTACACACAGACTATACCGCAGAACCATATACTGATACTCTATCCTTGGTACTCGTTACTCTCCATGCACCGGACGTACCCTCGCGACATTGTACAACACCCACACCCACCCACCTCCCTGACACCTTGCTTGTCTTGACCTCGCTTCCACCAACAGCAAGATGTTCATTGGCGGCCTCAACTGGGAAACTACGGATGGTGAGAATCTTGAGGCGCATTACAGTGTGAGGCAAGTACTAATCCTTCTCCAAGAGGGTCTGCGCACCTACTTTGTGCAGTTTGGCGAGATTGACCAGTGTACCATTATGCGCGACCCCACTGGACGGTCGCGTGGTTTCGCCTTCCTCACCTTCCGCGACCCCAAGTCGGTCGTCAAGGTTCTCGAGCAGAACCACCAGCTGGACGGCAAGATGGTGAGTGCTAACATGGCCAGCCGTGAGCGAGTCGGCTCGTAAGCTTCGGTGTACAGCCAGGCATTGTGCACCACCCAAACCTTTCTGCCTGGACGTGGCTCACCCCAGATCGACCCCAAGCGCGCGATCCCCCGCGCGGAGCACGAGCGCACGGCCAAGGTCTTCGTCGGTGGCCTCGCGGCCTCCGTCACCTCCGAGGGCCTGAAGCACTTCCTCTCCCAGTTCGGCAAGGTCATGGACGCGACCGTCATGTTCGACCGCCTGAACGGCCGCTCCAAGGGCTTCGCATTCGCGACCTTCGCCGACGAGTCGGGCGTCGACAACGCGATGGCGCACTCGGGCATCGAGCTCGAGGGGCGTGCGATCGAGATCAAGAAGGCACAGCCGCGCGGCGCCGGCACCCAGGTCAAGGCGTTTACTGCGCCGGGCGGGGCGCGGACGAGCGGCTTCAACGCGACGAGCGGGATGGCGCAGGGGTTCAACATGGGCGGGTTCGACCCCTCCGCCATGGCGATGATGTACCAGAACATGATGAAGGGCGGGAGTCAGGGCATGAGCGGTGGGATGGGCGGGGGTGGCGGCTTCGACCCGAGCGCCATGGCGATGATGTACCAGAACATGATGAAGAGTGAGTCAGGCGGAGTGCGGCGAGCTTGTCGCTGGCTTGGCGGGCAAAGCGTCGAACGAACGCGGCGACAGCTCGCGTGCTACCCCCGCAGAGCAAGTAAAAGCACCAGCGGCTAACCGCAGACATGGGCATGAACAACGCGCCCGCCATCAACCCTAACATGGCCCGCGGCATGGGCAGCGGCGGCATGGCCGGCATGGGCATGAACAACATGGGCATGGGCATGGGCATGGGCAACATGATGGGTGGCATGGGTGAGTTATGGCGAAGATGGGGAGCGTGTTGCAGACGCTGACGACAGGCATGAACATGGGCGGCATGGGCGGAATGGGCATGGCCAACATGGGCGGCATGGGCATGGCCGGCGGCGGTATGGGCATGGCGGCGGGCGGCGGCAGGGTGAGTCGACCTCTCGTAGTAAGTGCTAACGCCCAGGGCGGACGGCAGCCGCCGACAGCGCCCCGCGGCCCTGCGGCCATGCGCAACCCCGGCGGGCCGAGCGGCATGGCGCAGCCCATGGCGCAGAGCGGCTCGGGCAACGGCTCGTCGTCGGGCGCCGCCGCCGGCGGATCCGGCCCGCAGCGCTACTCGACGCAGGGGCAGCAGCGCTCCAAGCCGTACTAAGCCTGTCGCGCCGGCGAGGCGGCGGCGGCCGGGCAGTAGAGTGGCAGAGGAGCAAGGGCAGACGTTGCGTGTTCGGACGACGCAGGAGTTTGATCGTCTTTGGTTCCAAGCCAGCTGCTTGGCCCGCGCTCGCTGCTCGCTGCTCGCTGCCCGCTTGGCGCGACGCGGCGCTGTCTTGTCTCCGTCGAGATACTGTACCCTTCTCAGCATAAAGTAGCACCAAATCTCACTGTACCATGCACTGTGTCGAAAGCAAGTAGCAGGCGACGTTGCGCACCATCAAAGAGACCCCGTTCGATTCTGACTGTCTAACCGATTAAGGGCTACGCTTGTCGTCGTCATCTTCATCCATCGACACCACTGCCATGTGGAGTCTGATCTTCCAACGTCGTTGAATATCATTCGAACTGTAGCTCTTGCTCGACAGAGAGGCGTACGGCAACGACGATGATGACAGCCACTCACAACCAAACCGTAAGCCACCGGCGGACGATATGATACGCTCCATCGCACATTATATCTCTAGCAGAATGATACAAAGCTATATTGTCCACATGAACGTACAGAAGAGAAAACGGCATCACCTGTTCCCAGAACACTGTTCCGCCAGTGCCAGACTACACACCCCCACTCGCACTCGCACTCCATTGTACGCGCCCGCCTGCTCAACAGACCGCACGGGCGGCGCATTCCTGCTCACAAACGGCGACCCGGCACCAGGGTGAAGATGATCGTGAAGATGGCTGTGAGCAGGATGGCGAGGGCCTCGATCCACAGTCCTCGCAACAGCAGGAGCTTGCGGACATATCCCTCGCCCACAGTGATGAAGCGGAACGGCGTCGTCTCGGATTGGAAGAACAGGGCCAGCAGCGGCGAGAGCGAGTAGTACGCCGCGACGAGGAGGTTGAAAGCGAAGAAGTAGGGGATGATAATATACAGCCTGCGGGCCTTCGGGCTCCAGTCGAGGAAGACGAAAGTGAAGGAGAGCGTGAACGCGCCCCAGAGGATGACGAGGCCGACGATGAGGCGCAGCATCGCGCTCGTCGGGGTGAGGTTGCCGAACGCCTTGGCGCGCAGGAAGCGCGGGAACGCGTCCTGCTCGAGCGCTCTGAATATGTACAGCTTCTGCGCGTGGAATAGATCGGGAATAAGCGGCGACACCTTGCCGTCCGTCGAGACGGGGACGTTGGTCAGCCGCAGCGCGGGCGGGAGATAGATCTCGTGCTCGGCGCCGGGGAGGAGGTAGCGGAGGTAGATGCGCTCGGCGCTCTCGGCGAGCGCGTTCTTCTCTATTGCGCGATCACGCGAGAAGATCGTCGGCGCGCGCTGCGAGTTGCGCGATTTCGCCCAGTCGCGCAGCCCGTTCACACCGCTCCCGCGCACATTCTCCAGGACAGACCGTTGCGACTGGCCTGAGATCGAGCCTGGGCCACCGCGAGCCGATCCGCGAAGCGAGGGGGTTGATTCGCGATGAGGTGGGCCGCCATGGCCGAGGGCGCCATACTCTGCATCCTTGCTTGGTCCAGCTCCTCCTTGTCCGTACGAGCTCCGTTGCAATTCGGACGAGCGGCGAGCGGCTGGCAACGTTTCGTGCGAGCTGAGGTCGAGGAGCGGCGCCATGTATGAGCCGTTCTCACGCACGTAGGCGGCAAATTCCGGCCAGTCATCCTGCACTGATCTCCCAGCGCGTTTCAGGTCCTGGGTCGTCAGTAAAGTCCTTTGTTCGCGGTCTAGAATGTTTACCTTGAAGTACGCTTTGCACAGGTTCTCATGTTGCTGAACGTCGAGCCAAAAGTCGAGCGCATCTTCCGAGCTCTCGCGCTGGAGGTAGATCTGTGGGTCCGTGAGCATGGTTGAAACACACACACGCCTATTGTTTCTCGGTTCGGAGCGTGACAACTCACGTAGAAGCAAAAGAGGTCGAGTGGCGCGCGAGTGCGGCGGTCTAACACTTCTTGCAGTGTTGGCAAACGCTTGAGGTTGAGGTAGCGCGATGCCCGCTTGCCCTTGGACGAGGTGTTGGGAGGAGGAGCGGAGGTAGTGGTAGCTTGTGGTGGATGAGAGGACGAGTGGAATGGATCGGAGGTATGTGCGGCCGCGGCCTTCTCGTTCTGGTATTGCATCGCGTTGTCGTCGGAGAAGGGGGAGGTTGCGATGGGGGAAGGTGGTGGGGCAAGGGGGGACGTGGGAGGTCGACGAGGAGCGTTTATTACAGTAAAGACAGACGATGTGAATGTTGATGTTGAAGGTGAAGAGGAAGGTTAAAGGATGGATGGATAGGTTTGGATCGATTGTTGCTGGGTGTAGCTGTTGTCGCACCAAGCTAAGGTAGTAGTGCATCCTAATTCACCCCCCACTCCACGCGCGGTTGCACCTACTTAGGGTATTGTGCCTCGAATTCCCTTCCCGCCTACTACTCCCGCCCTCCTACATCTCGTACATATCTGATACCAAGCTTGAGTGAGGAAGACTTTTAACACTTCATTTATCACGTGGTCCAGATTCCTCAGTCTCACTCATGCGTCGTCCGTATGTCTCAGCATCTTGCAGCGCGTGTTCACTGGTCGCGGAACCGATGCTACTCGACTTCGTTTGTGTCGCTTGCCCACTGCCCACTGCCAAGCGACACAAAGCAGTGCACTATTGCATCGCCCCAGAATGATAACACAGCTCTTATACTGTAGAGCCGAACAGAGCTACGCTGCTCAAGGACTGCGAAGAGTCGCGTTGAACGCGGTACCGACAGCGATACCGTTGCTGATGAGCGCGATTTGTATTCTGACGCGATCTGGCGCGTAGCCTACGACAAGTCTTCCGTACCTGTAGCATGTAGCATGCGGTAGGTCTCAGCATAGCGCGCACAGACTTCTCGCAAGTGGGCGTGTCCAGCGCGTCTCCTAGCGGGACCATAGCGCCAGAGGCTTAGAGGAACGATGACGAGCGACCGAACCAAGAGAAGCCCACACGCAGCAGTGGGGCGCCATACCGACATGGGCACCGGGACGAGTCTTGGCGTCTAGATGTTTTACAATTCAACGCGACATGCGCGACATACAACGCGTCACGGCGACTACGAACCAGGCGCGTTGTTGTTGACCAAACAGGTTAACGGGTTAGGAATGGGAAACCAACCGCGCCCTGGCTGCGGGCTGCGGATTTGTGCGGCTTGGGCGGCTTGGCCTTGGCTTGGGTGCACGGCTTATTCATTCCTTCCGCCACCGACGTTCCCAATGTCCAATCTCGGTTAGGTGGCGGATGATTATGGCTCAGATACTCGGAACGCGTCGCTTCAGAGCTCTCAGCCATATAGCGAAGCATGCATCCGCAGCAAACGTTTGTGCTCCCAATTGATCTGGGATCCAATGGAAGCTGGCGAACAGTCTAGGCCCAAAACGTTTTGGCCCCGCTTTGGGTCTAAATGTTTGTGTGGCCACGGCCGTGAACGGGATCCTCGGAAGTAGTGGATGGCAGGCAGCCAGATGATGGATCGGTGATGATGTGGGTTGTCGTTCGTAAGCAGAGAGAGGCTTAGGCTAGAAAGCGGAGTAGTCAGCGCGTGGAGAGGTATCCAGGGACGAGTAGGGGGAGGTCCAAGCCCGACCGGAGCCCGAGGCATGAAGTTGAGGCATCAAGTCCAAGGGCTCATGGTTGGTAGACAGGGGTTACCCAAGAAGGGGGCCGGGAACTGTCAGGCAGAACAGGGGCGCCTCCGTCTTTTTAGGTCGGTGACGTCGACGGTATTGTATTCCTTGCAACAACAGTTTTTCAAAAGTCAAAATAATCGTCGATCATTAAAACTAAAGAATTAATAGAAGGTGCTACAGAGAAAGATTAGCACCAAAGGCTATTAGGCTTTATAGATAGATTAGCGGTGGAAGGATGTGCGCTTCCATCGACACTGCCTAAGCATTAATAGAAGATGACTTGCAAGGGCGGATCGTCACCGTGCAGTTTGAGGAACAACAAAGTCGGCGCGCGTCCAATGTTACTTTGGGAGCCTAGATGAATGTTGTTTGTTTGTAACAGAGAGCGGGTCAGGCGGTTGTTAATGCAGGGGTTAATTGGCGGGGCAAATCATCAATAATGTCCGCCTGGATGTCTTGGCTCTACTACCTTGAGTACCCCAACCTACTTGCGGGCCAAGGCGTAAGGCCCACGGCCCCAAAGGCGCCCATTAACGCCCACGGCCATCGGCCTCCCCTTTCGGCCGCCGTCGCGAACGGATCCGGCCACCCCCCGGTCCCCCCTTACTGACGCGCGGGTGTGTGTCTACTCAAACCTCCCAACCGTCTATGCCGTCGGCCATGCATGCATGCTTGTTCACCATCACTCGGTTTCACTTTCTCACCATCACTCCGTTCTAATACAACCAAACCTTGCAAAGTCATCTGTAAAAGGCTTTCGACAGCCAACAGATAGACAAGGCGGTGGTGTGCACAGTCACATACGCAGGCTCTCGCTACCAAGGTCGCCTCAAACAATCTTAGACCCCCCCGCCTAGCAACCCCGTGGCTCCCAGACCGAGGCTCGCTGCAAGTAAGGTGGCGTCCATTTCCTCCATCCTACAATCAACCCACTCAACCGCCGCCGGTCACCGCCCCTCCCTCCCACCTCCTCTCCCAAGCCACACAACCGACTTACTGTCACCGCTGTCCGATCAGCTTCATTTACTATCCTCTTCAACTCGTCGTTCGTTCATCTGTTATCCATTGTCGCATCTGTCTCTTCTACTTTGCTTGGCCCGTGCATTTACCAAAGGGGACCCCGCTCTTGTTCGACGTTCCCACCTTCGCATTCGACTTGTTCCACCCCACATTATCGCCTCCCGCCACCTACCAGACCCCCTTCCTCGCGACCGATTCTAGACCTACGTCCGGCAAGTCGACGTAGGGGTTTGCCGCCCTCTAAGCACCCCCACCACTGCAACCTGCGCCCATCATTTCTCCCAACGAGAATCACCAGTCGCGCGCCATGCCCGCTTCGACGTCGGGAGCACCATTAGTGCCCCGCCGTCGTAAGCGCAAGGCGAAGAAGGACTCATGGTGGAACCGCCATGTGTCCAAGCCATTGAGCAAGCTCAGCCCAGCAACATTACTTGGGAGGAGAAGACGCCCCAAAGTCCCTCGCTCCGTCTTCATCAACGATGAAGTGCCAGCCGACTACTTTGACAAGAAGGGCAAAGTGCTCAAGAGCAAGATGTTCAGCACCAACCAGAACATTACGTCCAAGTACACCATCCTCACATTCTTGCCGCGTAATCTGCTCGAGCAGTTCCGCCGTATCGCCAACATCTTCTTCCTGTTCATCAACATCCTCCAGTTCTTCCCCAAGTTCTCCACCATCTCCCCCGGACTCGTCATCTTGCCACTTATTGTCGTTCTCTTCATCACCGCGTTAAAGGACGGCTACGAGGATGTCAAGCGCCACCAGTCCGACCGAAAAGTCAACTACTCGATCGTACACGTGCTTGGTGGCGGCGGCTACGTCAACCCGAACCCAATGGAGTCCAAGGCCAAGACGTTTGTTCGCGGCATTCCAATCCCAAGGCGCAGGAGCAAGAAGCTGAAGAAGGGCGAGCTCGAGGAGGCCTCCAACATTCTCAAGAACGGCGAGAATGGCGAGACCAACCCAGAGGCTCTGCGGCGAATGAGCACCATCCGTTCGCAAGTCTCGCACTGGGACGAGGACCCAGAGGCCGGCGACAGCCAAAAGGAGCTCGGATGGCAGCGCACTATCTGGGAAGACGTCAAGGTCGGCGACTTCGTCAAGATCTACGACAATGAGCCGATTCCTGCTGGTGAGTTGGAGTCGGAGCCTACATACGCAGGCGAGAAGGCATTCGGATGCGAGACCAACATCGAATGCTGAGAAGGCGCACACAAGGCGCTGCATTTCGATGATGGCTTCCTTTGTCTGTGCCGCAGCATTGCTGACGCCCCCAGACATCATTGTGTGCGCGACTTCCGAAGAGGAGGACGTCTGTTACGTCGAGACCAAGGGTCTTGACGGTGAGACCAACCTCAAATCTCGGCACGCCGTCCCCGGTCTCACTCACTTGGACTCGATTCAGGCATGCTCTACGACCAAGTTGCGCATCGACTTGGAGGCTCCTGAGGTCAACATGTACCGCTTAAACGGTGCCATTATCATCCCGGGAGAGGACGACTCTGCCGGCCTCACCCACCCCATTACTCTCGACACCTGTCTGCTGCGTGGATGCTCGCTTCGCAACACCGGCTGGGTCATTGGCATAGTCGCCTTCACTGGTGACGACACCAAGATTATCCAGAACTCTGGTGCCGCTCCCAGCAAGCGGTCCAGAGTTGAGCGCCAGATGAACCCTCAGGTCCTGTTCAACCTCGGGGTTCTTGGCATTATTGCCATGATCTGTGCGGTTATCGGCCACTTCCTCGAGACTCGATGGACTGCGGATGGTGCCTACTGGATGCTCTTCAACGACACCTCGCAGGACAACCCGCAAATCAACGGTCTTTGGACGTTCTTCAACGCAACCATTACGTTCCAGAACATCATCCCCATTTCGCTCTACCTGTCGATCGAGTTTGTGCGCACTGTGCAGGCCCTCTTCATCTACTGGGACCACCAGATGCAGTACTTCAAGAATGGCAACAAGATCCGCACGACCGCTCGCTCCTGGAACCTCTCCGACGACCTTGGCCAGATCGAGTACATCTTCTCCGACAAGACGGGTACCTTGACTCAGAACGTCATGGTCTTCCGCCAGTGCTCTGTCGGCGGTAAGATCTACTACGGTGACGGTCCGGCACAGAAGGAGACGCCCAAGACCGACAAGCCAGTCGAGGACGCTATGAGCAGCTCTGACGACAACTCGAACTCAACCGATGCGACGAGCCTGAAGCGTCCTAAGGAGCGCGAGATCCCGCCATTCCGCGACCATGTGCTCGAGGCCGACCTCGAGAACACCGACTCGGAGCAGTCGCGCATCCTCCACGGCTTCTTCGTCGTCCTCGGCCTCTGCCACACTGCCCTCGCGTCAGAGCCCGAGCCCGGTCACATCCAGTACAAGGCGCAGTCACCTGACGAGGCCGCTCTTGTTCAGAGCGCAGCCGATGTCGGATTCGTCTTCCTGGGCCGTGACCGCAACATTCTCCGTCTTCGCACTCCGTACTCCACCGAGCCTGATGAGTATGAGCTCCTCCACGTCCTCGAGTTCAACTCTACGCGTAAGCGTATGTCTGTCATTGTGCGCAAGTGCGACGACCAGGGCATGATCCTCCTGCTCTCCAAGGGTGCCGACAACATCATCTTCGACCTCCTCAGCAAGGACGACTCGCAGGCCACCCTCCGCGAGAAGACCGACAAGGACCTGCAGGTGTTTGCCAGCGAGGGTCTCCGTACTCTCTGCCTTGCCTACCGTGTCCTCGACCCTGCCGAGTACGCAGAGTGGGCCGAGGCGTACCACAACGCCGAGGTCGCTATGACGGACCGCGAGGCCAAGATGGAGCAGACAATGGCGAGCATCGAGACCAATCTCCAGCTCCTCGGTGCCACTGCTATCGAGGACAAGTTGCAGGACGGTGTGCCCGAGTGCATTGCCGACCTGAAGCGTGCCGGAATCAACATCTGGGTCGCTACCGGCGACAAGCTCGAGACGGCCGTTGCTATTGGCTACACCACCAACCTGCTCACTCCCGAGTCCAACCTGATCATTGTCCGCGAAGGCAACCACACGATCGCCGAGCAGTTGCGCGACTCATTAGAAGGCTTCTTCGGTGACGACTCGCTTAGGCGCTCCACATCCCTCACCCAGCTGGACACCCGTCACTCGACCCAGCTCCGCCGCGTCAACACCGGTGTCGGCTCGCTTGTCGGTGACGACAACGGCCGCCGTCCCGGCGGTTTCTCGCTTGTCATCGAGGGCTCCGCGCTCAGCAAGGTCTTCGAGGACGACGAGTGCCAGGACCTGCTCATCGCCCTCGCTCTCAAGTGCAACACTGTCATTTGCTGCCGTGTCTCCCCCTTACAGAAGGCCCAGATTGTGCGCCTCATCAAGGACAACCTCGGTGTCATGTGCCTAGCCATTGGCGACGGTGCCAACGATGTGTCCATGATCCAGGCTGCCGACGTTGGTGTCGGTATCTCGGGCGAGGAGGGTCTCCAGGCTGTCAACTCTGCCGACTACGCCACTGGCCAGTTCCGCTACCTCAAGCGTTTGCTCCTTGTGCACGGCCACTGGTCCTACTACCGCAACGGCACCATGATCTGCAACTTCTTCTACAAGAACATTGTCGGTATCGGAATTCTTTTCTGGTACATGTTCTTCTGTGGTTGGTCGACTACCTTCGTGTACGCCTACATCTACCTCCTGTTCTGGAACGTCTTCTGGACCCTGTGTCCCGTCATCGCGATGGGCGTGTTCGAGCGCAACGCCGAGGACGTGGACCTCATGGCCCTTCCCGAACTGTACCGCTACTCGCGCGAGCACAGGTACTACAACTGGCCTCGGTTCCTGTACTACCTCTTCGAGGGCGTGTACCAGACGGCCATTGTCTACTTCTTCGTGCACTACACGTACGTTACTACCACCACGCGTACCGACGGCTGGGAGGTGTACAAGGACGAGATGTCGACGACCATGGCTATCGCGGCCGTCATGGCTGCCAACTTGTTCTCCGGCCTCAACCTCGACGCCTGGAGCTGGTGGGTCGTCTTCGCCGTCTGGGTGGGCCCCTTCCTCATCTGGGTCTTCACCCCCATCTACTCGGTTGTCCCGCCGACGACCTACATTTCCGGCGTGTACGGCAACGACATTTTCCTCTTCCGCTCCGCGGCCTACTGGTTCGGCTGGCCGTTCGTGCTCATTCTTGCCCTGCTGCCGCGTTACCTCATCAAGTTCTCCAAGCAGAATCTCTTCCCCAACGACATCGACATCATGCGCCTCGTGCGCAAGTACCAGCCCGACGTGGACCCTTACACGCACCCGATGCTCGGCGGTCGCCTCAACCAGGCGCACGCAAACGACGACGTCGCCCTTGGCCGCGTCCACACCTACGGCGACGACCACCGCGCACGCAACAGCGTCATCGCCCTCCAGGAACTCACAAGCGGTCACAACACCCCTGCGCGCGCGGGCACTCCCCGCCAGAGCACCGAGCACGCATACCCACCGCGCCAGAGCACCGAGTACATGGTTCGCTCCACACGCCAGAGCGTGGACTCGCACCGCTCGGGTCGCCCCGTTCGTCCCAGCCTCGACATGGGCCCACCGCGCGCCAGCTTCACTTCTAACAGGACCGGCACGGCCGTCGACAGTGAGTCTCCCCAACGATGCCTTAGTTCATGGAATCCATGCTAACACGAAGTGTCGACTGGCCTGACGCGCGAGCCATCCCGTGGCTTCGGCTTCAACATCGAGGAGGGCGGCGTAGCTGTGAGTCACTCCTCCCTCTCCCTTGTTCTCTCTCACTAACGCGCAGATCAAACGCATGCAATCCCGCCTCTCGCAGGTCTCGCAAGAACAGGGCCAGCGATACGTGCTCCGCCGCCTCAACGTGCAGAACCGCCAGCCCAGCGTGACCGGCTCGCCCAACTCGGCGTTCAAGACACTGCGCACGCGCGCCGGCTCTATCCTCCGTCCGCGCGGCCGCTCGTCTACCGTCAACACGCGCGCATCACATGCGTCCCAGGGCGAGGAGGCGGGCACTACGCCGCCTGTGCCCTCGCTCCCGACATCTCCGCCAGCGACGCCACGTCCACACCACCACCAACAGCAACACCAACCACATCCATAGAGTGTACCAGCAGAGAGATAGCGTTGTTGGGACTGATACATAGATTTACATGCACCGGTAGGCTAATACTGCGGGGGTGGAGTGTACTTGGATCACGGGGTCGTGGTATGGTGCGGTCCGAGCGCAATACTTAAAAGCTATTGACCATGCCATGGACGAAGAAATACGAGCTGCAGTTGCGGTGTGATAGCGTTCACATCGATATTACTATCTCCATGACCTATGTACATCCCAGGCCGGGCACTCTGCTATCAAGCGCCGATGCGATCGATACACTCTCCCTACGTAACTGCTCACAACCCGGCGCCCATCCGAGTCATCTTCTTATCGTGCCCCCGTGTCCTTGCCGCATTCGAATGCCCGCGGCTGCCCTTATTCCCTCCACGCCCGCGTCCCCCTCCCCCTCCACTGCCTCCTCCACGCCCTCCTTGGCCTCCTTGGCCTCCCCCACGTCCCCCACCGCCGCCCCCACCCCTGCCTCCTCCACTTCGCCCACCCCCACCACCACCACCACCACGGCCACGCGACTCGCCCTGCTTCTTCACCGGCTGCGCCTCGCGCGAGAACTGGTGCCGTTCGAGGATCGCGTCCTTGTGCGGCTGTCGTCAGCTCGAACTAGCCTTCTCGGCGACAAGGACGCCAAAACTCACATTGCGCTCGAGCATAACCTTCCAACCCTCGATCTGCCCGTCGTCCATCCCCGTGCGTTCCTTGAGATCGCGGCGGGCCGCACTCCGCCGCGTCGCGGAGTCGCGCTCGAACACAGACGGATCGCGGAGATATGCGAGCTCGAGCTGCGTTTGGGCCGTGTTCTCTTTCCGTGCGGGCGTCGAAGAAGACGGCTGGGGTCAGCGTCACCGCTCATAGCGGCACGGGCATGAGTCCGGCGGCCCGACATAGAAATCTGTAGGCCGAGCCCAGAGACACTCACCTCGCCATCGCTGTCCTCGTCTGCGCCCTCGTCGCCCGCCGCGTCGTCAGCACTCTCATCCTCGCCATCGGCCACGTGTGCGCGCACAGGCGCGACGTCCTCGTCGTCGCTGTACGCCACGCCGTGCGCCTCGGCGACCGCGCGGGCCGCAGCTTCCGCCTCCTCCTCTTGTGCCTCGACGAGACGCAGGATCGAGGCGCGCAACGTGTCGGGGATCTCGGAGCCGATGCCGTGGGCCTCGGCCTCGCTGGGCGTTAGTACGTGAAAATGCATATGCTGGAGAATGGCACAGGCCCGAGGAAATGGTAAGAGGAAGGGCTGGGGTCTGGAACGGAGAAGGAGGGAGTACGCACTTGCCCTTGAGCCGGATCTTGGAGAAGTCGACGTCTTCCCACCCGCCACGGCGCGGTGCTGGGCCAGGCTGAGGCGGTTGTGGCGAGGACGGCTCCGGCACGCCGCCGCTGTCCATCGACGCCGCGGCGGCGCGCAGCTCGGCGAGGTCGGGCGGCAGCGTGCGCGCGAGGATCGCGTCGACGAGCGGCGCGGCCTGCTCCTCGGGCGTGCCCCCGCGCCCAGCGCTGAAGGCGGGGTGCGCGAGCGCGTCGGCCAGCAGGTGGGCGGGGAGGGTGGGGAAGAGCTGCAGGAGGGGCGGGAGGCGCTATCGTCAGTCCAAGCGCGGAAGGCAAAACTCACAGGATCGTCACGCCGCTCATCGTCGTGCAGCGCCCGCAGCGCGTCTGCCACTTCGCCCCGGACGGGTGTCGAGGCGAACAGCGCCATGTCGGCCGTGGCGTTCTGGTCGAAGAGCGGCGCGCCCGTCCTGGCCGGGGGGAGGAGGGCGCGGAGCGTGCCGTCGGCGGCGAGGAGGGCGCGCAGCAAGACGAGCGTCTCGGCCTTGGCGCGGAGCGCTTGCCGGCGCGTCTCTGCGCCAGTTGCTCCTGCTCCAGGTTGTGCGCCCGGTCCCGCCGACATAGTGTCGTAGGCCGCCACGAGGGCGGGGACGAGCTCGCGCGCGTGTGCGAGCACAATGCGCGGCCCGGGAAGGCGGAGGAGGGCGTGCAGGAGCCGCGTCGTCGCGAGGAGCGTCTCGGGCGCCAACGCCCCCGAAGGGGGCGAGAGGGCTGAGGGCGCACTGCGCACCATCTCGGCCAGCTCCCCCTCCCGCACGCCCAACAGGCTGACCAGCGCGCCCCCCAGCGCCCCCACTTCGGCGGGGTAGGCGAGCAGCGCGTCGGCCAGCAAGGCGAGCGGGACTTCGGACGGGTCCTCGGACGCGAGCGAGGTGAAGGCGTGCAGAGGGGCGAGGGGGACGGAGGGGGGTGGAGAGGGGGAGAGGCGGGCGAGGGCGAGCGTGCGCAGCGCGAGCGTGAGGGGTGGGAGGAGGGCGTGCGGGCCTGAAGGGGCGGCGGCTGCGATGTGCGCGACGAGGTGGGGGAGGGCGGAGGGTGTGAGGGGTGGTGGTGGGGGGTGCGTGGGGAGGGCCGTCATTGCGTCCCAAGAGAAGATGGGGGAGATGACCTAGGTGATAGAGGGTGAGGCGTTGAACAAAGTCGTGTTGAGGAGGAAGGAGGTTGAGGTGAGAGTTGAAGAGCGTCGAGGTTGATTGTCGTCAAAAGTATGGTTTCAAGGTGGACGTTGAGTATGTCATCGGCTCGGATCCGAACCTTACTCGGCGATCACCATCCAGGAGGCACACAATGTTCTATCCTAATGCAACGCCCTAATAGCATTACAGAATGGCACCTATTAGGTTTGCGTCTGAACGTATGCGTGCGCCAAGGCCAGTTAGTTATGCGTCAACTGAGCGAGTCTTCAGTAGCACGCCATGCCTGCCCAACCCGCTACCCGCTCTGATACTGATTATGCACACACAGGCTACAAGTATACGTGTAGGTAGCCAGCGGATCCGGCGCAGTATCGCGACGCCGTCCTGGTCGTAAAATGGTACACTGCCGCTTGCGGCACTCGACCGCCAGCGGTAGAGAATGGTCGTGACGTGAGGATGAGATGCAGGGGATGGGGAAGTATGTCTAAGGCGGCTCATGGGTTGAGCTCTGGGAGGGGCTGGAGCACACCGCTGCCGAGGAGCATGCCCTGCCTACCGTACAGGTTGGCGAAAACGCAGAGGTTGAAGTCGGCCGTCTTGACCATGCGGTCGACGACGGCGCGGATTTCGTGTACGAGCGCGTCGAAGCCGAGCTCCGAAGCCAGCTCAGCCTCGCGAGCCTGCGAGGCTTCGACCGTCTTGTTGAAGAGGTCGCGCGCGTCGATGACGTTCTGTGGCAGCACGCCTCGGTGGTACTGCTCGCGAGGGTCCATGGTGCTCGCTCCCTGCCCGGTCAGAGGCTCTGTGAGAGTCACGAAGCGACGGGCGGGAACACGCAGGCGAGGAGCCGTGGGGGTCGGCTCGCCGCGCGTGCATGGCTTCGAGTCGATGCCGCGCATGTCGTAGAGGAACGACTCAGGCTGCACGCGGTGCAGGAGGAGCGTGTTGGTGAGCATCAAGTGCGCGAGCTTGCGGAGCGCGGTAAGCGAGTCGGCGTAGGCTGGCGAATCGCGGTGTGCAATGTGCTGGACCAAGAGGCGGTCGAACTTGCGAGCGAGATTGTTGACGACAGCGACCTCAGACGGGGGAGGAGGCTGCTCGCCATAGACAGACTGGCTGAAGATGATGCGGTGGGCCATGTGCAGGCTCAAGTCGGACGGGCAGTCGACGGACGCGCGGGTGAACCCGTTCCCGAGAGTCATGACGTGTTTGTAACTCTCGCGAACCTGGGCAACCTGCTCGGCAACCTCCTCCGCCGTTGCCTTGGGGTGGTGCGCGACATAACGCTCCTTGAAACTGAGCAAAATGCTCCTGGCAATGGTGATGTCGACCATCTCAGCGTGGAAGTTCTTGAGACGAGCTGAGTCCATCTTGAACACCTCGGGTACCATGACCTTGGAGGGGAAGACATGGCCGTTGGTAACAGGAGTGCCGGGGCGGCGCGAGGGGACGATAGGAGGCCACATCTCGTCGTTCTCAACCCAGTCACTGAAGACGAGCTCGATGAAGCCATCGGCCAGGGAGCGGATCACGAACTCGGTGTTGCCAGAGCACGCACACTGTCCCATGAGGTGACGACGTTCGCGGGGGAGAGTGGCGAGGGCGACGCGTTTTGAAGCCGCGTGTATCCACGCATGCGTTTTCGACGTCTCGAGCGTACGCTGAGCAGCGATGAGATAGTTTATGAACGTCGTCATCTCGTTCTGCTCCGCCTGCTGCCACAGCATACCCTTGAGTGACTGGACCTGGTGGTTTGCAATGTCGAGCTTCATGACTTCGACACAGTCAAAGCATTTGCGAAGGCCCAAGACAACGTCTGGAGCGCATCCGTCCGAGCCAGTGGCAGTGCGGACCATATCGTCGACCATGGAGTCCCGGACAGGCGCGCAGTGCACCTTCATCGCCTCGCCAATAACGCGGAAAATATCCGTGTCAAAGTTTCCGCGACGCACCTGCACCGTGAGGAACTCGGGATCGAGCGCAGCGAAAAGTGCAGGGACAAGCGAGTGCGTGACAGTCGGACACCCGGGCCCACCGCTGCCACCGCCACCAGCGAGAGAGTCACGCGACGAGTGGCTGTTAACGCAAGGAGTCGTCGACGCCATTAAAGATTCCAGAATCTCCCGCAGGGTCTGGATGAGCCTGGGCAGACGGCTTGGCCAAGTGGCGCGCGACTCCTTCCACCATTGTTGCTCGCTCATGCCGTGCTTCCAGCAGCCACAGATGCACTCCTTGACGCGCGCAGTCATGCCGCTTCCGTCCCATCGCGTGCAACGGCAACCGTACTCGACCTCGGCACGGATGCAGTCCCAGTAACGGTTCGCGGCCTCAGAAGCTGGCGACGGGTGGACAATCTGAGATCGCAGGGTCGACTGGAGGCCGTAGTTGGTCGACGAATAGTCACGGACGTGCGAATGGACGGGCGAAGGCATGGGCGAATGGAGGATGGGCCGGAAGCCAAAGTTGTCGAAAAGCAGATCATGGCGCATCTGAGGCAGACGAAGAACTTCGCTTGTGTCAAGCACACGCAAGGAGCGCATGTTCACAGGTGGCTCGCGGGCGGCAGCAGCAAAGTGGTCCTGGGCGCGGCCACGAATCTGGCGCATGATCCGGTCGCCCTCAGCGTATTCAGCTGCGTCCTTTGCAGACCACATGCGCATCTTCTTGCGCGGCACGCCGCGAAAGTACTTTGCTGCGGTGCGTGCAACCTGCACAGATTGGGTGCGGTAGGTCTCGGGCGGGTCGGACATGGACCGCGAACGTTTCAAGGCAATGGCATGGTAGTTGTGATGGTGGTGGTGGGCGGGAGGGGCGTAAGGATAGTGGCCTGCCTGAGAAACGATCCTTTCCATGGGTTTTTGGCGAGCGTGCCGTGCCCACTCGGCGTCGACGTCGCGTTGAGGAGCCGGGTGAGGTGCAGGGGAAGGGTTGCGACTCGTGCTCATCTGAGATGCTACTCGATCCAGTGGCTTGCAGGTGAGAAGCTCTGGCTCTTCCAGCGCGTCCGCAGGCGGTGATTGTGGTGGAGGTGCAGGGACCTGAGTGCTCGTCGCCTCCACCTGGTTCGCTGATGCCTGCGCATCCTCGCTGCGAAGAATCTGCTGCAGCTGGTCGGCAGAGGAAGGAGCGGCGGTCGGGCCGCGTGCTTGAGTTGGTGGGGCGGGAGCAGGCGACACAAAAGGCGTGAAGAGGGGTGGCTCCAATTGCACCACGGCGGCGTGTCGCGCCGCAGCGTGCGCTGAGGACTCAGCGTGGGGCGTACATGTTGGCGTCTGAGAGAGGCTGGGGCTGGGAGCAAGCTTGGGGCTTGGTGGACACTGAGAAGGGCACCCGGAGCTGCTTCCAATCTTTGGGCTTGGGTTGGTAGCCGAACGAGGGTCCCGGGGGTGCTCGACAAGACTTTCCTGCGCCTGCGATGACGAGCTAGAGCGATGACCAGTTGGAGGACGGGACTGGCCAAATGAAGAGCCACGGTCGACGTAGGCGTTCGGGTCGGTGTCCATGTTGTAGCGCTTCAAGTTGGAAGAACGAGGATGAAAGAGTTGGACAAGGAAGAAGGTTGTGGCGGTGGCGTGAAAGATGGGGGAGAGGAGAGGAATCACACAACCGTCAGAACCTCGAGTTGTATCGTCGTGGCGCTCGTGTTGTAAAGATATGCGAAGAGTTGGGAAAGAAGAAGCAGCAACACCGCTGTCAGTCGTATGTGAGGGCGATCACGATGAGCAGACGACGTTGGGCCGGAGGGACAGGGGAAGGGACGCGCGCTCTGCCGTGTCGCAAATGGGCGTCACGAAAGGGACGGGGCGGGCGAGGCCAAGATGCAGTGATGAGAAAGAAAGAACCAAAGGGCAGTGCGAATGAATGCCGGGACGCGCGAGATGGCTGAGTCGTAGCGCAGTCGGTGTGTGGCGAATTGGCTGCTGGCGGCTGCTAAGAAAGAAGTGATAGAACCAAGCCTTGTCCTATTGTGCACGGCACTCTCTTAGGTGCTTGGGTTGGTTCAACGCGCGATGTGGACCCAGCGAGAACGACAAGTGATTCCTCAAAGTGGCAAGGTGGTGTTCAAGCTCAACGAGGAACTGAGCGTGAGCACGGATGAATGAATGGGAGCTGCGTAGGCGGTCCAGGCCGCCGTTAAGAGGCACGTTGGCGGAGTTGGCACGCACTTGTCAAGGAGAGGCAAGGTGGCTTGAAGATAGTCCTGGAATGTCCTGATGATAGACGGTCAAGGCGGCAGGGGATCTGGAACCCAACGGACAGAGGCGGCGAGCATTTTTGAAGCGACAGACAAGGCGATGGCCAGGAGAGAGAGCATAGATCGGAATGCGTTTGCGTTTGGGAGAGGGGTGGGGGAACAAGGGGGTTGGAGGAAAGTGAATGGAAGAGCACACGACGACGAGCGGCACATGGTGGTGATCAAGAGTGGCGCCAAGCGAAGTCGTAAGGACGATAGTCGATTCAGCGCGTAGTTACACAGACGGGTCGCGTGTCAGCATGCATACAACGACGATTGCGAGGACTGCCTGCCGGTGCCGACGATGAGAACGACGACATGGGAAGCAGAATGCGAACCCAGAAGAGGTTCAAGCAAGAGAGGACGCTTGGAGGGTACGAGGAGAAATACCACCAGACACGCCAAGGGAATCTTCGGAACAATCCGAGCGTCGTCCTCACTTCCAGCGCTGTCCAGTTCACTCACCAAAGCATGCAGCGTGGAGTTCAATGTCCTTATGAACAACTTTCAATCGCTCTGCGACTTGATGTTGAGATGTAGATAATGTGTGTTGAAGCTGTAAAGAGACGTCAGCAACGCTGGAAGCAGAGATAGGCCGCATTGAGTGGCGCAGTAGCAAAGGGGTGTGTGTGAGAGATGGGGTGGGTGGGTAGGTGGGTGGGTAGACTGGTCAAGGCTTGACGGGCGGCGATGGAGGATGCGAGTAGGTCCTCGCGCCGCCCGGTGTATGTGGGTAAATTTCATAGGCGGATGCGCCCAAGTGGCGTCTAGACCGCAGAGATGTCTGGGATGAAAGCATTGTGTTTTGTTGCAAGAAGCGTGGGGGAAGGAGGCTAGGCAAGCCAATGCGGCCGCCAAGGGGAGGCGAAATGAAGGGGGAGAGAGAGGGGTGGGAGGGGGGTGGCACCATGGGTCGGTGGATGAGGGATCTGGGACAAAGTAGTACGCAACGTCCTGCGCCAAGGGGAGTGGGGCAAGTGGGGCTGTGGTGGCATGCTAGATGACAAGGGGTTGAGGGTTAGGTAGCCCCAGAACAGTAGAGGCCAATGCCCAAATGCTTTCAAAATGGAGAGAGACCATTCCATTGCACATGTTCCAGAGAGATCGCGCCGCCGAACCGGTCGGAGCGGAGCGAGCCATTGGAGGTTGGGTCGAAATGACGAAGGGCTTGTTAAGGCAAGTTGATTGCTATTCAAATGACCACACTGCAATCTCATGTGCCCTTTGGCCACTTCGTTCACTTTGATTCAACATACCCCCAATGAACCTCTCTTTGAGCCTATGAATGCCCAGACCGTCCATCAAAATAAAATGATGATGACGGCGGCGCATTCCACCGATCCCACCACCAACCTCCGTTGTCTCCCGCGGCCCACATGCCATGAACGAAATTTGCCCAGAGGCGCCCGCGTATCACACCTTGGCGCAGGAGTTGCGCGCACCCAAGACAATAGAATCGGCGAGATCTGTGCTTGTACCCAAATAGCCGGAGGGCAAACGGACAGACGTCCGTGAGTCACGACGCAGCACAGCCGACCAGTTGGTGGTGTATGCAGCGTCCGTGGGGAGATAGGTGGTGTGTAGGTGATAGAGGGGGTGAAGGAGGAGCAGGGGTGACTCACGCTGTACTTTAGTGATATGCGAGGGGTCGTGTGGTGGTTGTATTATCGAATGTCAATGCAAGTGGTAGTGACAGCGAAGGTGGTGATGATAGTGATGCGGGGTAATGTGTTGAGATGCGATGGTCGCTGTAGTGATACGCGAGGGGTGTGGGGATCGGGAAGGGCAGTTGTGGGGGAGAAAGTAGTGTGACGAGGCCGTAAGAGGGGTAACGACGATAGAGTGTTGGACAACAACTGGGTAACTGTGGACGAAGAAAGATTGGTGGAACCGAGTTGTCGTGGTGAACAGAGTGGTGGTAGTGGTGTAACAGCGAGAATGAGCAAAGCAGAGCAAGTTTGTTGGGCGAGAAGAAAGCAGAACCAAGGCGCAAGGAGTACATCATCTCAATAGACTAAAGGAGAGAGGTGGCGGTTGGCGGTTTGGCGGCTGCTGCTGCTGCGGCGGCGGCGGCAGCGGCGGAGTTGAAGTTAGTTGGCTTGAGGTGAGGAGGATGATTTGGAGGCTACGCATGAATGAATAGGAGGATGCGCACGATCGCTCTCGCCTGTGATGATGGAAGGGCGGCCGTGGAAGTGGGACTTTTGGGTCAGTGACGGTGCCGCCTCCCGAGCGCCCGAGCCCTAGGGTGGTGATACCCGCCCTTCCTGTCCAGCAAGCCCTCTTTGGCCCTGTCCTGTGTCAACCGAGTCCTGGCTTTCATGGCGGCTCATGGCGCGCGGCTCAAAATGGCGTTGGCGGCGGCGGCTGTGGCTCTTGCGGCCGTACCGTATTCGCATCCCGCTGCGATTGTATACCGTAGTAGGTCCAAGCTGGGCTGGGTTTTTCGGCTCTTAAAACTGGCCGAATGCACCGGAATCGTAAGGACAAAGGTACGAATAGCTTATGACCGGGGTTTGGGACGAGAGGCAAAGCATACAGGTACGCAGCGTGATGTGGTGGCGAGCAATGGCGGCTGCAAGCCCCGCCTTTGAAGCTCCAACGTACCGAGGGGCGGAGGGCGGAGGGTATCAAGATGGTATAGGTTTGAGCCTTTCGGCATACTCTAGCGTTGATTCCACTTACAACTAAAGTGGGTGTGTTAGGGTTCAGAGCCAAAGAAACGGGCCAAAGGCGGAGGAGGCGCAAGTTGGGAGATCTCCTTCTGCTCAACTTACTCGTATAGCTTATCCGCCCCTGAGCCGCAACACTTGTCGGGCCAACAAAATGTGGTCGTAAGCCCCTCTTGGCTCTTGCGATCTCTTGACACGCTCGACTCGTCAACTGCCCTCGTCGACTCCCACTCTCGCGTCACGGACGGCACGCCGGTGCCTCAGCCGGCCGGTCGGGGCCTGAACCTGGCCTGAGGTTTCTTTCCGCCAGGTCGAGGCGTTTAAGTTGGATAGTCCGCGAGACCATGCATTCCTAAATGGTTTGCTCACGAGTAGGCCATCGCTGCCGTTGATATTAACACCAGTTAGGTCAGTCACGCTCCCACTAACCCGGCCGGCATCGTTACACAATTTGCACCACTTTAACGACAACACAACACGACGCGCCCAACAAACGCGACGGCTTGCATGAAGACGAAGCAAGACCTCAAATCTGGCGCATTCGAACCTGTCCTGACTCGCCATCCTGATCTGGCCTGACTTGGCAGAGTGACAAGCCAAAACGTAGCATGCTGTACACTAGTTTGAGCCAAGAGGACTCGTATCTACCCATCTCACGGCACCCTCTCGCGTCAATGGCTTCGTACTATTGTGAGGGGCACGGCCAAATGCATTTCTTACTGACGCCCACGACGTCCAACGCCACATCTCGTTTTTGCAGTCGCCGTGCTGCATAATAGGTCCTGGACTACTTATTCGCTCTTGGAATCCTGGATAGGCCCGGATCAATGGCCCCGAGGCCGCGGAGTGGCGTTCGGTGTTCACAAAATGCCATGGAGAAGTCCGAGTCGGGCACTTGGCTAGCGATCTGCCTGATCATCTGCGCAGTTGGCTGTTGGCTGTAGTGACTACCCTCGGAATGGCGACCCTGCTTTGCATGAATCCCAGATCGCGTACGCCCAAATACCATAGCACAAGTAAGGGCTTCTTGCAAGGGTGGGCAACTCTCGGAGCAGGGTTGGGAGAGACAAAATATCGGAAGCATGGGCACCCAGGGTCCTTTAAGTTTGTGTCGGGCTCTCGCGGACCAGTCCGCTAGCTAGGGCTAACTGCAACGAGATTATGGAAGCCTCGAGGAGTCGAGGGATGGGAAGCAGGAGTGCGTTGTCCTTAACCCATCCCCCTTGACCTGAGCGCCAACGCCGCTCAACGCCACCCAGTTGACCCAACGTATTCAACCCTGACATCCGCTGTAATCATCAGTTAATATGGCGTTGCACCAAATACTCATGAAGCTTCGTCGTACTCTATGCCGGCACATGGGTCTGCCCACGCGATTGACCGCGGCCCGTCCCGGTGCGCTATGAGTCATCATCTCGGGTCAGAATAATTATGCACACCGCTCTTCCAGAAGCACGCAAAATGCAGCCCCACCCGTTCCCGCTGCACGTATGTGCCGCCACGTGTGACGTTATCGGTCCACTTTGACATGCAGGTGCTGGCATGCCGAATGACGGGGCACGCAATGGTAAGTACCGGCCACTAGCCCGGGCATCCCGGCCGGACGTGATGGTATGGTAGAGGTTGGAAGAGACAGGGTCGAGATGCGAATAGCCGGTTCTGGTTGACGGAAACTAGTTGCAGCAGGAAGTTACGCACAAGACCAGAGCGAGACGGGAGGCACTCTAGGAATGACGGCCGCGGATGCTGAAAGTACCCGTCGTCAAATGTGTCTAGGACCGGGCAGCGGGGCTGCTCGATCCTGTGCTGTCCTTGCTGTTTGTGCTGCCTTTACAAGGCCGATAGATCTTGACGGTCAGTCTTGAACGGATGCGCTCGATCCGCCATGCCGTAGTGCCGCGCCTTGTACGTATACGTTCGCGTACTCGGTGCGGCCTCGCGCGTCGGAGCAGCGCGATGCGACGTGCACAGCATTGTTGTGAAAGCGCGTGTAGGGCGGTACGCTGGTGCATGTTCCTTTCATGTTAGTTGGGGAAGATGGGACGGAAGGTCGACGCGGAAGGCCGACGCGTTGCGGACGCGACCCTACGGCTGCGTCCAGAGTTTGACGACGACCATGCGCGACAATAGCACCGCGGCAGCGCGTAACGTTACGGCTCGGGGAGCGAGGAACCCATAAGGAAGAGCACTAAGCTACACCCGACGGACGACGCCGAGCTACAATGAAGACGATTACGGAACTCAGGTGAGTTCCTCGTGATAGCTAGAGGCACGCGTGAACGAGGTATCGCTGTGCATGCCGCGAATAATTACGAGCATCCATCTGCTGAGGTGCGCTATGTGATCGATCTGGCACCGAGACACGCCGAGACAAAGTGGTGGAGCAGAGCAGTAGAGTTCATGGGCCGTCATTGCAGACGACAAAAGTTCAATGTACGAGTCAGTTCTCGGCAGTGCGCCAATTGGGTGCCTGTAGATGTTACAACTAGAGTTGTAGAGTGACGTCGCCTGTGAGATGCGACGGTGTGACTGTGAGCTGTGTGAGTTTGGGAGCCTGCGGGCGAGAGTTCAAGAGTGGGGGTGAGTGAGCATCGGCGCGGTGTGCGGTGGACTTGTTACAGCATGACGGCGGGGTGCCTCTGTCGTCCAGCAACGGTGACGGCAGCGGCGGCTGGCTGGCACCGGGTGTGCGAGCATAAGACGGTTGTCTCACGTCTCGATCTCGATCCGGCTTGGCGTGTTCTCCGGGCGGAGGATTGGTCGTCGAAAGAGGTAAGTGATTGTGACTGATTATGACCTTAATCAGTACCGTACGTCCGGTACCGCTTCGGCCAGCGGAAGCGCAATGGCACCGACGAAAGAGGAAAAGGAGAGTGGGAGGCGACGCGGGGCTGAGGACGCGACGTGTCTGCAGGTTACAACAAAGATTGCGCGCAGCAGATGTTGCAGATGTCGGAACTGCCCGTGTTCACTAGAGTTCGGATCGGCTCATCTCCCAACGAAGGTTATGTATGCTACTGGAAGCTGCACCGCCTGCTGACGAAATTGGTCGTCCCGCTCCGCCGACGTCGACTTCAGCGGCGTCGTAGTCTCGCGTAGTCTCTGTAGTCTCCGGAGAACAATGCTGAGATTATGAGAGCATGAGAGAGGCAGGCGTCAGTGGTCGCGAAAATGACCTCTCGTGCCACCTGCGTGCCTCGCAATTGTCGGTGCCTACCTGCCGTACAGAGGACGTGACAGGACCTGGCGCACCTGGCGATGCCATGTCGGTAGAACAGCTTGCAGGGTGGAGCGACGAGGCGAGCAGTACATAAGGATACATAGGCTGCGCGGACGGTGTAGTCGGTATCGGTGAGGACGAAGGCTAGTTTTGAGTGCTGAGCCGACTGGCTCAAAGTTGGGCAGAGCAAGCGAAGACCGGTGTCGTGCCTCATGTTGGTCGGTTGGAGATGATTTGGGATGGACGCTATTGCGGCAAGGTGCTTCTCATCGACACTACTACTGCGTTCATTGCGCTGCCTCAACATGCGTAGACGAACTACTACCCTCCCACGCTCTCACACTCTCAGTACTAACTCGCGCCTATACAGTGGAGTCTGACTATTTCGCCTAGAGGTACTCGAGCAGTCTAACGGTCATGCGCAGGACTTCCGCACGAATCCGCACCAAGCACCACTGCTCGCTCGAACTAGCCCAACCGTCCATATCCGACATGCGAACTGGCTCTTAGTCTGCGAGGGTTGTGACCTTGAGGCGCCGCTTTCACCGACCGAATTGCCGTGCACACACTCACACGAGCGCGAGTAGCAATTGCCTACACACAAATCGGGTCACAACAGGCGCGGGACGGGAACCAAGACCATGACGCGGTGGCTTCCTTTCCTGGCCGCTCCGTCGTACTCCGCCGCGGGCGCGCGCCCGTGTCTCGCGGCGGCTGCCGGCGATGTGCGATGCGGGGTGCGGTGCGATGTGCAGTGCGATGTAATGTGCGTTGCGATGGGTGGGGTGGGATGGGAAGGGCGAGGTCGATCAGTCTGATCGCTGATCGCTGATCGCTGATCGCCGGCCGTGATCGTCGGCTAGACCGGTAGCTGTGCCGGAGTTGAGTGGGGTGGGAACGAAAGTGGTGCCGAAGAGGTGCCGGTTAGGCTAGGTATGCTGGCATGCTGGACTGGGAACTAGGGGACGAGGGGGGGCGGAATGGGACGTACTGGGTGCGACATGTCTGGGAATGGACGCCTCGTGCGTCTAGAGGACTAGAGTGGCCGAACAAGTCCATAGCTGTCGATCTCGCGGACGCCGGCATTCCTCGCTTCTCACCTCTTAGTGTGGAGTTTGTGGCTCTGTGAATCAATGCCGTGACTGTGGCTCTTGGCTCTGGCTGTTGGCTGTTAGCGGGTGTGGTGGGGGCGTGGTCGGGCACTGGCATTGACATTGACTAAGAACAGTAACGGCCGTGAGGCGGTGTCCTCTGCCGTCCTCTAGATATCAACTCATGGCCCGCGCATATTGACTGATGCTGTAATGAGACCCATGCCACTCGCCACATCGACGATCGCCCACTGACCCTTTGAATGATCGCCCACTGCCCATTTGGACAGCCGTACTGAATCGCACCACTCAATTCAACTTCATCTTTACAAGACTATTCATCGACTACTTTCTACTTTCCAAAGGAGGACTACTGTACGAATGCACTATAGGCGTAAATGGCTCATTACTGCAATTGGATGTCACGACGCTCAAACATGTCTCGACCCCATCCAAGTGGCCACTCGGCCACGGCCGCAGCGTACGAAAAGGCGGCCGAGAGTCAGTTCAGACTTCCGACTCGGGTCAACTCTCCACTCTCCACCGTCGAATGTCGAAGCGCCACCGCCACACAGCACGCCAAGCTATTCACTATTCAGCGAGTTTTGTCCGAATCGAGCCGAGGTGAGCTGAACAGAACTGAATCCACGGCGACTGCTTCGGAGGTCTCGAGCGGAGGGGAGTGTCCCGGATTGGCGGACTGGTTTGCCGGACTGACTGGCTGTGATCGTGTGAGGAGTATGCGCGCAGTTCGCGGCTGGGGCAGTCGCGTGAGTGCCCAACGCCTTCGGTGTCGTCAACGCTGGTTCCGCTGTTGTAGACACAGTACAAGAGATGCCCACGCCGAGCCAGAGATGTAAGTCGACCTCGTCTGATGCCGCGTCAGGTGCCATGACACTGCTGTCGCCAACCGTGTTCGTACAACGCTCGCTGTGTCATGTACACTCCCTCACCCACACTCGCATACACCACACCCGCACATGCCACCCCCCTCAGCAGCCATTTCGCCAGCGTTCTGCGCTCGGGCCTTCGGCCCTCGCGCTACACGCGCTACACAGCATCGGCATCAACCAGTGCATCTACCTCGGCACACTCCAGCCTACACAATGACAGGTGCTGAGATTGTTGATCAGAGAAGAGAGAGAACGTTGAGGGGAGAAACACCCGGTCCGCAGAGCCGGGGGAAGATGGATGAGATGCGATAGTTGACTTTCATGTCGGAAACAGCTTTGTTGCGTTGCACACAGAGATTCAACGGTTCGGGAGAGTGAGGAGAAACGGACGAGTCGAGAGAGAACGGGGAGGGGGGAGGCAAGAGAGTGGTTTTACGCGGGTTCATTGGCGGCGCAAAAAGGAGTCATAGAAAACTACTACTGCTGCCAGCCACCCGTGTAGCCACCGTTGCGCGAGCCGCCATAGTGCTGCTGCTGCCCGTACGGCGACCAGTCGTGGCTCTGGTACCCGCCGTACGGGTACGAGGCGAATGCCTGCTGAGCCTGGGGCTGCTGGGGCTGAGCGCCGCGCGCACCAGCTCCAGCGGCGCCGGCGCCAGACTGTTGGCTACCGGCACCCTGGCCCTTGAAGCTGTCCTCGGGGGTGCCAGCCTGAGGGCGGTTGGGCTGCTGCGAGCCCGACGACCCAGTGGGGGTGTTGATGCCACCGCCGAGGAAGTTGTGGTGCAGACCCTGCTGCGAAGGGTAGCCCGACTGAGGAAGCGACCCGGCGCCAATGGGCTGGGGGGTCTGCTGGCTCTGGGCGCCCGACTGCAGGTTGCCGCTAGCCTTGTTCGACTCTCCGAAGCGTCCGAGACCGTAGGTCTGGTCGTCAAAGCCCGACGACGGGTACGGGTTAGGGGCACCGTAGGGCGAGTGAGTGGGAGGAGTGGGCTTGTTGGTCGGGATAGGCGCAGGGGGCTGGTGCGCGGGAGGCTGGCCGTAAAGCTGGCGGCCGGCCATGGGGTAGTACTGCTGGAATCCGGGGTTGTGGCTCTGGCCGTCTGTGCGGGGTTAGTATCTGTGTACAAACACAATGACCAATGACCTACACTGGTAGTAAGGGTTGTAAGGACCCGAGGGGTGGTGGTAGTAACCCATGTTGCCGAGAGCCGAGTAGTACTGGTTCTGCTGGTGGGGGAGGTTCTGCTGAGGCTGAGCAGGGGCAGTGGGGGTGGGTGCCTGCTGCTTGGGCTCGTCCACAGGAGGACGGGGGTAGCCAGTGTTCGAGAACGAGTCGAAGGAGCGACCGTGTCCGTACTCGGTGTGCTGGGGCTGCTGCTGGCCAGACCACTGGCCCTGGTTGCTGAAGCCGCCGGCGCCGAACTGGTCGTACGAGTGCTGCTGGGGCTGCTGCTGCTGCTGAGTCTGCTGAGCCTGCTGCTGAGGGGTCTGCTCGGCCTGCTGGCCCTGCTGAGCCTGAGTGCCGATGGGGTTGTAGTAGCCGTCCTGGCGGTAGCCGTACTGCGACTGCTGCTGCTGGGGCTGCTGCTGCTGAGGAGTCTCCTGCTGGTGAGGCTGCTGGGCCTGCTGTTGCTGGCCGTACGACTCGTAAGAGGGAGCCTGGGTCTGAGCCTGGGCCTGGGCAGGGTAGCCGGCGGGCTGCTGGGGAGCTGCCTGCTGCCACGACGAGGCAGCGGATGGCTGGGCAGCGGCTGGCTGAGGAACAGCGGTGGGGGCGATAGGGGCGGCAGCAGGGGCGTGGGCGATAGGAGAGGTGGCGGCGGGAGCGGGGGCGGGCTCAGCCTCGGGCTGAACAGGGGTCTCGACGCCGTCGCCGTTAAGGCCGCCGAAGCTCAAGTTGCCGAACTGGATCTCGACCGACGAAACGCCGCTTGCCTGCGCAGGAAGGACAACAGCCTCACCACCAGTGTTCTTGAAGCGGTGAGCTCCGCGCGACGAGGTGCGGGGCTGCTGAGCGCCAACAGCCTTGGAAGCAACAGTGTTGAAGCCGGGGGGACCAGTGTAAGTTGTCACTGGCTCTGGGGCAGCGGCCGCGGGGCCAGCGGAGCCAACAATTGCGGGGTCGGAAGCCCAAGTCTCCTCGGTAGCGGCAGGAGCGGCAGGCTCCTCGGCAGCGGCGGGCTTGGGCTGCTCCTCCTCAGCGACGACGGGCTCGGGCTCGGCAGCCTTCTCCTCAGGGACCTCCTCGGCAACCTCCTCCTTCTTCTCCTCGGCGACTTGCTCGGGCTCAGCCTCAGCGACGACCTCCTCTTCCTCCTTGGCAGGCTCCTCGGCAGCTGGAGTAGGCTCGGGCTGGGGCTCGGGGGCCTTCGGCGCGGGGGGAGGGGGAGCGGGCTTGGGCTTCTCGATGGGCCTGTTGTTTGTCAGTAACCTCTCAAACTCCAAAACCTACTTGGCAATCTGGGCCCAGGTCTTCTTGGCTGGAGCAGCGGGAGGAGCAGGGGCGGCAGGTGCAGCGGCAGGCGCAGGAGGAGCAGATGAAGAAGCGGCAGCAGCTGGCGCTGGCGCGGCAGGCGCAGCGGCTGGCTTAGGGGGCTGAGCAGACTTTGGCAGCTCCTTGCCCCATGCGCCTCTCTTCACAGGCTCCTTGACCTCCTTGGGAGCCTCGACAGCAGCAGCTGCCGGAGTCTCCTCGGGCTTAGATGGCTCGGGAGTCGAAGTCTCGCCCCAACCACCATCGTCCTCGTGAGCAGAGGCAGCCTCGGCCTGCTCGACCTGGGAGGTCCAACCATCGACAGTAGTCGCCGTGGTCGTGGGCCACCCGTCTGAAGGTCCGTCGGTCTTCTTGGCACCGTTCACGTTGCTGTAGCCTCCACGAGCTCCACCACGGGCACCTCCACGTCCAATGCGAGCTCCACGGACAGCAGCTGTTGAAAAGCGTCAGCTCATGAGCCACAATAGGCAACAGTCCACTTACCCATGCCACGTGCAACAGCGCCACCGCGTCCGCCTCTACCACCAGCGCGGCCGCCGCGGCCACCGCCAGAGAACGACTCTGCGTTCTCCCATCCACCGGCGTCGGCATTCCGACCACCGTAGGACTTGGACCCAGCGGGCTTGACGGGCTTTTTCTTTGTGGCTTGAGTGAACTGGGATAGGCGACCTGTTTCCGACAGGCAGTTCGTAGTCCAGACAAGGTTGAATGTGATGACGCGCATCAGATAGAAAGGAAAGATGTGTTGTTTGGTGTTGTTGATGGTCCAGGGTTGAACATGAGGAAGCAGAGAAGGAAGTCACGGGTAACAAAAGAAGCGAAAGCGAACGAGCGTCAGCAACGCGCGATGAAAGAGAACCCATAGACAAGCGATACGTTCCGTATTCGCTGTCGAGGATGTCAAGGACGTACCCTCAGAGATGGCGAGAACAGTGTCCTCGACGTTGCCCTTGCAGTCTTGAAGGGCCAACACAAGGTCCTGGTCGTCCCACTCGGGGAAGATTGCCTGCAGCTGATCGAGCTGCGGCGCCATCTTTTTGCTCAGCTCGGCAATTGTTGACATTGCGGCGAATGGAGAGGGAGTGGGATGGAGTGGAGGGTGAGATGTCGATTACGAGTTGGATGAGGTCGTGTCGAGGAAGAACGACAGCGGCGGCGTTCCGGACAGAAGTGACCGGTTGTGCCGTGACGGGATTGCCTCGTAGAGTACGAGAAGAGTCAAGGGGACGGGAATCCTTGCGAGACCTATTCGCCGTTGAGGGATTGAGATGCGAGACGGGTGTGGCGATGAAAGGATGATTGGTCGTGTGGACTGAACTGAATGAAGAGAGGAGTTGAGTTGGCAGTTGGGCAGGGAGGCGTCGGCAGGGAGGGATGGCGAACAACGATCAGTTCGTCTACTCGCGCGCATACACTCTTGCAACTGGTCAAACGAGATTGCCCTTTGCACGCCTACTTTCTGAGAGAAGACCGCACACGCGTGTCCTAGTCCGCGCTTCCCTATTCAATTAGGTCCAATCAGCCTGGCATATCCTTCGATCTCCGCGATCTCAATACAATTGATTCCGTCCGCCTAATTCTTAAATGACAAAGTTACAAAAGAGGTCATTTCGATATTTTTATGCAGAAGTTTTTGCAACATTTATCCCGATAGTCCCAAGGTAATCAATGTTAATCATGACCTAGGGGCGTTTATAACATTCCATCCAACTATAATGTATCATTAGGAATTCCCATCCACGCGACCTAAAAGGGGCTGTCAAATAAGCTAACTTGGTGGCCTGGTATTTTTTCTTAGTAGCCCCCGCTCCCCAGATGGGCAGGGGATGGATCCTGGTGGAGGTTGGAGATTTTGAGCTTGGGTGAGAGGCTCTCTTGTTCACCATCGCCGCTTGCTCCTCGGTGAGCCTCACAAGACTTCCAGACATCTCTAGACACCTCTTACACGCCATCTACGGCACTCAAAAAAGCACACATAGCGTGCGCAACGATAATACCAAGCTAGGCCCAAGCATAAGCCAAGGCGACAGCTCCATTCATCTCCTCCCCTCCTCCTCACCCCTCATCCCTACTCGCCACCTACCACCCCTCCTCATCTCATCAACATGGCGACCACTAGCATGATCAAGGACATTGCTCCTGTGCCCACGTCGGCCGACTTCATCGATGTCGTCCTCCAGGGTACCATGAGGCGTACGCCCACGGTCATCCACAAGAACTTCAAGGTATGTGTGCCCGTCTTGGAGCACGGTCGCACGACAGCCCGCTGACTTGTATCAGATCAGCCGTATCAGGAATTTCTACATGCGCAAGGTCAAGTTCACCCAGGACGCTTTCGATGAGAAGCTCGGCCGTATCCTCGACGAGTTCCCGATCCTCGACAACCTCCACCCCTTCCTGTCGAGCTTGCTCAACGTTCTGTACGACAAGAACCACTACAAGCTCGCTCTCGGCCAGATCTCGACGGCCCGTCACCTCATTGCCCAGGTCGCCAAGGACTACTGCCGCCTGCTCAAGTTCGGTGACTCGCTGTACCGCTGCAAGCAGCTCAAGCGCGCTGCTCTTGGTCGTATGGCCACGATCATGCGTCGCCAGAAGGACCCCCTTGCCTACCTCGAGCAGGTCCGTCAGCACATCTCGCGTCTCCCTGCCATCGACCCCAACACCCGTACTCTTATCATCTGTGGTTACCCCAACGTCGGCAAGTCGTCGTTCGTCAACAAGATCACCCGCGCCGACGTCGACGTCCAGCCGTACGCGTTCACCACCAAGTCGCTCTTCGTCGGCCACATGGACTACAAGTACCTCCGCTGGCAGGTTGTCGACACCCCCGGTGTCCTCGACCACCCTCTCGAGGAGATGAACACCATTGAGATGCAGTCGATCACTGCTCTTGCTCACCTTCGTGCCGCCATTCTCTACTTTATGGACCTCTCGGAGCAGTGTGGCTACACCATTGAGGCCCAGTGCAAGCTCTTCCACTCGATCAAGCCCCTCTTCGCCAACAAGCCCGTCGTTCTTGTTATCAACAAGATCGACATTGTTCGCCTTTCCGACTTGACACCTGACAACCGCGCGTTCGTCGACACCATCCTCAACGACAAGACTGTCACTGTTGTCGAGGCCTCGACCTACTCGGAGGAGGGTGTCATGGACGTCCGCAACAAGGCTTGTGAGCAGCTCCTCGCCCACCGTGTGGAGCAGAAGCTGCGTGGCCACCGCATTGAGGCGGTCGCCAACCGTATCCACGTCGCGATGCCCTCTAAGCGTGACGACGTCGAGCGCCCCGCGTTCATCCCCGAGGCTGTCAAGTCGCGCGTCAAGTACGACAAGGAGGACCCGAACCGCCGCAAGCTGGAGAAGGAGGTCGAGCAGGAGATGGGCCTCAACCCCTGGCTTGGTATCTACACTCAGGACCTCAAGCGCGACTACATGCTTGCGGACGACTCGTGGAAGTACGACGTCATGCCCGAGATCCTCAACGGCAAGAACGTTGCCGACTTCATCGACCCCGACATTGCCGACAAGCTCGAGGCCCTCGAGCGCGAGGAGGAGCGCCTGGAGGCCGAGGGCTTCTACGCCTCGGACGAGGAGGAGATGCTCGACTCGGACGAGGAGGAGTTCCTCGACGCTGCCGACCAGGTGCGCAAGCGCAAGGCCTCGATCAAGAAGATCAGCCAGGAGAAGAACACTCTCCAGAACAAGCCCATCATCCCCCGCAAGAAGAAGCACGTCACCCTGTCCGAGTTCACCGCCGGCATGCGCAAGCACGGACACGACCCGGTCGTCCTCGAGAAGCGTGCTGCCCGTCTCGTGGCCGCCAAGAAGGCGGCATGGGAGAAGGCCGAGGCCGAGCGGGCCGAGCGCGGCGAGGGCAGCGACGGCGAGGACGTGTCGATGGGCGGCTCCGACGTCGAGATGGACGACGACGAGCGGCCGGCCAAGCGCGTCGCCCTCAAGGGCGAGAAGGGCCTGCCGGCCGGTATCGCGACCCAGGCCCAGGCCGACAAGGCGCGCGTGTTGCAGAAGTTTGCCCAGCGCGAGCCCAACCGTCTCGCCAAGGCTTCCGAGTCGGACCGTCACGTTCCTATCACTCGTCCCAAGTGGATGTTGGCGGGCAAGCGCAAGGCCGGCAAGACGCAGCGTCGTTAAGGGGCTTTCGTGGAGTGTTGGTGGGGAGCCTCAGTATAGATTGGGAGTGGGCAGTAGGCGCTTTGAGCCGAGTGGGCCAGCTGGCGAGACGAGCAGCGCTGGGTGTCTCGTCGTCGTGCGTGTATGTACATCTGGTACTATAGATACCCTTTCACTACATGGAATCTGCATTGATAGAACGGCGGTTTGGTTGCAGGGCTGTGTGCACGTCATCGCAGCGAGTTGGGCAGCTTTCAAGTTAGGGACAGAGCCTGACGTAGAAGAGCTACGGCGGTCCCATACTATCCTGCCGACTGAATATGCCTCGCTAAGAGTGTATCCCCACTATCACGCACTGTTGAAATGATGCATCCTCTTGTCTACGAGGTGTCTACACTGTGATAATGTGGGTATGTCGTGTATTGGGTATGGGCAGCGTTGAGGCCGCTTTGTTTTTCTATCTACTTCTCTCACGCGCGCACAACTCGCAAGCTACATCAAGATGAGACGTTTAGAGAACGTTGACCTTGGGGAACTGGAGCTTGGGGCCGATCTGGCCGCAGCACATCTGGCCGAGCTTGTGGCCGACCTCGATGGCCTCGTCGAGGCTCTTGCCCTGGGCGAGGGCGCCGAGGAAGCCACCAGCGAACATGTCACCGGCACCGTTGGTGTCGACAATCTTGTCGTCGGCAAGCTTGGGGACGGGGTAGATCTTGGGGTTGGAGTCGTTGGGGCTGAGGTTGGCAGGCGAGGTCGAGGGCGAGCTCGAGGCAACGAGGGTCGACTCAGCGCCCTGGGTGATGATGACGACACGGGGGCGGCTGGCGTTCGACTTGGAGAAGACGGCGAGGGTCGACGCGACCTGGGCGGGGGCGGCGTCGCCGAGGCCAGCGGCCTCAGCGTAGGCGGCGGCCTCGGACTCGTTGCCGATCAGGATGTCGACGTGGGGGAGGAGCTCCTCAAGCTGGACCTTGAAGAACTGGGCGATGAAGGGCGCCGAGAGGTTGAGGACGACAGTCTTGCCGCGGCTCGAGGCAGTCTTGGCGATCTCGAGAGCGCTCTCAATGCCGTGGGTGAGGAAAAAGCCGCCGATGTAGAAGTACTTGGCGCCGTCGATGAGGGCGGCGACCTCGGGCTTGGCGAGGTGCTCCTTGTGGAACATCTCGGCGGCGCGGAGGGTGGTCACGAGCGAGCGGTCGTGGTTCGAGAGGATGACGGCGCAAGCACCAGTCTTAGTGGGCTTGGGCTGGACCTCGTAGGCGCTGATAACGCCCTCGGTCTCGTTGACCTTCTGGAGGGTCTCCTTGAGGTCGTCGTCACCGACCGAGCCGATGTAGGCAACCGACTTCTCGGGGAGGACGTACTGGGGTTAGAGCTTGCTACATGGTGCGTGGACACGAGAGAGAAGGGGCGCAAGCCGGGGGTCATGAAGTGACCAATGGACGGCTGGAGAGGTCGATTGCGCTCTGCAAACGCCAACGCCCTTGTAGTTCGATCTCTCTCATGCAGCAAGCCAAACTCACCGAAGCGGCACGGGCGGCGTTCTGGGCAGCACCACCAGCGACGTAGGTGACGGTCGAGTTGGCAACAATGTCCTCGTAGCTGCCGTCAGCCGCGCCCCTTTCCCTGCTGCAGGCTCCACAGCCTCCAGATCGACACCGGGGTATGGGCATTGTGCAACTCACATGGGCATGTGCTTCTCCTCGGCAAGGATGGCGTCGTTCGACTTGAGGCCGTACTTCTCGAGGTACTTGGGGCCCTCCTGGGGCGACACCTGGATGTCGAGCTGGCGTTAGCTGTCAAGTCACTATAAAGGCGGGGGGTAGGTCCCGACCGGTGGCATGTGGAGCTTCCAGCGAGGAAGCACACTGGCAGACGAACAGCTGACAGACACAGCGAATGTCGCAGGTGTTGTAACTCACAAGGGGGTTGCCAATGCAGACGACGGAGGGAGACATGATGACTGTTTTTGTGTTGGGTTGGAGTAGAGAGATGGGTAGGAAAGAAAGTCGAAACGTCGAAATGCACGTTGGTGCCACCACAGCAAGCCACGGTGGTACGGTGGGTACAGGCCCTGTTCCTGACTACCACCTGGCCTCCACTTTCTCACTGGGCTTCCAGTATTTTTGCTTCCGTCGACCACCCTCCTTTCCGCCAATTGACCCTCTGTTCCTCCACCTCTACGGCGGTGGGCATCTCCGAAAGCGAGATACCGGCCCAGCTGTTCCGCTCCAGCCGACCCACAACTTCGATGCGCGAACAGAACGCGTCCCTCTAGCTGGACCAAGTTGATTTCTGACATACTGCGATACTGATCAACGAGCGCACCTCGAACCTTACCACCATGCTTATCTACTTTGCGCGCCACGGGCAGACTGAGCAGTGAGTAGCGACCAGAGCGCGAACGTCGTCTCGCCACCTTCAACGTCGGATCCTCATGCGCCTTACACTGCGCCCACCTACCGGACGCCCTCTTCCTTCCCTACCTTCGCCTTCCTTGTGTCGCGCCTCTTCCTAGCCCTCTGCAATGCCATCTACAGCGCCCCGTCTGTAGAGCGCCTTAACTCTCGGCGGCCTGCACCTTCCTCATTCTTCCCGAGCTCATGATTGCCCTCTCGGCTGACCGCAGCAATGCCCAGGGCATCATTCAAGGCAACCTCAATGTCCACCTCAACGAGCAAGGGCGCACGGAAGCGCGAATGCTAGCCGACGCGCTCAAGGACGTGCCGTTTACTGAGGCGAGAAGCTCGCACCTGACCCGTGCTTTCGAGGTAAGTCATTCGAGGCAGGCTTGCTGCTACGGACTTCAGAGCAGAAGATGGCCAGCTGGGACACCATGTCGGCGGGATAGTGGAGCTGTATGAACTGTATGGAGCGGCATAAGAAGCCTTCCGTGTCCAGCGCAGCTGACTGCTTCGATTGGAGCCCGATACTTCTCTCGATTGTCGTCTTCCCCCGACTCTCACCCAGCGTCTCATCTGAACCCCAACAGATTCCGTACGCCGCGCACATCGCTGACGAGCAGACTGCTGAGATCGTCGTCGCCAAACACCCCGGGCTCAAGCTCATTGCCGATCAGGGGCTGCGCGAGCGCCAGCTCGGTTCACTAGAGGGGAAGCGCTGGGAGCCCAAGCACGGTATTCCAGCAGACGCCGAGCAGAGCGCAGAGTGAGTCACCTTTAATAAATAAGGCGCTCGTCGAGTCCTGTGTTTCGGTCGGTCGCGTGTGCTCATCACGCGCCCGTCACACGACTCTTCACACGCCCCATCACGGCCTCATGAGCCCCGTTCCTCGCCCTGGCGCCGCCCCGCGATCGACCAGCCCCCTCTCACTATCCCACTCCGGCGCTGACATCAGCTTCCGCGCCCGCGTCCGCCAATGGGCCCAAGACTTCCTCGCCTCCCACATCGCCGAAGGCCAGAAAGGCGGCGACCCAAGTCCTGCGGCCGCGGATCGGGAACCCACCATCCTCTGCGTCAGCCACGGCGCCTACCTCTCCGCTTTACTTGGCGTTCTCCTCTCCCCGCCCTTTAGCTTCGCCGCCTCGCCTGCTGTGGATGCCAAGAAGCCCTGCCTGAACACGAGCGTCATGCGCGTCCGTGCTCGGTACAACCCCGAGAGCGAGCGGTGGGTAGGTGAGATCCTCAGCTGGGCCGAGGTTGGGCATATGCAGGGCCTCGAGCAGAAGATTGGGGTGTCGGACGATATCCGCGCGGCGTTTCGGAAGGCTCTTGCCCAAGCGTAAAACATGAGGGGGGAGGCGACATGATTGGTGTCGTGGGTTAGAGTTGTAGACAAGGGCATAGGTGTAGACGAGGGCATAGGTGAAGTGAGGGCATAGGTGTAGAGTTGAGTTGTTGATCCTAGATGTAGATGCGTGTAACGTAGCTGTGCTCTCCTCCTCAACGCGGTCATCTGGATCACACACTCACCCATCGTACTCTGCTCTGCTTACCCGGGTGTGTTTGTGTGTGGCACAACACTCGACATGGAACGTTCCCACTTGCCAGGTACGCCAACCGCACGGCGACCCACCACCAACCACACAACTTTACCGGAGTCGCTGCATGCCGAGCGCACCAACTCATGCACACTCATGCGTCACATACGACGTGAAACACGAGCTGCAGACTGCGTGATGCACACCGATTGCTATCTCAAAGCGGCCGAAGTGCTGGTGGCAACGCCACGCCACACCCCAATTTCCGCCTATCGCCGGCTTAGGCGCCACCGACCGCTGACGCTTTCGACTGCACAACACACCTTTGCGCGTCGACAACATCGACTGTACACCAACTTGTCCACCATGTCCGACCCCTCCGACGGTATGTTCTCGCCTCTCCACCTCCCGATCCAGCCCCAATCCCAACTGCACATGCAACCCCCGCCTGCGCCCCGCCCCGTCCTCCGCGTCGGCGATCCGAGCCAGCAACTCCAACTCCAACTCCACCTCCAACTCCAGCTCCACCACCCTCCACTTTCGTAGCGCCTGCCTGTTGTTCCGTCTCGTGTCGTCTTCTCTTGCCGTCTTCGTCCCGGTCTCGTCTGCCGTCGTCGTTGTCGTCTGCCGTCTGTCGTCTCGCCTCGCGTTCCGCTTTGTACCGCCTTCTCCGGCATCACTGCTTTCCTTGAACGCCTCAGTCTGCGATCCAGCACGCATCATCAGCGTATAGCCAATGGTCCAACCTGAACGCGACTGTGAACCGCCCTTCGCTTGCTCAGTCTCACGGCACTCTATGGCGGCATCTTGCATCCTTTTCCGGAAGCGCCAGCTGCGACAGTAGCTCAGCCTCGCCTTTGCAATCGCAATTCCGCAAAGGCTAATGTCGTTTGCGCGTGTGCTGTATGTTCAAATGGTCCAGACCGGAGTGCGACCAGACTCAGCCCATCGTGCGGCGTCCAACACCTTCTAGTCCTCAGCACTAGCAGGAGTCGTGAGCCAAGCCCTTGCTATCCTCCTTCACCTTCCGCCTCATCTCTTTTCTTCGCGACCCTATTTCCTACCTCCTCGCATCTTCTCTACCACTCCACAGGACCCCTCTGACCCCTCCTAGTCTGGCAAAACTCGGCTCCCGCTGGCGACAACTACGCCCGTGAGCAGCGCGACGGCTCGCCCCGCGCCGCGTCGCCCCGCCGCGACGAGCGTGAGCGTTCGCCTCCCTCTCGCCGTGACCGCTCGCGCTCGCCTGCTGCCCGCAACGGCGGCGACGGCGGTGACAGCCGTGGCGACAACCGCGACTCGCGTGACTCGCGCGACAACCGTGACTCGCGCGACAACCGCGACAGCCGTGACAACCGTGGCCGGTAAGTCTGACAGACTCCTCGGGGACGCGTCGCTGACAAGACGCAGTAACGACGACGGCTCGGTTAACAAGGGCAACAACCTGCACGTCAGTGGCCTCGCCCGCTCGATCACCGACCGCACTCTTGAGGAGCACTTCTCCAAGTGCGGCAAGATCGTCAAGGCCCAGGTCATGCTGGACCCCCACACTCGTGCGTCCCTCATTGTTTACATGCCCTAACGACTCAGAGGACTCGCGTGGCTTCGGCTTCGTCATGTTCGAGACTGCCGCTGAGGCTGAGGCCGCTATCGCCGAGTTCTCGGGCAAGGAGCTCGAGGGCCGCGTTGTGACTATCACCCACGCTAAGCGTGGCCGTGCCCGCACTCCCACTCCTGGCCGTTACCACGGTGTTAAGTACGACCGCCCCGGATTCGGCGGTGGTGGCGGCGGTTACGGTGGTGGTGGTGGCCGCTACGGAGGCGGTGGCGGTGGCTACGGCGGTGGCTACGGAGGCGGTGGTTACGGCGGTGGTGGTGGCTACGAGGACCGTCCGTACCAGCCCCGTTCGTACGACTCGCGCTACTCGGACCGTGGCCCGCGTGGCGGATACGACGACCGCCGTGGCGGCGGTGGCGGCCGTTACGATGACCGCTATGATGACCGTCGTGGCGGCTACGACCGCTACGAGGACCGCCGCGGCGGCGGCGGATATGACGACTACCGCCGCGGCCCTCCTCCCGAGTGAGTAGACCTCGACAACGACACGCACTTTGAAGTCAACAATTGACACGGCAGCCGCTACGACGACCGTCGCGGTGACGACCGCCGCGGAGGTTACGACGAGCGTCCTCGCTACTAAGTGCGACTCGATGTCGACTTCGACTCCGGCCCGTATTCTGTCTCCTTACCCCCGACCCTTCGCTTCACTCTTCGCCCTCGCTCGCTCATAAAAATACCGTTCCACACAGGCCACGGCCAAGGTAAGAAATTGCTGGTATGAAAATGCATCATGATGTTGGTGTCCGAGGTGGCGGGCGTGGTGTCTCAGCGAAAGTTGAGTTGATGGATGATGTGGTCCTCTGACAGACTTGACGAAAGTTGAAGGGTCAATGTCGAAGGTGTAAGCAAGCGTGGTAGTGGTGGTCGAGGGTGAAGGGCGCCTCAGGCTGTGACTGTGACCGGACGCGCGTGGTGAAGCGACGCGGCGGTGTGACCGTGGTGGCCGAGGACCTAAGAGGTCATGGGCGCAGGGCGGGCCTGAGCGCCAACATGAAGCCGAGAGACGAGATGTTCAGTAGTCGGCTTGACGAGGTTAGGTACGATGGTGTGGCTGAATCAGACAAGCGGTGGGAAGCTGGAAGTAGTATTGTGACAGGCAGGAACGAGGCGCTGAAGGTGCTTCAGAGCGTGACGGGGCGGAGCGGGCGAATGCGCGTGTTCCAAGTCTGGCAATGTCTCGCAGTGTCTGGCAATGTCTCGCAGTGTCCCTTCGTAGAACGGTGTGTGAGCGGGCGCGGGCGGTGGCTTGGGAGCGTGTTGAGGTTGGACGCCACATATCGCGACGGTCGTCATCTGCGACGCTGCATCACACGTTCACAGCCGCACTTTGCTCGCCTGCCAGCCTCCCTCGCCTGCCGCTCACTCTGGCGTCCCTAGGATTGTGGGACAATGCATCATGGCAAGCAATACAGCCGACGTTAGATAGGGTGTACAGTCGTGCGTAGCCAGTAGCTAGTGATACGGGTGACATAAGTCAGTCTAGATGTGTCCGCCTAGTGCGGGCCCATCATATTGAGCCCAGGCCGCGCGGGGGGCACGACGGGCAGATGCGGCGGCGCGGTTCCGCTCGTCGCAGTCAGCGCCGTGACCGCATAGATCGGGGGCACCGAGCTGCTCCGCCTCGTCACGGGGCGGGGCGCGATCGCCTCCGCCGCGCCCGCCTTGCCCTCGTTCAGCATGAGCCCACTCGAGCTCTCCCCTGCCACCGACGCCGACGTGGTTGAGCGCGAGCTCGTGCTCGCCCCCGACCGCGTGCTGTCGCTCCGGTGCGGCGCGTCGTCCCTCTCCTTGTCCCGCCCCATCTCGCGCTGCCGCTCTTTGTGCCGCTTCTCCCGCTCGCGCGCCTTGCGCGCCTCCCTCTCCCTCTCTCTCTCCCTTTCCCTCTCCCTCTCCCTTTCCCTCTCTTTCTCCTTCCTCTCCTTCTCCCGCGCCCGCTTCTCTCTATCCTTCTCCCTCTCCTTGTCGCTGCGGCGCGGCTTCGACGGCCGCGGCGTCGTATGCCCACTTCCCCCGTCGACGCCAAACGAGCCGACTGGCCGCGCCCGGTTCGCACCCGCAGGCTTGACAGTCTCCGACCTCTCCCGGTCTTCACGCAAGTACCCCGGCGGCGTCTCTTTGGAGCGCGAGCGCCCTCGCTCCTCAAACTCGTCGTCGCTGGTCGGCGTCGTCCGCCCACTACTGGGGATAGCGAGGGCGCGTGATGGTGGCGTAGGTGGGACGTCCTTGCGCACCGGGCCGCCGGTGTACGGGGCTGGCTCGGCAGCCTCCAGCGCCGCCCGGACAACGGGGTACCCGCGTGGCTCAGTTAGTGTAAGAGTTACACGCGGGGAGTGGGCGAGGGCTGCGATGGAGACAGAGACACTGCGACGGAGAGGCGCACCGCCCCCGGCCCCGTTAGCGTGGAGGGGGCTGTCCGGGCTCAGTGGGGGAGATGTTGGGGCAGGGGGCGAGGTGTCGACGACTGGACTGGAGACGCTGCGGCTAGGGTTGTGTCTGCTCGCCTTCCTGTCGATTGCTGCGGCGGTGACGTGCCGCATGAGATGCTGGTGTGGCTTACCCTCCTTCAGTGGCTCGAGGGTGGTATGATCATATAGTGGCTCGTCGCTGATGGAGAGCGCTCTAGAGCGGCCGCCTGGTGGTGGTCGTGGACTGCCCTTCGAGCTGGTGTTGCGGCTGCCTGGTCGGCTTGTTGGTCGGCTTGAGGGACGGCTGTTTGGCCTACTGGGTGCACGGCTGGGGGCGCGGCTGGGTGCACGGCTTGCATTGCGATTGGAGAGGTCGCCGACACGCTCGACCTCGATCATCATCCATGCCTGTTGCGCCCAGGCGCGCTTGCCGCGTAGATCGGCCTGAGGTGTCGGCGCCGGCTCGGAGCGTACCGACGGCGGTGGAACTGAGTTGGAGCGCAGAGGCGATTTTCTCCCAAGCCCGAGCAGTTGCGATACCCAGCCCTCGGCCTGTTGAGGTAGTTTTGCGGACGACTCCTCCTCTGGTGCTGGTGGTGGTCCGAGCGGGAGCACGAGCTGGAGCATCGGCGGGCTCGTATCCGGTACATGGTGGTAGAGGATACCAGCGCAGCGCAGCAGGTACTTTATGTAGCTGAGGATGCGCTTCTCGTTCTCATGACACGGGTTGCGGAAGACCAGGGGACCATCAGGATCAGTCTGATGTTCGAGGTAGAGGGGGAGGGTGTACTTGACGTCGGAGGGGACGAAAGTTGTCGTCTTGAACGACCGGAAGGCAACCATGCGTGCGTGGTCGGCGACCCGCGCTCGCATGTACGACCCTACGTCGTACTTGGCGAACGCCTTCATCCTCCGTTGAGCGTCAATGTCAATGAACGTGTACATTGCTCGTCGGACGCGCGTCCACGCCAGTTCCTCCTCGACAAGTTCGATGTCCGTCAGTTGGTTGATGACTGTGGGTCCTAAGGCGCGCCACGGCTCGCCGGGTGGATACAGTTCGTCCATCATGTCGAGGCACTCGGCAGCGCGCTCGGCCATGATCGTCCGCGACTTGTGATGCGGTCCAAGCGGGAAGCGCGCGTGTAAGAGCATGGCCAGCATTGTCAGGGCTATACACCAGATATCGACTTCGGGGCTACTCGTTAGCGTGACCGACGAGGCTGACTCACCCATAGTAGGTCACTTCCCCTGGCCTGTGGTTGAGGGCATTGACTATCTCGGGGCTCTAAACGTTAGTTGGGGTGACACACAGAGCGCGAGAGCGTCCCGATCAAGGGGAGGTTCACTTACGTGGAAGGCAGGCGAGCCGCAGCACGTAGTGAGCTTTGGCTCACTCGCTGAAAAGTTTGTACCCAAGCCGAGGTCTGAGCGCGGTGTGAGCATTCGCCTTCCAGGGAGCAAGCAGGTGACTACCTACCAAGCAGCAAAATCTTTCCACTCTCGACGTCGATGAGGACGTTGTCGCCCTTGAGGTCGCGGTGACATACACGGCCAGCATGCAGGTCGTCCCGGACCACAGACACGAGCTGGTCGAGGATATACGCTGCGCGACTCGGGGCGAGCGGCAGCGGATGCTGAGGGAGGGGTATGTACGACTGGGCGCACTCCTCTGTTTGGTCAGTTCATTGTTCAGAGTCAGGTCAGCCCTAGACAGAGACGCACCGACGAGATAGAAGTGGCCGTCGGTGCGGACAAACCCCTCGACACCGATCAGGCATGGGTGGGGCGGCAATTGAGCGAGGAGGGTGGGCTCGCGCAACAGACGGGCGGCGATCAGGGGATGGTGGGGATACAGCGGTGTGTGCTTGAGTGCGAACTGCTTGGAGCGGGCGCGCACGCGGTAGACGGTGCTGAACTTGCCCCGGCCGAGGATGCCGCCCTCCTCCTTCGGGATGTAGGTGTAGTCTGCGATACCGCGGTCGAGGAGGACATCGGGTGACGGCAGGAGGCGTGGGGCTGTTTGGGGCTTTTGTCAGCCATGTCATGCAGCTAGACTCACGAGCTGGCTCCAGTCGTCGCCGGCGGGGGCGCCGTGATAGACGAAGATCGTGCCGGCGCCGGGAGGGCCCTCGTCTTCCTTCTCCTTCGCTGGCATTATGCCATTGCCGGTGTTGTCGAGAGGGGCGATGGAGGGGGTGGGGGGAGGCGGGGGAGGTTATCGGGAGCTTGTGCCGGTGCCAGTATCCAGTGTCCAATATCGGTATCTGTCGGGGTCGCGAGATTGGTGTTGAGGAAGATGTGCCGATGCGATGTGATGTGTGATGCGTGATGTGTAACGAAGGGTGAGATAGAGGTTTGGGTGGCTTTGGTGACGTCTAGGTTACGTCGGGCTAAGGCGCGTGTCAGGTGATTGATGCCCACAGAGAGAGACAGCGAGAGGGATGGGTGAATGATCGGCGAAGAGGGTGTGTGTGCCAAGGCTCTTTCTACCGAATCGAGATAAACGATGACGAGTCGGGTAACGATAAATGCCGCGCCGAAGCTACGATCTATTCGGCACCCGGTAGATGGAATGGACGATCTTCGGTTTGTCGGCAGATGGGATCTAAACGATTGCAGTAGTATAGACTAGTGCGAAGGAGTCGTAGGAGGGGAGAGGGAGATAGAGTGCGAACCAGCCAGGTGGAGACTATAGGTGGAGGAACAAAGACAAGCCGTGGAGGCGGGGCAAACTGCCGGTTGGGCTCCACATGTCCATCCAACCGAGCTTCACAGGCTGACAACAACCAAGGCCGCAGGGCAGGAGGGGCAGGAGGGCAGGAGGGACAGGAAGCGAGAGGGCAGAACGCAACTATGATTTGCCGGCTTGCGGCAAGCAGCCTTGTCGGGAGAGCACCTATTTCCCCGTCAACACCACGCCCCACGGGGTTATCCAACCATTGCTCGTCGAGACCAACAACTATCCCTCATATCCCTCAACCCCGCTTTCATTATTGCCCGCGTGCTCGAATTCATTGCGGGGAATAAACAGTCCTAGTGCTATTCAGCGCCATTATCCCCTAGGTTGCCCCTGCCTCCCTTGCCTGCTGGCCGAGTTTGCCGCCCACTCCCCGGGTCATGCCAAGCGCAAGCAGTCTGCACAATCTCCGAGCTGTCGAGTTCTGGACTGGAACGCCAGTTGATCTTGACGGATACGGAAGATTTAGTATCTAGTTCTGTCGTGTTCGGAGGCGTCGATAGAGATTAGAGATAGGTAGACGCTGGCGAGCAGTAAGGCATCGGATCAGCGGGTAGTGGACAAAGATAGCCCCAAGTATGCGCCAATCGCCCACCTATCAGCCACGATGATTAAGAAACGGGCGACTTCGGTAACTGACGCAGTCTGGAGCAAGCCACAGTCAGTTGTGATTGGCTGAACCATCGCACGTCCTTGATTCCAGTCCATCATGTTACCCAACTACGCGCGACCAGACCTGTCCGGCCACACATCTCTAGCTCCAGACTACGTCGACATGCAGACAGCCAAGGGAAAGACAACAAGCACCCATCATCATGCATTGACCCCATTTCGTTCTTGCTTGCTGTTGATACGACAAAATGAAGATCTACTCGTGACCTACCCCCAATATTGTGTCGGAGCCCAGAACAACTCCAGGCTTCCATTTCTACGTTCTTTCCACGTTCTACGCCTTAACCTCCTTCTTCTCCCAACCGCGGAAGCCGCTCCACCCTCCACCGGCAGAAAGGTACTTGTGCAGCAGGAGCTGCTCGGCCGTCGGCCGGTCGGCAACCTCGGGTTGGAGGCACTGGCGCACAAAGTCGGCCGCATCAGACAATGCGCCGCCGCCATCCGCCTCACGACCCTCGTCGACGTGCTCGCCGCCGCAGCGCGCCTCCAGTGCCATCTCGGCACGCGAGCCGGGCACAAGTCCAGTGAACACCTCCTCTGGGAGTTCGGAAAATGGCGTCTCGCCGACCAAGAGCACGTACGCGACGGTGCCGAGAGCCCAAATGTCTTGCTCCTTGCCGCCGTACATCTCGCCGCGCAGGATCTCGGGGGAGGCATAGTGCAGCGTACCTGAGAACGTGTCCCAGCGCTTGCCGGGTCGCCAGTGCGCGGCGGAGCCAAAGTCAATAAGCTGGCAGCGGCCGGTGCCGTCAAGGATGACGTTCTCGTCCTTGATGTCGCGGTGTACGATGCCGTTGGTGTGCAGGAATCTAACGGCGTCCGTGAGCTGGCCCACAAAAGAGCGAACCTCAAACGCGCTCAGCCCGTCCGGGTGCGACTCGACGTAGTCAAACAGGTCTACGCCCGTGCCGTACCGTGGCATGACGAGGTAGTAAAACTCGCGGTCCTCGAAGAAGTCGAGCAACTTGCACACATTCGGGTGGCCTCTTTCTGGCGCGTGCTTGAGCTCCCCGGAGATATAGCGCGAGGTTTGGTTGGTCTGGCTACTGGGCGTGCTTGAGCGCGATATGGCGGCAGAGTCTGCCACGGCCAACGGGTCATCCTTCCCGTTGGCGGTGGTAGTGTCACCGTTGTGCTCGGCTTGACCCTCCTCCTTAGGATGAGGTCTGGATGGGTCCCAAGGGTGTGGTTTTGTTGGCGGAAGGTATATCAAGTGCCGCACTTGATCCATGACGTGGACTGTTGATTAGCAAAGTTCGTCACCATGTCCATTGCTGCCACTACTCACTCTCAACGGGAATCGGCCCCAAAGCCTTGTGCTTCTTCCAGCAGTCGGCCAGGATACGCGATTTGATGATGTATTTGATGATTACCTCCTCCTGCTTGTCAGCCCAGTGTCCTTCTCAAGATCCCACAGCGCCACTCACACCAACAGGCTCGCCCTTGGCACCCTTGACCTTTGCCCTCATAACCAGGCCATAGGCTCCCTTGCCAGCCTCCTTGAGGATGACATAGTCGTCGATCCCACGCCCACCCACGCCACCAGCCGCTTGCTCGTTGGCGGGCGTGGGGCATTCGCTGGGCGCGGCTATGCTGGAGGCATACGAACCCGTCCCCGAAAACGATCCAGTAAACGACCCAGACTGCACCGTCGCCAGCGGCGGCCGCGAGCCCACGGGACTGGCGCGGCGGAAGGGCGAGAAGTTGTGTAGCAGTGTTGCTTTCGGCGATACGATACCAGCCGGATTGGAAGGCGTTAAGGGCGTGATGGATGGAAATTCTGCTGGTTTGACCACGCGACCGGCGACAAGTGAGACACGTAATGTGTCTCGCCGCCTGGGCGACCGTGGTGGCGACACGGCGCCGTCCTCGTACGACCCGCGCCGCGACTGTACGCGCGACCCAGGACGTGAAGGGCCGAATCCAAGCGACTTGCGAGTGGATAGTTGGCGAGCGTAGTGGCGTATGGCCTCGTAACGCTCCGTCTCAGTCTCGGGTGGGGGAGACCTTGGACCCTCGGCTGGTGTGCCACCTTGTGAAGCCAGATCCACGACGTCAGAGCCACCCGACCCGTCCGAGTCCGGAGTAGACGCCCCGAAGGATGTCGTTTGTAATGGCGATGGTCGAACTGGAACGGACGATGAGACTGGAGAAGGTGTAATAGAGGATGTGAAGGTTCGGGCTGCCTCGGGCGAATGGGAGGGCGAGGGCACAGGTTGGCTTTGCGGAGGAGAGCGCTCGGACATGGAAGGCGTTTTCGCGGGTGGGGACCCCGGTCCTGCTGGTTCTTCCAACTTCTTGTCTGGCTCGAGCGACCCGTCCGAGCCTGGCGAATCTGAGTCTGGCCGACTTGATCGAGAGTCAAGGCCACTCCCACTTCCAACGCCACGGACGTTCCACGAGGTGTGTGAACCCTTCTCGGGCGACTCTGGGTTCTCTGCAATCTCTTGATCGACCATTTTGAAGAGCTTCTCGCGCTCGAGCTCACGCTTCGTCTTGGCCTTCGGAGTCTTTGGCCCTGCCTTTGTCTTCACTCGGAGCGAGTCGCGGCGACCAAAGCTGGCGAACCCTAAGGCTGGGTTCGTGGAAATGGGCGCATCGGGATCGACGCTGTTGCCGTCCATGTCTTGCAGCACAAGGGATGGGAGTTCAGCCGAGCCACCCTCCAAGCCCTCCTTCTCAGGTGGAGGCATAGGACTGGGGGCGGTGATGACGGGCTGGAAGACTGGTCGCCCGGGAGTGAGCGGTCCTTCTGGCGTGCTCTTGTCTGGGGTATTCTTGTGACTGAAGTAGTCGACCTCGTCGTCAAGGGCCTTCTTGCCGCTGCCCGGGGATGTTGGGCTGGGTGACCCGCTGTCACTGTCGCTTTCTGGCACATGCTCGCCTTCAAGCCGCCCAATCTCCTTGAGTTCTTGCCATTCTTGCGTTGTTGGTGTGAGAATGACTTGGGCAGCGTGGAACGATGGGGCCGGTAAGGCGAGTTGCTCGCCACTGTCGGCGATCTCTGGGCTGGGGTGCGCGGAGTTGGGGAGGGGGAATGTTGGTGGCAAATGTTGTTGGAGGAAGCGGGAGTTGGGAGACAGCGATGTAGAGAGGTTGGCGCCAGGTAAATGCCCTTGGCTGCCGGGTGGGAGAGTGAGGTTGCGGCGCAAGAATAATGGCGAGTTGCCGCTTGGTGATGTCGACCGTCCGCTTGGGGAAACGCTCCCTGTCCTCGTGGGAGACGCTGCGCGGGATGACGAGTGCATGCGATAGTAGAATCGTGCGCTATCAGTCAGCCTCCAAATGGACCATAACAAATTGTCTCAAATATACTCACCTGTTATCGTAGTCGCCCGTCTCTTCCCCCGTCTCTGCTGGTTCCTCTGTGAGCGTTGCACCGTCGCTCACACTCCGCAAGCCGCTGGTGGCCGGTACGTCTGCCATGGAGCTCTCCGCCATACTTTGCGGCGCCGACGTCATGGTCAAGCCATGTATCAAGTCGCCAAAGCTCTTGCTTGGCGTGATCCCTCCCGACGCTGCGCGCATTCGTGACAATCCTCCACTACGATGCCGTCGTGGACTGGGAGGTGGGGGAATGGCAGGATGAGCCAGGACTCCGGCTCCAGCCGTGTGGCCGTCGCCACTATGCAATTCTTGCCTGACGCTCGTGACTATGGGCGCCACACCTTGTGTAGCTTCCTCCATTGTCGTCGCCTGGCGCGCCTCGCTCTCGATTTCGCTTCGCGTTGCGCTGGTGGACGGCCCAGCATCGCCGCTGAGGGACAAGCCGAGGGCGGCATGGTCTGCCGCTGGAATCATTTGCGATTGCGTATGAGCGGAAGAGAGATGCAGAACGTGTCTTTACGCCCTTAGACACGTCTGCTCGCACCGCAGGGTGGGGGGATGTATGGGACGCGGCGGTTGCCGGGAATCGGCGAGATGGGAAGAGGGTTTGGACGAGACGATCTCTCTGAGCTGTGGGGGGCAAGGTAAGCCGATCGTCGTGGGTTGGTGGAGGAACGGTGGAGGGGAGATGAGATGGAAATGATAGAACAAGGGCGCGCGCGTGTATCTGGGGACGATTGTGTGTATTGTGTGTGATGTTGTTCCCGTCGCTCGCGTAACGTCCCCTTGTAGATTCAATCGCACGTCTACACCGGGGCGTATACACACACTACGTAGGCGTGTGTTCAAGATATCACATCGCTGTAGCGATGGCATCTCATGCACTACCAGATCATGGTGGTGGCCAGATGGGGTAGGCCTGAATCGATTGGGGATGACCAGATCAACCCGAACAATCGCGCCACGGGTCGAACGTGCGGGGTAAAAGCTTTCTCCCGCTCAATTGTCGGATAGAGACGCAGAGATGCCTACTACTCACCTTGTGTTGTTCGCAATCAAAAGTCCAAATGAAGCGTAGCCGGCGAGCAAGATTGTCAAGTGGCAAGAGACAAGACAAAGACAAAGAAGCGAGGTTGGAAGAGATTGGGGAAGGATAGTAGGTCTTTTGGTTGTATGTTGCAAACGAAGTGGTTGGTTGCCGTGACTAGCTAGACGCGGAGGCAGACACGGTAATTAGGTTGGCTCGAGAGGTCTGGGTGATCTTTTGGGTGGAGGTACCTAAAGTGCTTGGCCTTAGGTTGGAAGAGACGCGCGGAATCAGCAAGGAGAGAGGGAGAGACGGGGAGGCAAGAGAGGGGCAGCCAAGAGGCAAGACAAGAGAGACGGAGAGTTGAGCGGCGAGACCGGCGGAGGGGCAGCGGGGGGGGTAGGGGAAGGAGAGGGAGGGAGGATCGGTGACATGCCGAGTTTGAATAGATCCGCCGAGTCTAATTAACATTTCAATAGCCGAGGCACGCGAGGGTAAACCCGTTTCCGTAATACATCTCTTAGTACAGTGTTAGTTTGGGACCTCCACTTTCAGACAACGCGTCACAACTTCTAATACCGCTTGCTTTGCTTCTGAACTACTGCTCGACTTCGATTTCGAGAGAATCATTCATCTTGGCAAACAGGGCTCAGTCCTTACCAAACCACTCATCGCCCTCGTTTGCTCGTTCTCGGCGCTCGGCACTCCGACTTGACTTTCCTGCAAAGCCAAGACTTGAAAAACATACGTCGACCGTCCGACAGCAGGTGCATCGCCGCCCGCTGTCGCCACAACAATGAGCAGCACCAAGGCGGCTCTCAAGTCGATCCGCGCAAAGCTCCAAAACAATGAACCAGAAGGCGCAGTCTACGAAGCTACTCAGCTTCTGCGCTCCATCAGCGACAAGGACAAGGAAGCTCCCACAGTGTGCGTGTTCCCTGGTCTTTCGTCCCTGCTTCGAATCTCGTGTGCGCAGTTTCACCGCTGACCGCACAGCTTGTCATTCCGGGCTTTGGCGCTCACCCAACTCGATCGGATCGACGAGGCTGAGAAGTCGTACCACACGGCGCTGAAGCTCGAGCCCGGACATCAGTTTGCGCTTCCGGGGTTAAAGAAGCTCTACGTCAAGCTTGGCCGCTGGGACGATCTTGGACGGCTGCTCGAGATCGGTGTGCAGGCTGCTTACGATGAGTACGTGAACGTTATGCGGATCTTGTCCGCAGTTAGCAGCACGGGCGCCGCTGACCCCTACCAGACGGGACGCCGAGAAAGTCTCGGCGGCGATGCAGGAGGTCGTCGAGCACCGCCTAGCCCACGGCCCTCAAGACAGAGTGAGTCGCCCGACAGACATGGCTTAGGCTGGCTCTAACCGTTCAGTTGTACACCGCGCTGCGGCTCCTCGTCCCTTCGTCGCCTCTTGTACCGCTTATCCAGACTGCGCCTGTGCCGCAGGGCTCTTATGTCCCTCTGCAAGCGCCGACCTACCCAGCTGCCAAGGACGCCCCGGCGCCCGACATCCCTCGCCCCCTTCCCCACGTCCACTACCTTGCCGGATCGCTCCCGCTCGTTCTCTACCTGCTCCTCCGCGTACAGGCCGAGATCCACACGACCACAGAGGTGCAGGTTAAGGCTGGCCGCCAGCGTATTGGAGCGGGCACTGAGCGCGATGTTCGCCGCCGGGTGGACGGAGAGATCCTTGGTGGCCCTCAGGGCACCCAGATGATCGATCTCCTCCGCGATGTGTCCGCGCATCCCTCTGTCGACGAAGACATGCGCCGTGACGTTGAGGTCCAGGAGTTCAAGTACTGGCGCAGGCTCGTCGCCGTCATCAAGCCGGAGGGCAAGGAGAAGAAGCCTGCAGCCAAGCCGCAGGCCAAGGCACCCGCGAAGGGTGGCATGATGATCTCGGCGTCGTTACCACCAAAGCCGAGCGCTACGTTATCTGAGGACGCGAATACTCCCCCGCTGTTCAAGGCTCCCGAGGTGCCCAAGGTCACCAAGGCTGAGGCCCGCAAGCGTGCCGACGGACTTGCGGAGGGCTTTGTGCTGCTCGAAGTCGGTGGCGCTGCCGAAGAGGCGTGGTCGTGGGTCATCGAGGGGCGCGACGAGCCGACGTTCGAGTATGACCACGAGTTGCTTCTCAGATTCGCCAAGGTCTTCCCAAACTCGCCGTTCACAGATTTCATCGACGACTACAGCCGCTTCCACAAACTTCCTCTGCCAGAGCCAGACGAGGAGCAGCCGGCCCCTCCGTCGCCGGAGGCCGCTGGTGGCGATAAGGACAAGAAGGTCAAGGTCAAGTACCGCCGTCCGAACCGCAGCAAGAAGGACGCACAGAACGCGAGGGCTCGCCGCAAGGCGCGTCGCGAGGCTGTGCGTGCTGGCGAGCTCGACGAGAACCTTGCCGAGGAGGAGCGCGAGGAGCTGATTGCGTCCATGACCAAACTCCTTGAGCGCCTTCGCGGCTCGATCTTCGCGCACCGCGTCATGGCGCGCGTCGCCATCGCTGACGAGGACTGGGCTAACGCCATCTCGTATGCTGAGAAGGCGCGTAAGCTTGTTCGCGAGGTGGAGAGCGAGCGTGGCATTTCGCTGCCCAGAACTCAGGCTTCTCTGGACGAGGCACTCGGTGTGGCGCTTGTGCCCTATTTCCCTCCCAAGCACCACCAGCGCGCAGCGCGCCTCCTCAACGGCGTGCTCAAGACCGATCCCAACAACTACGAGGCACGCTTCGCCAATGCGCAGATCCTTGAAGCGGCCAACGATTGGGCCGGAGCACAGGAGGAGTTCCAGAAGCTCCTTGACTACGGCGGCGACGACAAGCAGATGACTGCTGCGAAGGAGGAGCTCGGCTGGTGTCTCGTCAACCAGGGCAAGCTGACCGAGGGCCGCGATGTGCTCGAGGAGGTCGTCGAGCTCCGCGACACCCGCAAGGAGCAGGAGGGCAAGGACGACGAGGCGTACGCTCGCGCACGCGCGTGGTGGCGCCTGGGCCGCACCGAGTGGATGATTGGCGGCGACGAGGCGCGCACGCAGGCAGAGGAATGGTTCATGGCTTCTCTCCGCGCGGACGCGTCCTTCGCTGCTTCGTACACTGCTCTTGGCATCTGCTACGCTGAGGCGCACTCGCCTCCCGATACGGAGCGTGCGCTCAAGTGCTTCCAGAAGGCGTTTGAGCTTGATGCCACTGAGGCCGATGCTGCGCGCCGCCTGGCGTTCGGCTATGCCGACGAGGACGAGTGGGCCCAGGTGCGCGCCATCGCCACTCGCGTCATGGAGGGCGAGGGCGGCGTCGAGGGTGTGGCTGGCGGCGCTGCCGTAACTGCGACGGGCCGCTTCGCCCCAACCAACGGCTGGGCGTGGAAAGCGCTGGGCTCGACAGAGATGGTGAGTTGGCACCCACTCTTTAACTGACATCAGTACTACAAGAACTACCCGAAGGCTATCGAGGCGTTCCAGGTGGCTCTTCGCGCCGAGCCGGAGGACGCGAGCATGTGGCGTATGCTCGGCGACGCGTACGTCAAGAGCGGCCGCCACATGGCCGGCCTCAAGGCGCTGCAGAAGGCGCTCGAGATCGACCCGAGCATGTGGATGGCGCACTACCACATTGGCGAGACGTACATGCAGCTCGGAGACTACCAGGCCGCGATCAGCGCGTACCAGGAGGTCGACGTCGCCACCGAGTCAAAGGAGGTCGGCGTGACGGCCGCGCTGGCTGAGTCTACTCTAGCGCTTGGCCGCGTGTCGGCTGCTGGCGGCTTCCGCGAGCGCTCTAGAAGCGCATTCCACTCCGCCACTGAGTATGCTCTTCGCGTCCTCACAGCGGGCCGGTCCCACCGCGCCTGGGCGTGGAAGCTCATTGGCGACGCGGCGCTGCAGCTGGCCGAGCGCGAGGTTACCGACGAGGACATCGAGGCGACAGCAGCGATCGTCCACCCCGTGCTCGAGCACCTCGTCGCGGACGACGAGGACCGGCGCTCCTCGGTCCCTGGCCTCGGCCACGCCTCGAACCTGCTCCAGGCTGCTCCCGGTGCCAACTACGCCACCAAGGCCGCCGTCTTTGCCTTCGCCTACCGCGCCCACCTGCTCAAGAACGAGACGCGCGTGGCCAACTCGTCGCTGTACGACCTCGGCTGCGCGCTGCACACGCTCGCGACGCACACCGCCGACGACGCTGAGCGCACCGCGGCGACCAAGGCTGCCATCTCGGCCGTCCGTCTCGCCCTCGAGCGCGATGCTGGCGACGAGCGCCTCTGGAACGCCCTCGGCGTCATCTGCGCCGCGGCCGGACCTCAGCTCGCACAGCACGCGTTCGTCGTCTCTCTCGAGTGCTACCACAAGGACCCGGTCGTATGGACCAACCTCGGATTCCTGTATCTCAACGTCGACGACCGCGACCTCGCCAACCAGTGCTTCCTCAAGGCGCAGACCCTAGACCCGGACTACGCTCGCGCATGGTTCGGCCAGGCTGTCCTGGCCCAGCGCGACGCGCAACACGAGCAAGCCACGAACCTGTTCGCGCACGCATGCACGCTGTCGGCCGGCTCGCTTCTCGAGGCGGACCTCGCGCTCGCGCTCGGCGCCTTCGGGCCCTTCCTCACGCCGTATGCGTACGACACGGCGCCCCTGCACCAGCCCGCTTTCGCGCTGCAGCGCTACATCCACAGCCACCCGCGCGACGCGGCCGCCAAGCACCTGCAGGCGCTCGTGTGCGAGCGCCTCGGACTGGTGGACAACGCAGTCTCCGCGCTCGAGGACGCCACATCGCTCCTCGAGGACGAGTTCGAGCGCACCGAGTCGCCAGCGACCGAGGCGAACTACGCGTGCGCCCTCGTCAACCTCGGCCGCGTCCGCCTTGCGGCCGGCCAATATTCCGCCTCGCTGGAGACATTCAACGACGGCGCCGAGCTGGCAGCCAGCGCGTCCGAGCCGCGCGTCGCAGCCCAGCTCCCGCAGTGCCGGCTTGGAGCGGCGCTCGCGCATTTCTGGCTGGACGACCTCGATGCGTCCCTCGAGAACTTCCAGGCGGCGCTGGAGGCCGCGAAGAACGACCTCCCGCTGACGGACGAGATCGCCGTGCTGTTCGCCCGCACGCTCTGGGCCGTCGGGGGCGAGGACGCGTGCGAGGCCGCCAAGGCCCAGCTCATGGAGAGGTAAGCCCCCTCCCTATACTCCTACTGACAACAGCCTCGAACACGACGAGCCCAGCGTCAAAGTGATCGCGGCGCTCGGCGCCGTCGGCCTCGGCTCGTCGGACGCCGACCTCGTCGACGCCGCCGTCTCCGAGCTTACGGCTGCGCCGCCCCACCGGCGTGCGCTGCAGGACCCGGCGCAGACGGCCGACCTCGTGCTCTCGGCCACGTCGCTGTCGAAGGGCGACGAGGCGGGCGCGCTCACGGCGCTCGAGGCCGCCGCCGCCGCCGCGCCGTTCGACCCGCGCCCCCGCAACCGCCTGGCCGCGGCATACGTTGCCGCCGGCAAGACGGGCGTCGCCGCCGCCTTACTCCAGAACGTCGGCGGGGTGGGGCGCACAGAAGAGGCCGCGCGCGCGGACAGATTGCGCGGCATCGCGCTCACGCTGGAAGGCGAGAAGGGGGAGACGGAGCTGCAGCGCGCGGTCATGTTGCGCCCCTGGGAGGAGAGCGGGTGGGAGGCGCTCGCGTGGGCTAAACGCGCGGCGGCCGAGCTCGAGGAGGCGTAGTACGCTCGTCCAGAGGGCGGAGTTATGCATGTCCAATAAGCGAACGTAGTGCGGTGCATCCACAGTCTCATCCGTGTCCGAAGTTGGACGAGACGCATATCACTCATTGTGGCGGCGTCCAACAGTGCCGGCCAGGCCAGGTTATTAGTGCGCGAGTGACGACTCACAATCCATCCTCCCCGCCGCGTACTTACGATAATACGATACATATGCAATCTACGCCCATATGCCAGTCTACACCCGGAACACAACCACGTCCTTCTTGACCTCGGCCCCGCCTGCCGCTGCATATCCCGTTCCTGCCGTCAGTTATGTCCTGTGACCCCTCATAACGCTTTCCCCCTCTCCACGCCCAATACCGCTCATCACCCTAGCCTTCAACTCATCCTCAACGGTAGGCACTCCGCCTATCTTCACCGCGTCTGTTCGCGATACTCTCTGCCCACTTCTCCCTCCACCCAGCGGCTGTCTTGCCCACTTCCCCCCATCCCCCTGCCCCTCCCCCACACACTCTTGACTCACCCTCGTGTCCCAACGGGATCATGTCGGCGGGCTTGACACGTGCCTCGCAGACGCAACACCGTCCTGGCGGCTTGACGACGGTCTCGGCGCAGTTCTTGCACACCACATGCCCGCAGACGGCCGGCGGTTCCTTGTCCTTCTTGGTCTTCTTGCTCTTCTTCCTTGGGCCGTCCCCATTGGCCTCCTCGTCCTTCTCCTTCTCTTTCTCTCCGTCGGCCTCCGCGCCCGCCGGCTCCCGCGAGCTCAACAGCATCGCCCCTGTGGCATTACTGAGCTCCTTCTGGCAGCTGGGGCACGCGGGCTTCCCCTCCTTCCCGCCCGGTCCTTCCCGCTCCTTCGCTCCGGGCGGATACCGGAAGACGACGGGCAACAGGCCCTTGAGGCTGAACGGGTGCGCCTGGCCCGCCGCGCCGACGTGGCATAGTGTCTGGAGCTTGACGTTCTTCAGAGGTCCGAGAGGCGCAGACGGCGTATTGGCCGGCAGCCAGAACGCGGCGATCTTGGCGCGCCGCGCGTCGCTCGCCTCCGCATCAATCGACGCCGTCGCGCGCTCCTCCGCCTCGCGGGCCGCCGCCTCGATAGCGTCCTCGTCCAGCCTAAACTTGCCGCCGGCGCCCGTGCCGACCGAACTCCCAGCGGCCGAACTTGGCTTAGACCCCGCCGGCGTCGATGCGGATGTTGAGGAGGATCGCGCCCCGGCCAGCCCCATCCCCCCCTCGAAATCGGCCACCACGCGCGCCCGCGCCGCCTCCCGCGCCTCCATCCGCTTGCGCGCGTCCTCCTCCTCCCACGCCCTCAGCTGTGCTTTTTGCGCCTCGATGCCGGCCTTCTGGCCGATCAGGTCGGAAATCGCGCACTCGCGGCAGAAGATGTGCGCCTCGCCGCACGCGACGGGGTCGGTCGCGCGCGACAGGCAGAGGTTGCAGCTGTCGAGCGGCTTGAAGCTCTCCGTGCCGAGACGCCGGGCGGCGCCGGCCTGCTTGAGCTTGAGGCGCTCATAGTAGCTGAGGTTGGCTTGAGTTGTGGTGTTCTTCGCGTCTGCGGTCAGCGGCGCGGCCAGGGAGTGAGGGGAGGAGCCGTAGTGGGAAGGGGCCGGCTGAGGCGCGCAGATGTAGGCATATGCGGGTGGGATATGAAAGGCAAGACTTACGCGAGCGTCCCATGGTGACTGATGAGGAAGTTGTCAACAACTGCTGCAGCTCAATTGCAAGTCGAAAGCGGATGCTGGATGTGGAGTGACTCTGACATTTCCACCTCGCGTGCATCTCGCGTGTACCACGTGGAGTCAATTAACATGTCAGAGACAACTGGGCTAGATCACGTGCATGCAGAGGACATCCCCGCCACGGACTCCGGGCCGGCGGAAAGTCGCCGCCCTGTGTGCAGTCCGCTCTCGCGCTGTTCATTATCTCCGTATGCCGGCTCACTGAGGCATTGGATGAGGTCTGTGTCTCTCGTGCAACTGCGGTGTGCACTGGGAACAGGCATCAATGTGGCGTGAAGCTAGCTTTAGAGTCGGTCGAGGACTAATGGCGGACTCTGTTGGTGCCATTAAGACATGCAGAGTTAATGTCGCAAAGGGTCTGCCTGATATCAGCGCTAATGTCTGCTATATGCTCCCTGCGCTTTGAACAAAACGATAACAATCGCATGGCCGTTGCAATGCCGCAGCGGAGGATACTCGGCAGAAACGTCCTTCTGCCTGGACACGGGATATGGACGCAGCGCTCGCCATCAAACCATCAGCCTAACGGGCGGCTGCTCAGGGCGAACAAGCAGCTGATATCGGACGCAGGGCGCGACGGGGCAGCAGGCCAGGAGGCGGCGTAGAGCACGAATGGCAGGAAGGGCCCGAGGGGTCACCACCGGCTCCATGCGTCCGCCCATCACCGTCCCTAGGTTCTAATGCCGCCGGCTTCTGCTCTCTTATTTGTACCACCAATGCGGGAGGGGAGCGTCTCAGACCGTGCCGAGGGGCGGCGATGCGCGACTGCCCAGACTTTAATAGATGTTTTCTTAGTGCTTGACGATCAGGTCGCTTGCTCTTCGCCGTTCGCCGATCATGTTCATACTTAGAACCAGCGGCCAGCACGTGTAAAGTCCTCGTCAGATATGATGCAAAGTGGGGATTTGGATGACGTGGGAGCTATGCACCAAAGCAGACAAAGACAGACAAAAGACAGGCAGCGGCTGTTGCGCGGGGTATCGGTCCGGACGCTCCGGAGGCGAAGGGGAGCGGAATTGGGGCCGACGAGAGAGAGCGTAATCGGAGATGAGTTGTCCGCTCAATACTGATTATGTCTTGCATGAGAAAAGTCGCCAAAGGCTGAGAGGGTGTGGAGGTCATTCAGGGTCAAGGGGGGAGGAGACGAGGCAGAGAGAGCCGGGAATATGACGGATTCGACTAACCCCACCCAGTTGGGGGCCTCTCTCCTCGGTCATCCTACCACGTACTGCTCAGCCTATCCCGGATTGCTCCCCCCCCTACCCCAACCCATCCACAGTCGTCGCTGGTTGCTTGGAATATCACCTTCGCTTCTCTCATCTTCACTTCCTCTCTCTCCCTCCTCCCCTCTCCAAAAACATCCTCAAGTGAGCTCACTCCCTCCTCGCTATCGACCACGTAACTCGTACTCACTCTACAAGACATGTTGCAGTTCACCAAGACTGACGAGCTCGCCGTCGCGTAAGTCCAGCTCCCCAGCCATGAACGTGTCTCGACACGTTCGCATTCCATTTGAACACACACTGACTTCCAGCACCATCCGTACCCTCGCTGCGGATGTCGTCGCCAAGGTAGGCCTCCCCGGGTCTCGACGCCCAGCCCGCGACTGATACTAACGTACAGGCCAACTCCGGTCACCCCGGTGCTCCCATGGTGAGTTACCCCACCACAACAGCCACCAGAACCTAACTAACGTCCGCAGGGCATGGCTCCCGTCGCCCACGTTCTCTGGACCAAGTTCATGAACTACAACCCCAAGTCGTCGAACTGGGCCAACCGTGACCGCTTCGTCCTCTCCAACGGCCACGCGTGAGTTTGACTTGGGGCGTCTTGGTTTTTTTCTCGACACACGGCCCCACCTCCACCTCCGAGCCCTCGTACTGACGCGTCCCCCAGCTGTGCCCTCGAGTACATCCTCCTCCACCTCGCTGGCTACAAGCTCTCGATGGACGACCTTAAGCAGTTCCGTCAGATAACCGGCGAGACCCCCGGCCACCCCGAGAACGTCGTCACCGACGGTATCGAGGTCACCACCGGTCCCCTCGGCCAGGGTATCGCCAACGCCGTTGGTCTTGCCATTGCCCAGGCTCACATGGGCGCCACCTTCAACAAGGACGGCTTCTCCCTCTTCGACAACTACACCTACTGTGAGTAGCTCCATTGTCGCCGAAGGAGGAGCTTTATTGACACCACAGGCTTCCTCGGTGACGGCTGTCTCCAGGAGGGTGTCTCCTCGGAGGCCTGCTCGCTTGCTGGCCACCTCCAGCTCGGCAACCTGATCGCCATCTACGACGACAACAAGATCACCATTGACGGCAACACTGACGTCTCGTTCACTGAGGACGTCGAGGCCCGCTACCGCTCGTACGGCTGGGAGGTCCTCCACGTCACCTCGGGTGACTCTGACCTCGCTGCCATTGCCGGTGCCATTGCCGAGGCCCGCGACAGCAAGAACAAGCCCACCATCATTGTTCTCCGCACCACCATCGGTTACGGCTCGCTCAAGGCCGGTGGCCACGACGTCCACGGCGCTCCCCTCAAGGCCGACGACATCAAGCAGCTCAAGACCAAGTTCGGCTTCAACCCCGAGGAGACCTTTGTCGTCCCCCAGGAGGTTTACGACCTCTACCACGCCTGGGGCGCTGAGGGTGCCAAGAAGGAGGACGAGTGGAAGGCCACCTTCGACAAGTACAAGGGCCAGTACGCCCACGAGGCTTCCGAGATCACTCGTCGTCTCGAGGGCCGCCTTCCCGACGGCTGGGAGAAGGCTCTCCCCACCTTCAAGCCCGGAGAGGCTGCCGTTGCTTCGCGCAAGCTCTCGGAGAACATCCTCAACGCCATTGCCCCCGTCATCCCCGAGCTCATCGGTGGCTCGGCCGACCTTACCGGCTCCAACCTTACCCGCTGGAAGGACGCCGTCGACTTCCAGCCTCCCTCGACTGGTCTCGGCAACTACGCTGGCCGCTACATCCGCTTCGGTGTCCGTGAGCACGGTATGACCGCCATCTGCAACGGTATCGCTGCCTACGGTGGTCTCATCCCCTTCGGCGCCACCTTCCTTAACTTCGTCTCGTACGCCGCCGGTGCCATGCGTCTCTCGGCTCTTTCGCACTTCCGCGTCCTCATGGTCGCCACCCACGACTCGATTGGTCTTGGTGAGGACGGCCCCACCCACCAGCCGGTCGAGACCGCCGCCTGGCTCCGTGCTACCCCGAACCTCATGTTCTGGCGCCCTGCCGACGGCAACGAGTGCTCGGCCGCTTACGCCGTCGCCCTCAAGACCGACGACCAGCCCTCGGTTCTCGCTCTTACCCGCCAGAACCTTCCCCAGCTCGAGGGCTCGACCATTGAGAACGCCTCCAAGGGTGGCTACGTTCTCGAGGAGGCCAAGGACGCCGACATCACCCTCGTCGCCACCGGCTCTGAGGTTGCCATCATCGCCGACGCCGCCAAGGAGCTCCGCAAGAAGGGCCTCAAGGTCCGCGTCTCGTCCATCCCCTGCTTCGAGGTCTTCAACAAGCAGGACCAGAACTACCGCCTCTCGGTTCTCCCCAGCGGTGCCCCCATCATGTCGGTCGAGGCCTACTCGACCTTCGGCTGGCAGCAGTACGCCCACGAGTCCTTCGGCCTCAAGGCTTGGGGATGGTCGGGCCCCGGCCCCCAGGTCTACGAGAAGTTCGAGCTCACCCCTACCGGTGTCTCGTCCCGTGCCGAGAAGGTCGTCGAGTTCTACAAGAAGCGCGGCGACAAGATCTACTCGCCCGTCGACAAGGCCCTCTAAAAGCTTAAAGCGTTGTAGTCGTGTCAAGAGGCTAGGATCATAGATATGCAGACAGTAGCAGTGCAGTGGAGTGATCGTTGCGAACGAGTAACAGCGACTCAAGGAGGGCGCGAAGAGGCATCTCATGTAGGCAGCACTGATAGAGTAATATGTGTGTGCGTGCGCCGATATGGACGTACGCAGGCATAGGGGTTGCATTGCGATGTCGACTTGGGCACCTCCACCTGAACGCCCATGAGCAATTTGCTCCCGCCCACCACAACAACCGTTGCCCAACTTTCATGCCAACATCGTCCAACTGATCTCCACCTCTCTCATACGTAGCCAGAGCCAAGAGACATGGCGACAAGAGCAGCCATGTCGTCGAGCCCGCCCGTCTCGGTAAGTCGCCGTCCCATAGCTCCATACGTCGTTGCCTCCCTCTTCGGCCCACTCCTACTCCAACAGTTCCAACCTTCACTGCCCGTCTTGAATTGACACTGACCCCAGCCACTGGTGCGCATCGACGCCCATTACAGAGTATGTCTCTCCACGTGCCCAGCTCCGTTGCTCTCAAGATGATATAGCTGACGACAGAAAGCCATTGCTTTCCGATGGGTCGAGCTCGTGGTCCGCGCTTGTGTTGTGACGGCTGGCGTGTTCCTCGTCGTCCCGGGGGTGTTGTTAGGTGAGTTCCATTGCCCTCTTTCATCGCGACTCTCTTCTCTCTTGCTGGTCAAGGGGGATTGATCCCCAATACCATCTATTCCTTCCTCGCCTTGTCCGTTCGCTGTCGGTTGAGGGTGACATTTGGGACGCCTGAACGACATTCATCCCACCTTCCTCGGCTCTGCTCTCTTGGATAATCCTCATGGCCAACATGACTGACCACAGGCTGGAACCACTCCCTTCTCAGTGCTCTCGGCACACTCTTCCTCCTCGGCCCCGTCCTGTATCTTGCAAGCGTCCATGTGGTCCTCCGCGTCCGTCGCAGCTGGATTGAATGTAGGTAGACACCTCCGCCCCATGACCTGACGACAGCTCCCCCCGTTCTTCCAGCGTCCCCGTCTGCGCTGAGCGTCTGCTTTGGCACGTTCACGCCCCGCGTCGTCGCCTTCGTCGTCGCCCACTGCTGGTTCGGTATTGTGCTCGCGCTCGCGTTCGCCGCGACCCTTCATTACGGCAAGCCGAGCGTCCAGCTCGGCTGGCTTAGCGCGGCTACGACCCGCCACCCATGGCACTGGAACGAGCGCCTGTGGTACCTCGTGTTCGGTAACACGCTCTTCTTTGGGGCTTTGGCCTTGCGCGACGTACTCGTGTCGAATATTGGCCCCAAGTGGCCGAAGACTAGGGTGAGTGTGTCCAGCTGGACGCTTTGCGCTGAAGCTGACCTCAGGCTCCATTCCCAGTGGTTATTCAGCGCGCCCTCGTGAAGTGCTTCACGCCATCGCAGGAACCCTCCTCGCTTGTGCGCGACCTGTGCAACTCCTTGCAGTTTACAGTGGTTTACACATTCACCTACTTCACCTTGAGGACGACAGTCTGGCGTTTGGCCGTCACGTACCTCCCATTCCTCCGCCCATTCGCCATCAACTTTGCGAAGAAGAGTGCGTCAAGGCTCAGCGTCACATGGGGACTAGCCTGGTACCTGCTTGTCCTCCAGGTCACCGGCCTTCTGGCGCTCAAGCCCGCCCTCGCTGTCATCAACGACTACTTGTGCCAGCCCCTCCCCTTTGGCAGCTTCACCCGCAAGTCGCCCCTCAGCGTCGACAAGTACCTCCTCACGGCCCTGGACAGCAAGAACCCCTTCTACGTTGACCACACGATCGTCGAGCTGCAGCGCGTCGCGCACAATCAGCAGCGCCGCAAGGACATCTTCGCGGACACCTCCAAGCCGGCATTGATACATGACGTCTTCCGCGCTCTGCTGCTCTGCCTCGGCGACAGCTACGCCGTCCTTGCCACTAAGGGTCGCAAGGCAGCGGATCCATCGTCTGCTGTCGGCGTCGGGTCTGCGCCCGTTCCTCAAGCCGACGTGCACACGATCGCCCTCAAGACGGGCGACATCTTCAAGCCGGCCAGGAAGCCTGCAGGGCTGCAGGGCATGGTCGCCTCCGTCCTCGAGGGCAAGCCGCAGCCCACGCCTCAGCCCGTCCGCGCGGCCGTCGCCGGCGTGCACCGCGCAGAGGCGCTCGTCGCGAAGAAGGTCGAGGAGGACGTCCCACTAGTTGAGAAGTGGGCTGCCGGTGTACCCTTCCTCGGCCCTGTGCTTGGCGGCATCAAGCTCTTGCGGGGCGGCTTCGCCGCCTGGGCAGGTTCCGAATGGGCACGCCGCGCCGTGTTCGCCGCCGTGCCCGAGCCCGATCGTCTTAGCCGCCTTGTCGACAGTGAGTTGATATCGAGTGATCCCTTAGTCTATCAGCTAATGACCAGTCCTCGCGACGCTGTCCGTCGCGTCCGTCGACGAGGACAACTACGGCTACGTCCAGGCTGTCCTCCCGTCCGTCCTTGAAGCGCTCGTGCGCGTGCGCAATGGCGCGCAAGCGCTGGGCGCCGACCTCGTGGCGACCGCGCCCAAGGTCTCGGCCTCTGCTGCCGACGACGCGCGCAGGGACTCGGCGCGCGTTGCAGCCATCGCAGAGCAGGGGATCTTGCGCATCGCCGAGCGCTTCGGCACCACGCTCACAGCGTTCCGCTTCCCAAGCGCCGTGGCGCAGTCGCTCACCGACGTGTGCCGCGCCACATCATAGAGATGACTAGAGCAGCAATCTCATACCATGTCAGCACACATTTAGCAACCGCAGCATAGGAGAAGAGACTCGATGAAAACAATGAATTGCATGGCCAAAAACACTATCCATGGGTATACTTGTGAGGGCATCACTACAACGCAAATATGGCCAGCAGAGACAGCAATTGCTAGTGAAACAGCGGCTAGGAGCCGGACGGACCGATCGATCTTCTAGAGTATAGTAGGGCTTCTTGGCTTCTTAGACTTCTTGAGACTCGGACGTCTTGTCTAGTGGTCGGCGTAGCCGTTACGGTACGTTGACACAATCTGCGAGTCGTAGATCGGTCCCGTCGGCGTGCGGCACTTGAACAGGCGGACATTGCCGGACGAGTCGTACCCTCCGGCAGCGAGCACCATCTCGTGGGGGTGGAAGACGAGGCTGGACGCGCTGGGCATGAATCCCGCGCGGCTCGGCCCGCCATAGTTCGGCGCCAGCGCAATGTCAATCGTCGACAGGCGCTTGGGCTTCTCGGGATTCGGGAAGCCGTGCACCAACAGCCGCTGGCGGAGGGAACTGCCTGTCGGCGCCGACGTCGTCGCGAACACCGGTGCACCGGAGTGCACCGCGAGCGCCTGCAGACCCTGGGGCTGCACGCTGGACTCGTACAGCGGCGTGTCGGGGGCGCGCACGTCCCAGATCCGCACGTCGCCGTTCATGCTTCCCGTCACGAGCTCGCGCTGGCCTCCTCGCTGCAGATGCACGCTCTGGATCCAGGTGTGGTGCTTGCGCCAGGTGCGGAGGACGACTTGGCTCGCGTCCTCAAGACGCTTGTCGAAGAGGCGCACGACGCCATCACCGAAGCCCGCGACGAAGACATTACCGTCGGGCTCGTCGGTCGCAATGGCCGTGAGGTTGGCGCCGGCCTGGGTCGAGATGTCGCGCAAGTGGCGCTCGTAGGTCGCATCCCAGAGGCGGACGACACGCATGTCGCCACCAACGAGGAGGTGGCCCTTCTGCTGTTCCCAGGCGGTCAGGACGCCGCTGTGGTGGCCGACAGGGAAGATATCCGATACCGCGCGGAAGGCCGAGGCGAGCTGCGTCTCGCCTGGGATATCGTAGTCGCGCCAGATACGGATGCTACCCTCTGTCGAGGCGGTCAGCATCAACGACGATGCAGTCTCGTTGATGAAGTGCAGGCTGGAGATGCTACTTCCAGCAATGTTTTGGTTGCTGAATCTGTTCAGCTTGGTCCTTGTCGTCCAGTCCCAGATACTGTTGTCAGCTCCTATCATTCGCTTTCGAGCTTACCAGATCTTGTCCTCGTCGTCGGTGACAGCTAGGTGCGGGTCATGCGCATGGAATGCCAGCTGTAGTGGCCAGGCGTCATTGTGCAGCGTACCCGCGTCAGTGTCCCAGCGGTGGTGGGCAGCGTAGTCCTCGTTGATGCGAGAGCGCTCGACCTGCGACTCGTTTCGCAGGTGCCGCCATGCTTGTTGGTTGTACGTAACGCTTCCCGGCTCCTCGTTATCGGGTGCCTTCATCTGCGGCTCCCGGAAGTACTCGACTGCCCAGTCGAAGAAGCCACTACGCAGAGGCACAACGTCGTCCTTGACCTCAGCCGCAACCATCCCGGTGCCGAGGTCGTTGGCGCGGGGAAGGCCGTTGTTTGAGAAACGACCATCGGCGTCGCCTCCAGCCTGAGTTCCGCGGAGGCGGCGCTGACGCAGGCGCTCCATGTCCTCCTCGACAAGTGCCTCAAGCACGGAGACAGCCTGGACAGGAGTCGGCTCCACGCCATGGTGAACTCTCGCCCCAAGCATTCCCGGGCCGCCACCGACTCCTTCGGGCAGGATACGATGGTGGCCTGCGTCTGGGTAGGGCGACTTGTAGAACTGGGCACCACTCTGTGCGACCTCGTCGGTACGCTGAACGGGCTCCATCGGCTGCGGCGCGGGCTCATTTGTCTCGGGCTGGATCAGACCTGTCATGGATGCCAGGCTTCGCAGTGCGGTGGCGACAGAGGAGTTTCTCTTCAATCCGCCAGGGCTTGGGGAGTTGGCGGCAGACAGTCCCTCAGCTCGCAGGTGAGCAGGGGTCGTCGGTGTCTGGGGCGTCTCCGACACGGCGGGATGTGGGAAGCGAGCACCAACCTTCGGCCGGTTGAGAGAGCGAAGGGATGTGCCGGGTACGCGGTTGAAAGCCGAGCTAAGCAACAGCGCCACAATGTAGTCGACTACAGTAGCAGCCATGCCAGCGACTTCCGCATGGGGGTCGACGGAGAGGTCCAGCAATGTCTCGAACAGCGTCTTGAAAGAGCTCAAAAGTGTCAGGTTGACCTGGTGCTGCTCTGGCGCGATGTCGTCGGACGAGACCCAGGCGGCAAGAGCCTCAGACACAATATCCGAGTCATCCTCCGAATCGGCATTAGATCCAGCGAGCGCCGCCTCTTGCTCGTAGTAGCACCAGGCGGCAGCGACGAACCATCCACGCCACTCCCGGACGATGCAAGAAATGACAACGACCAGCTCCTTGCGGACCATCGGGCTGGCGTCCTCTTTGACAGTCATCATGCACGCATACACGAGGCCAGCCTCGACTTCAAGCTGCTGGTGCTCCTTGATACCGAGCTGGGCCCCCATGCCGCCGCCACCCTTGGGCTCCGGGGCATCAATGGGCGCACTGGATGCTCCGAGGAATGTGCCAAAGGCGTACAGTGCGGCGGCACGAACCTCGACGGAAGTGTTGCGGAGAGCGGCCATCAATAGCTCTTGTCGTCCCTGGTCCATGCACATGGCCTTGCCCTCGTCGTTGTCGGCCCACATTTGTGCAATGCAGAGAAGGCACCATGTCCGTAACAGCCAGTCGTTCTCTTGCAAGCGAGTGAGGCAGTGGTCGAACACGTTGTACGACAAGCACGCGGTTTGCCCGGCTCGGAAGTTGCGACACAGCATCGAGAGGATGAAAGCGCACATCGCTCTGTGTTCGTTGGCGTTCGGGATAACCAATGGCTGGCCGGAAACTGGATAAGGCGCCAGGATCTGTGCGAAGTAGTTATACCCGTTCTCCTTGAGGAGGTCCATTTGGCAAGACTTGTCGACAGCCAGGATACGTGCCCAAATAAATATCAGGACAGGCTTGAGCTCGGCTGCTGGCGACTGTAACAGCTTCTGCACGTATGGGAATATCCCAATCGAGAGCGCCATGTTAACAGCCCATGGTCCAAGATCCACGAACTGCGAAAGCAGAATGAGGGCTCGTAACCGATGCGCTTGCGATAGCAGCACCTGCAGCACTATAGGAAGCTGCTCCGGCTCCTTTCTTGGTGTTTTGCCGGCCAGCTTGTTCTTGGCTAACCCTCCGCCGTGTTGAAGCCAAACTTCGAACGCCTGCAAGTGCTGGGCGAAGAACAACGAGGGTCGGTATGTGCTCAATGGTGGTGTGGACGACGTTCCTGCTTGCTCGGCAGCCTGGAGATCGAGCAACTCGGGTAACTGGGCGAGACACCCGTCCACGGCAAGGTCCCATGAGTCCCACAACGGGTGGTTGTGGGTCGACGGTAACTCGGGATGGGACACTGGTGTGCAGTGGTAGGTGGTCATGATGCGTTGCGCGAGCAAGAAGTTGCGGAACAACGCGGCCACGAGGAGATCCTGCCGGAACAGGCGCATGAAGGTCTCGCGAGGGAACGATAACCACGCGATGGTATCCGTGACAGCCGTGAAGATCCATTGAAGTTCGCCGAGGGGTGTTCGACGGTCCTTGAGATCTCCAGGGATGCGCATCACCATGTCAACAGTCAATCGACTGCGCTGGTTATCGCTCGAGCATGCAATGTTGCGCTTTAATGGATCTTGTTGGACGAAGAATCGTAGCGCCGTCTCGATAGGAGATGTCAAACAACAGGTGAACAAGTCTGCCGGTAAGTCGGGCGACATGGGTAGCACCTGGTTCGCAGCGCAGGGCGCTAGATGGATAGACTCCGAGAATAGGGAGCCCGGCTGGTCGCTGGCTCCTGAAGCCGCGTTCGCCTGTCGCATCTCCTCGTCTCGCCTTCGCGCGCTCTGCTTGAAGTTGGTGATGATGCTACCAGCACCTGAGCATTCCCAAACGTAGATGCAGGGGCTTTAGGGGTTAGCGTCTGGACGAGCTGTATGACACTCACCTTCCAAGCCACTCCTGCAGGTCCACTAAGCTGACCGGGATGTACTGCGTGTAACCTATGAGGGCGTCAGCGTGTGTTGTTTATTGCGTCTGCACAGCGCCATGTGCTTACTCTTATTGAACACCCAGATCTCGCCACCGTTGGTAGGCTTGGGGACACCATGGCCGTTGTAGTAGAACAGCGTTCTCTCATCACGCGAGTTCTTCCGCAAGTTGACGCACACCTTCTTCGTCTCTTCTATGGCGGGGTCTAGACACTGGTGCGTCAGCGAAGGTCCACAGACTCTGATCAGAGTAAACGCATACGCACAACTTTATACCGGACTTTGGGGTTGAGAGTCTCAAACTGTTGTTGGAGATCTGGGAGTTGGTCAGCCACTGACGTCCGACGACCTAGATTACTTACTCCTCCCGATTGCCTCGATGGCCTTGTTGGACGGTAGCGTTGATGGATCCACCCAGCACTCGGTCTTAGCGCTGGGATTGGTCTTGACGATGTCGGGTGGGTCGACGCCAATGTTGAGGCAGAGGAAGAGGCCTGCGTTGACTGTCTTGAGCCTGGAGCGCAACCTCCAGGGAAGGGCAGTCTCGTCTTCGGCCTTGCTCTTGCCTTTACGGCCCATATGCCGCTTGGCGGTCCAGAACTGGAATAAACCAGAGCTCTCTACGTCCTCCTCATCGAGTTCGCCGTCCATCTCGACATCGTACTCTTCATGTTGATAGGAGGGGAACGAGACCTGTTGGGATGTGGAGGCCTCGTCACGAATGTAAGGCAGTGAAGGTGGTTGCGCCATATCGGTGATCAAGGCAGGCGAGGGAGGAGCTTTAGGAGGGATGATAAGGTGATGAGTGTTAGGCTAGTGGGTCCAATGGATTGAAGACCATTGAAGCCCTTGAGGATGGTGGTGTCAAGGGCTAGAGAAGTGGAAAGATGTGGTCTGATCAGAAGTTGGATCGATGATGGTGGGCTGATCCAAGTTGTATAGTGGGGAGGTGGGGGGGCGGAGGGGGCGACAGGGGCGACGACAGGGGGAAGGAACGAGACGAGGGCCAAGCTGTACGCTACTAGCGGGCATGATCTGGTTGGTGCGTATGTACGCAATTAGACCTCCACCTTCCTCCACACTGTCAGCGGCATCTAATCAACCACGTGGCCCTGGTCATACCGCGCGTCGTTCAGTGCTGCCGTCATTGCTGGGTTCCGTTGCATCCTGTCCACCTAACCTGTCTTCCAAGTCACCTTGTTACTGCTCGTCACCATCAACGCAGTAGTCCGTTTAGCTCTCTTAGATCATTTTCGCCCCTAGGCTCATCTTAATACCCGCTACCATCGCCCACAATGTCTGACGACGAGTTCATGATGGAGGTGAGCATGCTCTTGTGACAACATTGCTGACGACTCAAGGATGCCGCAGACGATGAGGTTCGTAACCGTCACCCCAGCCCCGTTGCTAACCCTCCAGGAGTACGACTTTGACTACGACGATGATGACGATGACATGGGCGACGACGGCGGTGATGTTGAGAACCAGTACTACAAGGCCAAAGGTGAGGGCAACTGTCACTGAATCGAGAGGGATTGTCTAACAGTCCAGCTCTCAAGGAGGACGATGCGGAAGGCGCACTCAAGGCCTTCCGTACTATTGTCGACGGACAGGACGAAAAAGGCGAATGGTGAGCTTGCAGATCCAGCTAGAAGCTGACAGACAGGGGATTCAAAGCTCTGAAGCAAATGACGAAGATGAACTTCCTCCAGCTTCATCGCCCAGACGAGTCTCTCAAGACCTATCGTGAATTGCTGACCTACACCAAGGTATGTGCACGAGCTGATTCATGTCTGACACCGCAGAACAGTGTTACGAGGAACTATGCGGATAAGTCGATCAACAACATCCTCGACTACGTTGCTGGTGAAGGCAAGGTAGGTCCCACCTACAGCTTGAGAACATACTAATGCCTCCAGCATGCGGCTATCTCCCCTAAGATCCCATTGGATACGCTAGAGGAGTTCTACGAGGCTACACGAGTGGCGTGCGAAGAGGCTAAGAATGAGGTGAGTCGGCAGCTTTGAAGGCTGAGGCCTGCGAACTAACCATCAGCGCCTGTCGACCAAGTCCAACCTCAAGCTGGCGAAGCTGTGGCTCGACCGCCGGGAGTACACTCGCCTGCAGCCTGTGAGCAATCACGCCGGCACTGCTGATGTCTAGATCCTGAAGGCGCTGCATGAGGTCTGCGATCCCAGCGAGACGTCGTCGGCGGACGACCAGACCAAGGGTTCACTGCGTGAGCTGCTGCGCGCATATTCATCAGCTGACGTGACAGTACTGGAACTCTACGCCATCGAAATCCAGATGTATAGCGACCTGAAGGAGACCCGTAAGCTCAAGGTGAGCAGCCATAACGCGCAAAAACTGACGTACCAAGGAGATCTACAACGCATCGATGAAGGTGCGCAACGCCATCCCTCACCCGCGTATCATGGGAGTCATCCGCGAGTGTGGTGGAAAGATGTGGATGATGGAGAGTGAGTGCGAAACCAGGCCATTAGCTGACGAAGCAGAGTCGTGGGACAAGGCATCAACAGATCTCTTCGAGTCGTTCCGGCAATATGACGAGTCAGGCTCGCCTCAGCGTATTCAGGTGCTCAAGTACCTTGTCCTCACGTACATGCTCATGGGGAGCGACATCAACCCCTTCGACTCTCAGGAGACCAAGCCGTGAGTTAGTTCCTTAGTTGCGAGCTGACTTGGAAGATATAAGAACGACCAGCAGATCATGGCCATGACGTCTTTGGTAGCAGCGTACCAGGACCGCGATGTCAAGCAGGCAGAACGTATTTTGAAGGGTGAGCTAGCTTCGGTGTACATGACAGCTAACAGGCAGCTAATGCCGCAACCATTACATCCGATCCATTCATCCGCTACTTCATTGATGATCTCCTTCGGACACTGCGGACGTCCTACATTGTCGATATGATCAAGCCGTATACCAGGTTGAAGATCGACTTCCTGGCAGACGTAAGTTTAGCCTTCATTGCTTTGCTCACCGTAAGACGCTAAGCATCCCTGTTAACGAGGTGGAGAATCTCATCGTGTCGCTTATTCTCGACGGTCGCATCAAAGGCAAGATTGATCAAGTTAACGGCATTATCGTCCTCGACCGATTGTGAGTGTCCTGAGCTACGGTTTCAGAGCAGTCAAGCTGACCGGCACAGCCATGGAGAAAGCACCGAGAAGTACAACGCTCTGGATAAACTGTCCGGAGAGTTGTCCGCTCTTTCTGCGCGTATTATCAAGGACAAGGTCGCGCGCGACTCTTCGCGTGTATGGATGGCGGGTCTGGAGAGCTTTGCATGAGATGTGATGATGTTGTAGATAGAGATGTAACATGCATGTGAACATAGGTCGCCGCGCTTCAGTTGCGGAACGTGGAGGTATGAAAGGTTGCGGGATCAATATTGAGGGGGATCTTGTAGGGTTCGGTTGTGCCAGGGCGGTGATGGCGGCAGTACGACGGCGGAGGGTTGGGGGTTTCGCGTCGCAGGCCGACAACGCGACGCCTGCCACCTAAGGCCACCTAAGGCTCGGCAGTCGTCGCCGTGATCGTGTGTGCACTCTTCGCCATCGTCCATCTCACAACCACATTCTTACAAACACTACAATTATCTCGCTTGCGCATGGCCCATCAATAAGGGTAGAAGCCATGTCCGCAGACGAGTCCGAACACCCGCCCCAAGTTGAGGTGCCGGATCAGCAGGAGCAAGAGGCTCCTGCACCGGCCGCTTCAGCTGTAGAGGAGGCTAATGCGGATCCAAAGGCTGAGGCAGCCGAGCCCAACGTGGCCGCTACGACCGACCACGCCAATGGATCAGCGCACGCTTCACCACCCCTCGACGCTGATAAAGAGCTTCCAACGTCACCCAAAGTTGAAACTGAAGCCGAAGCCGACGCCGACTCTCCTCCACCCCCCTCTCCCCCTCCTCACGACGACCCTCCTCTTCCTGCTACCGACGACGCGGAGGTTCCCATGGACGACGCCCCACCTCCTCCACCGCCAAAGCCTGAGAGCCCAGAGAAACCGTCTCTGCCTCTAGGCGCGCCTGTCGGGGTCCCAGAATCGCCAGCGGAGCCCACACCTCAGGAGCACTCGACGCCAAGCCGCTCAGCCACACCAATGGCAACCATCACCGAAGGCGAGGTGTCCCACACCCCCAACCGCGCAGCGTCGGCCAGCGTGTCGTCGGTCCACTCGGCCGCGCCGTCGACGCCATCACGCCCACCCTCGACAACCCCCAGCTCGGTGGGGATGGGACACCACACCCGGCGCTCGTCGATGGGCACTTCCATCTCCTTGGCAACGCGGGGGCACGGTGGGCCAGTACCCCAGCTCTCGACCATCCTCATCATGCCACCGCTCAAGGTACTCGTGTCGAGCAAGGAGGCGAAGAAGTCGCCTCACTTCCTCAAGGCGGCCCAGCGCGCGCTCGACTTGTGCCAAGACGGCGACACGGCGTACCTCCACCCGCGCGAGATCTTCGAGCCGCTCCGTCTCGCCATCTCGAACCCGACGCACACCAGCGTGCCGACGCTCGTCACGAGTCTCGACCTCCTTTCCAAGCTCATCTCGCACTCGTTCTTCTCCGAGCCCAATGGCCCTCCCGAGGGCATGTCGCCACTCCCGGACCTGATAACGCATACGATCACGTTGTGCTACTCGGAGAGCTCGCCGCCCAACGTCGCACTCCAGGTCGTCAAGGCCTTGATGGCGATTGTACTCAGCACCGACCCTGGCATGCTCGTCCACCAGAGCAGCTTGCTGAAGGCGGTTAGAACTGTATACAACGTCTTCCTGCTATCGAACGACACCAACAACCAGGTCGTCGCGCAGGGCGGCCTGACGCAGATGGTGCACCATGTGTTCAGCCGTGTCGTGCGCCCCGAGTCGCGCAACACCAACCGCAACAGCGTGATGACGGTCAACGGGCTTGGCATCCGCACGCCGATGATGGAGGGCAGCACCCCTGGATCCCCTAAGCCGGAGGGACCTCGAATGACGGTCGAGAGCTTCAGTGCACCAAACCCGAACGACTCTGTCGCGCCTGTACCAGCGATTATCGCGGGAGACGCCAACGTCAACGAGAGCGCCCAGCCAGCAGCCCAAAATCCCATCTCGATCCACGTCCCGAACAGCGACGCCCTCGACACCCCCGAGAACGCCCATGCCGCCAACGGCGACGAGGGAAGCTACGACTCGGAGGGACGGCCGATACCGACCGAAGAGCTGTTCGTAAAGGACGCTTTCCTCGTCTTCCGCGCTTTATGCAAGCTGAGCGTCAAGTCGCTGGTGGCAGAAAGCGAGATCGACTTGAGGTCACAGGGCATGCGCACCAAGCTGCTCTCGCTTCACCTCGTTCTCACCATCCTCAAGTCGCACTCGGACTTGTTCACCAACCCCACAATCACAATACCCTCGAGCACGACGACTGAGCACACCCCCTTCCTTCAGGCTACCAAGCAGTACCTGTGCCAGAGCTTGTCGCGCAATGCTGTCAGCCCTGTCATCCAGGTCTTCGAGCTCAGCACCGAGATCTTCTCCTGCGTCCTCCGCTCGATGCGCGCGCCGCTCAAGAAGGAGGTTGAGGTCCTGCTGAGAGAGATCTTCATCCCCATCCTCGAGATGCGGCACTCGACCATCCGGCAGAAGTCTCTCATTCTCAGCGTCTTCATCCGTCTCTGCAACGACCCGCAGGCGCTTGTCGAGATCTACCTCAACTACGACTGCGACCGCGCGGCGCCAGAGAACATCTACGAGAAGCTCATGAACACGGTGTCCAAGATCGGGCAAACGCACTTCGCACCACCCAGCAAGGAGGAGCTGCAGGCTGGTTCGTCGAAGCAGGCGTCGGGCGGCCATGGGCCAGCTATCCCTCCGTCTTTGACTACGTCTGCTCTCAGCCATGAGCCTCCTCAATACGCCGGCCTCTCACCCGAGATCAAGCTGCGCCGTCAATCGCTCGAGTGTCTCGTCGCCGCGCTCAAGTCGCTCGCAACGTGGTCAAGCGGCAACCCAGGAAAGTCGGATGACCCGAATGCTCCTCGCGCAAGTGAGGACTTCGACCGGCCACGGTCCGGCGGGCCCAACGAGCTCACTGCGCCTACGCCAACCCCGCGCGAAGTCGGCAGCCCCAATCCTGACGTCGGCGAGGACGACGATGTCTCCAAGCTCGAGAACGAGAAGCAGCGCAAGACAATGCTGATGGACGGCGTTAAGAAGTTCAACTTCAAACCCAAGCGCGGTATCGAGTTCCTCGTGCAGAACGGTTTCATCCGCAGCCGCAAGCCGCAGGACATTGCCCGTTTCCTCCTCACCAACGAGCATCTGAGCAAGGCGATGATTGGCGAGTACCTCGGCGAGGGCGACGAGGAGAATGTTGCTATCATGCACGCGTTCGTCGACATGCTCGACTTCACAGGTATCCTCTTCACCGACGCCCTTCGCATGTATCTCCAGACCTTCCGTCTGCCGGGCGAGTCGCAGAAGATCGATCGCTTCATGCTCAAGTTCGCCGAGCGGTATATGCACCAGAACCCCGACTCCGTGTTCGCCAACGCCGACGCGGCGTACATTCTGTCATTCTCGGTCATCATGCTCAACACGGATCAGCACAACAAGAACTACAAGCAGAAGCGCATGACCAAGCCCGAGTTCGTCAAGAACAACCGTGGCATCAACGATGGCGGCGACCTCCCCGAGGACTACTTGGAGAAGATCTACGACGAAATCCAAACCAACGAGATCAGGATGAAGGACGAGATCGAGGCCGCTCTCGCAGGGCCCGCAGGCCCCACCCTCGGCCGCGACTTGCAGCGCGAGGCCTTCCTTGCGCAGTCAGAGAATATGGCGAGCAAGACTGAGGCGCTCCTCAAGCACATGGCTCGGACAACACGGCGCGGCCCACGCGATCACTACTACGCGGCGTCGCGCATCGAGCACGTCCGCTTCATGTTTGAAGTCGCATGGATGCCGTTCTTGGCCGGTATCTCCGCCCAGCTCCAGGAGACGGACGACATGGACACCGTCGAGCTGTGTCTGGACGGACTGCGCGCGGCGATTCGCATCGTGTGTCTCTTCGACATGGAACTGGAGCGCAATGCGTTCGTCACGACGTTGGCCAAGTTCACCTTCCTGAACAACCTCGGCGAGATGAAGCCCAAGAACATGGAGGCGATCAAGACGCTGCTCGACATCGCGGTGACGGACGGGAACAACCTCAAGGCGAGCTGGAAGGAGGTGCTCACTTGCGTCTCGCAGCTGGAGCGCATGCAGCTCATCTCGAGCGGCATGGATGTTCCTGATCTCAACCGCCGTACTTCGACGTCGAGCCGCCTCTCCATGACGGGCAAGTCGACCGGCAAGCGCCGCGGTGCTGCTCCTGCCGATGAGCTGGCTGAGGAGTCCCGTTCGTCGCAGGTGACCGTGGCTGCTGACCGTGTGTTCGCGCTCAGCAAGAACTTGTCAGGAGTGAGTGATTGAGAGAGGATAAGTGCTGATTGTAGTCCGCAATCGTCGACTTCGTGAAGGCACTCAGCGATGTGTCGTGGGAGGAGATCCAGTCGACGGGCGCATCGAACCGGCCGCGCATGTTCTCGCTGCAGAAGCTGGTTGAGATCTCGTACTACAACATGGGTCGTATCCGTCTCGAGTGGTCGAACATCTGGCTCATTCTCGGCGAGCACTTCAACCAGGTGTGCTGCCACAACAACCCGAACGTCTCGTTCTTCGCTCTCGACGCCCTGCGCCAACTCTCGATGAACTTCTTGCAGAAGGAGGAGCTGTCCCACTTCCGCTTCCAGAAGGACTTCCTGCGGCCATTCGAGTACACGATCGTGCACAACATGAACTCGGATGCGCGCGAGATGGTGTTACAGTGCTTGCAACAGATGATCCAGGCGCGCGTGCAGAACTTGCGTTCCGGCTGGCGGACAATGTTCGCTGTGTTCTCCGCCGCGTCCAAGGTCCTCACGGAGCGCGTGGCCAACTACGCCTTCGAGCTCGTCTCGCTCGTCTACCGCGAGCACTTCTCCCTCGTCGTGCGGTACGGCGCGTTCGCCGACCTCGCCAACTGCCTGACCGACTTCTGCAAGGTGTCCAAGTTCCAGAAGATCAGCTTGCAGGCAATCGACATGGTGCGCGGCCTCGTCCCCAAGATGCTTGAGAACCCCGAGTGTCTCCTTCCCGTGCAGGTGCAGGGAGAGACGCCGGCAGTGCTCGCACCCTCCGACGACCCGATGCTCAAGTACTGGCTTCCAGTCTTGAATGCATTCTTCGACATCATCATGACAGGCGAGGATCTCGAGGTGCGCCGCGTCGCCCTCGACTGCCTGTTCGAGACCCTCAAGAAGCACGGCAAGGACTTCAGCGTCGACTTCTGGAACATTGTCTGCCAGCAGACATTGTTCCCCATCTTCGCTGTGTTGCGCGCCAAGAGCCATGTGCGGTTCAAGAGCCCCGAGGACATGAGCGTGTGGTTGTCGACAACCCTGATTTCTGCACTGCGCGACATGATCGACCTCTTTACGTTCTACTTTGACACACTCCAGCGCTACCTCGACGGGTTGCTGGATATTCTCGTCGCATGCATCTGCCAGGGTAAGTGGCGTGCTGGTAGCGAAAGCCCTCCGATACTGACTGCAGAAAACGACACGCTGGCGAGAATCGGCACAAGCTGCTTCCAGCAGCTGCTCGAGAACAACGTGACCAAGCTCAGCGCCGAGAACTGGGACAACATCGTCACCGCCTTCGTGCAGCTCTTCCGCACGACGACCGCGTATCACCTCTTCGACAGCGCGCTGCACGCCGAGGTCCCCGCTCCCGCGGACTACGTGGATGAGGACGCACCATTCCACAAGTTTGTTGCCCCTGCACCGCTCGAGACTGTCTCGGACGATCCGCCGGCCCTCCTCGAGTCCATCACGTACGCTGAGCAACGTCGGATCTTCAAGCAGATCATCGTCAAATGCGTCCTCCAACTCCTCCTTATTGAGACGACGCACGAGCTCCTCCAAAACGACGACGTCTACAACACCATTCCCGCCGAGCACCTCCTGCGCTTCATGGGTGTCCTCGACGACTCGTGGCGCTTCGCCCGCAAGTTCAACATCAACAAGGACTTGCGCATGCGCCTCTGGAAGGTCGGGTTTATGAAGCAGCTCCCGAACTTGCTCAAGCAGGAGTCGAGCGCGGCGGCGACGCTCATCAACGTCTTGTTGAGAATGTACCGCGACCCGCGCGAGGCGCACCAGGCGCTCCGGGCGGGTATCCTCGACCGCCTCGTACCCCTCGCCACGGAGATTACGCGCGACTTCATTGCCATCGACGCCGAGGTGCAGCCCCGCAACGTCGCGGCGTGGTCGCCGGTCGTGTCGGATATCGTGCGCGGCGCGACGGACTTTGAGCCTGAAGCTGTGAGTAGGGATGCCTAGAGCGTGCCTGAATTGGCCGAGTTCCTTGGCTTGTCCAAGCGGACTTGACTGGTTCGAGTGGCGTGACAATACAGTTCGTGGACATCGCTGACCCCAGTTCCGCACCCACCTGCCTACATTCTACCCACTCGTTGCCGACCTGCTTCTCCGTGACTCGGTGCCCGAGATGCGCCTGGCTGTGCGCGGGTTCTTCCTCCGCGCCGGCGAGGAGGTGCTCGGCCTCGAGATCGCCGAAAACAGCGAGGCGCAGGCATCGTCATGACTGGCGACGCAAGGCAACTCATGACAAGCCGCCGCCCTGGGTGGCACCGCCATGGCTTGGAGAGGGCAAATCGGACGACAGAAGGAGGCGCCGAGCACACGCTTCCCACAACTTGGAACGCACAATGCACCGTACATTGACCGTGCATCTACCCACCGGAATTGGGCATAAAAGGCCAGCGAAGTGAAGCTGGCCGTAATCACGCAGGCGTGTATTATGATATGGATATGCATCGCACTAGATTTCGCCTCCTATCTCGGCAAGATTATTAAATGAATATAGCGTACCTGACCGATCCCGTGACTATACAGCCACTTTACCTTAAATCACATGAGTAATGACGTACCTTACGAGATTCCGCCTACTTCGTTACATTCAGCCCACATGGGCGTACTCGATTAGTGCAAGTTGAACGTTCTCTTCGTCCAGCAGCCCACTTAATGGGACACGTATCTTTGTTCTCCTCATCTCTTCACGAACACAGCAGGTCAAGGCAGACAACATCCAAGATCCAGTGACACAACTGTTGCACTGGCAACACCGAGGACGATAACGATAACGACCTGCCCCTGCCCCACCACCTTCCCAGCCGCCGCCATGTTGCGCCGTCTAGCTCTCCTGTACGTCTCCTTCCCTCGTCCTCTCCATCCCGTCTCGTCCATCTTCCCAGCATCCTCTCTTCGCTCTCGAAGTTGCTAACAGCAGCCTCGCCCTCGCCATCGGCAGCGCAGCCCGACCACTTGACCAAGTCCCCTTTGAAGCAGATACCCCGCCGCCACCAGCCGCCGCACCCTACAGCTATGCGTACAGCTACGACCCCTCCGCCGCAGGCAACATCACACTCGACGCACCCGCCGCCCCCGTGCCACGGGTGTACTACCCAGTTCCGCCCGAGGATGGGCTGCGCCCCGACCCGCCGGAGGGGATGGAGCTCCTCCCCCTCGCCGTTAGCGGCAAGGCTGGGCGGCGGATCAACCTCGCCATCTTTGCTGATGGATGTAAGTGTCCAGTACACCTGGGAGGGGGTTGGGGCATCGTTGGCCACGCAGGTTGGGAGCGAGTTGCCGGCCTTGAATCGTATTGAAGGTGCCAAGATGTGTGGCGCCCTCGCGTCTTGGCACAGCCCGACTTCCCTTCCCCACTCCCTTCCCCACCCATGCCCCTCGTGACGCCCGCTAACGCCAGATACACCGTCACAGCGCTCCGCCTTCCTCGCCGACGCCCGCGCCCTGGCCGCCGACATCGTGGACGGGGACAGCGCGATGTCGCACGTCCGCGACCTGCTCAACGTGTGGGGCGTGTTCGCGCCGTCGAAACACAGCGGTGTCGGCATCGACCGCCCACTCGACGGCTCGCCGTTCGGGCTGTACCGCCCCGGCCGCGAGTTGCGCGCCGTGTATGTCGGGCATGCGGGGCGCGCGCATGCGGCGTGTGCGTATTGGCAGGAACTGGAGGGCGCTTGCGATCAGCCGGTGTTGCTGGGGAATGACGGGTTGTACGGTGGTTTGGGCGGCACGTTCACGTGAGTATCGACAGGAGGTATGTGTGGCCAGACGATGGCGAGATGGTGGCATTGGGGACGATGGTGTGAAGGGAGAGTCCTTCGACTGAAGAGGCAACTGGCAGGATGTGCCTTGGATCAGTCGGACCACTCTCCATCAACAGTCTAGTTTCTAGGCTTATGTCCGTTGCTGACTCCAGGATCATCACCGCGAGCCGCCGCAATGGTCCCCTCGTACTGCGGCACGAGCTCGGCCACAGCTTGATCCCCGTTGGCGAAGAGTACGAGGGCGGCTTCGTCTACTCGGGCGTCAACGCCGACAGGGTTGAGCACATCCGCAACCTCAAGTGGAAGCGCTTCCTCAGTGACCCCAGACACGTCCGTATTGAGGACGCCAAGGTGCCTCTCCAAGCGTACCCGTGGCACGACCTCGACGATGGACCTTACGCCATCGAGTTTGACGCCTCCAACCCGCCTTCGAAATCGATTGGCTCCGGGCGGAGTCTAGGTGATGTGGAGGAGCAGGCATCGAAGCGGAAATACCCCACGGCACGCTTGCGCGCCTCACTCTCGTCGATTCCGTATGCCTCCCACGTCCGCCTAACCCTCAACGGCGAGGACGTCGACCTCTCGTCGCAGTTCGCGCCGGACTGGGACGGCGTGCTCGATCGTCGATGGGTCCATCTGCCAATGCCTGAAGGCATTCCAGGTGGCCGAGTGCGCGTGGAGGTCGCGCTTACAGAGGAGGGGAAGAAGGCCAAGGCGGGGCAGGGTGGAAAGATGATTTCGTCGGTTGAGATCGCAGAGTATGGCCGCGACTTCGAAAGCAAGCCGGGCTTCGTGGGCGCGTTCCCGACTTATGATGACCATGGGCGGGCGACTTTGCGGCCGGTGAGTGCTGAGCGGCCTGACGGGTGTAGGATGTGTAGGGGACCTGATGCCTGACCGCAGACCAACGAAGACTGCCTCATGCGTAACGTCAACCAGCCACACTTCTGCATTGTGTGCGCACATGGCCTGCGGGAGTCGCTCAAGAAGAAGATTGCGCATAAGCAGAAGAGGCTGCTCAGCCTAGAGACGAGGAAGTAGGCCAAAATCGGGTCGAAGATGGGGACGAGAGCGAGCTCGCGCAACGATTTGATGACGACGGTTCGAGAAAGCATGTTAGTAGCAAAGGTTACGGCGTATTATAGTGCCCAGCACACTCAATCAATTGTAGCTGCCATATGAGAGTACACTTCAGAAGTCTAGACTGCCGCCTCATTCATCCCTTCCAGCTCAGCTCTACTCTGTCGGCTCCGTCGCGCGGCTCGCCGTATCTGCTTGCCGCTGCCCCTACTGGGTCTCGTCACGCCATGCGGTCTCGACCTGCTGAAGGATGCCGAAAGCCTCCTGGTACTCCTGGCTGCCGGCTACGGCCTTGTCCTCCTCCAGCGCGGAAACGAGGTCCTGCAGTCCGGCAACGGCCTCCTCGAGCTGCTTGCGAGTGCGGGGGATCATCTGCTGCGAATCGGCGACGATACGCTCCTGCAAGTCAGCGGTGCTTCGTTGGGTATGGCAGTGGAGATGAGGGAAAGAGTAGAAGGTACGAAGGGCATGATGCAGAGACGGAAGCAAGGAACGGAGTGACGCGGTACAGCTCGAGGTGAGCAACACCTCCACAGCAGAGTGCCTCTTGCAACAGTCATGGGGCTCGAGAGTGCTGACAGGGGTCTGTGCTGCGCGGGTAGCATGACGCTGGCGTGGCCACAGGTGTCACACATCGCCGTCGCAGCACATCCTCGCCCTCCCCAATGCTCTGTGCCCCAGCATGGTTCAAGCTTCTCTGGACGCGTGCGCCACCCACCGCGGTCGCGATTGAACGCCCCGAGCATGGCTCACATAGCTCGGTGGCGACACAACTCCAGCCTCATCCTTCCGCAACACCGTCATGGAGTCATGTTCGGAGCACTAGCACTCACAGCCTGGCGAACGTCGGCAGCATCGGCGCCGTCGTCCCGCAGCTTGTCGAGGTTGGCCTTGGCCGTGGTCACCTCCTCGCGGTAGATGCCCTCCTCCTTGAACAGGCTGGTGTCAGCGTAACTATGGACCGGCAGCTGATAGGATGCACAGCTTACCGCTTGACGACTCCGGTCTTGATCTTGAGCTGACGAATGACTTGCGGGTCGGCCATGGTTGTGTTTATTCAGTGATGGTGGATGATCAAGAAGCGGCAAGTTGAAACTACGTTTGATTGTTGACGCGTCGAGAGATCTCGAGAGATGATGTCAGTTCTTTCCACTACGATGGAGCCTATTTGAAGTTCTATAGATATGATTCCTAATGGATGATTAGAGAGCGGGATCAAACGTGGACAAGGATGCTATTTGTGCGCCTGGTGCCTTATATGCTGTCCGCTCGCGCCGCTCGGACACCCTTGGCGCCACCGTATCAAGCGGGTACCCATTCGTCTCGACGACTCCTCCTACCTGTGCTTTCCCTCTAGCCCCGTCGCAAGCTCGCACAACTTGCTGCGCACAACACCACACCAACCTTACATCTTCTTTAATCACAGCAGCTTCACATCTACCTACCCACACTCCTTCAGCGCGACCTTGCATCGCCTCTCCTATCTCCCTGCGCCCCCCACCCTCCCCCCAACCCATCTCGCGTGCGCCCCGCTGTGCACCAACACGCACATAGCTCGAGGTAGAGCTCGTCCGCCGTCGCGACCCTCGGCTCTCACACGCATCTCCCTCAACACCCCCCTCATGGCCGCGACGCGCCGATGAGTCGCCGACCCCACCGCGCCGCGCCGCGCTTCCCCCTCTCCAGCGTCCAGCTCCCACTGCCCGCGTCCGCCAAACATATTTTCCGCTCCAGCCTCCGGCTCAAGAGCCTGGTCACACTACTCGTCCTCGGCGTCCTCGTCTTCGTCATATATGCGTTGGACAGGATACCAGGAGGCCAGTCGCTAGCAAGCAGATTAGGCGCCGGCTCCGCAGCCCCGTCGCGAGGCGAGGGCAACACATCAGCAGGCGGTGCAGAGACCCTTAGCGAGGTCGGACGTGGCGTCAATGGGACCGATAATGCCACCGACACGGCTACAGTCGAGCTCCAGCGCTCGTTTGAGGAGCCAGACTTTGCGCTCCTCTCCGGCTTGCAGCCGCATGAGATCGGTTGCGACGTGCCGCTGGAGGGCGACGATGCTGGTCCACTCGTATTCTTAGGCATCTTCTCATCGGCGGGTGCAAGGAACCGACGAGACTTGTGAGTTACTCCCACACGGGCTAGTGAAGACCGCTTTGCTCGAGGTCCCACACATGCGCTCGCGCTGACCTCTAGATTCCGACGAGTAGTGATGCCCGACTTCCCACCAGACATGTTCACCATTAAGTTCATTCTCGGACAGCAAGCACCAATAGAGGGCATCAAGCCCAAGGAGCGCGTCGCAAGAGCCAAGTTGGCAATGGAGGTCCAGGAGGAGATGCGCAAGCACGGAGACATGGTCATGTTGGATGTGAGTCCCCCGCCTGTGTTGCACTCGCAACCGCCCGTCTAACGGCAGTGCATCGACAACATCGACTTTGGCAAGACGCACGAATACTTCAAATGGGTCGCCAAAGCGTACAGCGGACCCGGGCGAGTCAAGGGCAGGCCGCGGTTCGTCATGAAGGCCGACGACGACACGTTCCTCGTCATGCCCAACCTTGTGTCGAGCTTCATCGACCTCGACTGCTCCAAGAACTACTACTGGGGCACGTCGGCCGGGCGGTCCGGCCACTTCGAGGACTATTTCCGCGGCCTAGCCTATGCGCTCAGTTGGCCATTGGCGTCGTGGATCGGTAACGCAGACATGCCGTCGGCGCACGTGATCAAGATTGAGGACGCGAGGACGGGGCAGTGGTTACGCATGCTGGACAAGACCACCGATCCAGTTGTGCGGTTCGATATGGGCTGGAATATGGGCGATTGGAACCAGCTGAGTGTGTCGGTGGACACAGTGGCACTGCGTGAGTATTGCGTGGCAGGGCCGACGGTAGCAGGCTGCGAGCGCTGCTCGCAGCAGACATATTGGCCGTCGAGGAAGGCAGGGGGGATCCCAACACTGTGGAGGGATACCTACGCCTCCCGATGTGCCCTCGGCTGTTCTCTGTACAGCGGCCCCGTTGTCATACATGAAAGCGTGGGGGCGCTACCATGAAGCATACCGTAAATAGCTGACACCAGACTGGCTCAAACTGGACGAATGGGTCGAGACCCAAGTAACGCGTATCCACGACATCTGGAAGACCGCGGGGCGGCCATACGACGTGACAAACGGCGTGCCGCGGAGCCAGAGCATTGCGAGTGGCAAGAAGCAGCCACCAGCGGCCGCGGCCGAGAAGGAGCGACAGAAGGAGTTGGGCTGGGATGTCAAGGATAACGTCATGGATATATAGGCGTGCTGCATGCATTGAGACTTTTACATTTCTGCCGAGTGCGGAGCACGTCGAGCGCAGCGAGGCGTGCGCAGCCAACTCTCGATGACTTGAACGTGTTGGAGGAGGCAGACTGAAGGAGGCTGGGAAGACTACGAGTGGCTAACACTGACACCAGCGTCAAGAAGGAGGAGCTGGGTGAGCGCTGGCGGTGGGCAGCCCGTCGTGGTTGATCAGTTCTGTATCCATGAATTGTCGTGTGACACGAGCGAGCTCCTGTTTGCAACCCAAGCTTGCAACCCAAACCAATCGATGTGAAAGCGATAGAGAGACCTCCAGAGCGCTCGCCTGATGACAGAGGGCAAGCACGGCATTCGACGGAATCGAAGATCCAAGAAGACAGAAGTCCAGCTGTCAGAGGCATTGAGTGCAGTGTCAGTTAAGAGTAAGCGGCAAACGCGCGCCCAGCATCGTCAAGCATGCGGCCAACAGTCCACGCTCTGCCGTTCTAGAAAGATCTCATCGTATCGTACAACATGGCACCAGCGTGCTCCGTCGCTCCAGGGTCTAGAGCCATCTAGAGGGGCTTGGTGGGGAGCTGGGTGGGGAGGATACCGAAGCTGGCGTCAGCGCTTGTCCTTGGGCACGCAGCGTGCTCGCGAGTAGGCCGGCAGCATGGCTCCCACCACTCTGGTGGGAGACAACATTGCTCGCCGGGCGATGCGGCGCATCGCCTCAGCAGCTCGCCTCGCAGATGACGTGCAGGCACTGCTTCGGCGACCGCCTCGCCGCCCTCGAGACCAGACTCACCGCTTCTTGATGGTCACGCGGTGGCGCGAGAACTTGTCGTCGGGGGAGAAGCGGGCGGGGTGGGCCGACTTGGTGGGCTTGCCGGCGGCGGTCACCTTCTGCTCTGTTAGCGTTCTGCTTCTTCTTAGGTCGTAAGATCTGTTCCAGCGTCCATCCAACCTCTAGCCCCAGGATGTGAGGAGAGCCAGTCTGTTGTGCCACATCTCAACATCCTTCCCCTTCGAGAGCCCTCGTCTCTTCCAGCATACACTTTGGCCTTCTCCGTCGCCCTCATCCTTCAGGAGGACAGCCCTGCCTCCTGCCATGCCTCCATCCCCACCATCGATCCCCGTGCTGCGCTGCACCCCTTCGCTTGCGCTCCATGTCTCCTCCCATATCCTCTTTAGAGGTTACGCAGAAGAGATGCGCAAGTATGCCGCCTCACGCAAACACGAAAGGCGAACCGTCGAAGACACTAACCTTGAGGGTGTAAACGCTGCCCATTAGCTCCTGCAACGAAGCACAATGCCGATCTCCACTCACCGGTTACCGCTGGCGTCGAGGGTGTACATAAGGTGCATGGTGGCGGATGTTGTCGGGTCGGATGTCGTCGATGTTGAGGTGCTGCTAGTCGCTGGGAGGGGTCGTTCGAGTGAACGAGAGCGAGTTCTGAAAGTTCAAGAACGCGGGATCAAATTCGGAAATTTGACGTGTGCTTCTCATCAAGCATTATCAGACCCACCAAATGTATTGTTCCTGGGCTTAACCACCAGCTTACCAGACATGCTAAATCGTGACTAGGATCCTATTACCAATTGCAACTTCCTTACTGCCTGCCTCCTAATCATGGAAGTTCGAACCAGTCCCATCCTGAGACGCAACGCAATCTTAATGTCCATATTATTCCCTACGAGTACGAAAAGAGCGACTCACTACCCAGCAGTGGTGCTAATGTAGCTGCTCAGCAGCGACTGCCCAGCAGTGTATGTACTATCAAAGCTAATCCAATGTCCGTGTCTAACGGTTGTCTCGTCAAGGTACAACCCCGACGCTTTTCCAAGTGCAGAGTCAGTGGGGGGAGATTACTCCTGGCCCCAGATGAAGTTGCGGCAGGGGCCACCGCAGTTGCCGCCGCGCTTGCACTTGTTGTGGCACTCCTTGGTGTTGGTGAGCTGGCCGCCGACGGCGTCGCCGCACCAGCACTCCTTGCCGAACTGGAGGCCGGCGAACTTGTATCCGGCGGCAGCGCAGGCCTTGGTGCACTTGCGGGCGGAGCTGGTGTCAGATATAGGAGACTGTGGACCGGAGAAGAGGGCAGGCCGTGCAAGACGATGTCTCCGCCACACAGACTCACTTGTTCTCGTCGGCGTAGGCAAGGTGGGGAAGGTAGCGGTTCATGCCGTCGTAGCAGTCTGTCCATCAGCTTCTGCCTTACGCTGCTTAGATTGGGCAGCGGACCTACCAAAGTGGCAGCCGTACGACTTCCAGCCGGCCGGCGACGAGTGCCAGCCGCGCTCCTCGAGGTCGGCGGCGGGCGAAGCCGAGACGGACGCGGAGAGGAGAGGAAGAGCGAGGAGGACGAGCTTGGCGAACATTTTGGTGAAAGATGGCGGTCAGGTGGTCGGTGGTCGGAGAGACGGGAAAAGAATGTGTGGGTGCGGGTACGCGGGAGCGAGCGGAAGAGCGTACTTGTTATATGTGAGAGGCTCGGAAGGAGGTGGTTAGGAGGAGGAGAAAAGGGGTCAGTGGTAGTCGGAAAGCGGACTCGGTCAGCGGCTGGGACGGCTGGGTTGGACGACGAAGGCCGGGCGCCATATCTCTCCTGAACAAGCCATGTTGACATTGCGGCGGCAGGGATCAAGGGAGGGTGGGGACGGGCAGATATGGAGGTAGAGGAGAGAGAGGAGGAGAGGAATGGCGGAGGTGAGCGCAGTACGTGGGGAGGGGGAGGACGAGGGCCGGAGCGAGGAGAACGAGAAGGTAAAGAGATGAAGAGGCGTCGTACCCCGGCCCGACCTGAATGGCCGCGCCCGCAAGGTTGCACGAGGCATTGTCAGTATGCCGGCCAGTGTACGTTGTCTGCCCACGTCTTCTCACCGGCTTTGCGGGGTACCTAATGGAAGTAGCTGGCTGCAGTTCTGGGCCTGCAATGTACTGCTAAAGCCGTGTAGGCATGCGATTCTGGGGTGCACCACGGCGATTTGCCGCGTCCGCGCCGTCCTTATCCCTGAGAGTGATGAGCGCCCGGTTCCTCGGACCCAGGTTGAATGCAGAGACTCGGCCCTTGGCAGGGTTCGACGGACTATTAGAGTTCTTTTCAAGGGTTTGAGACATTGAGCCTGGCCATGCTTTTCGGACACGCGCGACTTGGGCAGGCCATTAGCTTCGGCATTACAAGCCGTAGGCTACCCTCTCCTTCGCCGGCCATACTACAACACACTCCGGCGCCTTGCATTTGCTTCGCCGGCCTCGTGATCCTATTGTTAGTAGACGCCTCCTCCTCCCCGACGGATACCCCAAAGCCAAAGCCTGTGATGATCCCATTCCACCGACTGAATTGAAACTCGAGGAGAAGGAAGCCTGCCGTCAGGTCCCAGCCCAGGAACCCACCGCTGCCGTACTCAGGCAAGCAGGCACTCTCCAGAAATGGATCTGGGGTGCATTGAGTAATGTTGGGGCACGGGTGGTAGAGGTGCCGAGGGCTTGTGCCGAGGCACTTGAGAGCCAATGTGGCCCGGAACCGGTCGCGCGAACCGGCTCATTTGCGCGAAGAGACAGTCGAGGGAGCGTGGTTGCCACATGTAGGCTAGACGAACGTTGCTCCTCAATGAGCTCGTATACGGCTTCCTCGGAGGTGCGTTCACGGCTGGTCGAGAACTCAGAGAGAGAACCGTCGGATCGGTTCACTGTCTCTTGTCGCAGACAATCTACCTGGTGAGCCGGCGCGTCCGGTGAGTCGAGAGGCAGGCGGGACACAATCGTACACACGTTTAACACTTAACTGTCATGCCTCGACCCTGTGAGAGGAGGGCAGCCCCAACGCGCTCGTCTAGAGTCGGTCTCGTTGAGGAGAAGTACTCCTCAGTGATACTTACTTTGGAGGCGCACTGAACAGTGATGGAGACGCCGACTTGTGGCTTCCGTTTCCTTCACTTACTGACCAGCTGAGAAGCAACTGGGGCCTCGCACCAAGTCACCGCGGTGTTCAGCCTTGACACTTGGGTGATCAGTGGGTGATGGCAAGTAACCGTCAAGCACATCATCCGATTCTGCTTATGTAGGCCGTCGTCCAGCGTTCAGCTCATCTGCCACCATGCCTCACACTCACTTGATTGGCGACAGAATGCTGACTTTCAGCTGCGATATCCGCACTGATAGTATTGAGCAGGGTAAGATGGAGGAAAGTCTGAACAAGGTGCGAATGAGGAGCTGAGGATCTAGGCCGCAAGGGCGCAAATGATGGGCATGATCCGCGATCTCCTAACACACGCACACAGCATGGCACACACGTAGCCTGGCGAGCGAACGTGGAGTGGCCGTCACCTTCCCTTCACTTGGGACTAACCGTCTACTCATCACTCCTTCCTTCCTTCATCTCCGTCTTCCTCTTCATCATTCTCATCCTTCCGTCCTCTTCAGAGTACGCTTCGCCTACTCTCTTACTCCCCACTCCCTATTCACCCAGCCATATCTATCCTCTTGCGTGTCCAACTCTCGAGCGCCGCATCGGCTCACTCCTTACTGAGTAACCTGTGTCCGACCTACTCCCACAGTCTCTTGTGATTCTACCCCACGTAGCCCACGCACACACAAATCCTTCCTTTCATCAGCGGCCAAGCCATCTCAGTCACAATGTCCAGCACTGCGGGCAGCGTCAAGGTGAATACTCTCCAATGACCTCGCTGACCCCTCAGCCTCGTCAACCACGTACCCGCGACCGCGGTCATATGTTCATGGCAGCGACCAGAGCGGCCATTCGCGACAGAGATGGCAAGCCGCCTGAACATAGACGTTCTCGAAGCAAGCCAGTCGAGGCGACGACGCCCTCACAGAGTGACTTCCATGACGGGGATGACGATGGTTGGGGAGAAGCCCTTCCTGTAGGTTGTGTTTGTCTTCCTTCCTGATGCACGAGATCAGATTAGCTGACCCCATTAGTCGCCGTCGAAGCACTCGTTCACTCCTCCGGATACTATCCCGAAGGCGAGGAAGACTCATCGTTCACAGGTAGGTTGGAGACCGGTGATTCAGTACTAACGTACAGCACAGACACTTTACCTCCAGCAGCGTGGATCGCCCTAGTGGCGGACAACCGCAAACGTCGACGACCGCGGGACTCGACCCCAGTGGCAGCGACAGCTCCCGTTCTATTAGCGAACGCAGTGGCCAGGAGGATCCTGAGACCGAGACTCCTCGTCGCCCCAAGTCAAGCCGCCGCCATGAGCATAGAGCTCCCCAAGCCAAGCACGACACAGCATCCGATCACGGCCAAGCCTTGCCTCCCTCAGTTCCCTATGGCCCATCCTTCCACCCAGCATCCTCTGGGCCGCATCCAAACCACCAATTCGCCCACTCAGGTTTCGCTCATCATCACAATGAGACTGCAATCTCTCGCGCTCCTACTTGGACAGGAAATGACATGGGTCGGGGCGGCCGTCGCCATATCCAGCCTACCTATCGCGACGCCAACCGCACCCCTGTCACGAACGTTCGCACCTGGGGACAGAGACCAACTGACAGTCCGCCACAGACTGGCAATCAACTCACAGCGGTTCAAGAGACTCCGCAGTCTCCAGAGCCAGCTGATGATACGAATGACGACGGGTGGGACCCGACTACAGCTCGATTGAGCTCCTGGGTAGCCAACATCTCGCCTGTCCCGCCTCCTGATGATCCACCGACACCGGGTCCAGACGCAAAGTCAACGAATTCCGGCGCGGACACCGATCTTCCATCTCGCCCAAACAGCGCTCGCCAGGTCCGCGGACCGACCACTGTATACTATTCGGAAGACGGTAGCTCCTCTCCCAAGCTTACGGTCCCCGATACGGATGAATCCAAGGCTTCGGATGTCAGAGACGGCTCGAGCGTTGCCATTATTCCAGATGGCCCGCCGCAGCCGACCTTTGAACCGCCTCCGTCATCCACTTTACCACCAGCCAGGCCCCAGCCCATGCCCATTACCTCCGGGCGATATGGCACGCACGATTCAAGCGTTCGACGGGCGCCCTATACCCACCCGACGAAATGGTGGCGGCAAGAGATGCATCCAATGCAGGATCCGCAATATGCGAATCGGCGCTTGTGTGTCTCGTAAGTCTTCAGTCTGCCACATAAGCTCACGCCTCCCAGTCTTCCATTCCCTGTCCGCCTCGAGAAACTCCGTATTCTCATGTACGACCATTTCGGCAGGTATGGTCGTATTCGCATGGTGTAAGTGTTGCGCTTGATTCGGTGAAACTGACACACCAGCCAGCCCATCATCGAAGAGGGCGATCAAGCGGACACAGTGTTTGTCATCTTCCATGTGAGTTCCTCTCCAATCTAAGAGGCCACACTGATGGCAGAACGTGGAAGACTTCCAGAAATGCCTGAATGATCCCGAAGTCATCCATGTCATTTTCCGGTCATCCAGTCGCACTCCGATGGTTCCCTTCGACATCCAGGTCCATCATGCGCCATACACCTTGTCGCAATCGATCTGGATTGCGTTGACAGGCCCCCGCCCTGACGCCCGTTCTCGCTCTGCCTCTCCACCCCATCTTAGGGGCGATAGTGCCAAGGCGGAAGATCTAGCGATGCTCGATACTCGTCCTCTTCCCCCCGAGCTCACTCTTTGGGCTGTGCCGACTGTTTGGCGAAACGGCAGGCGGTGGCACCGCGTGTTTATCACTACGCCGGGGCATAGTACGGAGGACTTCTTCAAGCAAGTCAAAAATGAGACAGGAGAGGAATGTCGCGTTATCACCAGGATCGAACTTGGCCGTCGCGTTAGGGAGAAAGAGGTGAGTCCTCATGGCACGGGTGAATGCTTATCCGGCAGATTCTGCCCCGCCTTGTCGAGTGCTTTACAGATGTGCTTCGCATTCATCCACCCTCAGAGCAAACCAATGGCGGTTGGATCTTTGAATGCGCCGGTCGGCGAGATGTGGACGAACTGCGCACTGTAAGTGCCGTTGGGTGTCCAGTGGCCATCGACTGACACAAAGGTTGTCCATTCCACACCCGGCATCACGATTCGCAATGCTACCAGCGAGGAGTTGCGGGCTACGTCAATGGCTCCAACCCAGGCTTCTTCGCCGCCAGCTGGACCACCAAGCGAAGGGAATCTGTCGAAGGCACACTCGGCGGTTGCGTCCTCTGGTAGTTTGAGCTTCAAGGACCCGTCGCCGCCAGCGAGCCAGCCAGGGCGTCCTCACTCGCATCGAAGTTCGCAAGCGCCGACGTCGCCAGCCCCACAGTCGCCAGCCCCACAGTCGCCAGCCTCACAGTCGCCAATCGAGGGCCAAGAGACCTTCGCGTCGCAAGCACCGAGCGAATCTCATCGCTCAACGTCAACGGACGCGCAATACCCAGATTTAATCCGCTCTCTGGTGCTCACGTACCGCGGACGGCAATTGCGCGAGGAGGTTGAGGATGGCGTTTCGCGGTATATCGACGACGCCGCCGTCTTCGTTGGCCGGCTAGTCAAGACGCAAGAGACTCAGCTAACCCTGTTCAAGCGGTTCGAGCGCTATGGGAAGATTGTGAGTGCCCACGTCAGCGTGTAACTGATGATAGGCGACCATCGAGTACAATCCAGTCTCGCTGTCTGCGACGCAATCGACATTTGGAACCGCTCGTATTCTGTATCAAGACAAGCTGTCCGCACGTCTTGCAATCGAGCATGAGGTTCGTGATGGTGCGCGTTCGGAGCTTACCGCAGAATGGTGCTATGTCGTTTGGTTCAGCCTTAAAAGTCGAGCCTCGGCGTGTGCTTCCGCATGATGTGCAGGTGGGTTGCATAGTCGCGCGTTTCTGACACCAGGCTCGTGAAATGTACTTGGATGGCCACGGCCGAGCCATCAGCCCGTCTATGATGTCCCAGTACACGCCGCCGTCTCCTCCGGCCCTGCCTCAAGCTCAGCTCTCCGACAGCACTGCTGTGCCTCCCCTTACCCACAATGTCCAGTGGTTCAACGACACTAGGAGCGCGACGCCCATGCAACCCACACCGCACGGTTTCATGCCGACACCCATGTCCGTTCCCGCAGCGAGCGTCTGTGGCACAAGTCAGGATGCTCAACAGATGGTTATGCCTGTAAGTGAATTGTGAATGGTTTGAGCTGACAAGAAGGTGATGTGGCCGATGGGTGTAGGCATGTACCCTTGGGACGCCATACCGTCGCATGTAGCCGCAGCGCCCATGCAAGGTACCACAACGTCGGCCATGTTCCTGCCTTCTGTCGGAACCCCCTCCGCAAGTGCGATCCCGACGGTTACCAAGACTGTGCGCAAGTTGTCGATCAGTGAGAGCAAGTCGTCAGGTAAGAAGGCTGCCGGTACCTCCACGCCCGGGACCCAGGTTGGAGCAACTCGCGCCTCTATCAGCAGAGCCCAAATCGGCGCTTCGAAACCAGTTAGTGTCGCCTCAAGTGCCAGATCTGAAGCGGCGACGAACCGTAGTATCCCCCTCGGCCACCCCCGCGTCATTCGCACCACGTTCAAGGATGGCGTCTTCACGCCCCACTACGATCCCAAGGAGCTTAAGGAGTGGCGGGAGGCCCACGGCATCCAGGAGCGTCCTCCTCGACCTCCGGCTCCAGCCGACCACGCGCCGCTCCCTCTCCTGCCTCTGAGGACTGGTGGTCACGAGCCCCCTGCCACGACTGCGCCTCCTTCAGTCCACGGCTATTCAGTCGACAACACCTTTGTTCGTCCTCACGCCCGCAATGACTGTCCTCCAGGAAGCCCCTGCAGGAACGAGCACGCGCCGTCGCAAGAGCATGCTCGCGCACCGTTGGGAACGGCCGACAAGTCGAGCACAATATCGGACGACGACCAGCGTCGACTCGACGAGGCTGTCGCTCGCCAGACGGCAGACTCGGCAGCTCGCGAGCAGATCCGCGCCCAGATAACCCGCAACATACAACTCGACTCGCCTTCCGGGGGCCACAAGCTTGTCCCCGTTCCCGTTCCGTTCTCGACGACTGGTGTACAGTCGTCCCCTGTTCGCCAAGGCTCAATTGGTCAGCATGGAGGTGGACGCGCGCAGAAGCCCGAGCCTCGCAAGCGCAACCCCAAGGAGCGTCCAGCGTCGCTCCCCTTCACTCCGAAGGCCGTGCGGCAGAAGATGGCAGTATCGGTGCCACAGAGTGTAGCAGGTGAGATGGGAGGCGCGAAAGAGATGGGTGGTGGTGAGGGCACCGACAGTGGGCCCTGTAACGACGATTATGGCGGCTGGTGACCAGAGTGTGAAGTACCGCCCGAACGCGTGGAGTGATGATGGTGCATAGGCGAGCAAGCAGAGATGCAGAGTGTCGATATCATGTAGACTTCGTATGTATGCAAGAGTGTGTAGCTGTGCCCAAACAGTAGTGCATGGCCAGCATGGCCGGGGTCGATCCAACGAGTCAGGCACGAAACGTGGTTGCCACGAGTGCCACACCCACATTTCCCCAAATTTCCGCAAAACTCCCAAAGTTCGCGGCGAGCATCCTCGACCAGGTCATCCAAGTGCCAGCGCTCTCTTAGATCGTCCAGCAAAATCAGCCAAAATGGAGAACGACCGCGGTGAGTAGCGGCGCTGGCGGCGTCGACGACGGCGACGAGGGAGTGCGTGCTGACGGCAGGTGTCCTTGTTGACCTCTACATCCCCCGCCACTGCGCGGCTACCAGTGAGTGTCGAAGCGCGTGGGTGCGGGATATGGTGGTGGTGGGACTGGGCCGGATGGGTGGACTCGACTCAGATGGACTCGACTCGACATGGCGACGGCGACAGCCACGATATCGACGAGACGAGCGCGCGGATATCAACGAACGCGGGCGCGGGAATGAGAAGGAAGGCTGGTGTGAAGAAGGGATGCGGAGTGAGGAGGGCAGACGAGCAAAGCGCAGTGATGGAGAAGGGCAGACGAGCAGCGACGGCGTGGAGCATCCTGCCGTCGTTGTCGTTCTCATCCATCACTTGCTCTGAAGTCGTCTGTCCTGCTCCTTCCGCGGCAGCCTGCCCTTCAGCCCCCCTTTTGTCCTTCACATTTCTTCGCGCACCTCAACTTCCCCTTTCGACTCGACCTTTTCCTCTCCCCTCCCCTCTCATCTTGCATCCGACTGCATCCCCTCTGCGAACGTCGAAGCGAATCCCCCGCCTACCTTGTCCGCCTACATTTTTCCAGCCGCAATCCCGTCCAGCCGCAACCCACCCCAACCCCCACCCACCCGACCCGCCGCGCCCAACCGGTTTGGACGCAGACTAACCCCAGACCGCCTCATCACGGCCAAGGACCACGCGTCGATCCAGATCACCGTCGCCGACGTCGACGCCGACGGCAAGGCCATCAAGGGCCAGGGCACCACCATCGCTCTCTGCGGCAAGATCCGCCAGCAGGGCGAGGCTGACGACGTGAGTCCGAGAGCGAGAGCGCGCGAAGCGTGCGCGAGCGGTCGTGCGAGCTTGCCGGCTAGCCGGTGTGCTGTGCGAGCGCCCCGGCGTGCCGGAGCTGGCAGGAGAAGCTTGGGAGAATGGGATGGGGATGGCTTGAGGCTGGGCGAAGTTCGAAGATTCTCCCTCTCTTGCCCTTCCCATTCCTCCTCTCCCGCTCTGCGCTCGACAAATCCGTTGAACAACGCTCACACCCAGTCGATCAACCGCATTGCCACCAAGGAGGGTCTCCTCAAGGGTGTCTGGACTTACACCCGGTAAACACTGGGCGTAGGATGGTGTATGCATAGGTCGATACATTCGCTTGGGTCGTGTCGTGTGGTTGAGAGCTTGTGCAAGTGGGGGCGGGGGTCATGCCGGCGAGTTGGATGTGCTTTTGTGTCAGCGAGGGAGAGGAGAGGAAACTAATAGCATGTCGCGCGCGGGAGCGCTGCAACACGAGCACTGAGTACGGGGAGACACACTCGCCTTCGCCGACGTAGAGCTGAGTTTGGCAATGTCTGCGCCGTCTCGAGCCTGACGCTGCACTCCAGCACACAACATTTTGACGGAGGTGCCTCTCTGCCTTGCTACACTGACCGTCTTGATAGCAAACCCGAGCTGAACGAAGCGCATCTTAACGAGGCGCATCTTATCATCCCTTTGTCGTCCGTCTCGTTGGCCGGTTTCGGCTTGACGAAGTCATGCGAGCTCGTTCTGCATCCAGCTACGGTATGCCCCGCTACTTCTGTACCCTTCATCACGCCGTCCTTCGGGCATGACACCATGTCGTAGCTGGAGAAAGCACTGGATACGACTCATGGCGCTGGGGGGCGTAAAGGGCGCCACCCGCCTCTAGCTTGCCTTTCGTCCAGTCGATCAGATTTTGCTATCAGACACCTCCTGGCCATCAGCTCGGCCAACCGGCCTGCACATCACTACACATCACTGCACTGCACTGCACATCTCAACACATCACTGCACATCACGGCATGTCGGGCACATCGCAGCACAGCTAGCACATCTCGACACAGCGCTGCACTGCATCACACTGCTCAGCGCTAAAGCAGCCCCTCGCATCTCCACATACGCTGCAGACGCTCGACATTCGGCACGCCAGCGACAATCCAAGGCGCCCTCTGACACAACCGAGTCTTCCCGAGATGATCTCCACGTCCCATGCCAATCTCTGATCCTGTTTCACGCCACGCCACGGAATGCCATGCCACGCCCTCTTGGGCGCAAGACGAGCGTTTGGCAGACGCGCGTCGAAAGGAAGGAGCAAGGCCGGCACGGGGGATGGGGGAAGGGGGCAAGAGGCTCGGCACAGCCTATCTGTGTTAGCCATAGTCAGTAAGGAGGTTTGCCGTGATAGACGGGAGACAGCGCTGTGCGGCTAGACCGACCGCGGTTAGATGGGAGTATCCGGATGCTCAAAGGGAGGGAGCGCCTATCAGTCTTCACTGGCTCCGATACTCAGCAGCTGGTGCTACTGTGTGATGTGAGAAGCAGGCGGGCAGTGAGTTCGTTACAGCGATAGACCAGTCGAGCAACGTCGCCGATATTGGACGTTGCCATGTTGCAGTGCTCGGAGTCGCCTCGCGTATGGTGGCAATTGCACGCGGGCCACATGAGAAAGGACACCACGAGCCTCTTATCACGCGCAGCCTTCGGGTGGATATGGGCCGTGAGAGCCGAGGGAGAGTGCACAGCGCCCTAAGGACATCACGCCCTCCCGCCTATGTTGGTAGAGCCATTATAGTTAACGAGTATGCCTTCTAGTGCAGTTCCATGCCGTGCCTAGAGCTTGGCGGCGCACGAAAAGCAATCGCCGATTATGTGGTCTGTCGCGGTGGGTTCCGAAGCGGATGCAGATGCAGATGCGCGCAGACGCATGGACGCAGATGCCAAGGGTCAAACGGCCAGAATAGGAGGCGGCGGCGTCGAGGAAAGCGAGTAAGCCGAGGGTACGAGTAGTGGGCAGTGCTGTGTCTAGCTCTACACCTTGGCTGCGCGTCTGCGCGGCTGCACCTCGGTCTGCACCTGCCTGCGCCACAAATTGTGTGCCCAATCCCAAGATAGGTTACGACTCTTTCGTGTTTGGTCCGGGTCCAGGTCCAGAATCCGGGTCCGGCCATTCAAAATCCTCGCGAGACCTTTGGCCTTCTGGCCCTGGCAGCTGACGGACGCGCCGCGCGCCCCGCACAGACAGAACGCAAAGGACTCTGCAAAGCGCCCTCTACACATGCTCGCCCCATCAGTGATATGGCTGATGCAACTGCTTGCCTAGCTGACAACAAGCTCCCTAGCTCGCAACGCATAGCACAGTTTAGAAGTCCATATACATGAATCAGAGTCCAGTCTCAAGTAGCCAGTCTAGGAATAAAGAGAGAGGGAGAGTAGGGCTAGACTTGCCAGGGCTCGCTTAGGCGAGGAGGGCGATGATGGAGCCCGCGGCGAGGGCGAGCGAGGGGACGAGCGCGCCGGCACCCGAGGCGGGGGTCGAGACGTTGGGGGGAAGCTGCAAGTCAGCGGTGGTCAGACGGGAGGATCATGGCGGGGGTGATGGAGTATCACACGCGCCAGCCGGAAGTACTCACAACACCGCTAGACGAGGCGGCAGCGCCCGAAGACACGGGGCTCGAGGCCGAAGCACCAGCGCCCGACGAGACGGCCTTGGAGGCGCTGGGAGCAGCCGACGAGGCGGCGGACGAGGCGGCGGACGAGGCGGCCGACGACGAGGCGACGGCGGTGCCCTCCTCAATGTCGAAGTAGCCCGACTGGGCGAGGATACCGCCCTGCGAGTTGAGGAAGTTGATTCTATAGTCTGGGTGTCAGTGATTATCCAGCAAAGAACGGTTGGTGCACACGACTTACCGGTGCCGACGAACGAGGCGTCAGGGGTCCACGAGTACGAGCCCGCCGAGGTCTGGACGTCCTCGGCAACCTCCTCGGTCGAGAAGGGGTTCTGGATCTGGACAGCGAGAGTGAAGGTCTCGGGGTCGGTCGAGACGGCCTGCGGTTAGTGTTGAACACGCATGCGACACTGCGACGCGCTGGAAAGACGCGACGGCCGAGGGCTCGGTGCAACAACTCACGTCCCACGAGATGGTCTGAACCTGGCCGGCGGTCCAGAGGGTGCCGTTCTCGGGCGAGGTGATCTGGATGGCCTTGGCGGCAGCGGCGAAGAGGAGGAGAGTAGCAGCGAGCATTGCGATAATGTGAAGTAAAGGTGGTTGGGTGTGGTGAAGAGTTGAGAGAGTTGAAGGTTTAAGTTGAAGAAGAAGCGACGTTTAAAGAGTGTTGGCTACGCGACAATGTAGTAAGGATGAGAGAGTCGAGAAAGTAGTGATGGAGGAAGAGACGGAAGGAAAGAAAGAGGAATGCTGGTTGATAGCAGACCGACGCGAACAGGTCGCTGGCCTGGCCGGCGGCTGGAGCGGATCCTCGCGCCGCCCCCTACACAGCTATACAACTTAACACAGGCCCACCGCGCCCACCCTCAAAGGCCAAAGGCCATCCGTAGCATCTGGCGCCCACGCAAACGCGCAAACACCCCCGTCTACGTGATACTACTACTCAATACAGACCATGCAAGCCATGCAAAGCCATACAGGCCTCGACTCGAGATTACCTGACTGTAAACAAAGGGGCACACTCTACGACAACTACCCCAAATGCTGTACTCTGAGCATTGTCCCAAAAGGACACCCTCTACGCCCTCGACACACCCTCTACACCCCTCGACCCCCCCGACGCGCAAAGGGGAACGCGTTAGATCAGCCAGAGTCTCGAAATCCCTGCTTCTCAATTCGCGGCCATAACTCGCCTGTAGCATCAGTAGGTCGGTGCGGCGGACGCGCTCGGACCCAGGAGGAGGCACACGAGGGGTACACTTGCCGCCGGAAGCCCAGAGGACTACGAGTCCTTCTGCTTCTCTGAACCGTTACAGCAATAGCCTGCGATAGCTTGCGGGCATGAATTGATTACGAGGGCCCAATTCACAGTTCCTCGAGTGGTGGCGTCGAAGCAAAGGGACTATCCAAAAATGCTTGCGACGCCGCCGGAACTTGTAGAACTGTAGAGCCTTCCTTGCCCGACGCGCGCCAGCCAACGGAGAACGCGTCGCTCCTTTTGGTACAAACAAGGCAGGTGCAACATTTTGCTTCCGCCCCAAATCACTTTAATCACACGCATTTTACCGCGCAGATCTCTCCCTTCTTGCCATCGCCACAGGTTCCCAGGCACGACCCGCTAGATCCCTTCGTCCAACGCTGTGCCAAGCAACTTCCAACGCGCTCTCATCACCAACCAACTTCCAACACATTATTTCTCAACGCCAACTCGCTCTCCACATTCCACATTCACTTCCAACTCCCGCTGCGCTGGACGCACGCACGTCGACGTCCTCACCTCGAGATCGCAGTACACACCTTCACGAACCTGCTACGATGCTTCGCGCTATCCTCTTCCCCCTCCTTGCCGCCCTCTTCCTCCCCCTCGTCCTCGGTATGTCGCCTCCTCCACCCCTCGCCTCCCTCTCACGCCATCTTTCCTTCATACTCCGTCGCTAACCTCCAGCCCAGGGCCTCGGCGCGTCGACCATCTACTGGCCCGTCATCAACCCCACCCCCGACAGTCCCTGGGTGCGCGGGCAGAAGAACCTCCTCGCCTGGCGCGTCGCCGGCGGAACCGGTGTCAACGCGTTCGAGATCGAGCTCCACCACTGGTCGCGCAAGGTCATGAACGGCGCCTACAAGATCGCAACCCGCTTCCCCAACGAGCCCCTGCCCGGCCGCTACGCCAACCTCGGCGGGGAGATCGAGGTCGACCTCAGCGGCGACGTGCCCACCGGCGACGGCTTCGTCATCTCCTTCAGCTCGTCCTTCCACGGCAAGGTGTATGCTGTGTCTGAGCCGTTCTCGATCCTCGACACACCGCCCGCCAACTACACCGACAGGCCTGCGGGCTTGCCAGCGGCGACCGTTAGTGTGGGGATCTCTGACAAGCCCAACCCGACCCAGCAGTGGCCTCTCACCCTCACCGGTCAGCCTGACACGACGAGCAAGTAAGAGTCTCCAGAGACTCGTAGCACTGCGCATGGCGCGCAGTTTAGACATCATGACTTGACGCCCGTATGTATGGATACTGTGCTATAGTGCATTTCACGACAAGAGTGCGGTGCAGGTGTGGGTGGCGAATGAGGACTGGTGACCTTTGGCATCGCCTGAAACGGCATGAAGCGGCCAGCTACGCAAGCTGGGTGTTGTATTGACCCAGGGAGCGGTGCGGTGTACATGCCAGTCCCGATCTGCGTTCATGTTCACGAGCCACAGAGCACTGCAATGATGATGGTGCTAGAAGTTCTCTCATGCTTATCGACGGATCATCTCCCAACCGGACGAACTTCACACGTATACATGCCCTATATTCCTCTACTCCTTCGCGACCTCAACGACACGCCCCTCCCGACTAGACTTGTTGCCCATCTCGATGATGCGCATCGTCCAGATCGCCTCCTCGGGCTTGACGGCGAGCTTGCTAGCGTCGCCGCTGGAAATGGCCTCGTACATGCTCTCGTAGATGGCGGGGTACCATCCCTTCTGGCTCTCGACCTTCTCCGAGCTCCACTTGCCGTCGGTGCAAGTGCTGAGCTCGGCCCAAGCCTCCTCGCCCTCGACGCCGTAGCCCTCATCGCGCACCTTCTTGCCGGCGCGGAGGAAGGGCTCCTGCGGGTCGAGCCCGAACTTCTCAAAGCACCCGAGCCCGCCCTTGACGAGGTAGCGCAGCTGCTTCGGCACGCTCGACAGAATCGACGCGCCGAGGTGCACTGCGAGCGGCGCCTTCGAGCCCTCCTGTGGGGGGTAGTAGAGGGTCATGGAGAAGGCCTCGTCGAGGCCGAGGCCGCGCTCGTCGTAGTTCCGGCACTGGACGCGCTCCGGGACACCGAAGAGGTTGATCGCCTGGTCGATGATGTGCGACCCGAGGTTGTAGATCGCCTCGTTGTGCTGTCCGGGTGCCTCCTTCCATCCATTCGGCTTGTGGTCCGCAGGAAGAGGGCGGTAGCGGTCGAAACGGGAGTGCATCTCGTGCACGGGGCCGATCTGCTGTGAGCGCGACTCAGAGCAGCCGAAGGCTGCGAAGTGGGGCGAGTACTGAGCTGAGCAGGGCATATTGCGAGGAGTGACTGTCGGTTCCCGGCATCTGCTCGCCCTTCCGCTCATAACACAGGCCGACTAGCACTCACCTTGCCAGACTTGAGCACCTCCTTGAGGGTGAGGAAGTCGGCGTCCCACCGGCGGTTCTGGTAGACGCAGAAGACGAGGTTCTTGCTCTTGGCGAGGGCGGCGAGCTCCTCAGCCTCAGCGACGGTAGGGGTCACGGGCTTCTCGACCATGACTGGGGTCAGCGGTTGGTCGGCGCAGCAAACTGCAGGCGAGGAGGCGGAGAACGGCTAGCTGCCGCTAGGCGAGCTTTCTCGCAGCCTCTGCGGAGCGTGCACGGCAAGACTCCAGAGCTTCGCAAGACGCCAAATCTTGCGTGTAACCCGCATTCGCCGCCGCTGCGCCTTCGGGGCTACTTGGGACTCACTGTGCTTGCCAGCTTCGAGGGCAGCCTTGGCATAGTCGTAGTGGGTGTTGTTGGGGGTCGAGATGACAACCTGGTGTCAGTGTTCTGGTACTTGTCCGGGCGAGAACAGGTCGGCGACGAGTCTGACGCCTTCTCAGACCGCGTGCTAGCACGAGTCACTATGGCATCTCTTCACGTGCTAAGACCACCCCCAACGGCTTCCATCTCGGAAAGGCTGTCATCTTGGCAGTTGCTCAACCAACCGCCCCTCGACTGCATCTTCCGACTCCCTCCCAACTCGCGCTCCAAGCTTAACCCCGACAGGTTACTCACCACATCAACATCCTTGTCGTTCACGACCTCCTCAATAGTCTGCACGACCTTGATCTCATCGCCGCAGATCTCCTTCGCCTTGCCGCGCCCACTGCGCTCGAGCACGGAGTGGAGGACAAACTTGTCCGGCAGCGCCGCGACGAGCGGGTAATGGAAGGCCTGGAGCGAGAGGCCGGTGCCGAGGATCGAGACGCGGAGGGGGGCCATTGTGTGTGCTTGTGGTTGAAGGTTGGAGATGCGGAGGGTGGAGGGAGGTGAAGAAGTCGAGTTTGTCGAGCTGTTTATGGGCACCTGTGGCATGGTGGAGGCTGGGGTGACACGCAGTAGAGACGGCTGCACACGGTTGTTGGAGGAAAGTAGCTGAGCAGTTCAGCCGATCACGTGCCGGCTCTCCCGCCTTTGCCGCCGGCTCCGCCTCGTCGACAGGCCGACCATTTGCTGCTGTTCGTCAGTATTCAGGGCTCCTGGAGCGAGGCAGATCTTGCTGATGCAGCCTACCATAGTACTAAGATCGATATGACGAGCCCTGGCGGGGTGGAGTGTGTGCGGACGGGGTGGGGGAGGAGAGGGGAGGGGCGAGGCGGACAGGCTGTCCGCTCTGGAACACCTCCGACAATGCCTCTTATGCTCACACCGTGACGATGCATTGTTCTTTGCGTTGCTTACCAAGAGTGTGAGTCAGACGAGGGCGGAGACCTAACTTGTTCTCTTTCGTTGCTCACTTCTCTATGCATTGGAAGGATCCGAGTCGATCCGAGAGGATGTCGCCGTGGTTAGTAAGGTTAGTAACCGGTCCGTCGGTCCGGTCAGTGGTTAGTTTCAACGGCGTGGCGGTCACATCGTTCTCGAACACTCTGTCGCGCAGCTCGAGTCAGTCAGGACCGTAAAGTTGAAGGCCAACGGTACATATGAGACAGGTAGAGCTTGGAAGAGCTGTGTGGTATCCTTCATCAACCTGCATCGCTGCCATCGACCACCTTTGAGTGCCGTAGGTGGGTTTCGGGTGCACCACTGTGTAGGTGTCTCAGAGTAGAGATGGGAGATGAGGGGACAGCGGAGCACAGAGGGAAGCATGGGAGCAGATCGGAGGTCGTCCATATGCGGCGTCTTCCATTACAGGCCCGTGGTGACTATGTTCGGTAGACGAGCGAATGTTGTGAAGTTGTAGTTGTCGAACTGGTAGATCACTCCCTCAATGCATTTCACCAGTCCATCTACGCCTCGAGAGCAAGCGACATCAGCATTCTTCGGCCCTCTGTGCTCCTACGCTCCCTCCGAGCTCCGCTATAAAGCTCTACCGCCCCGGCCGTCCTGAGTAGGCCGAGCACCGTCGCCGCCGCAACATCCCACCGAGCCCTGCCGGCATCCGGCGCCGGAGACCGGGCCGCCGGTCGGACCGGCCCCTCCCCCACCTCCACTTGCAGGTCGTCTCCCACCTGCACTACTACTTTAGTTGCCCACACTCGCTCTCGCACACGTCGACACTGTTCACGTTCAAGAGCTCGTAAGGCATCATGGGCTCAGCACAAACACATTCGGCGATGGGGAGCTCGACAAAAGCGCCGGCGAGTGATCGCCATGGCGATCCGACAGAGTCCACGCCGCTCCTCACAGCGGTCGGGCAGGCATACGGATCCTCCCCCTCCCCCTCCCCTTCCTCCGACCTCGACCCCAAGCCCACACCCACACCCACGCCCCTCCCGATCCGCCAGCTGTCCATCGTCCTCTTCCTCCGCGTGACCGAGCCGATCTCGTACCTCGTCTGCTTCCCGTTCATCAACCAGATGCTCCTCGACATTGGCGTGGTGGACGATCCGCGGCGCGCGGGATTCTATGCCGGTATCGTGAGTCGCCCAACCCCAGAAGGGGTGTAAGAAGGGGAGCGGGCTGACGGCAGGTCGAGAGCGTGTTTGCGTTCACGGAGCTCCTCACTGTGTTCCATTGGGGCAAGCTGAGCGATCGTATTGGCAGGAAGCCGGTGCTCTTAATTGTGAGTCCTCGGAGTGTGGGGTGGTCTACTTGCGTCAAAGGGAACTATACTGGCTCTGATCCAGCTCATGGAGAGCTGTCTGGACGTCTTTCCAGTTTCCAGCTCTCCTAGACCACTGTCCCTCGCCGCTGCTCCCTTCCAAGGGGCCCGCTGACCCCAGGGCTGCGCCTTCTCCTTCCTCTCCGCGACCCTCTTCGGCCTCTCCGCTTCTCTCCCTGCCCTCGTCCTCACGCGCGCCATCAACGGCCTCGCGAACGGCAACGTTGCCGTGCTCAAGAGTGTCATCGGCGAAATCACGGACGAGACCAACCAAGCGCGCGCATTCAGCCTCTTCCCGCTCAGCCTGGCGATCGGCACGATCCTCGCCTCCATGATCGGCGGCTACCTGTCCAACATTACCGCGACGTTCCCCAGCCTCAGCGCCGTCCCGCTGCTGGTGAAGTATCCTTACTTCCTCCCGTCGTTTGTGGCCGGCTTGTTCCCGGCACTGAGCGGGCTGATCGCGATGGTATGGATGGAGGAGACGCTGCCGAGGGACGACAAGCCCTCTATCGAAGGAGAGGGAGGGGATGAACAGAGCGGGGACGCAGGCGACAGCGGCGAAGACACCTCCGCCCTCGCCCTCCTCCGCGACCCGCCCCTCCGCCTCCTCATGTACTCGTTCACCCTCCTCTCCCTCGAGGCGATCTCGTACCAGGCCCTCCTCCCGCTCTTCTTCTTCACGCCCGTCCCCGACGGCGGACTCGGCTTCACCGAGGCGCAGATCGGTACCGCGCTCAGTCTGCGCGGCATAGCGACGATCGGGGTGCAGCTGTTCGCGTTCGCGCCGCTCGTCACGTGGATCGGCGCGACACGGCTCTACCGCATCCTGATCGCGCTGTACGTTCCCACGTTCCTGTTGCTGCCCGTGCTCAACGTGCTCGCGAGAGCGGGCAGCCCCGGACCGGAGTGGGTGGGCGTCGGGGCCGTGCTGTGGCTCGGCGCCGTGTCGAATATGGCGTTCGCGTGTAATCTCATCATGACGAATGATGCCGCGGATAGAAAGTCGCTCGGCGCGTTGAACGGTGAGTCAAGACGAGGGAGGGAGAGAAAGTGGGGGTATGTGGCAGCGAGCTGGCAACGGCCCGACACGACTCTCAGCGAACCTCGACCACTAGCCTACAACTGGAGCAGCGCTCACGCCAGGCCTGGCTGCCTTCTTCTCGGCATGTACCCGTGTCGTCGGCCCTGGAGCGGCCAACGCCCTGTTCGCACTCAGCGTCGACCGGCACGCGCTGGGCGGCAACCTGATCTGGGTCGTTATGGTCGTCGTGGCCCTGCTGGGATGGCACTCGAGCCTGGGGTTGAAGCGCGAGTATAAGAAGCGCGAGTAGGTGGGCGTCCTGTTCGCGTCGGCGAGGTTAGTGCTGGAGAGTGAGAGCGGGGGAGATGAGTGGACAGAGCTCAGCGAGGATGGTGGGATGATCTGCCCTGGCAGGCATCTTCTGCATGTATGAGTAGTGCTAGATGCCGTTAGTGTCGTACGTTATGTCAGCTGCATGCCTGAGGTTCAGTGTGAACCATTACCGTTTCTTCTAGCAGAGGTTTGCAGCGGCCGCGATTGGATACCACTTGACAAGACTCCCCCATGTTCATGCTCCTGTCCAACTAGGCGCACAGAGCGGCCAGCCAGTAGATGGCTTAAGCAAAACTTTGTTGCATTGGCTATTTGGCAAGACAAGAAGGTGCCCGTGGTGCAGACATGTTATCCGCTGGACGACATCTCTACGCGCGCGGCTTACGCCACCTCGTCCTCCTCGTCGACCTGGAAGGTCAAGGGCGAGAAGGCATAGCCGCCCGCCTGATAGAACTTGCCGGCGAACTCGACCTAGAATGTCAGTCACAGCCCAAACCCATCTAACAGAGCGCAGACTCACCCAGTGGAGACGCAGGGCGTGCAGGAACGCCGACAGACCCTCCATGACACACAGGATGCAGATAGTGAGCGTGAACCACATGGCGAAGATGGCAACGAGGTAGATGGTGCCGAAGATGAGACCGCCCTCGTACTCGAGCGCACCGGCCATGGTCATGTCGTACAGCACCTCGGAGAGCTGAGCGTGCGCAAGCGACAGCGCCCAGAGACGGAGGTAAGACGCCGTGTTGGAGATACAGCCGAGGCAGAACTCGATGGTGTGGATGACCTGGTGGACGACGATCTCGCCCATGTCGAACTCGTGGTGCTCGTCGTCATCGTCGCGGGCGACGGGCTGGCCGGCGCCCTCCTCCTCGTCCTCGAGGTCACGGTCGGACGAGGTCGAAGGGCGGCCGTTATCGGTGGCACCGAGGCCCTGGTAGCCCTGGGCGGCGATGGCCTTGTGCTCCTTCCACTCAAGGTAGGGGAGGGTGCAGAGCATCCAGGGGACACAGGCGAGGGCGACAAGAAGAAGGATGGTCTGGAAGAAGCCCTGTCCGCTGTACAGCTTGGAGCCATCGGGAACAGTGCCCGGCGAAAGGAACATGTAGATGAGCATGTTGAGGAGGCCAGGAGGAGGGAGGTCGGACTTGGACCAGTCAGTAGCCCACTTGTACAGGATGCACAGGATGAGGTAGCCGAAGATGCACCACATGAAGAGGATCTGGGGGACAAACTCGGCCCAGATACGCCTGCGCTGCTTGAACTGGATGAAGTTGGGAACGTTGAGGCAGATGGCAAAGGTCATGTGGAGGACACCAATGACAATGGACATCTTCATCTTGTAAGAGTTGATGAAGATGAGCGCGTTGTCCGCGCCATGCCACAGAGGGTCGAGACCGAAGGGGTAGCGGTTGTCGAGAGGCGTGGCGCTGACGAGGCCAGACGGGTTCTCGGGCCAGGCCCATCCCGACTTCCAGATGTACATCGACTTCGAGAAGATGTCGTTGTACATGAAGCCGGTGAAGATGGAGAAGAGGCCCATGAGAACGATGATGTAACGACCGTAGAAGAAGGTCTGGAACATCTCACCACCCTTGCCGATGAGGCTGTTCTCGAAGAAGATCATAGCCGCCGCGGAGAGAGCAGCGAGGATACCGTGACCGACATCACCGAACATACAGGCGAAGAGGAAGGGGAAGGTGACGACGGTGAAGAGACCAGGGTTGACCTCCTTGTAGGTGGCCACACCGTACGCGTCGATGATTGACTGGAACGCCTCGGTAAACTTGTCGGTGCGGTGGAAGGTGGGCGGCGTCTGCGTGGTGCGCAGCTCAGAAAGAACCGCGGGAACAGAAGTACCGGCAGTCTCGGTCGCACGGCGAAGGCCAAGCTGAACGGCAGTGATGTCCGAAGTGGGCGTCCAGCCCTCAGCGACGAGGGTCTTGCGGCCCTGGTCGAAGGAGAGCAGGTTGAGGGTCTTGCAAACCTCCTCCTCCTTGCGAACAGCATCCTTCCAAGCCTCTAGGGCCTCGGCGATCTTGCTAAGCTCAACGCGGCGAGTCTGCGACACGTTGTACAGAACAGCATCGACGTCCTCCAGACGAGTTTGAGTCTCGCGGAGCGCGTCAGCACGCTTGTCGGGCGCCGAGTCAATCTGGTAGAGGGTACCGCCCATGGACTCAGCAACCTTGCGGATCTTGGCAAGGAGCTCGGCGCCGTGGGCGAAGATGATGAACACATCCTTGTGCGTGGCGACGTTGGTGACGGGGTCCACGAACGGCTCCTCAATCTCAGAGTAGTTCATGTACAAGTTGCCGCGAAGAACGCGCCAGAGGATGCGTTCGAAGGTGGGCATGCGCGAGCGCTCGATGGTGCCCGCGACAAACTCGAGGTCAAAGCTGCCGCCGATGGTGTCGCGAGGGAGGGCGCCGTACTCGCCAGCCGCGTCGAGGAGAGGCGTAGTGCCACTGTCGTCGATGTCGAACGACGAGCGGATCTCGTTGTGGCGGTGCTCGGCCTCGTTGAAGAAAGCGGCCGTCTCGCGGATGACCCACTTCTTCTCCTCGAGCTCGCCCTTGCGCTTGCCAAGGTCCTCCCACGAGCGGTTCATCTCGGCGAGACGACGCTCGTGCTCCTTGAGCTTGTCGTCGAGCTCGTCGAACGCGTTCTGCGCGCGCGGGCCGACACAAGGGAACGGCGGGATGGCCGACAGGGGAGGAATGCCGACGGGGGGCTCGAGGGCCGTGATCTGCGACTTGAAGAGACGGATACGACGCGCCATCTCAGCAAGGCGACGAAGGCGCGGGGTGAAGGGGCGCTGGAAGGTCGAGAGCGTCGGGTTGAGCTGAGGGTCAGATGATGTTTCAGCGGACAGTGTGACGCACATCCTTGAACTGGAAGTTGCTCATCTCGCCGAGCTCGTAGATGGTGTCATGAGCCACCTCGGAAGGAATGTAGAGCTGCACGAGGCTCATGTCCTCGGAGCCTGTAGTGTTAGTTGGGCACCTCATCTTGCGCCAATACTGCTGTGTACTCACGGAAGAGGCTCCCCGTGTTAGCTGCCATGTTGACGATGGCCGTCTACGGCTAGCTGAGGAGTGGATGGGGGATGAGGGAGGTGTGGATGGAGTGTTGGTCGACGACGAGGAGTGATGACAGGGTGGGGACGCACGAGGCGCGGGGAGGGGCGTCACCCAACGAGCTGCAGCGAGACTGGTGACGTGGGGCGCGTGGGGGCGGTGGTGGCTTCGCATGCCTACCGAGGCCAATTTAGCATGCCTAGGTAAGTTGACGGGTGCAAATTGTCGATTTAATTTACGTTGGAAGGATGATGTAAGGCACGCGCCGTCGGCATATCGGCAGGCGCGGCAGAGCGGCCTGGCGGCATGGCGGTTAGAGAATTAGAGAGGAGGGCGGAGGATGGACTTGGCGTGGGCGAGCTGGAGAGTTCGGATCGTCGGTCCTAGGTAGAGGGCATCATCCAACGAAGCCTCTCCGTCAGGTCATCGTCTACCTGACGCCCCTCTTCGTTCCCCGTCCAACACGGTCCCCTTCCACCGTGACCCCCCATCATAAACCTCATCCTCTTTCGGAGTAACATCAACAGCTATCAACTAGACTCTCTTCCTCCTCGCGCAACCCCACTCTCTCTCGCTCTCGCTACTCGCATTTCTGTTCCTCGGTGCCTCTCGATTCCCCCAACTCCACCCCCCAACTACTGTCACCGCACGGGGAACGAAGTCATCTCTCTTCCTCTTCAAGCCTCTTCCACTGTATAATGATCAAGCCCTGACGACATCAACACCACAAATCCTCAGTACCATCTCAAGCATTCCATTCCACAAGGCTTGGCTCCTATTCAACACCGACTCGCAATAGCCCAAGCCCACCTCCATTATCCCCTTCACGATGGGTGCCCTGCAGTACAAGCTGGGCATGGCCCTGTACGGCACTCTCCTTGCCCTCGCCGGTTTCATCGCGACGATTGAGGCCATCTTCTTCGCCAGCTTAGGCAAGCGCTTCAATGTTGACTTTTACGTCGCGCGCACATTCTACTACATGTGCAGCCCGATCATCGGGTGGAACATCGAGATGGAGGGCGAGGAGCACTTGTGGAATCTCCAGGCCAACGGCCCAGCTGTCATCCTGGGCAACCACCAGAGGTACGTTCAGCGCCGAGTTGCTGGCGGCAGGCAGCGAGGGCAACGTTGACTCGCAGCATGGTCGACATCCTGTACCTTGGGCGCATGTTCCCGAAGAGAGCGGCCATCATGGCCAAGAAGTCGCTCAAGTGGGTCCCCGGCCTTGGGACATTCAGTGAGTCACCGCGTGTCACATCTTGTTTCGAACTACTTAGCTGACAGCCAGTGATGCTGTCCGGCTCTGTGTTCCTCGACCGCAAGAACAACAAGTCGGCTGTGCAGATGATGAACGCTGCCGGTGATGAGATGAAGAGAAAGGGCGTGAGTTGAGCTGTTTAACCGATACCACGCAGAAGCTCACGACAGATCTCCGTCTTCGTGTTCCCAGAAGGCACACGGCATCTGAGTGACGAGCCGCACCTCCTTCCGTTCAAGAAGGGCGCGTTCCACTTGGCTGTGCGCGCGGGCGTCCCGATCGTGCCGGTTGTGTGTGAGAACTACTCGAAGCTGCTCAAGCCGGGCAAGTACTTCAGGCGCGGAACGCTCAAGTTGCGGGGTGAGTGCAACAAACCAGCTCGAGTGCTGTTCTTGGAGCTGGGCTAACTTGCAGTACTTCCTCCCATCTCGACCGAGGGCGTCACCACCGAGGGCATCAACGACCTGATCGACCGCACTCGCAAGCAGATGCTCGACGCGCTCGTGGAGATCTCTGCGCCCGCACCAGCATCCCCATCCTCATCGACTACGTTCGTGGATCAGCAGCAGCGCAAGACCAAGAAGGCCGCCATTCCCCCTGGGGATGGTGCGGCAGTCGAGGCCGACGGCGACGCAGCGAGCGACGCAACAGACGAGACCGACGAGACCGAGGTCGACGCGTCGGTGCCCACCGACGAGTCGGACCGTGAGGTGCCCGCGAGCAAACCGGGCAAGGTGGCACTAGCGTGAGCGCGTTTGTAGCCTGAGTGTGGCATGCATGGCTCATCACATTGCTCGATCTTCTGCTTCTTTTTCTCAAACAGAATGGTGTCGGACTTCTTTCATCCAGTCGTCGGCGGCGTCGAAGGGCACATCTACAGCTTGAGTGTCGAGCTAGCTCGGCGTGGACATAGGGTAGGCCACTCACCTCTGAACTCACTGACAGAAGGTAATCGTCATCACGCATCACCACGGCCGCCGCGTCGGTATCCGCCACCTAGCCCCGGGTATCAAGGTATACCACGTCCCCTTCGTGCCAATCGCGTCCTCCGCCTCGCTCCCAAACTACCTCCTCTTCCTGCCCTACTTCCGCTCCATCATCCTGCGAGAACGCATCGAGCTCGTCCACGGGCACGGCACGCTCTCGTCCCTCGCCCACGAGGCGATGCACCACGGCCCACTCTTCGGTGTGCGCACCGTGTTCACTGACCACTCCCTGTTCGGGTTTGCGGACGCCGTCGGCGTGCTCACTAACAAGCTGCTGGCTAGTGCGCTGCGGTGTGCGGACGCTGTTATCTGCGTGTCGAATACGGGGAGGGAGAATACCGTGCTGCGTGCGGAGCTCGAGCCAGAGCGCGTGAGCGTGATCCCGAATGCCCTGGTGCCGAGCCAGTTTGAGCCCGATCCAGCGCGGGCGGGCGACCAGAGTGAGTACATTTGGGAGACAGTCCGGAGTCGGCGTTGGTGTGGGAGTGCCCCAATAGCGCGAGGCTGAGCTCTGGGAGTCGGCGGCTCCCAAACAAGTCGTCGTCCACACCCTCTTCTATTTCATGTTTCGCTCCCTCGCTTCGCTCGTGCGCTCGCTCACACCAGTCACCATCGTCGTCATCTCCCGCCTCGTCTACCGCAAAGGCATCGACCTCCTCGTCGCGTCCGCCCCAACGATCTGCGATCTCTTCCCTGACGTCCGCTTCGTCGTCGGCGGCGACGGCCCGAAGATGGTGGACCTGCTCCAGATGCGCGAGAAGTACGAGCTGCAGGACCGCATCGAGCTCGTCGGCTCTGTGCGCCCCGCGGACGTGCGCGGCCTCCTGACCCGCGGCCACATCTATCTCAACACGAGCCTGACCGAGGCGTTCGGGATCAGCATCATCGAGGCGGCGTGTGCGGGATTGTTTGTGGTCGCGACGAGGGTCGGAGGCGTGCCGGAGATTCTGCCGAAGGATATGATTGAGTTTGCGCGGGCGGATGAGGATGGTGAGTCGTCGGGGCTGAGAAGCGCGGCCGGGGGCAGTTGAGCACAATGAGCAAGTGGCGTTATCGAATGGAAATGGAACGACCGAAGGCAACGCGTCGCCACCTGTCCTACACTCCTGCCTACAAGTCATCGCTAGATCACCCAACTCGCGTGATCGCCGCCGCCATCTGCTTCATGCGCACATTTTGTCCCACTCCTATATGTGCGACCGCGCTGACAGCAGACGTAATCCGCGCCCTCACCCACGCCATCCACACGATCCGCTCCGGCCGCCACTCGCCGCTGCACGCCCACGCGCGCGTGCGGGACATGTACTCGTGGGCCGCGGTCGCGGAGCGCACCGAAGCAGTGTACGAGCGCGTGCTCGCCACGCCCCCGCGCAGCACGTATGAGCGGCTGGCGGCGCACGCGGCGGGCGGGCTGATCTTCGGCCCGATCCTGTGCTGCATCCTCGGGGTGCAGTTCTGGTTCTTGAAGTGGTTAGAATGGGTTATGCCTGCGGAGGGGATTGATCGGGTTGTGACGGGGTGGGATGAGGTTGCTTTTGGCAAGGTACGTCGCGGTGGGTGGGTGGGGCTGACGGCAGGCTGTGGAGAGGGAGAAGAAGGCGCGGGGGTATGCGTGAGAGTTGCAGAGAGAGAAGCGCGGCGTGATTGTTGAGGCGTAGAGAACAGTTCAGTGCCCATACCCAGCATTAATATCCGGTCTCCATACCATGTACCATACTTCAGTGTCCAATCCAAGGTTGCGTCAAGAGTGCATGTCCTTGCCCTAGCTACATAACCTACATAACCGTTGACCCAAATCGCTTCACTTCAAACAATCTCATACCCCACCCACGCTAACTAGCCAAACTTGGGCGGGCCTCGCCATCGGCCGCACTTGCTCACGCCTTCGGCAGCTCGGGCACCGCGACCCGCCCGAACGCCTCCTCATTGTAGTCGATCAACTCGCAGTCGCGGGGGTCGGTCTGCCCGCGCACGCCGGTCGCGATCTGCGTCTCGATGCACGCGAGGTCGAGCGGGGCGTCGAGGATGAGCACAGGGTGGTCTGGGGTCAGCTCTGCTCAACCAGGTCGCAGCTAGACAAAATACTCACGCCAAACACCAGCCTTGTAGTTGAGCGCACACCCGCTCTCCATGAGGAACGCCTTGAGGGTCTTGGGGTCAGGCCTGTCGTCCGGTCCGTTGTCCGCGACGACGACGAGGAACGTGCCGCCGGGGGGGAGGCTCGACTCGCCCATGCCGACCCACTCGGCCTTGCCCATCGGGACGAAGGCCTGGGACGTGTACGGGTGTCGCTCCATGTGGCGGATGTCGAAGGTCTGCCCGCGCACGAGGCCCTCCTTGGGCGTGGCGCGGTACACACCGATGGCGGTCTTGGCTCCCGCCTCGGCCGGGAACGTATTCTCGAGGGAGGAGAGCCACGAGAGCTTGGTGATGTTGAGCTCCTTGTTCCCGCCCACGACGGCGGTGGACGGTGGCGGGGAGTTGGGGTAGGCGCGCACGAGGTCGCCGTAGGGCGCCCAGGCCGCGTGCGTGATGGGCACAGGGTGGATGACGCGGTGGCCGTTAGGGAGAAGGGAGGCGATGGCCGTCTTGGCCGACGACGCGCCGGTCGGTGCGGGCGTGACAGGGAGGTCCTTGGGCGTGGGCGGGTCGTAGGGCGGGACGTAGATGTCGAAGTCGGCGGGGATCGTCTCGCAGTCCATCACGACGTTATCGTCGCCCGTCTGCGCGTCGACGCAGCAGTAGTCCATCCACTCGTTCACCGTCAGCATGGGGTGGTGCCACACGCCGGGGTTGTACGACACGCCCTGCGCCGCGGTGGGGAGGAACGCCTTGAGCGTGCTCATGTCCGGCCTGTCGTCGGGGCCGTTCAGCGCGGCGAGAACGACGAAAGTGCCGCCCGCCTTGTGCGGGGTCTCGCCCGGCGCCTGCCCGCGGCCCATGGGGATGAAGGCCTGCGTGGTGGCGGCGTGGCGCTCAAGCTTGGTGATGGGGATCGTAGCACCCTTGCGGACATCGAACTGGGGACCAGCGCGCATGCACGCGAGCGCAACGCCGCCCTTCTTGAGCGCGCCCTCGGGGTACGACTCGGCGACATCGGCGAGGCGGTGGAACTTGGCCGCGGTGCCCTGGTTCGCCGTGGTCACAGGGATGCCCTTGGGCGCCGACGACGGCAGGTCCCAGCCCTGGATGACCTGGCCGTACGCCTTGAACGTCTCGTACGTGAGCGGCATGGCGCGGAGCGTGATGCGCTCCGGCGCCGTGAGCTTGGTCTTGGGGTCGACAGGGTGGCCGAAGATACGGAGGCGCTTGAGGCCGCCGTCGGGGTAGATCGACATGCGGACGTGCGAGAAGACGGCCGTAGGGGAGACCTTGCGGTCGACGGCGAGCCAGTGCTGCCTGTGGCTCCCGAGGGGCGACTTAGGGACGAGGGTGGTCCAGACGGCGTCCTTGGCAGGCTCCTCCTCACTGCTGAGCGTCGCCTCGACGCTAGCAGCAACAGGGTAGTTGCCGGGGTGGTACGCCGTGTCGATCTCGACGTACTGCACAACACCAGTGGTGCCAAGCTTGGCAACAACCCACTCCTTGCGCTCCTGTCCGGCAAGGGCAGCGCCAGGCGCGTACTTGCCACGGCCGACCTGCGAGCGCCGTGTCTCCCATCCGTCCGACATGTCGTGCCCGCGCCCGAGGCGGAGCAGGTTCTCGGGAGGCGAGAAGTTGGCGTCTGAGCAGTTGACAATGTGTCCACCGATAAGCGGGGAGAGGAGGTTCATAGGCTGCGCGTCGGGTCCAGGCAGGGAGGTGACGAAGGGCGGTGGCACGGGGCGGCCGTACGCGCGGAAGCGAGCCATGCCGCCGTCCGGCATCATGCGGACCATGACGGCGCTCCAGACACCCTCCTTGGCGCGCTTGTTCAGCTCATAGATGTGCCTCGAGTTCGGGCCGAGGGTGACGACGGGCAGGAGCTCCTCCCATCGCGGGTCGGTGTCCTGGAGCGTAGCGCCGGCAGCGTGGATCCCGGCGTCGAGGCGCAGGCCGAAGACCTGCGACTCGGGGCACTCGTTGCCGCTGAAGTGCGAGGTGTCGATGTCGACGTACTCGAGGTGGGACTCGTGGGGGCCGAGCTGGATGATAGCCCTGGCGTCAGCTCCAGTCATAGGCAGGGCAATAGCGCAGCGAGCGCGAGTGGTGAGTGATCACTGCGGTGCGTGCATGACCCAAGTCAGACATCATACCACAGCGTTCCGCAGCGCCACTCTCCTGCTCACACGACCAAGACTTACCAGTCAAACGATGGGTTGTGCCGCCTGCTCTCCCAGCCGTCGTACAGAGCACCATTAGGGCCGAACTGGCCCTTCATCGACACCGACGGCTGCTGTCAGCGCATATCCCCGGCATATGCAACCCCAGGTCAGCCAGAAACTCACGTGCGGCTTGATGAGGTTGTGCACGCTCACGAAGAAGTCGTCCGAGCAGGCGAGGACCTTGCCGCCGAACGCGGCGGACGAGACCTCTGGGCGTCAGGACGATCACGAGGAATTGCAAGGGCATTGCGCCAACTCGCTCCGCAGACTGGCTGGTGAGGAGCAGGAGGTAAAGAGTGTCACTGCTCATGCCCACCAAGAGTGGGGGAGCTCGCACGAGGTACGGCGAGCCTTCAATCCCGTCGTTCGACTAGCTCAATCCAACCACGGGCAGCAACAGTGTCGACGACACCACCCAAGACTAAGCAAGCACTCACCAGTGTAGTTCTTCTTCAGCTGCGAGTCGAAGACGTCGAGCGGGACACCGGGGGTAGCGGCCATGATGTCTGTGTTGGTCGCGTGTGTCGTGTGATGCTAGGTGTTGCGGAGTAGCTCGGCGTCTTTCGGTTGTTTCGGCCGCTCGTGTGCAGAAGTGAGATGCTAAGAGATGAAGAGCAATAGAGGAATAAAGCGATGAGACGAGCAATGGGAAGCGTTCAAGAGCCAGACGACTTGCTCAGGTAGCCGGGTCGCGGGTGCGGGTCAACTTGTGATGATATGATATTTCGATGCCGATGATATGAAAGCGATGCCGATTGATATGAAAGCGCGGCCGATGATATGAAAGCGTGCCACAATGATATGAAAGAGGCCTATGTGGGCATCCCGATGGGCAATGTCCATCCAAGGGCTAGGCCACTCAAGGCACCCCGGCTAGACACGGCTTATCATCGGAACGTCGGCCGGAGCCGACCGGTCCGGCCCACCGACCAATGCCGTGCGGGGTATATCCTTCCTGCAAGGGATGTAGATAGGCCGAGGAAAAGTCAAGGGTGGGGGGATGCAATGGTAGGAGTGCTTGGTGAGGACTGTGCGTAGATAACTGACGGGTAAAAGGCTTGGGCCGGGGGGCAGGCCAATCAAAGAGTCAGGTGGTGATGGATTCCGTGCGCACGACCAATACATGATCCTTCAGGCCTGACCGCTCATATGGAATTGTGGATTACATACGTCGTTTCTCCGCGCATACGCGACTACGTCTTCACCACCAGTACTCCGATCCATGACAACTCTCAATCCTAACGAACATGTCGCTCGTCGCTTAAGTGCAATAGTGGAAGAAGCGGTTCTGTAGTCAGTACTTGTAACTCCTCTTGGCTCGCTGTGGCTCCGCCTCCAGACACTGCCAAGACAAAAGTAACTCACCTGCTTGTCCGTGAGGTCCGTCTCGCCAGCGAGGAAGTTCTGGTGGTCGCGCTCCTCGGCCGACAGCCCGCTGTCCACAAACTCCCTGTTGCGCTTCCGGTTCTCGCGGACATAGTAGACCCACCACAAGCCCGTGTTGACGAGGTTGAGGAGCATGGCGGCGGCGCAGACCGTCAGGCCTGTGTGGTACAGCGGCGCGTCGCTTGGCCGCATCACCTGCGAGCCCACGATGTTGCCGATACAGTATACGAAACTATTAGTCAGACTGGGTCGGGAGGGGTGGAGAGGGTCGTGATGACAATCCGGGCAGTGTAGTGGAGTCTCGCGGCTGAGGCCGCCGACTAGCTCGTCACTCACAGAGATGTGGCACCGAAGAACGACTTCTTCGTCCGGCCGGCGACGTTGAGCGAGATTGTCGGCCAGGCGAGGACGAACGAGCCGATCGAGAAGAGGAAGGACATCATGTACACACCCCACTTCTGCCACCGTCCGACCTGGGCGTAGGCGAGGAAGAAGAGGACAACGATGATCGTGCACTGGAAGAAGATGCCGAGCGGGAAGCGCATCCATGTAAAGTACCGCACGGTGACGGCCGAGGCGATCATGCACACGAAGCAGAGAGCGTACATCGGCAGCGCGTAGAGCACCGACTCGAGCGGTGTGAAACCCAGGCCGGTGAAGATGAGGTTCTGGAACGTCGAGAGGGCGCTGTTGTCAGCTGGAACCTGATGAGGGCATCTGCAGCTACTCACCCATTCGGGATGTTGGTCAGGAGGTTGTAGCCCAGAGCGTGGTAGTACTGCGGGTCGCGGAAGCACTCGAGCACTTGCTCCCACTTCTGTCAGCGTAATAGATCAACTGACTCACCTTCCAGGGGTGCTGCTCGCCGCCGCCGGTGGCGTTCGACACGATGCGCGCCTTGGCCATGCGCTTCTCGCGTTTGTTGAGCCACCAGACCTCGTCGGGTGTGCCGCCGAACACGAGGAAGATGAAACCCATCCCGACGGTCACGGCACCGAGGAAGAGGTTGATGACGCGCCAGGCGGCCAGGCCGCCCTTCCGCTGCTGGCTCTGGGCGATGTAGAAGATGCCGACGCCGAACACCATCGCGAAGAAGGAGTCTGGTGTGAGCAGGTCTGATCGAAGTGGATTTGGCGGCTATATGGCATGACGTGGTCTTCATGTCGTCAAGGACACGCTGACAGTGCCAACTCGCGGGGATCGCTTGGCACTCACTCATCGCGTAGTAGCAGCCCTGTCGCAGACTCTGCTCTTTGCGGAGATACCACGACGCCGTGAAGATCGCAAAGCCCGGCGTGACGACACTCTCGAACCAACCGAGGAGGAAGCGCAGTACCGAGAGCTGCGCGTAGTTGTTCGCAGCGCCGAGACACATGACCATCGATCCCCAGAGGACGACGCAGACACCCAGGGCGCGGCCGAGGGGGAAGCGCTGGAGCGCCCAGGACATGGGGTACTGCGCGACGGCATAGGCGACGTCTGATGTTAGCGGGAGGTCTGGGGGAGCTGAGTCCAGAAGTGCTTTCGGAGGGCCCTCCTGGGGCGCTGAGAAAGTGGATAGATAGGCAATAGAGACGCACAGAAGAAGGTCGAGAGGTTGGCGAACTCGGCAGTCGTGATCTTCGTGTCCTCCTTGAGGCCGAACACGATGCCGCTCGAGAGCGACGTCTTGTCGGAGTATTGCAGGCCGTAGAGGATCATGAGCATGGGCTGGAGTTAGTCCTCTCCTCCTTGTATCGCGCCTCAATCGGTGGCCAGTCACGCACCATGAGAATGAGGTCGACCTTGAGCATCAACTTCTTGTACTCCTTCTCCCTGCCGTCAGCCCACGCCTGCATAGTCGCACCCACGTGAACTCATCGTGCGCCGCAATGATGTCCTCGCCCTCGGCGATCTCCTCCTCTTTGACTTCATGCTCCGCGACGGCGTACGGCAGCTTCTCGTGTGACAGCCGCCTCGAGCGCTGCGAGCCGCGGCGCGAGGGCGGCGAGGCGTGGTCGTGATGGTCGGGCGGACCGTCGTAGTGCACGGCGGCGGGCTTGGCGTCGTATGACATTGCGCCAGGTTGTGAGCGAGCAGAGGGCGTCGTGGTAGGCTGGGACGGAGGGGAGAGGTGAGAGATGTTAAGAGATGGAGTGAGATGTCGAGACGATGCTCGAGGGTCGTGGTAGGACGTTAGAGGACGTGGAAGAGACGAATGGTGGGCAGGAGATACAGCGCAGATGCTATCAAGTACTCGACAGCATGGAGCTCATGTCCGTGGCGGCCGTGAGATAACGCGCCGGCCAACCAGCCCGTCAAGATCGTCGGCCGTCAGACCCGTCAGACGAGGTCAAGCTCAGCATGGTTGCCCACTACCACTGCCCACGGGGAAGACGTCTGGGGAAGCAGCCGCCCACCCCACTCTCCCAGCGCTTGTTTACCTGGCCGCGGGCGGAGCTCCGTGGAGACCGGGCACGTACGTGTGAGGAACAGCCTCGGGCCTAGAATGCAAGGACCAAACCGTGAGCTAGCTTAGATCACTAGCTAGCACATGTGGGCTAGCCGTGGAGACATGTGGTCAATCGACGCGTTAGTGCGTACGATTGAATGGTGAATGCCGAGTTTACCGCCTGATCCTGCGGATGCCAGATGTCCACATGCCGCTTGGTGTCAGGTACTCGTTCGTTTGGTGAGCCGAGGTAGAGAGTGGGCAAGCGTGAGGCTTAGATGGACGGAGCAAGGAAGGAGGAGGGTGGGGAAGGGGCAAGATTAGTCCGCGAGATGGTTTAAGCGGTGAAAGCAACGCGAATGCGGAAGTGGGCGGAGACGGCGAGCTCCGACGTGAATACTGTACCGACGGTTGTGGGCATGGCAGCATCGGCCGCCAATCCAACGCCCGTCCGTCTTAACCTCATGTAGACGCGCCTTTCTTCATATATCCTTCGTCGCGTCGCTAGTGTTGTCTAGTCGAAGTGCCAGTCTTGCAAGCACTGTCGGCATCCAGAGATGCAGTCTCGGACGTACTCGTTCCGGTGCGTCGGACAACGGGAGGCTTCTTGGTGATGTTAATGGCGTGGTTTGTGGTGGACAACGAAGATGGCGCAACTGACAGGAGATGGAAGACACAGAAAACAGACGTGCCAACTCGCATCACACACCCACTCCTTCTCCGTGCCATCATAGCGGACATGCCTCGTTCCCATTGTTCTCGCCTTCTCACAGTCCCATAAGCGTGACTCGATGCCGTTACTCTCTGTGTGCTCGCCACCGTACTTCACAGTATACAAGGTGTCTCCCATGCAATGCCTTCATCCAAACCGATCTTCATCTCTATTCTTCCTTACTCATGGCCACGCTCATACGGCTCTCAGCCATACCGTCCCGGCCGCGTCCCCCAGCTCGGCATTCAGTCTCCAACCCAGTTATCCCACTAGCACCACCTACCGCCTCAATGACAGTTGGGACTATTCCCATCATCCAGGTCACCCTAGTTGACAGCCCTTGTATGTGGAAGGGCTGCACAGTGCTGACCCTAGCTGGAGAGGTCGACGTCGAGGTGCCCAGGTGCCGGCCAGTGCCTCGGCAGGGGTTCACGGCGATTCATTGCGCCGAATGTGGACAGGACTTGTCGTTCATCCCTAAGGATCTGCGGATTTGTACTCCCAAGGGCACGGAGAGTGAAGGAGTGTCGAGTCCATAGTAGTTCATGTCAATGCCAGTTGTTCATCGATCGAAAGCGAAGCGGAAGTGAACAGTTGGTATTATCTGGAAACCGGCTGATTTCAAGTCCGCCCGATCACCGATTTGCTTCCGTTAGACGTCACTGCTCACCAACCGTGCTACTCGTCTGCAACATTCCGGTCCAAAGCACTCAACATCACCTACCGTTATCAACGACTCCGATATCCACCATGACCCCGCCCGCCGCACACGCGCAGCCGGGACAGGCGTACGCCTCCGACTCGCCATCACAGCAGGCGGCCGAGATGAGTGTTGTGCTGTGCACCGCTGGCTGTGAGTGATCCAGCGCACCCCTGTTCCGATCGCGCGCATCATTGCGCGGCTGCGAGCTCGAGCTGATGGCAGACGACCACACGATCCGGTTTTGGGAGGCATGGAGCGGTATTTGTTATCGCCAGATTCCCCTGCAGCCACAATGGGTGAGTTGGGGCCGGCGTCTACCTGGCAGACATCGGTGGTGGTGGTACCTGGCGTAGTCAGATGGCTTGTGGTCGTGCTACCAGCCTCTCCGGACACTCTTGGCTTAGGCATCCCGCTGACAACATCAGAAACAGGTTAACCGCCTCGCTATCAGCCCCGACAAGATGTACCTTGCCGCTGCGGGCAACTCGGTCGGCAACACGGCTGTTAGGTGAGCCTTCAAGCTCACGACCCGTAAGCTCACACCTAGGATATGGGATATCCCATCACTATCCAACACCCCAATCATGAACTTGGACGGACACACGGCCAACGTCACTGCGTTACAGTACTCTGCGCAGGGCAAGTGGATTGTGACGGGCAGCGAGGACGGGACTGTTAAGGTGTGGGACACAAGGTGTGTTGTGTGCCCTGGCTGTAGTGGCCGGTTCGTACTCGTCGACACCGCTGACGACAGAACGGGCCAGGTGCAGCGCACGTACAAGCACGAGGGCACGATGGTGAACGACGTGGTCATCCACCCGAACCAGGGCGAGCTGATCAGCTGCGACCAGCTGGGCAGCGTCAAGATCTGGGACCTGGGCGAGAACACCTGCACACACGAGCTCGTCCCCGCCGAGGACGTGCCCATCCGCAGCGTCTCGATCGCGAGCGACGGCGGAACCCTAGTCGCCGGCAACAACCACGGCACGGTGTTCGTGTGGCGTATCCAGAGCGGCAGCGAGACGACGTCCCTCGTGCCCGTCACCTCGTTCCTCGCCCACCCCAAGTATATCACCCGCTGCCTCTTATCCCCGGACACCCGGCACCTCGCGACATGCTCGGCGGACACGACGGTCAAGCTGTGGAGCACGAAGGACTACGAGTACACGCTCGACCGCACGCTCGAGGGACACCAGCGCTGGGTGTGGGACGCGGCGTTCTCCGCCGACTCGGCCTACCTTGTCACCGCTTCTAGCGACCACGCCGCTCGTCTCTGGGATCTGGCGACCGGCGAGACCGTTCGACAATACGATGGGCATCATAGGGCCACTGTGTGCGTCTCTCTGAACGATATCAATCTCGCGTAGCAGCGGAGAGCGTGTACGAGGTGTTGTTGGTGGTGTAATGTAGATTCCGCACCGTACGGTGGACCGGTTCGGTGGTTTGTTGGTTAGAAGTTTCATTAGCGGGAGCAAATCCTATGCAGCTGAGGTCATCATAGGGCCACTGTGCGCGTCTCTCTGAACGATATCAATCTCGCGTAGCAGCGGAGAGCGTGTACGAGGTGTGGTTGGAGGTCGGGTATGGTTCGTGTTCGCGAGGATGCGCCGCGGTCGTAATTAGGATGGATGAATTAGTAGTTAATTAACGGGAGCAAATTTGGGTATGTGATTCCTATTAGAATTTCAATCGTAACAAGCTAGCTCATCCGGCCGACACCTGGGATGGCCAGATCCCGCCAGCAGTCTTAAGTATGCTGTTATTGTGAATCGTGCTGCCAAAGATTCCCTCATACAACCATACACATGCGCACAGAGCAGCAACAAGATGCTATATTCATACCGTAATTCATCATAATACAAACTGGCGCGCACGGAGTGATATGAGCTCGGCGCGCCCGTCTAGATTGGGGCTGGCTAGCCTCGCCCGGCTCGCCTAGCATCCCTTCTCGTTGCCGGCGGCTGGCTGGACAAGCCAGACACCAGCCGGCCGACTAACCATACCCAGCGCTAGCGTCCTTGTTATCTATAAACGCCTGCACGGGATTGTCCCTGCGCACAGCGCATGTCTACCCGAGGACCTTGCGGAGGGCGTCCTTTTGCGCGGCGTTGAGCGACTTGGGGAAGACGACGTTCCAGCGGACGCGCATGTCGCCGACCTTCTTGACACTGCCCGCCTTGGACACGGGCATGCCCTCGCCCTTGACGACGGTCTCCTCTCCCGGCTGGACAATGTGCCCAGCGGGGATGGACACGTCTATCCGCCTGCCGTCGAGCTGCTCGATCTGCTTGGTGATGGGGCCGCCGCCGTCGTTGCCGAGCAGCGCCTGCGAGAGCGTGATGTTGACGTTGACGAGGAGGTCGTCGCCGTCGCGCGTGACGCGCGGGTGAGGCTTCTCCTCGAGCACGAACTTGATGTTCTGCCCGCGGCCGTACTCGTCCTCGTTACCCGCGCCCGCGAACTTGATCTTGGTGCCGGCCTTCCATCCGGGCTTGTATGCGACCTCGAGGATCTTCTCCTCGGACCGCCCGTTGCGCATGTGGCGCGTAATCTTGAGCCGCTTCGTGCCGCCCTTGTACAGCTCCTCGAGGGTGAGGGCGAGGGGCTTCTCGATCTCAGCCACGGGAGTTGGGGGCTCGGGCTCGGCGCCGAAGCCGCCAGGCATACCGCCGCCGCCCATGCCGCCCATACCTGGCATACCTCCCATGCCGCCCATGCCGCCGCCCATACCACCCATACCGGGCATGCCGCCCATGCCACCCATGCCGCCCATACCGCCAGCACGACGGCGCGAGCCGCCGGGCATGCCGCCGCCGAACGAGGCGTACTCGTCGCCGCCGCCGCCGCCCATAGAAGAGAAGAAGGCACTGTCGTTAGCTGAGGAACTTACGAGCATCAACAGCTACTCACTTGAAGATGTCGTTGGGGTCAGTCGCGTGGAAGGAGAAGCCGGGCCCGCCGCCGCCAGCGCCGAACGAGCTGAAGCCGGGACCACCGCCGCCGGGGGCACCGCCGCCCTTGAGGCCCTCCTCGCCGAACTGGTCGTAGATCTTGCGCTTCTCGGGGTCGGAAAGCACCTCGTACGCCTCGCCGACCTGTAAGTTAGCACCTAGTCAACTCACCCGCGTGCGACGACGCGTGCTCACCTTTTTGAACTTCTCCTCAGCCTGCGCGCGCTTGTCGCCTGGGTTCTTGTCCGGGTGCCACTTGAGTGACTCCTTGCGGTAGGCCTTCTTGATGTCCGCGTCCGACGCGTCCTTGCTCAGGCCGAGGACCTGGTGTTAGTGGATGCCAGGAGTGGGAGGGGGATAGATGAAATGCATGGCTGTTCGAAGATGCATTGAGAGCAGTCGTCACGCGCACGCGACGGGAGATGTAGGAGATAAGTGGGTGCTGCTCACCTTGTAGTATTCCGTGTTGTTAACCATGATGGGTTGAAAGATGAGACCGGGGTGGTCGCGCGGTCAGAATAGAGGGGGTAGGATAAGAGTGAGAGTGGTGTAGGAGTGTAGTAGAAGGAGAAAGGAGTAGGAGGAGGTGAGAGTGAGAGTGAGAGTAGTAGAGGTGGTGAAGAAGAGCGGTAGGAGGGCTGCGAGGGGGGCCGGATGGAGTCGGTGGGTCGCCTGGTGGTCTCAGATTGGTAGTCGGCGGCACCCAGGCGCCATGTCGCGCCCATAACTCCTTTTCTACGTCACTATGATCGACAAGCTTCTGGTAGGTGCTGGCATATTCTACTAGCCTTCATTAGCCAAGTCGTGATTAGCGGAACCAAACCAAACTAATGTTATTTGGCAGTTGCCTTTGGATGTCTGTGTACTGGCAGCTTCGAGCTGCACGTCGTGTGATTATAGTATATGACTACATATGCTTATCTTGCCAGGTCGCGAGCCCCAGGGCCACGGCGCAATTGTGCAGGCGATAGTCGAGTCGAATGCGCAGGAATGAAGCAAGCGATGCGGAGGGAGATCACAGTTCTGCGACTTGGAGGCCTCGACCACCCGTCGAGATGGTTTGGCCTTATGGTCCGTGCGTTGACATAGCAAGGCTGTATGTAGCATCTTGCTAGGAGGCACAGGCAAAATGGGTCTCACTGGGCAAGAGCGTCACTCACATCATTGGGAGGGAGGGAGGGCACACGACCAAATGAGCGGCCAAGCAGGAGCCACCAGACCGCTTTTGGCTGCGCCAACAGGCTAATCTGTCTTGGTAATTCTATGCATTCCAGTCTACCTAATTGATCTTAGCGAGCTATCTCTGCTCATCTATGCGTTTGCTCCTCTACCGCGTTATGCATTCGCGGTAGTCGTGTTACAACAGACGGCTGTGGTGCACGTCAACACAACCTCCACCCCACCTCCACCGACGCCACGTTGCGGAATCGAACATTGGCCGGTGATCGTCATCGTCCACCCAGGCCCCTTCTGCCTCGAGCTTCATTTCGCGCCGTCAACAACAACACTCTACCTCATCTCCAACGCATCCCGGGCTGAGCGACCTTCCGCTCCCCGCTCCTGCCCGTCGCCATGGTCCTCTTCGGCTTCGGCAACATCCTCCTCGCCGCCCTCCTCCTCGTCAACGCGATCGCTATTCTTAACGAGGAGCGCTTCCTCGCGCGCAGTGCGTCTTGCGACATCGTATGAGCTCAATGCTGACGCGTCTCCCTTCTCTACTTCTCGCTGTGCCCTGATCGATGTCACGTCGCGTCGCTACTGCCTCTAATCGCCCTCTGCCGTGCTCATGTCCCGATCATGACACATTGACCTCGCCCAATCATCCCTCCTCCGTCCACTTCGCCGCTCTCACCTTCGGCTCGCTCGTGCAGTCGGCTGGTCGACCCGCGGCAACCCGGGCGCCAACGCTGGCTTCGGCAACGTCCCCGATCCAACATATGACCCTGCGTACGGCGGCGCACCCGAGGGTGCAAGCTTCAAGACCAAGGTCGTAAACTTGATCAGCGCGGTGCGGACGTTGATGCGGTGTGAGTACAGGCGGTAGTGGAAAGAGCAGCTGCGTGGTGGTGACGGACTGAAGCTCTGAATCCTCTTGGTCCTCTGCTCCGCCCGCTAGAGCGCAGAACCTCCTGGATTGCGGAGCGAAGCTGCCTATGTATGTGAAGGAAGCCGCTGACAGCAGTGCCGCTCATAGTGATCAACGTCGTCGTGTATGTCCCCATCGAGTGGGGCGCGCTGACGACAGGATCCTGTTCTTACTTATTGCTGGATAGGCCGTATGCATCATATAGACTAGGAGAGGACAAGGGAAGCGCGGCAGAGAACGCTCGAGACCGAAAGAGAAGTGTCAGTGGTGGGCGCGTGAACCTGGGAATGCACATGCATGACGCGTCGTAGGACATCTGCCTATGCCTCCCTGCGTGATGCTAAGCATAGTGAAGTCAGATAATACGTAGTAGAATGTTAAGACGCCTGGAAACGCAGAAATGGCAGCTTGGCGGATGGCAAGTATATTGAGGCCCACGCCCATTTGCGACGCGCCTGACGCGTCTCCACCCAAGCCACCCAAACAACAAATCCATTTCCCATTCACCTCTAATCTCCTTCCTCAGATCTAG